>CM067763.1:8520000-9720000 GCA_034642375.1 Vigna nakashimae | reverse complement strand
TTGTTTTGTATATTGTATTTTAGTTTAACAACCGAAATATATATATATATATATATATATATATATATATATATATATATATATATATATACGAAATAAAGAAAATATAATTTTTGAATTTTGGTTATGAATTGAAACATAAAATTTCATATTATGCTTCGATTATGGCAAAATTGAAAAATAAAACCATAAATAAATAATAAAAAAAGTTATTATACTTTAATTAGTAAATGAAACATAAAATCATAAACAAATAATGAAAAATATAAAAAACAGTAGGATTTAACTTTGGTATGTATAATATGTCATCATTACGACGTGCATGTATTCTTGTATATTTCATATCCATTGGACAAAAAAGTGTTTTTAGTATCATAATTACGAGTGAATAGTGTATTTTCATCTGGAGGCATTTAATTCAACAATACCAACAATTATGTGAAACTTTTATTGGTTCATTAATTGGTTGCCTTCAATTCATGAGTCTTAACACTACTGACAACTATGTGAACTTAGTTAAACTGACATATAATAAAGTCTCTACATAAGTAGACATCATTTTATACACATACTCTTAGGTAAAAGCTTTTACTTCAACATCGTTGATCATGTCCTCTAATTTGTCTTTTCCCAATTGACTTTTCATGGTGAAATCGACGTGTTCAATCAATAAATAGTTAAAAAGTCTATTAATTCGTCATGTCGATGTTGTATAGCTTTGAAGGAAAACGTCACAGATAAGGTGTTCTATAATTTTGGTTGCATTCAACTTTTTCTCATTCAAACAGTTGACATAAGGACATTTAAGCATCACTTATACCATTATGTTATGCAAATTGTACAAATTCTTTTACTCTTCTCTCATACTTTGGTGAGACAAAACCTTCTAAAGAGATTGGATCGTCTAGCAACTCTGATTTTGAAGTTTAACAATAAGCATTAAATGAAATATCTTTTCAAAAAGAAATATGCCCATTTGACCAGAAGCATCTAAAGTGTTTGCTCAATCAAAATGAAAACCTAAGGTTTTATACAATAAACTACACAAGACATCCAAATCCTAATACAATGTCTTTTCATAATAAGAACATATAAAACAAAGTTTCTTTGAATTTTATATCGTCTAACATGTTGTTGACAGGAAGCATATGATAAATGAGAAAAGTCTTCATGAACATGTTATGACATATGCTTAAGGATTTCATATAAAACAAAGTTTCTTTGAATTTTATATCGTCTAACATGTTGTTGACAGGAAGCATATGATAAATGAGAAAAGTCTTCATGAACATGTTATGACATATGCTTAAGGATTTCTATTCATAAAGTGTTGAAAAGAAAACCATTTTAAGAAGGCATTGTCTAAGAGATATGTTCAAAACGATAAGAAAGTTCTCAAGCTCTCTGATTGAAACATTTATTCTTGAGAATCATAAAAACACAAAAGCTTAATGTCTTACATCTAAAAATAGTGTTATAAGCAAAATCATTTCATAAAAAATATTGTTTATCGAAAAACACGTCAAATTCTACATCAAAAACATCTTTTTTATTCATAAGTGACTAATGCTTCACATCGTCTACTGTCAATATGTTATACATCGTCTAAACATTTGTTGAAAGTTACACTTGAATGTTGCATTAATTACTAACAAGAGGTCTGCAAATATTTTTGTACAAACAATATAAATTAACGTCTATAAACTATCAAAGCATTTAATGATATACGAAAAAGTGTCTTTGTGCTTGCATATTTTGCTCTCTTTATCTATGCAAGAAATGTCAATACCTAGATTAACTTAGAAGCTCTACACAAAGGTCAGAAAGATGTTGAGAGATAAGAAAACATTCTTAGAATGCTTCATCAAAGCTTCTTGTAAAATCCCATTTATCTCACACTTAATATTTCATAGTTAACATGTTGTAACATTATTACCGTCGTTCTTAAGGTAAATATAAAGGGGGTTCACATGGAAGATACTTATTTTTAATTTCAAATAAAACACTCATGAAGTTACTAGAAACTTTTATTCACTATTCCTCTACTTCTTTCTTTACTTGCACTGAATTAGTCGTCGTTCTCTCATCTACTCTGTTGATGGATTGACAAGTGTACCAAATTGCACAAGTAATATAAAATGGTAAGACCAAATATCGTATCCCTTAACACTCTCGGCACTAAACAATTGGGTGATAACTTGATTAATTAAGACTTAAATAAAACGAGATCATCGAGATCATTGGTTTAAGATGCAAAGACAGAAAATTAAATATGAATGCAAATTGATCAATAGTAGAGTAACACAAAGATGAACGAATGATGTTTAATATAAGATGAATATGTTGTTAGGGTTTGATTTCACCAAGTTTACTCTCATGTATATAAGAATTCTTCTTATTACATTAATATTAACGTCACTCACTGAATTACTTAGAACCCCCCTCGGCGCAATAAGACTGCCTTAATTACTGGTTCGTGTAATTCCTAGCGTTCTTAGAAAATTAAGTCTGAAGATCAAGAGCTTAAGACGACCAAGTACTCATACCCCTATCCCTAAGAAATATTACACTTGGGAGAATTCAACAAGACCCTGAATTGTAAGGAACCTCCCGGCACTCATGCAATTCATAAATTATGCTACTAAATGAGTTAAATAGAGCAAGCATTGAAACAAATGAATTCCCTAACAATTAATGAAAAAACATATAAATTAAGAATCAATTCAAATACATGAGAGTTCACAAGGTTACTTCATCCCCCAACAACAAATAGAGTTTAGTTCCCCATAGACATGGAGAAACTAGATGAATAATAGAAATACATAATATAGTGAAACCCTAAAAGTAGAAGAGGAAGCTCCCGCCTCTAGATCCGCCTTCAGAGAGTAGAAGAGTGTGCTGTTGTGTTGCTCCAGCCAGAGATACAAAACCTAGAGTGTCTGGGTCCTTTAAATAAAGTCGGAAAAGAGTAAAAACAGGGCCTGGTCCAAAAGAGTGAAAACAGAGCAAAAATTGGGCGTAATCCACGATGCACGATGCTCAGGCGCCCCATTTAGGGCGCTCGGGCGGTGGACGGTTCTCATATAGGGCTTGAGCCTTCAATTTGTCACCCAAGCTTCGGGGTTCGCCGCTCAGGTGGCCTAGGAGGGCGCTCGGGCGGTGGACGTCATTTTTCCGATGCTCAAGCCTCTAGATAGGGCGCCCAAGCTTCGTGCAGTTCCTTCTTTTGGTGCTTTTCCAAGCCTTTCTGAGCTCTAACTCCTTAGCACTTCATCTCTGCTTTCCGCATTCTCTCATTACCTATCAAAACAAGGGAAATTAGTCATAAAATCATCAAATTCAACCTCAACTCTCTTATTCACACAACTTAATGAAAAAGCATGAGTCTAAATAAGTTTCTAAGTGAAAAAGGGTGTATTTAATATTAAAATTACATCCCAAATAACGATATTTTTAACCGTTAACATACTCCAATATAACACACGTGTTATACGATTATCGCACAAACATAAATATCAACACAAACGCAAATAAGTAAGGGTGAGCTAACATGCAATAGATCATTCATAAAATATGCATAAATATATTTACTACACAAAAATAATCATATTATCATACAATAATCATACTAGACTCAATTATTCGGATGAAACGTTGATGCGAAATCACAAAAGGTCATACACTTGTTTGGGCCTCTAATGCTTTTTACAAAGACATTGCCAATGCAATACACCAAGTCATCCACAAGGTTAGCCCGTTAACACCTATGTCCAAAACCAGCACTTGGACTAGGACCTCCTGTGTAACACCCAAATAATTTAAAGGGTATTACTGATAGTAGAGACTAAATTAATTTGATACCTCATATAAACAATCAAACTTTATTTCAATTACTCCAAAGTACAATACCAAACTTACAAACTTTAAACAATATAGTCTTCACCGTTGACATTTCAACTTTTAAATTTTACACAACATAATCTTCCCAATACAAATTTATTCTTTTTACAAAAATCCCTGAAAGGTTTTCCCCGCATCTCTCTCATCTCTAAGCTTTTTCAACCACATGTGCAACATTATCTAATCACATATAACATGAGTTATATGATCATAGCACAAACAAATAAGGGTAAGCCAACCATATCAAATCAATCATTAAACTTGTAATAAGAATAGTTCAATCATTTATTTATACAATTACTCAAATATCATTACCCCGATGTCATTAATTCATCATTATCAAAATCATCTTCCTCAATTTCATAAACCTTACAATTTATACTATGCTTACTCACGAAGCCTTATGGTCAGACCGCTCTCTGCCTGCTTCCTTAAGCCTCACCTGTATACTATGTCTTACTCTCTGAAGCCTTATGGTCAGACCGCTCTCTGCCTGCTTCTATAAAACTTATGAACCACATATTTATGTCAAAGCCTTATGGTCAGACCACTTGCTGCCTGCTTTCATTAACCTCAGGTGTTACTTTGCTCATACCAAGCTCTCATGGTATAACCGAACATATTACTTCCCGTAGGAAACATCATTTCATAAGCAATAATTTCTTATATCCACTCCAACATTTCATCATATCAACATTTCATACTCTCTTATCCACTCCAACATTTCATCAAATCAACAATTCATAACCTCTTCTCCACATAACTCAATTATGTTCATTCTCTAATCATAATTTGACAATAACTTATTTTGGTGTCAATAAATTAAACATATCGCCAGTTATCATACTTCATATTATAAACTCATTTTTTGACCATAACGAGTATAACTCAACATATTTTCACCAATCAAAGATTCATAGATCAGCCAAAACATTTCATCATATCTTAGCCACTACGTATTAAAGTCTGAGCTCAATGTAACGATAAATAAAATATATATGAAGTTTTTACCATGATAACTTTATACATCTCCAATTAACTTATTTTATTTTAATTTCATCCTATTAGAGATCTTTCTTTACCCCAATTGGTCACCGGAGAGGACCCAGATGTCTGAACGCATCAAACTCACCTTCGACGCCAACACATATGACTAGTCACAACTGACTGGACCAGGCCAGGGCTGCTCTATGATCAGGGATGTGCCAACTCAGGTTTTTAAGGTTCCTCTATCCTACCAACAAAGGGAGGCCTTCAATAATTAACAATTTATTTACTTAAATTATCTACCTTGTTCTCTTATGCCTAATTTTAATATTTTTACTTCCTCTTACAACAACCTCAAATAGTATCACTACATCTATTTAATACTTATTTCCAAGTTATTACAGAATCCTTACTCCAGACCTTCCAACAAGATCAATTTCAGCCAAAAAACTAATTCATGATAGAATTCATACAAGATAACTATAAACAATTAACCATAATAAGATATTACTATAAATGGTCATAGAAGAATACAATATTTGACAATCATAAGAATAATCTTAATATAAAAATTCATGGGAAACAAGAAGTTAAATCTGGCAGAGCCGGTTAGACAACTTCTAATCCATCCAAAAATACAATATAATTAAGTAACAAGAGCAACACATGTCTGGGGAAATAAGAAGTTGAATCTGGCAGAGCCGGTTAGACAACTTCTAATCCTTCCAAAAATGCAATAAAATAAATAAGTAAAGCAATAAATAGTTTGGGGAAACAAGAAGCTGAATCTGGCAGAGCCGGTTAGACAACTTCTAATCCTTCCAAAAGTGCAATAAAATAAATAACTGAAGCAATAGAAAGTTTGGGGAAACAAGAAATTGAATTTGGCAGAGCCGGTTAGACAATTTCTAATCCTTCCAAAATACAATAAAAATAAATAAGGAAAACAATAGAATGTTTGGGGAAACAAGAAATTGAATCTGGCAGAGCCGGTTAGACAATTTCTAATCCTTCCAAAATACAATAAAAATAAATAAGGAAAACAATAGAATGTTTGGGGAAACAAGAAATTGAATCTGGCAGAGCCGGTTAGACAATTTCTAATCCTTCCAAAATACAATAAAAATAAATAAGGAAAACAATAGAATGTTTGGGGAAACAAGAAATTGAATTTGGCAGAGCCGGTTAGACAATTTCTAATCCTTCCAAAATACAATAAATAAGGAAAACAATAGAATGTTTGGGGAAACAAGAAATTGAATCTGGCAGAGCCGGTTAGACAATTTCTAATCCTTCCAAAATACAAAAATAAACAACTAATAACATACAAGTGGCATAACATAATCAACATTACATTTTACAACTATCACACTTGGATATCAACACAAAAGCATACTCTCCTTTAAAATTTAAGATCATACAGAAACAAAATACTCCATATTCAAGATATAAGATCAGAAAAAGCAAAATATAGCATATTCAAGACTCAAGATAATACAAAAGGAAATACTCATAGTTAGCTCCCCTTACCTCTATTACAGACTTAATCCCCTCGCCCTCTGAAAACTTCCAGAATATCCCCTTTGCAAAATTTGAAATTCTTCCAACTCTTTTCTCTCAAAAATTTTCTAAGTTCTTTGGTGTAAATTTTCAGCCTCCCCCCTTGGCTATTTATAGCAAAAAAATTTACTATTCATTTTTACTATTCATTTTAACTATTCATTTTTTTATTCATTTTACTATTACAAAAATAATTTTTTTATTTGCAATTTGATAAATTCTGATCTCAAAGCTACGTGGAACACTTATCCTTTCCAAAATTTTTTTTTTTTTTTTTTTTTTTACTTTTCACGTTTTACTATTCACTTTTTACTATTCATAATTTACTATTCACTTTTTTTTTTTATCTAGTATTTTAACTTACAAATATTTTCAAGGATCTTACAATCTCCCCAACAACAATTATTTTCGCCCTCGAAAATTATTTATTTAAACAAAGACTATCTAACAAAAGATTACTTACAAAAGAGATATGGATATTCCTTTATCATAAATTCTTCCAATTCCCAAGTCATTTCCTGTGTGTCTTCATTCCAAAGTACTTTTACTGTGCGAATATCTTTCCCTCTTAGCTTTTTCATTTGAACATCTAGTATACGCACTGGTCCAACTTCCATTGTTAAATTTTCCTTGACCTGAATTTCATCAACTTCTAACACATGCTTTGGATCTGGAATATACTTCCTCAGTTGGGATACATGAAAAACGTTATGCAAATTTGCCAATCCAGGTGGTAATGCTACCTCATAAGCCACTGGCCCAATCTTTTTGAGAATTTGATATGGTCCGAGAAAATTTGGTGTCAGTTTCCTCATCTTGATAGCTCTCCCGACTCCTGTAGTTGGTGTTACTCGTAAGAATACATGATCTCCTTCTTCAAATTCTAACGGTCTTCTTCTTTTGTCGTCATATGACTTTTGTCTACTTTGAGTTGCTTTCATCCGATCTTGGATTAATTTTATTTTTTCTGTGGTTCGCTGTAATAGCTCGGGTCCCACTGTTAGTGCTTCCCCATCTTGAAACCAACACAACGGGGTTCTACATCTTCTTCCATATAAAGCTTCATATGGTGGCATACCAATACTGGAATGATAACTGTTGTTGTAAGTAAATTCTACTAATGGTAGTATCTCATTCCAACTTCCAAGATGATCTAATACACAAGTTCTTAGCAAATCCTCCAAAGACTGAATAGTCCTTTCTGTTTGACCATCAGTCTGAGGGTGATAAGCCGAACTCATCCTCAACTGCGTTCCCAGAGCCTTCTGTAGCGTCTGCCAAAACCTTGAAGTAAACCTTGGATCTCTGTCTGACACAATGCTTGTAGGTATTCCATGCAACCTCACTACTTCCCTGATGTATAACTCCGTCAGCTTTTCTAGAGACATACGTTGATTAATGGGCAAAAAGTGAGCGCTCTTGGTTAGTCTATCAACAATAACCCAGATAGAATCGTGACCTTTTGATGATTTTGGTAAATGTGTTACAAAGTCCATCGAGATACTGTCCCACTTCCATTGAGGAATGTCTAACTGTCGTAACATCCCTCCCGGTTTTTGATGCTCCACTTTTGCCTTCTGACACACCAAGCAGGCTGCTACAAACTCGGCCACATCCCTCTTCATTCCATTCCACCAAAATGACTCTTTCAGGTCCTTATACATCTTAGTCATACCTGGATGTATGCTAAGACGACTTTTATGGCCTTCGTCTAAAATTAAATGTTTTAATTCACTCTTTGCAGGTATACACACTCTGTTCTTAAATCGAAGGATGCCATCTTTACTTAGAACGAAGTCCTTAGCTTGATCGGTGTCCAACAACCTGATCTTTTGCTGCAACTCTTGATCCATCGACTGCTCAACCTTCACTTGTTCTAAGAAGTCACTAGTGATTACTAAATGACCACACCATATATGATCTGGGGTTAACTGCAACCCCAAGTTCATATCACGTAACTTTTCTAACAGTTCTAATTCCTTCACCATCATTGTTGTTATTTGAGCTTGTCTCCTACTCAATGCATCTGCCACCACATTGGCTTTTCCTGGGTGATATAAAAGCTCGAAATCATAGTCCTTCATATATTCCATCCATCTTCTTTGTCGCATGTTCAGCTCCTTTTGATCGAACAAATATTTTAGACTCTTATGGTCACTAAAAACTTGGAAACTTGCCCCATAGAGGTAGTGTCTCCATGTCTTTAATGCAAATACTACTGCTGCAAGTTCTATGTCATGCGTTGGGTAGTTCTTCTCATGCGCCTTTAGCTGCCTAGATGCATAAGCTACAGGTCTCCTTCCTTGCATTAGGACGCACCCCAATCCTTGATATGACGCATCGCAGTACACCTCAAAAGATTTGCTAGAGTCTGGAATGATTAATACTGGTGCTGACGTTAGTCGTTGCTTCATATCCTCAAAACTGGCTTCACACTTGTCAGTCCACAGAAATGGTTGATCTTTACGAGTTAACTGAGTTAGAGGACCTACAATCTTGGAAAACCCTTCAACAAAACGTCGGTAATAACCGGCTAATCCTACAAAACTTCGTACTTCAGTTACAGTTTTCGGCCGCTCCCACTTTAGCACAGCTTCCACCTTTGCTGGATCCACTGAGATTCCTTGAGCAGAAATCACATGACCCAAAAATTGTACTTTCTCTATCCAGAACTCACACTTTGACAGTTTCCCATACAGTTGATGTTTTCTTAAAATTTCCAACGCCACCCTCAAGTGTTCTGCATGCTTTTCCTTATTCTCTGAATAGATAAGAATATCGTCTATAAATACTACCACGAACTTATCTAAACATGACCGAAATATTCTGTTCATGTAGTCCATAAAAATCGCAGGAGCATTCGTCACGCCAAACGGCATTACCACGTACTCAAAGTGTCCGTAGCGAGATCTGAAAGCCGTCTTTTGCACATCTTCCGTCTTGACCAGAATCTGATGGTACCCAGATCTGAGATCAATTTTTGAAAACACCTCTGCTCCTCTCAACTGATCTAATAGATCATCGATTCTTGGCAAAGGATATTTGTTCTTTATTGTAACCTTGTTCAGCTGTCGATAATCCACGCACAACCTTGAACTTCCATCCTTCTTCTTCACCAGCAATACAGGAGCTCCCCATGGAGACACACTTGGACGGATAAACTTCTTCTCCAGCAGATCTTCGATTTGCTTTTTCAACTCTACTAGTTCGGCAGGAGCCATTCTGTATGGAGCCATAGAAACTGGGCCAGCTCCGGGCATTAGATCTATTGTGAAATCGATCTCTCGACTAGGTGGTAAACCTGGTACTTGTTCTGGAAAAACATCAACATATTCTTCTACCACAGGTATTCCGATGATTTGTTCTTCAGTATTCTCTCTTTTCTCCTGAGCTAACACCACATAGCAGGTAGCTCCATCTTTGATATCCTTCGCAACTACTCGAGTTGAGCTTAGTTCTAAATCGTTCAAATTTAGAAACTCTATCTTTTGTTTCCCACAATCAATAAGAACGTGATTGGCAGTCAACCAATCCATTCCCAAAATAATGTCTAGATTTTGAAGGGGTAAGCAGATCAAGTTCACTTTGAACTTGCGTCCTGCAATTTGGATCGGGCATCCGACACAGACTGAACTGGTCGTAACTGGTCCCGATGCTGGTGTAGAAACTACTAATTCACACCCTAGATCAAGCATCGGTAATCCGAGTCTTTCTAAACATGCTAGGGATATAAAGGAGTGTGTGGCTCCAGAGTCAAACAAAACATATACGCATTCTCCTAACAACATACAGGTGTGTAAGATTAATGTACCTGGCTTAGTAGCCTCTTCTACAGACATTGCGAATACTCTTCCTGTTGCCCGGGGCTTTACTTCAGCAGAATCTTGTTGTTGTGGTTCTCCCACCTTCTTTTTCTTTGGACAAACATTAGCAAAGTGTCCCGGATCATTGCAGATGAAACATCTCTTCCCTTCAACTTTTTCCCCAATAAGTTTAGGGCAGTCACGTCTGAAATGTGCCCCTCCACACTCAAAACACTTCACTGTTCCTCGATATGATAATTGTGGTTTTTCATAAGGTTTTTTTTTGTTGAATTTCATTGAAGATTCTCCCTTGGCAAGTCTGGAAACTCTACTTGGATCAAACTCCAATAATTCTATCATTCTGGCTTTCTCTACCAATGCTGGAAACTCTTGTATTTCCAATGGCATAAGTACCTTCTTCAGTTCATGCCTTAGTCCTCCCTCGAATTTTCGACATCTCCATTCTTCTGTGATATTCTGAGTATAAAACCTCGAGAGATAATTAAATTTTACTACGTACTCTTGTACTGATAACCTCCTTTGTTGTAAGGTCAGAAACTCCGCCTCCCTTGCAAATTTTGCACTGTTTGGAAAATATTTTTCCAAGAACCTTATCTTAAAGTTCTCCCAATTCACAGCCTCACCACGAACCGTCATCAACTGTTGCATACTTTCCCACCAATATTCAGCCTCCCCGACCAAAAGAAATGATGCATAAGTTAATTTTTGTTCTTCTGAGCAAGTTATTACCCGAAAAATCTTCTCGTTCTGCCTTAGCCAAGAGTCAGCCTCATCAGGAGTAGCCTCCCCATTAAATTTAGTTGGATCATGCCTTAAGAAGTCATTCAAGCTAGAATGATTTTGAGGTACTTGATCAACTTGTTGTTGCTGCATCTTTGTCGAGTTTAAATGATTTCTTCAAAAAGATAACAATACAATTTAGCATATGATATCAATTTCCTCCAATAGTCATTTTCATCATAACAATTAATAGTTTTACTAAGAATAATAATTTCACTCCCCATAGTCCCAAAATACTTTCGAAAACCATTGCTCTGATACCATAATGTAACACCCAAATAATTTAAAGGGTATTACTGATAGTAGAGACTAAATTAATTTGATACCTCATATAAACAATCAAACTTTATTTCAATTACTCCAAAGTACAATACCAAACTTACAAACTTTAAACAATATAGTCTTCACCGTTGACATTTCAACTTTTAAATTTTACACAACATAATCTTCCCAATACAAATTTATTCTTTTTACAAAAATCCCTGAAAGGTTTTCCCCGCATCTCTCTCATCTCTAAGCTTTTTCAACCACATGTGCAACATTATCTAATCACATATAACATGAGTTATATGATCATAGCACAAACAAATAAGGGTAAGCCAACCATATCAAATCAATCATTAAACTTGTAATAAGAATAGTTCAATCATTTATTTATACAATTACTCAAATATCATTACCCCGATGTCATTAATTCATCATTATCAAAATCATCTTCCTCAATTTCATAAACCTTACAATTTATACTATGCTTACTCACGAAGCCTTATGGTCAGACCGCTCTCTGCCTGCTTCCTTAAGCCTCACCTGTATACTATGTCTTACTCTCTGAAGCCTTATGGTCAGACCGCTCTCTGCCTGCTTCTATAAAACTTATGAACCACATATTTATGTCAAAGCCTTATGGTCAGACCACTTGCTGCCTGCTTTCATTAACCTCAGGTGTTACTTTGCTCATACCAAGCTCTCATGGTATAACCGAACATATTACTTCCCGTAGGAAACATCATTTCATAAGCAATAATTTCTTATATCCACTCCAACATTTCATCATATCAACATTTCATACTCTCTTATCCACTCCAACATTTCATCAAATCAACAATTCATAACCTCTTCTCCACATAACTCAATTATGTTCATTCTCTAATCATAATTTGACAATAACTTATTTTGGTGTCAATAAATTAAACATATCGCCAGTTATCATACTTCATATTATAAACTCATTTTTTGACCATAACGAGTATAACTCAACATATTTTCACCAATCAAAGATTCATAGATCAGCCAAAACATTTCATCATATCTTAGCCACTACGTATTAAAGTCTGAGCTCAATGTAACGATAAATAAAATATATATGAAGTTTTTACCATGATAACTTTATACATCTCCAATTAACTTATTTTATTTTAATTTCATCCTATTAGAGATCTTTCTTTACCCCAATTGGTCACCGGAGAGGACCCAGATGTCTGAACGCATCAAACTCACCTTCGACGCCAACACATATGACTAGTCACAACTGACTGGACCAGGCCAGGGCTGCTCTATGATCAGGGATGTGCCAACTCAGGTTTTTAAGGTTCCTCTATCCTACCAACAAAGGGAGGCCTTCAATAATTAACAATTTATTTACTTAAATTATCTACCTTGTTCTCTTATGCCTAATTTTAATATTTTTACTTCCTCTTACAACAACCTCAAATAGTATCACTACATCTATTTAATACTTATTTCCAAGTTATTACAGAATCCTTACTCCAGACCTTCCAACAAGATCAATTTCAGCCAAGAAACTAATTCATGATAGAATTCATACAAGATAACTATAAACAATTAACCATAATAAGATATTACTATAAATGGTCATAGAAGAATACAATATTTGACAATCATAAGAATAATCTTAATATAAAAATTCATGGGAAACAAGAAGTTAAATCTGGCAGAGCCGGTTAGACAACTTCTAATCCATCCAAAAATACAATATAATTAAGTAACAAGAGCAACACATGTCTGGGGAAATAAGAAGTTGAATCTGGCAGAGCCGGTTAGACAACTTCTAATCCTTCCAAAAATGCAATAAAATAAATAAGTAAAGCAATAAATAGTTTGGGGAAACAAGAAGCTGAATCTGGCAGAGCCGGTTAGACAACTTCTAATCCTTCCAAAAGTGCAATAAAATAAATAACTGAAGCAATAGAAAGTTTGGGGAAACAAGAAATTGAATTTGGCAGAGCCGGTTAGACAATTTCTAATCCTTCCAAAATACAATAAAAATAAATAAGGAAAACAATAGAATGTTTGGGGAAACAAGAAATTGAATCTGGCAGAGCCGGTTAGACAATTTCTAATCCTTCCAAAATACAATAAAAATAAATAAGGAAAACAATAGAATGTTTGGGGAAACAAGAAATTGAATCTGGCAGAGCCGGTTAGACAATTTCTAATCCTTCCAAAATACAATAAAAATAAATAAGGAAAACAATAGAATGTTTGGGGAAACAAGAAATTGAATCTGGCAGAGCCGGTTAGACAATTTCTAATCCTTCCAAAATACAATAAATAAGGAAAACAATAGAATGTTTGGGGAAACAAGAAATTGAATCTGGCAGAGCCGGTTAGACAATTTCTAATCCTTCCAAAATACAAAAATAAACAACTAATAACATACAAGTGGCATAACATAATCAACATTACATTTTACAACTATCACACTTGGATATCAACACAAAAGCATACTCTCCTTTAAAATTTAAGATCATACAGAAACAAAATACTCCATATTCAAGATATAAGATCAGAAAAAGCAAAATATAGCATATTCAAGACTCAAGATAATACAAAAGGAAATACTCATAGTTAGCTCCCCTTACCTCTATTACAGACTTAATCCCCTCGCCCTCTGAAAACTTCCAGAATATCCCCTTTGCAAAATTTGAAATTCTTCCAACTCTTTTCTCTCAAAAATTTTCTAAGTTCTTTGGTGTAAATTTTCAGCCTCCCCCCTTGGCTATTTATAGCAAAAAAATTTACTATTCATTTTTACTATTCATTTTAACTATTCATTTTTTTATTCATTTTACTATTACAAAAATAATTTTTTTATTTGCAATTTGATAAATTCTGATCTCAAAGCTACGTGGAACACTTATCCTTTCCAAAATTTTTTTTTTTTTTTTTACTTTTCACGTTTTACTATTCACTTTTTACTATTCATAATTTACTATTCACTTTTTTTTTTATCTAGTATTTTAACTTACAAATATTTTCAAGGATCTTACATCCTGCCCCTCTAACCACATAATCATCCTTCTCTACTTGAGTCTGGATGATTATTAGAATATTAGGATAACCTCCAAAAACAAGACTCTCAACATCAACGTATGCACTAACCAATTATAAACACATAATCTCTCCACAAGACCCTTGGCCAATCTCATATCATGATCATATTCATTAACTCATTCATCATGGAATACATATTTGATCCAAATTCATACTTGATAGGTTGTCATTGAATCTATCAAATTAATACTACTTTTCAGGAAACTTCAGTATTGCCAAGTAGTATTCAAGAAAGTAGACATGGTTAAAGTAACCCTGAGTCGTCTCCCAACGAATACGAAAATGCCTTTTAATATTTGAATCTTATGAATGCAATGCAATGTTCAAGAATAAAAATGATGTTTGGAGAAGGTTTAAGGAACAAATAAGAAACTTAAAAACGATTATAATGAAATAAGCTAATTCCACTACTTTTCCAAGATAGATCCACCATCGGTTATTCATGTCAGAGGCGGCTGCAGCGGAAGGGATAGCGTGGAATAACAAACCAAGAGGGGTTTTTAATAATAACGTGTGCCTTTTAATTTCTACTCAATTAAACTTACTTAGCAATTAATAAAGACAAATAAAGCAAGAGTAAGGTTGAGAGAAATTTGCACAGATGATTTTATCCTGGTTCGGATCTTACCAATCCTACGTCCAGTCGCTTATCTCAAAACAAGATAAACAGTTTCACTAACACAAAACAATTACAAACTACAATCACAAAGATACAATTTGTAAGAGTTTAGAAAACACCTCTCTTGATACCACAAGAGATGAAACTACACCTCCTTTGAGTCTTCACAAAGGATGAACACCTCCTCCGAATACTTCACGAAGGATGAACACCTCCTTCGAATACTTCACGAAGGATGAACCTCTTCCGAACACCTCCTCAGACACACCAAGGATGAACCGGCTATTTCCTCTGTCACCGTAGCAGCACTTCACCAGCTCCACAGACAAGAGTTTCACAAGCCGAACAAGAACACACAAGTCTCAAGAATTTTTGAGTATTTGAGCACAAGGGAAGAGTTTCTGTGTCTCTATATATTTTTCTTCTTGAGAGAAAATGAGAGTCTATTTATAGACTCATCCAAAGACTCTTCCATTCACTAAAAGACAAACTTAACGGCTAGTTTCTCCAACGACAATAAACGGCTAGTTTGTCCAACGGCCATAAACGGCTAGTTTGTCCAACGGCCATAAACGGCTAGTTTGTCCAACGGTCATAAACGGCTAGTTTCTTCAACGACTAGTTTCCCCAACGTCCGTGTTAAGTGCGATACTCTTACCGTTAACCGTCACTATTCACGTGAATAGTGTTACTATTCATATGAATAGTACTATAGTGTTTTGTTGCAATGATTTACTATAGTAATTTTACAAAACACTTTTCTTTTTCTGATCTACGTCCTATACATATTTCTAAGAGTATTACAAAAGCTTTCCATCACAATACAAATCTTCAAATCATTTTGATTCTTGATTGGTCTTGACTTGATTTGGACATCATCAAAATTTCATCTGCATCATTTTGCTAACAATCTCCCCCTTTTTGATGATGATCAAAAAACTTCTTGATTTAAAGCTTTTGGTAATAATCTGTATTTAAAACACAACTTATGGAAGAAAAAGTGCATTAGTGAATAAACACAAATAAGCAAATAAGCTTTAAACATTTTCTCCCCCTTTTTGATCATAATTAAAAAGTTGTGCTTGATTGCTCCCCCTAAATTTATTAGAAATTATACTCCCCCTTAATAAAAGCATATATGCATAGAAATATTAAGGAAAAACAACATACATTTTATTGAATTTAAAGAGGCAAGCATACAATAAACTAACTAAATTTCTTCTAGTGTTTACCCCTTTTGATATGTCGCCAATGATGTTGTCCAATGATAATCCTCTAGGTTGTTGCCATATTTTGTTTAGATCTTCATCATCTTGAGGATTATTCATTTTCTCTTCATTGGTTGTCTTTTGCAAGTCTTCATTTTCACCTGCATCTGATTCATCTGACTCAAGAGGTTTTACCTCAAGGTCCACAATTTCATCAAAGACAACATGCACAGATTCTTCTATTTCAAATATTTAAAACAAAAACATTTTTAAAAAATATTCTTAAATATGAAACATTTGGCACCCAACTATTTTGTATGGGTCCTTTGGGTTAGTTTGAAAATTTGAAATCATTTTACAACCCAAATATATCTACCACTTGGAACACCATAATGCTTAATTTTACATTTGTTAGATGTATGACCCTTTTTCATACAATAAAAGCATAATGCTCTGATACCAATTGTCAGAGGCGGCTGCAGCGGAAGGGATAGCGTGGAATAACAAACCAAGAGGGGTTTTTAATAATAACGTGTGCCTTTTAATTTCTACTCAATTAAACTTACTTAGCAATTAATAAAGACAAATAAAGCAAGAGTAAGGTTGAGAGAAATTTGCACAGATGATTTTATCCTGGTTCGGATCTTACCAATCCTACGTCCAGTCGCTTATCTCAAAACAAGATAAACAGTTTCACTAACACAAAACAATTACAAACTACAATCACAAAGATACAATTTGTAAGAGTTTAGAAAACACCTCTCTTGATACCACAAGAGATGAAACTACACCTCCTTTGAGTCTTCACAAAGGATGAACACCTCCTCCGAATACTTCACGAAGGATGAACACCTCCTTCGAATACTTCACGAAGGATGAACCTCTTCCGAACACCTCCTCAGACACACCAAGGATGAACCGGCTATTTCCTCTGTCACCGTAGCAGCACTTCACCAGCTCCACAGACAAGAGTTTCACAAGCCGAACAAGAACACACAAGTCTCAAGAATTTCTGAGTATTTGAGCACAAGGGAAGAGTTTCTGTGTCTCTATATATTTTTCTTCTTGAGAGAAAATGAGAGTCTATTTATAGACTCATCCAAAGACTCTTCCATTCACTAAAAGACAAACTTAACGGCTAGTTTCTCCAACGACCATAAACGGCTAGTTTGTCCAACGGCCATAAACGGCTAGTTTGTCCAACGGCCATAAACGGCTAGTTTGTCCAACGGTCATAAACGGCTAGTTTCTTCAACGACTAGTTTCCCCAACGTCCGTGTTAAGTGCGATACTCTTACCGTTAACCGTCACTATTCACGTGAATAGTGTTACTATTCATATGAATAGTACTATAGTGTTTTGTTGCAATGATTTACTATAGTAATTTTACAAAACACTTTTCTTTTTCTGATCTACGTCCTATACATATTTCTAAGAGTATTACAAAAGCTTTCCATCACAATACAAATCTTCAAATCATTTTGATTCTTGATTGGTCTTGACTTGATTTGGACATCATCAAAATTTCATCTGCATCATTTTGCTAACAATTCACAGATAATTGTTCAATTGATTATTATTTAAGTTTCGAATTAATTAAAGTACATTCTTAATTAATTTGAGGGCGATCACGCACTTAACCAAAGTAAATTCTCAATCAAATGCAAAACCTTTCTAGATTATTCACAGTGAATTCAACCAAAGTACATTCTCAATCAAATCCTATTTTGTTTAATCATGTTTATTCTTAAATCGCCTAACCAAATTAAAAACTAATCAATCAAAGTAAATTCTCAATTGATTATAGTTGAAATTATTACTACCAATCAAATTACATTCTCAATTAATAGTAAAAACCATTTAATCATATGAAAGTTCCTAAATTAAATCAAAGTAGATTCTCAATTAAACCTAGAAACCCCTAGAACTCATATAATTAATATGCATGTAGATTCAAACACATTATGATGCAAAAATCTTTGCTTTTAATTTGATAGAGAGATGAAAGACATAGAGAGAGAACAACTTAAATCAATAATCAAAATAAACAATTGCATTAACTCAATCTAACCTTAGAATCCATTATGGAATTACAACAGAATAGCCCTAGATGCTTAGCTCTCCATGAATGGAGTTGAAATAAGAGAGGAATGAATGAATGAATGAAGTCCTTTTCTGCCTCCCTTGGGTCTCTTTATATAGGGCTTGATTAGGCTTGGACTCTGAATATTTAGTTGACAAAATCTTTTATCTTATATCTTCCAAATAACTAAAAGATTTAGATAATTATAACATTATTTGGAAGATATTTTCTGTTGATATTCCCAAATTAAATTAATTCAACAACTGAATTTTATCTTTTAGTTTTTCTGACTTGCCAAAATTGCACAAATGCCTTGAAATTTCTTCTACCTACACTTTAGCCCCTTCTGAATTCTCCAAAATTGCACCAGAACCCCTTTTGACCAGCTTTGACCAGATTCAAATCTGTTGACCAGTTGACTAAGGAAGGACACGACCAGTGAGAGCTTGCCACGTGGCAGCCCTCTTTCTCACCTAATTAGGGTTTCAGATTGGGAAAGGGATTCCCTCTTTGCTCCTGCGGCGGCCGCTTTGCTTGGGATTTTTCTACAAGTTGTTGATGATGCTGACAGCGACGACTTTGACGGTGGAGGACGTGGTTGAAGTCTCACGGTGGCTGGTTCATGTTTGATTGTGGTGTCGCGACTCGGATAGGCGATGACAAGGTGGTTTCGCTGTTGTCGGTGAGACTGGATGCAGTCGCGACGGATTGCGTTTTGCAGAGGTAAGGGTTGCTTGCAGTGGAGCCATGGCGGGGCGACATGGTGGAGCGATGATGTTGCTCGTGGTGGAGGTTGGGCTGTTCTAGTGGTGATGGTTGCGCGTGGAAGAACTCGCGATGATGGCCGTGGAGATGAAGAAAATGATGAAGTTGATGGCACGATTCTACGACGGCTGGTTGACGGCGAGACCCTGTGGTGCCCTGTAGTGGCACGGTGGCAAGGTGGTGGAAGAAGGTGATGTGCGGCATGCGGTGGCTGCCATGGTTTGGTGGTGCAACTATGAGGTTGATTGTGGTGAACGTGAATCGTGGTGGCGGTGCGACATGGTTGAGGCGCTGTGGTGGCAAGAGTGGTAGTCCGTTGATGCGCCGGTGAGAAAGGAGGAGATGAACATTGTAGGGTGGCTGACGGCTAGGGTTTGGATTTGGAATTAGGGTTTCCTATAGAAGATGATGACGTGGCAGAGGGGGTGATGTGGCAGCATGTGATTGGATAACATTTAGGATTTAGATTGCCACGTTGCATGATCTGGTGGAGTCTACTTTAGGAAGAGTGTGTATAGGAAACTTAGGGGGTGTAGGAGAAAAGGCTTAGTGTTTGGGCTTGGTTGTTGGCCTGTTTTAGAAATAGGAGTGTATGTAGGGAGTTTAGGAGATGCAAGGGTAAAGTCTGTCTGTTTAACCCATCTGTACATTATTTTCCAACTAAAACCTGATTTTGGGCCTTGAATAGCCATTTGGACCAATAAAACTTATAATTTCAGTTGCACAAATAAACGTAAGAATTTCCAAGAATAATTTATGCAATTAAAATCACTTTTTAAGTCTCTTTTAATTCCAAACACAATATATCAAATCATCACAAATCCTCTTAAAATGAATCATTTTCAAGTACATTAATTTCATAAAAAATTTAATTCTAAAACATAAATATGGACATAAATATGCACTCATCAATGCTCGTAACTCAACATTGAATAATGGCAACACTTCATTAGAGAGAAAGTGAAAGTGGTCAATGGGATTTCTGCTTTTTGAACTTGGAATGAAGTGATTAAGAGTTTATGTTGATTATGTGATGTGAAAGGGGTAAAAAAGTGGCATACAGGTTGGCATTTCTAACATTTGACTTGTCATATGGAGAGACATAAAAATGTTTTCATCACAATAAAAATTTATAGAAATCAATATTAATATATTATTAATATATTATTATTACTAATGTTAATTTATGTATAGAAATCAATGTATATGTATTATGTAAGAGGATTGCGTCTACAAGGTTGTTTAGTTATGACTTTTTTTAATCACTCAAGGTTATATCTAATTCATTTTAATGTTTTATTTGGATTCTCTTGATGATATGCTTAGATGATTTAAGAGTGAAATTTCTATTTTTATAAAGATCAAAATAGAAGATGTGGTCAATTATGGACAATGAAACACTTATAAAAGGTTGTGTGTATTGGACATAATAATGTTGTTTAAATTCTTAAATTACATCATCAATTCTACTACTCCGTATAATTTAAATTTCCACGAATTTGGCACAGTAAATGTTATCGTGGTATTGAGTTTTGATTAATTTTGAATGAACAAAATAACTTTTATTTTACAGATAATATACCTTTGGTTATAATTTTAAATGGTTCTTGTTTAAAAAAAATTATATTTTTTCTATTATTTTAGAATTGTATACTTTTTAATTACAAGTGAGAAAAAAATAAGATTAACGAAAAGGGAAAAAAATGCTAAACGCTTGCAAAATTTTGAGAATGATTTTACAAAACAAAAACGCTTTGTTTTTATTCTCATCTATTTTCTTATATAAATAACTCGGAATTGCTTTTATATAAAAAAGAAGAAAAAAAACTATTTGGTTATCCCTTTTATCGTTTACATATTCTTTTGTGTAGAACAGGTATTCGCTTATATGTAACTGAATGAAGAATAAGTGTGTTTTATGTTTATGATCTTAATGAATTTCCAATATCCACTTGCTCCTCTTGAGTTTTTTTCTTTGGTTTGTGTAACTAGGATTAGGATATAAAGATATTTGATAAGGTTCTTGGTTGCTTTGTTTATTTTATGCTTATGGGTTATGGCACAACAAACTGAAATCTCACAATACTTTTATTTTATTTATTACATACTTGCATTGCATGCTTTAAAATTAAATGAGCAAATAATGTAACTATGTGAGAAACTTAAACATTTTTTTAGTAAATTGACCACACCTTCTATTTAATCTTTATAAATATAAGGTTTTATTGTTGTGATTGATAGAGATCCATTAAAAGTACTATAAATGCATTGAATTCTCTGACATATTTTTACTTGAACATGTGTGTAAAAGACAATCGCATAAAAACAATTGTGTATTTTGAATCATGCATGTGTTCTAGGATTTATGCTTGTACTTTTCATTTCTGTATATTTGTAGGTATAGGTGTTGATCTTTCCTCTAAACTTATGAAGAATACCATCGGGTTTGCTGTTCTATTGCTTAGTCATTGATTACAATTATAATCAAGCATTGGTTAGGGTTCCTCGTACAAGTTATCAATTTGAAGGTTCCATCTGTAAGGTATTAATTTTTATCATTTATGTCTTTGTAATTTATTATCTTTTAGTTGTATTATTTTGTAATTGTTCATGTTTTTTCTTCCAAATATGGTTATTAGAATGAAATTATTCTTTCTTTCATGTATGGAGGTAGTATTATTATGGTTTATTATTACAAAACCATAAGTCTTTTATTTGTTGTCTTTTAGGAATAAGAGTAGTAGGAGGATCATTGAGAATGAACACAACACAACAAAATAACCTTAAAGGTTTTCATAAACGTTATTAAATAACCTTTATAGTGTTTTTGCGTTGTAGCGGTCTACAAAGCCTAACGTTGCTAAATAAACGTTAAAGTGTCACCACTTTCTTGGTTTCAGTTCATTGGCACAGAATATTAGTATGGACCAAAGTTGGATAAATTTTAAATGAACAATCGAAGAATATGAGATAGGAGTGGAACAATTTATTGAGTTTGCTACGAGGAATGTATCAGATAATAATGGAAGATTTTATTGTCCATGTGTGAATTGCTTGAACGAGCGGAGACTACCCATTGCAGCAATATGAGAACATGTTTTGTGTAAGGAGCTACACCAAGTGGACATGACATGGTGAATTAGTAGAAGTTCCAATAGCACATGTGTCTCAAACTGAAGCAGAAGAAGTGGATTTCGTTATGGAAGATGGTTTGGAGCAAATGATTTGTGATGTTGGAGATGATGTCTTTGCACGATCACATAAGTATGAAACTTTGTGTAGTGATGCAGAAATGCCTTTGTATTCAGGGTGCATTAAGTACACTCGTGGATCATTGTTGAATCATTTAACACAAGTGTATCATTGCTGAATCATTTAACACAAGTGTATCATTGTTGAATCATTGAAATCTGTATCCACATTCTTGATATTGAATCATTTTGAAATTTGCATTTAGCCTTTGAACCACAATGTTGTCTATACTTGTAGCCTCTCTATACTTGTTGCCTCTCTATATATGTGCTAAGTAAGTCATTTATACCATTTTACTCAACAATTGTCATCCTTTTTGTGTCTTAGGTAAAATATATAATTTGGGAAGCATCATCCACCACAAGGCTATTAAAGATGATATGTTGTGAGTGGTGGTTGTAGGTATTAAAGATTCTTCTGCTCGTGTTCCTCTGCCTAGTGAGGAGGTTTAAACAGTGGGACAAGCTTCAGGAAATTTTATCATTTGGCCAGCCAGATTAGCAAAGCCAATTTTAGTAAGTATTTATATTCATATTTGCCTTAATTACTTATGTATTTGTTGTATTTTGATGCATATAATATTGGACTTATTTTGAGGTCAAATGTATGACATTTCTAAGAATACAACCATTTTTACACCTTCTCAACCACAATTGTCTCCTCTCCAACAACTTGGTGCAGCGGTAGTCACAATGGGGAATAAAACTATTGAGATAGATATGCCTCCTGAACTCACATGCAAGACTGCTTCCACCACTTTATACATATGTCATAGGGATATTTGTGAAATTGTCATTGGTAATGATCTCCTCTCTAACTTTGAAATTTGTAAGTAAACCTTCACAAACCATGAAAATATTATCATATTGCATTCGTGTATTTATTTTAATATTATTTGTTCATACTGAAGGTATTTGCATCACCTCTGCATCGAGAGAAGGAATGCTACTATCTATGGATTTCTTGATCCTGTTATAATTCAAAGTGTAGGAAATAAATCAGAGGAGGTGCAAAAGTACTTGATAGAAATGTTTGAAAAAGCTGGTAAAGAGGTCTATTTAGCACCTTACTTGCATAAGTAAGTACAAAAGTTTTTAACTTTTCATGACTACTTTAAAAGTTTCTTTTAATTAATATTATTCTAACTTGTAGGGGTCATTGACAATTGCTAGTTATTGTTCCTGGCCGTTCTCTTGTAGTTCTCTTATGTTCCTTGCATAAGAAAGCTAACACATTGTCCATCAAAAATATATTAGAGGCATAAGTTTTCCTTTCTATTTTGATTCCTTCCTATATTATTATTATGATGTAATGGATGTCTAACTTTTGTATAGGTCTTTGGAAGCTCATTCAAGGTTGTGGAGTGTTCCATCTATTTATAGGAAGAAGATGCAAATAATCACACCTAATGTAAGAGAAGCTGGACTTCCTTTGTTTTGTGTTTTGTGATTGTTATTTTTATGAGGAATTGACTCTGTTGTTGGTTTTGTGAAATTTGGTTTACCAAAATATACAGAGCTAAATGGTGCAAAGGCTAGCTATAGTATAATATGATATTTTGTGTCTTTGGTTTGAATGATTCTTCATTATTTGTATTTAATTTGCAGTGTCGATGTCAATTTAGCAACTATGAGTGTGGGTATTATGTAATGAAACACATGCATACCATTATTTGTACAAACATTACTGAATCATGGAATAAGGTATTAAAATACTAACTAAATACTTATCCAACTATTCATTACAATATTGTCTTAACTCTATTATTTTATTTATAGATCTTTAATGATTCATCTCTCATGGAAGCTGCAGACATTGAAGACATTTGAAGGAACTGGACTTCTTTTATTTTAAGTGTTAGTAGAAACTTGGCTACAATTAAATAATGTATGTACATTAATGTAATATTTGGATTTAATATATAGTTTCATGTATAAATGATGAATTAAATATTAGACTATTTAATATTTGAAATGAATTATATTTTGTTAGTTTCATTAAATTTTTTTATTTAAAGCTATATTGATTATAAATTGATTCGATGAGATGATAATACAGGAATATTATTATAATTTCATTGGATGTCAAATTTAATAATCAAATTTTTTTTAAAAAAAACATATATTATAACGTACTAAGCAATGTACGTAATGGTACGTTGATCACATATTATAACGTACAAAAACTTCTATGTTATAATACCTTCCATATTATAACGTAAATTTCTGCTACGTTATAAAATGCACAGACTTACTATATCGCCCAGAACTATGTCCCCAATAACTACGTTATAAGAGATCATTTTTGTACATTATAAAAAGTCATTTTTCAACTAGTGAATATCCTTATTGAAATGTTGATCTAACGACTAGATTATACATGTGAATTATATATTTTTTATGAATTAAATTTTGGATATGATTTAAATAACTAGAGTAATTTTTTATGAAAATTATATGAATTTGGATATGTGAATTATTTATTTGAGTTTTTGATTGAATAACCTATGTTTTAATAGAGATGTCATAATCTTTTTTATTGTCTAAGTTATAGACACTAAAATATCAAGTGGTGATGAGAAGTAAAGAAAGAAGTTCTCACACACATCGTGATGTGTAATTGAGTGGCTTAGGTCGTGATGAACTTACCTTTTTAATTTGTGAATTCACTTATAATTCTACATCTTGAATTAGATTAGATGTTCTAATATGAAATACTTAATATAAGTCTTTTAGAAGACATAATTTGACTTTATGCTTATTGAATATTTTGACAAATAAGACCCATAGTTTATGATCTTTTAATATTGTATTTTTGATGGAAATTGAATCATTGTTTGTTATCTAATTACACTTTTTTCCTTCATACATATTTTCTTAAGTAAAAAAATATTTAAATAGGTTACCTTGCATGTATTGTTATGATGTGACTAACTGTGACTATTTGTGTACACAAAAGATATAGGTACAATAGACATAGGATGAATGTTGGACATAGAGCTATCAAAACGGGTCACCTGTCCCGATCCGGGCCGACCCACCATAGGTTGGTTACTTAGTGAGCCAACTCAATCCTGTTCATTTATTAGCGAGCTAGAAAAATTAGAACTCGGCCCAACCCACCATGGGTTGGTGGGTAAACGGGTTGGCTCACTAACTCACTTAATTACAATCTATTTTTAAATAAAAAAAATTACAAACTTTTTATCATTTAAATCAAAACAAATTTTACTCCCAACATGGGTGTTTAATTAATTTTAAAAATAAGAAACTTAAATAGTTTTTTCAAGAAAAAACAAAATAATAAATATTTTTTTATAAAATTAAAATTAAATTTTAATAAAATAAAATTAGGTAGGTAGGTTGGTAGGCCAATCCAGCCCACCACGGGTTCAACCCGTATGAGCCAGGTTTAAATGAGTCGGGTTTAAATCTGACCTGCATAAAAAAAATACATTTTTTCTAACCCAACCCGGCTCAAACCCGTGGTGGGCCGGATTGACCCTCGGGTTGTGATCTATTTTGACAGCTCTAGTTGGACAACAACACATTTTTTTAAATGGTTATATATATATATATATATATATATATATATGTGTGTGTGTGTGTGTGTGTGTGTGTGTGTGTGTGTGTGTATTATCTAAGTATAAATTATATTTTGTACTGAAATAACCTTCATGTAAGATAGAGATGTCAAAATGAGTTTTAATTTGAAAGCCAATTCGACTCATCACAAGTTTGAGCTAGGTTGGATTGAAAAATTTTCACTTTTTTAAATTTGGGATGAAATGAAACCGACTCACTTAATCCACAGGTTCAAGTAATTCGAGCTAGATTGACCCGTAACGCACCAACAACACTACTTTATTAATATTTTTACCATTTTTTTTATAAATTAATTCATAATTGATCTTTTAAATACTATAAAGTTGTTCAATTGGATATTTCATTTATTTGTTTATCAAATTATATACCTTATGCTTCAACTTTTAACAAATATAATAGCAATAATTAAGAGTGACAATAGAGGTTAGTAAGCTCTGCATTATTTTAGTTTGCTTTACATTTGGTCCTCTAAAATCGAGTTAGGTCGCCTAGTATAAGAAATGAAGACTAATTTCTTTAGTATACTCTGTGACATCCCCAAAATATACAGCGTGCATATATAATAAACGCGTCATCAAGTTACAATAATAGAAAACAGTTGGAAACATATAACCGAATATTGAGATTACAGTCATCCTTAAAATGCTAGGAAGTTAAAGCTTGAAGTACTAG
This sequence comes from Vigna nakashimae, assembly GCA_034642375.1. Lineage (NCBI taxonomy): Eukaryota > Viridiplantae > Streptophyta > Magnoliopsida > Fabales > Fabaceae > Vigna > Vigna nakashimae. The sequence continues at coordinate 9,693,391 of CM067763.1, read as the reverse complement.
AGTCTTCCAACATACCATGGGTTCTACATATTAAAGCTTTTTTTTTTCAAAATACATAAGTTAAAATAAGGAGATCCTAATGAAACTAAGATTCAGCGTCATCTTCCTCCCATGCTTGCTCCAGAGGCACCTCCTCGACATCTGCTCTCATCCAAGTGGATGATCATCGCAAGAGGAAACACACACAAACATAGCACGAACACAAACAAGCAAGGGTGAACTAATTATATAAAAAGTATACAATATAAAGATATCTGCATGCAAGAGTTAACCTCAATCAACCAAGATAAACATGCATCCTAACATGTTATGTTCTAGATTTGACTCGTCCAGACTTTAGAATGATAGTCGAGCTATGGCGGGTCTTGCACTCGTGGTGGCATATGAAACTTGGGTTCCCCACCCTACCACACTCACGAGGTTAGCATGTTTTGGGCCTTGAGGCATACTAGAAGCCCCCAAGATTAAGACCTCTCGCTACTCCTCACCACATGGTGCAATCCTCTCTACGTGAGAAGAAAACCCATTGGAGTTTCAGGATGACCTCCAAGACTGAGCTCCTACTCTCATTCTAAACACTAAGAATCTCACCAAGAGATTCCACACAGATGAAACTTGGTTTACAACTTGGATCACCTTTCCACCACTTTATAATCATACACTTTTTGCCACAATCCACATACTTGTTTGAACATCATAATACAATACTATAAATGCTAAAGAATTCTTCACCAACAAACCAAAGACCACATTAATCAATCAGAGCACAAGAGAAAATTCAGAGAACTAGGCCCCGAACTCGTTGCACAGTGCACCACCCTCGCATGGCGAGACTGGCGCTTTTTGCATAGCGCACCCACCCAGCTCGCCTTGCGAATTAAGTATGAATAAGTATCAGACTTTGGGTCTCTTGAATAACGCACCCAGGTCGCTATGCGAGAGCCTAGACAGAGACCAACCCCCCTAAAACTCTCGTTATGTGCCTCACTCGCCTTTCGAATTAAATGGGCAGTGGATCGCATAGTGACAGGATTCGCCAAGAGAATCCACAAGCAGAGAGGAACACCCTCTGCTAATTCGCACAGTGCACCAACTTGCACAACAAATGACTCAGAGAGTAAGCACTCTCTACAAGGTCTCGCTATGCGAGACAGCTCGCATAGCGAGTCTGCATAATCTGCACAACACAAATTTTGTAGAATTATGCAACTCACACACCCATTACCATTTCTAGTTTTTTTTTCCAACTTCTAACACTATTAATTCGTGTTTTATACTTACTTAAACTCATATAGATGATTATAAACATTCTCACTCCAATTCTAAAGTGATTAAGACTCAATTCCTACTCTAGAAGACCAATTTCCACAACTTAGGGACTCAAATCCAATTATACCATTTTTGGCATGTTCTAAACCAGTTTTATGCTCCTGGCAAGCCCCATTGGACCTAATCAAACTGTTTTAAACCTCCAAACACACTCTAGACTTCAAATGCTCAGAATCCTTACCCCACTTTCTCCTAAATTACCTAAAATACTTCCTAAGTGTTAAACTGTCTATCTAAATATTACTACAACAGAAATCTTACCTAGAAACACTTCGTACAAGCTCAATTAACAGTAAATAAGTTCATCTACACACTAGCCATCACAGTTCCATCACGCCCAAATGCTTAACATCCAAAAATATAGTCCAAACAGTACATCAGTTCAGAATTCAACATGCATACATATGTATAAAACAAAATCAAACAAACAACCAGCTCCCCTTACCCTAGGGTTCTCACAGTACAACTCACAACAGTAACAAGACCTTAACAGTGCCTTACATAGCTAGCACACAACAAGTCCCTACCACCCACTAAAGTGGAGACAGAAACAACTCTTAGAGCTAGAATAGGCAGAGAATCTAAAGGGGAAAACTACTGGCTACATGCAACTAGCAAAGTTGCATGCCCTAGGTTCAAGGGAGATGGAGAAATAGAAAAGAATGACTTACTCGCCTAAGACAGAAACCAATCAGATGGATGGGAAGCTCTGGACTCCAGGAACGCGGGAACACCACCTATTTGAAAATGCAACGGTTGAAATTTGTGAAAGGGTAGAGAGAAGGGAGAGTAAAAAGAAGAAGACAGAGTTTAGAGAGAAGTTGGGTTTAGGCTAATGAAGGGTCTAGTGTCATTAGCTTAAAGCACTGCTCAACCCTTTTCTTTATTTTTCAAGACATTACATTCTCCCACACATCATAAATTTTTGACCTCGAAAACTAGACTTACCAGATAATAAGTGAGGATAATACTCCCTCATCTCTCCCTCTAACTCCCAGGTGGAGTCGCTTGCTCTACTGTCCCAAACGACTTTAACTGTACTGATGGTTTTGCCTCTGAGTTGCTTGTTCTGGCTCCCCTCAATTCTAACCGACTGCACCTCCATAGATAGATCTTCGCTGACATGAACATCTTCAGCTTCTAGTACATGAGACGGATTTGGTACATATTTCTTAAGTTGTGAGACGTGAAAGACTGGATGAAGATTAGCCAGCCGGGGTGGCATGGCCGTCTCATAAGCTACTGGTCCGATGCGTTGTAGAATCTGGTACAGGCCAAGATACCTAGGAGATAGTTTCCTAGCATGAATGAATCTTCCCACACTAGTAGTAGGGGTCACTCGGAGGAACACATGATCCCTAACTGCAAACTCTTGCAGTCTGCGCCTCTGATCAACATATGACTTCTCCCTACTCTAAGATGCTTGTATCCTCTCTTGTATGAGCTTCACCTTATCTGTAGTTTGCTGCACAAACTCTGACCCAGTCAACACTACCTCTCCATCTTGAAACCAACACAGCGGTGTTCTGTAGCGCATTGCATATAATGCTTCGAACGATGTCATACCTATACTTGTCTGGTAACTATTCTTGTAGGTTGATGGACAAATTTATGATCACCAAAATATGATGTCACAAACTTGTTTTACAATAGGCAAGTATGACCGAATCGTTCAAGTAATAAACTTGGTAAGACCAAGTATCGTTCTCCCAAAGGACTCACGGCCTAGTTTAGTTGTGTGGTTCGTTGATTAGCTAAGACTTAAGAACGAAATATTTGAAGTTTAATATGCAAAACAGAAAATAAACATGTATGCATGAGGTTTTGATCAATGGCAAAAGCAAAAGACAAGCACTTTCAATGAAATATATATATAAATATGTTGTTGGGGGTCAATTTCATCTTATCCACTCTCATATATTTTAGGAATTCAACATTCAAATAATCATTGTTAATGCCACTCTCTAAATTACCTTGTCAAGAAGGTCTATCCCTAATTACGAGTTCATACAATTCCTAGCATTCCTAGTAATTAGTTCTCTTAGCACAGGAGCTTAACGACAACCAATATAATATTGGGAGTAATTCCCCGGATCTAGACTTCCCCGTACGTTCCCGTATCGACAAAATCAATAATCATGCATTGAATGAGTTAAACAAAGCAAGCATTAAGCAAAGAGGAAAAACCCTAACTAATGATGAAAGAAAGCATAAGTCTTAGATTAAGATGCAAGTACAAATTCCATATATGAGAGCTTCAAAAGATTACATTGATTCCCCAACAAACATACAAGGTTTAGTTCACCATATTCATGGTGAACCTAGATGAACAATAATGAAAGAATGAAGGATAAAACCCTAGAAAGGTGAAGAGGTAGCCTGAGCATCCAAGATCCTCCTTCAAAGGGGTGGAAGAGAGAGTGTTTGCTTCGTTTCTGCCAAAGATACAAACCCTAGGACGTCCTAAAGCTTATATACTATTCTAAAATTACAGAAAATTCAGGCCCAAGCCCATAAGTGTGCCGCTCAGCGATAAAGTACCGCTCAGTGGTGAGTGCGTGAGTAATTTTTCTCCCCTCAGCGGCCATTTTGCCCCTCAGCGGTTCCAACGTGAACTCCTGAGTGCCGCTCAGCGGTAAACTGCCGCTGAGTGGTAACTTCGGCTTCTCCTTTTGCACTTTTTGATGTCTTTTCTGATTCCATCTCTCTCCTTCTTCACTTTTGTCACCAAATTCACCTTAAAACCTGCACAAAAACACTGAAATCAAGCATAAACCTGTCCAGCTCTCTTATTTATGAAAATATGAATAAAAGCATGATTTGAAGCTAGTTTCTAAGTATAAAGGTTGCTTTTAGTGTCAATTTTAAGCATGAAAATAACAGTTTTTCAACTGTTATCATAGGTGAATTCCACCAATGACAATACCTCATCCCAGACGCCCAAGTGATCCAAGACACACGTCCTCAGCAAGTCCTCTAGTGACTGCATCGTCCTCTTTGACTGACCATCTGTCTGGGGATGGTAAGTTGAGCTCATCTGCAATCTGTTGCCCATCTCACTCTGAAGCATCTGCCAGAATCTAGAAGTGAAGCGTGGATCTCTATCCGATATGATGCTAGAAGTGACGCCGTGTAGTCTCACAATCTCCTTGATATAAAGTTGTGCCAACTTCGCCACAAACATCCTCAAATTAATTGCCAAGAAATGAGCACTCTTGGTCAACCTGTCTACAATTACCCACATAGCATCATGACCTCTAACCGTGCGTGGTAAATGGGTAACAAAGTCCATGGCTATGCTATCCCACTTCCACTCCGAAATCTCTAACTGCTGCAATAACCGTCCCGGTCTCTAATGCTCAACTTTAGCCTTTTGGCAAGTTAGACAAGAAGCGGCAAACTGGGCAACATCTTTCTTTTTACCCGACCACCAAAAGAACTTCTTGAGGTCTTGGTACATCTTAGTCATGCCTGGATGCATGCTAAAACGACTTTGGTGTCCTTCCTCAAGTATTAATCTCTTTAGCTCTCCATCATTAGGGACACATGTCCTACCTCTGAACCGTAAGAGGTCATTCGTCCCTTATTGAAGTCCTTTCCTTGTTCAGTACCAATTAAAGCTACTGACTTCTGAAGCTCGATGTCTAATAATTGCCCTTCTTTAATACGCTCTAATAAACCAATTGACACTACCAATTTACTGCATCTAATGCTATCAGGCTCCAGCTCCACATGCAGCTTTAAATCTCTGAAGCTCTCAACCAGTTCCAACACTCTGACCATCAAAGAAGAAACATGCACTGACTTCCTACTCAATGCATCTGCCACCACATTCGCCTTCCCAGGATGGTATAAAAGATCATAATCATAATCCTTAAGGAATTTCATCTATCTCCTTTTCCTCATATTCAACTCTTTTTGATCAAAGAGGTATTTCAAACTCTTGTGATCACTGTAAACTTGAAATTGTATGCCATACAAGTAGTGCCTCCAAATCTTCAAAGCAAAAACCACAATGGCCAACTCCAAGTCATGAGTGGGGTAATTCTTCTCATGTACCTTGAGTTTTCTTGAGGCAAACCACTCTCTTCTCTTGCATCAATACATACACTAGCCCTTGATAGGAAGCAACACAGAAAACCTCAAAAGGTTTACCTATGTCAGGAATAACTAATATTGGAGCACTAGTCAACCTTTGCTTTAGCTCTTGAAAGCTAACTTCACACTTGTCAGTCTAAGCAAAAGGTTGATCTTTCCTAGTCAAATGTGTCAACGACGCTACAATCCTTGCAAAGTTCTGAATAAAGCGGCGATAGTAGCCCGTCAAACCCACAAAGCTCCTAACCTCAGTAACAGTCTTTGGCATCTCCCACCAAAGCACTGCTTGTACCTTAGCTGGATCCACAACAATTCCACCAGCTGAAAGGACATGCCCTAGGAAATGAACCTCTTTCATCCAGAACTCACACTTAGACAGTTTTGCATAAAGCTTCTTCTCTCTCAATACTCCAAGCATTGTCCTAAGGTGATCTTCGTGCTCTTCCCGAGTCTTACAGTAAACTAGTATGTCATCTATAAAGACAACCACAAATTTATCTAAGAACGGTCTGAAGATCTTATTCATGTAATCAATGAAGATGGCTAAAGCATTAGTCACACCAAAAGGCATAACTACATACTCGTAGTGGCCATATCTAGACCTGAAAGTCGTCTTCTGCACATCATTAGCTTTCACCAAGATCTTATGGTAACTCGACCTTAAATCAATCTTGGAAAACATCGTACCTTTGTGCAATTGATCCATCAGATCATCGATCATCGGCAATGGATACTTGTTCTTAATTGTCAACTTATTAAGTTGTCTGTAGTCCACACAAAGTCTAGAAGTGTCATCTTTCTTCTTCACTAGTAAGACTGATGCACCCCATGGTGAAACACTGGGTCGGATAAACTGCTTCTCTAACAACTCTTCTATCTGTTTCTTCAGCTCTGCTAATTATGCCGGAGACATTCGGTACGGAGCTATAGACACTGACTCTACCCCTAACACCAGGTCTATGGAGAACTCTACCTCTCCCGGAGGAGGTAGACTAGGAACTTCCTCAAGGAATACATCTAAGAAATCATTCACAACCAGAAGATCTACACTATGGTTTCCATGCGCTGAAGGGTTTATGTCTTGGGCCCCTTCCATGTGAGACATGATTAAGAAACAGCTAGCGCTCTCCAAGATGTCTTGTCTCTCAACACACCGATTGACAACGACAGGTCTTCATCTTCATCGGGAAATATTAGCTACTTTCCACCGTAGTCTAAAAGAATATGATTGGCTGTTAACCAATCCATTCCTAGAATTACCTCTAGCCCCTGCAGAGGTAAACAAATAAGGTTCACTCTGAACCTACGCCCCTCTACCACAATAGGACATTTGGAGCACACATGAGATGTCCTGACTAACCCCGCTGCTGGTGTAGACACCACCAGATCGCACTGAAGCTCTCTTACTACTAAATCCAGCCTCTCCACACAAGCCTTCGACACAAATGAATATGTCACCCTCGAACAAAAAATGACACACAAGAAGCTCCAAATAATAAGCAACTGTTGACAATAAGGTTATCTGCACTAGCTGCCTCAGCTCTAGTCAATGCGTAGACTCTCCCTGCTGCTTGTGGTCGGATACCACCCCTCTGAATAGATCTCCCAACCTGTTGTGTCTGTAGGTCTGCCCTCCTGGTCGTAGGACAGTCTTTGGCATAATGGTTGTCTTGCCTATAGATGTTGCACCTCTTGAACCCTACCAGTTGAGGGCAACAGCCTGAAGGTGTGGCCCTCCATACACGAAGCACCTCACGGGGCTAGCAAAATTGGGTTGCCCCGATGACTGAGAGGAACAACCCCTAAACCCAGAAGAAATGGGTCTAGAGAAAGGGGTTTTCATAGCATTGGAACCGCCTCTGGATGTTGTTGGTCCCCCAACCCTTAGTGGTTGGCTCTACTGACTCTGAGGCCCTTTCACTTCCTTCTTAGTCTTTTCCATCTCGCGGGCCATCTCCACCAAAGTAGGAAACTCCCTGTTGTGTAACCCCTTCACAAGCAGCTTTATATCACATCTTAAGTCATTGTCAAACTTTCTGCATTGCCACTCTTCATCCACCACCATAGTGTTGAAGCGAAGCAAGTGTTTGAAGCTATCTGCATACTTTGACAATGATCTGTTGCCCTACATCAACTCAAGGATTTCCGCTTCCTTTGCAAATCTAATACTGTGTGGGAAGTACTCAGTGTAGAATTTGGTCCTAAACAACTCCCATGTAATAGGAGTTCCACTCCTTTCAAGGATCATCTTCATGCTGCTCCACAAGTGGCCAACTTTCCCAGCCAATAGATATTGGGTATAGGCCAACTTGTTCACATTCGAACACCTCTTGGCTTCATATATCCGCTCCATGTCCCTAAACTAGTGGTCGGCTTCATCAAGGCTACACTTTCCAATGAACCTGGCTGGATAGTGTTGGAGGAAGCTCTCCAAACTCCACTCCGGTGTCAGAATAGCAGAAGAAGAAGCGCCTGGAGTGGCCTGCCACTAGTCAACACTTCTATGAATTGTCTTTGAGTGTCCTCAAATGACACCCTCGCGTTCTCAACATATACCCTTGCAACTTCCAAATTCCGCAAGGCTATCGTGTTTTGTTGTACCAATGCAGCGTTCTGCTGTTGCATTGCTTGTAGAACAGCCTCTAGCAACCTTGTAGATTCTGATGGCTCAAGCTGAGGAGGTGGAGGAGGTGGAGGTCTAGGTGTCATCTTTCTGTTCACACAGAGAGATAAAACCATCAGTTATAACTCAAAGAAACAAGAACAACGAATCCTATACATAACCAAGAGTACACTAGCATAAGCAAGGCACACATACAACCTACAAAATGTTCTAAGGACAAAAACTTCTATGATACCATAAATGTGACATCCCCAAAATATACGACGTGCATATCCAATAAAGATGTCATCAAGTTATAATAATAGAAAGTAGTTGGAAACATATAACTGAATATTGGGATTACAGTCATCTTTAAAATGCTAGGAAGTTAAAGCTTGAAGTACTAGAGTCTTCCAACATACCATGGGTTCTACATATTAAAGTTTTTCAAAATACATAAGTTAAAATAAGGAGATCCTGATGAAACTAGGATTCAACGTCATCTTCCTCCAATGCTTGCTCCAGGGGCACCTCCTCGACATCTGCTCTCATTCAAGTGGATGATCATCGTAAGAGGAAACACACACAAACATAGCACGAACACAAACAAGCAAGGGTGAGCTAATTATATAAAAAGTATACAATATAAAGATATGCGCATGCAAGAGTTAATCTCAATCAACCAAGATAAACACGCATCCTAACATGTTATGTTCTAGACTTGACTCGTCCAGACTTTAGAATGATAGTCGAGTTATGGCGGGTCTTGCACTCGTGGTGGCTTATGAAACTTGGGTTCCCCACCCTACCACACTCACGAGGTTAGCCTGTTCTGGGCCTTGAGGCATACTGGAAGCCCCCAAGACTAAGACCTCCCGCTACTCCTCACCACATGGTGCAATCCTTTCTACGTGAGAAGAAAAACCATTGGAGTTTCAGGATGACCCCCAAGACTAAGCTCCTACTCTCATTCTAAACACTAAGAATCTAACCAAGAGATTATACACAGATGGAACTTGGTTTACAACTTGGATCATCTTTCCACCACTTTATAATCATACACTTTTTGCTACAATCCACATACTTGTTTGAACATCACAATACAATACTATAGATGTTAAAGAATGATTCACCAACAAACCAAAGAGCACACTAATCAAACGCATCACGAGAGAAAATTCAGAGAACTAGGCCCCGCACTCGTCGCACAGCGCACCATCCTTGCCTGGCGAGACTGGCGCTTTTCGCATAGCGCACCCACCCAGCTCGCCTTTCGAATTAAGTCTGAATAAGTATCAAACTTTGGGTCTCTCGCATAGGGCACCCAGGTCTGAATAAGTACAAGACCTTAACAGTGCCTTACCCAGCCAGCACATAGCAAGTCCCTACAACCCACTAAACTAGAGATAGAAACATCTCTTAGAGCTAGAATAGGGAAAGAATCTAAAGGGGAAAACTACTAGCTACATGCAACTAGCAAAGTTGCATGCCCTAGGTTCAAGGGAGATGGAGAAACAGAAAAGAATGACTTACCCGCCCAAGACAGAAACTAATTAGATGGATGAGAAGCTCTCGACTCTAGGAACATAGGAAAACCACCTATTTGAAAATGTAACAGTTAAAATTTGTGAAAAGGTAGAGAAAAGGGAGAGCAAAAAGAAGAAGACGGAGTTTAGAGAGAAGTTGGGTTTAGGCTAATGAACCAAACATCTTAAAAATTCTATTTTTAAGAGTCAATGCACTTTAATATGAAGGGTCTGGTCTCATTAGCTTAAAGCACTGCTCAACCCTTTTCTTTTTTTTTTTTTCAGGACATTACACATCCTAACTATGAATGATTACAATCATTATAAAATGAATATTTAGTTATTATATGTATTACATAATAAAATCATAATAATGTTGATATAATTACTAAAATAATAATAAAGATAAATTAACATTTAGATGTTATAATATCTATATTATGATTATGAATTACTTGAACTTTTATTTATAAAGATAAGGGTTTAAATGCTTTGATAGAAAGAAATCAAATAATTAAAAATAATGTTACTATTAAAGATAATAAATAATAATGAATAATTAGACTATAAAAATAATTCAGAAATATTGATTTTAAAATCTATATATATAAATAAACTATAGTAGTTTTTAGAAATAATTATTAAAAGTAGTAATACAGTAAACTCAAAAAGAATTAGTTTAATTTAAACAAAAAATAATGATTGCAATTACTCCTACAAATAACATTAGGTGAATGTGAGAGGGTGAAAAAGAGTGGACAACGGGGGAGAATAGTAAAAAGAAGGTTTAATAGGTTCGGAGGTCCCTATATTTGTGGGTTCGTTTCAATTGAGTCCTCCAATTTTGAAAGTGATCAATTTGGTCCCTAATTTAACAAAATTGAGTCAATAATACCCTTTCCGTTAAATGCAATGAACGACATTAACTTTTTAAACATGTGGTATGTTGAAGCATCCTTCAAATAAAACTGTGCCATCTGCAAATAAAAGGATGCCTCAACATGCCTCATGTTTAAAAAGTTAACGCCGTCCATTACATTTAACGGAAAGGGTATTATTGACTCAATTTTGTTAAATTAGGGACCAAATTGATCACTTTCAAAATTGGAGGACCCAATTGAAACGAACCCACAAATATAAGGACCTCCGAACCTATTAAACCTAAAAAGAAAAAGAAAGGAAAAGAATTAAGGGAGAGAAGAAAAACATAACAGTGCAAAGTAAACCAAAGAGAGAAAGGAGATCAAACGTGCATTTATTTACATATGCTAGATAAAAAGAAGGAGACACCTATAATTTTATATACTTATTCTATTATTTATTATTTATTCATAATTATTTTCATTTATATATTTATATTAAGTTAGGTATTCATATTTTTATTTTAAATTATATTTATTTTCAGTTATGCACGGGTTTTATTTATTTAATTTATATTTTCTACCATTTATTATTTATTTAATTTATATTTATCTTCATTTACACATTTATTGTTGAATTAATTATATTATTTAATTTTAAATATTTATTATTTTATTTGCTTATAATCACTATGAAGTTGATTATCATAATTCGAAGTCTAATATTAGGATTTAAATGAATAAACTTTACTCAAGACAATATGTTGTTGAGTCATTTTTGTTGACCATAATAAAACTTATTTATCCTAACTAGTTACTACCAAATTAATTTAAATTTTTGTAAAATACAAAAGAATTAAACCGATAGATTTCAAAAAAATTAAAAGAATATGAAATATAAACCATATGACCCAAATATAGGACGTGGAAAGTATTGAAAAATAAATAAAGTTAGTTATTTGATATAACTTTATAATATATATATATATATGGTTTTTTATGATAAAGTAATAATGATTAAATTAATTATGTTAGATAAAGAAAAAAAAAACCATAACATAAGCTTCTCCTTAAGTTTATACTTTCACTATATTAAAACTCAAGTATAATCTTAGAAAGTTGAATTTCTCAACTAAATAATATTTTATGCAACGAACATGAAAAGTATAGACTAATTTTATTCTTTATTATATGATTCAGAACCCTTTACGGACTGAGCTTGAAGGGGTGATGATTGTTAATTTTAGTTAATTTCATAATATTACAAACATCGAGTTTAAAATTTGAAATTTATTATCATTCTAGCTTTTATGATTTATAACTTTTGAAATTGTACAAGGTTAATATATATAAAACAATGATAGATAAAAAAGAAAACGCTACAATAAAAAATACTTACTATATGTTTAAACATTTTTTTAACTTTATCTGAAATAATAATTTATAAAGGAAATTGTTATAACAATATTTACAAATTATGTAAATATGAATTAATTTTTATATTTGTTTTTGTAATTATTGGGAATAAGTATCCCCTACTGTCAGTAAAGGACAATATTCTTGCATTCCACAGTTATTAGTTTGTTGGGCAGTTTTACCGGTCTAGTTTTACAGAAGCTTTATAAATAGAGCTTCTCTGTTTCAGTTTTGTATATTAACACAAATTGTAATATTTTCACATACATCAATATAATACAAGAAATAGTTTTTCTTACATCTCTCACTGTCGTCTCCATTTTTGTCTTCATCATCACTGTGAGCAGCTCCCTCCACCGTCGTCGGACTGCTCCTGGACGTCGCACGCTTGACACCACTCGAGGGGAAGCTTCTCGAGGCTCTGCCCTCTCTCCTCTCACTCAGAATTCTCGGTCTGTGTTTGTGCCACCCTGGACGCTGCAATGCTTGGAAAATACCAAGGCATATTGGACTGGGCCGCACGCTGTTTAAGTGCACAGTGTTGGGCCATTTGTAAAATGGTATCAGAGCAGGTCTAGTACCTGCTCTGCTTCTGTTGGCTCTGATCTTGGTATCCTTCCTTATCTTGGTATCTTCTTGGCATCTTCTTGGACTGGTTCTTGCGTTTCTTCCACCATGGATCAGATGGACCAATTTTCCAATCCATCCAGCCCCTATTATCTACATCCAAGTGAGAACCCTGGCCTCACACTGGTTACTCATATTTTGAATGACAGCAACTACTCCTCCTGGAGCAGAAGTATGAGGAGAGCTTTGCTCTCCAAGAATAAGATAAAATTCATTGATGGGTCCATAAAGAAACCCCAGAAAATTGACCCATTGTTTGATGCATGGGAGAGTTGCAATGTGATGATTCTGTCTTGGATAACAAAGACTCTGTCACCACAGATTGCAGAAAGTGTCATATACATTGAGGAAGCCAAAGAATTATGGGATGAATTAAAAGAAAGATTTTCCAAGGGTGACTACTTCAAGATTTCTGATTTACTTCAAGAAATACATTCCATTAGGCAAGGAGAGAGAGGAGTTAGCCAGTTCTTTACTGATCTAAAGATTCTATGGGAAGAGTTGGAGTCTTTAAGACCCATACCCACTTGTACGTGCAAAATTCCATGCAGCTGTGATCTGTCAAGAGTCTCCTTGAAGTATAGAGAAATGGAGCATGTGATGTGCTTTTTAAAAGGGTTAAATGATTCTTACAATACTATTAAAATGCAGATCCTCCTGATGGACCCCCTTCCAAATATTAACCTGGTTTTCTCCCTCATTATGCAACAAGAGAGACAGGAAAAGCACAACTCTGCCGATACAAAAATCCTGGCAAATGTGACTGACAAAAACAGTCAGTGGAAAGGCCAAGGAAGGGGTTCTGGATTTCGTGGTCAAGGAAGAAGAAGAGGTAGAAATCCTAACTATGGTAAACAGTGCTCATACTGTAACAAAATGAACCACACTATAGATGAGTGCTACTCTAAGCACGGGTACCCGCCTTGGTACAAAAAGGGTGACAACAATCAAGATAAAAAGGCTGACTGGAATTCTGTCAATGCATGCCAGAACAAGACTGAATCAGAAGGAACTCCAAGCACACAGCAAACTGTTAATGGTACTGTTAATGGTAATATTTTCAACTCTTTTACAGCAGAACAGATGCAAAAGCTTCTTTGAATGATGGATAAAATTGATGAGCCTACCCACAAAGTCAATCAAGTTCAAAGGAATGACACTGAAAATAGAGAAGGTAATCTTTCCTGGATAATAGACACTAGGGCCACAGATCATGTGACCCATGATAGGACAAACTTTGTCACTTTTTTCAAAATTAAACCTATCTCTGTTAAATTACCAAACAACATTGTTCTCACTGCTGAACACGCAGGAACAGTACAGTTCTCCAAAAACTTTATCATTTTTAATGTCCTTTATATTCCTGAATTTTGTTTCAATTTAATTTCTGTCCAAAGTCTCATTAAAGATTTGGACTGCAGCCTAACCTTTACTTCTAAGACTTGTCAGATAAAGGAGAACCATACTTTGAAGATGATTAGATGTTCTAACTCTTGGAACGGACTCTATTACCTACAAGCTTTTCCTAAACCTGACCAAAGATGCATTGCTAATATTGCTTTCTCTTTTAAGAACGTTGATGTAAATTTGTGGCATTGTAGGCTAGGCCATCCTGGAAACAGGGTTACAAAACAGATTTGTGAGAATTTTCCTTATGTTAAAATTGACACTGACATTGTTTGTGATACCTGTCACTTTGCTAAACAGCGAAAATTGCCCTTTTCTAAGAGTGTTTCTGTCACTGTTGAATCTTTTGAAATTGTGTATTGTGATATATGGGGCCCTCTTAGTACCATTTCGGTTCATGGTCATAGGTATTTTCTCACCATAGTAGATGACTATAGTAGGCACACATGGGTTTTTTTGATGAACAATAAAGGGCAAACTACAGATTTATTACAAAATTTTGTTGTTAAGATTAAAAACCAATTTAACAAAACGGTTAAAACTATCAGATCAGATAATGGTCCTGAATTCAATTGTGTGGATTTCTATAACTTGCATGGAATCAATCATCAGAAGAGTTGTGTAGAAACACCTGAACAAAATTCTGTTGTTGAAAGAAAACATCAACATATACTAAATGTCACCCGTGGTCTTCTTTTTCAAGCTAATATTCCTAATGCCTACTGGTCTTATGCTATTGGTCATGCTGTTTACCTCATAAATAGACTACCTACCATCACTCTTAACAACAAAACTCCCCATGACCTTCTCTACAATCTGCCCCCCACATATTTAAACCTCAAAACCTTTGGATGTTTGTGTTTTGCATCTACTCTTACAAACAACAGAAGTAAACTTGACCCTAGAGCTAGAAAGGGAGTCTTCCTAGGGTACAAAAATGGTGTGAAAGGCTATATTGTGCTTGACATAAATACCAAGGAACTCATCATAAGCAGAAATGTCATCTTCCATGAAGACATTTTTCCCTACAAAAATCTGCAAGCGAGCAGAGAAGACAGTCATGCTGAAAAGGACAGAGTTGACATTCTTAGTGACCTTCTAAAGGATCCCTATACCACTGACGCTGACAGACAAGCAGGGTCAGATGTTACTGACCCAGAAGAGGTCCAACTGTCCTCTAATGATGGAAGCAGCAGCGACAATACAGAGAACAGCCAAGAAAATCAGAGATGTAGAAGATCTGACAGACCCAGAAAGACTCCTGAATATTTGAAGGATTATGTTCATTAGGTCAACCAATCCTTGACTGTAAAAAATTCCTTTAAAACTCCATACCCGATTTCTGATCTCTTGTGCTGTGACAATTTTTCAGACAAACATTTAAGATACACTATGGTTGTCACTGGAAATAAGGAACCCAAATCCTACAGTGTGGCCAAAGACATGAATGAATGGGTAGAGGCAATGCAGAGAGAATCACACTTGGGTTTTGACTTCACTACCTCCAGGAAAAACTGCTATAGAATGTAAATGGGTGTACAAAACAAAATATAAGGCTGATGGAAGCATTGAAAGGTATAAAGCCCGTTTGGTGGCAAAAGGTTACACACAACAGGAGGGCATAGATTACCTTGACACTTTTTCCCCTGTGGCTAAACTCACCACAGTTCAGTTACTCATTGCTCTAGCTGCCTCAAACAACTGGTTCCTACACCAACTAGACGTTGACAATGCATTTCTACATGGAGATCTCAATGAGGAAGTCTACATGGAGACACCCCCAGGTTTGAATGTCTCTAATAGGAGACAGGTTTGCAAACTAACTAAGTCATTATATGGTTTAAAACAGGCCAGTAGACAATGGTTTGAGAAACTTTCTTCTTTCCTTATAAATGCTACTTACACTCAATCTAAGTCTGATCATTCATTGTTCATTAGAAGAACACCTACAAGTTTCACTACTCTACTTGTATATGTTGATGATATTGTGCTAGCAGGAAACTCCATGGAGGAAATCAATTGCATAAAGAAGCTCCTACACAATAGGTTTCGAATAAAGAATCTTGGGGAGCTCAAATACTTCCTAGGAATGGAAGTGGCCAGATCTAAAAAGGGTATCCACCTATGTCAAAGAAAATATGCTTTGGACATACTGGAGGAAACATGAATGTTGGGGTGCAAACCTTCATCTACTCCCTTCCTAAGTGATACAAGTTCACTATACAAGCCTGACAACTACCTGGATGATCCAGGATCTTACAGAAGGCTAATAGGAAAGTTGCTATACCTTAGAAATACCAGACCCGATTTATGTTTCTCAATTAATTTGCTTAGCCAATTCGTACACTCACCTACTGATCACCACTATCGTGCTATACAGCACATCCTCAGGTACATAAAATCCAAACCATCTGAGGGATTGTTTTTCGCGGCTGATTCTCCTATGCAGCTAAAGACCTTTAGTGATTCAGACTGGGCAACGTGCCCTGACACCAGAAGATCCACAACAGGGTTCTGTGTTTTCCTTGGATCTTCCCTTATCTCCTGGAAGTCTAAGAAGCAGAGAACTGTTTCCAGATCCTCCACTGAAGCTGAGTATAGAGCTCTTGCAACCACTGTATGTGAAATACAGTGGCTGAGTTATCTCCTAAAGGACCTTCAGGTAGAAGAGACAGGAATCCCAGCCTTGTACTGCGACAACAAATCTGCAAGGCACATAGCTCATAACCAGAGCTTTCACGAACGGACCAAACATATTGAACTTGACTGCCACGTCATCCGTGAGAAAATCCAGGAACGTCTTCTAAATCTTCTTCTCGTGCGATCTGACGAGCAGTTGGCCGATATCTTCACCAAATTCCCTCATCGCGTCAGATTCAGGTCTATTGTTCCCAAGCTTGGACTGATGACAATACATCGTTGAGCTTGGGGGGAGGCTATTGGGAATAAGTATCCCCTACTGTCAATAAAGGACAGTATTCTTGCATTCCACAGTTATTAGTTTGTTGGGCAGTTTTACCGGTCTAGTTTTACAGAAGCTCTATAAATAGAGCTTCTCTGTTTCAATTTTGTATATTAACACAGATTGTAATATTTTCACATACATCAATATAATACAAGAAATAGTTTTTCTTACCTCTCTCACTGTCGTCTCCATTTTTGTCTTCATCATCACTGTGAGCAGCTCCCTCCACCGTCGCCAGACTGCTCCTGGACGTCGCACGCTTGACACCACTCGAGGGGAAGCTTCTCGAGGCTCTACCCTCTCTCCTCTCACTCAGAATTCTCGGTCTGTGTTTGTGCCACCCTGGACGCTGCAATGCTTGGAAAATACCAAGGCATATTGGACTCGGCTGCACGCTGTTTAAGTGCACAGTGTTAGGCCCTTTGCAAAAGTAATTTTCAGGTTAGCATAATAATATATTCTTAAGAGATATAAATCTATGACAAGCATATTTTCCAATGTTCTTGATTATACAAATTGTCCTCACAAATGACCATTTTGTAGTCAACCACTCTATGCAGGTGCCATGCCACGCCTGTCATCTTAATGCCACCATTTTGAATGGATTGGCTCTTGACATGCAAATCAAGAAACAAGTTGCATAGTTTTCTATTATGATTAATGATTAAAAGTAATGTGATTCTCAAGGTTTTTAGCCCCACTCAAGGAGAGAAGGACCTTCCACTTAGCATATGTGTCTCAACTAAAATTAAGCGTGGTACCAACACCACAATGATCCAAACGAATTTTGTGGAATCAATTTTATAGTATCAAATACCCATTTGGATATAGATTCCTTGGATGTTCGTAATGATATTCTCGATTGACACGGGATTTTCTGCATACAAAATTTTCACATCATGTTCAACATCTTACGAGATGCTGATTACTATATTGAAATACTTCTCGGTTCTCTTACATGTTTTAATGCTCGATATTATGGAACACTTAGTGGATCTTGAGAGTGAGTACTTTCATGAGGAATTGAAGAATTAAGAGATGATGTAAAGAATTGATCTGTGGGACTACCACAAGGTTTGAAATATGGAAAACTAAGCGTTATAGTTTACAAGTAAGAGGAAGAAATAGAAGACTGCCCGATTTTCCTGTCATTGATTTGGGAATGGGTTTCAATTCATCCTCTGGCACTTCTAACATTAAGTAGCCTTGTGAAAGTCGATGTCGTGCTCGACTCAAATAATGTTGTAGATTAAATACAGTAACTAGGGAATGACTCATAAGTCGTCTTTCAAGGATCAATTTTGATTATATCATAGGATCAAACACGTAATGAGGGATAGGGGCGGGGTTTGTGAGCAGATTTATGAATTTAAGACACAAATTAAAGATAGGTTGACCACTAATTCAATTAAAACAATTTTCATAAATGTGAATTAAGCAAACATAATGCACCCATTTAATCACGTCTACGCTGCCACAAATTAAGCAAATGTAGTTTTAATCAACTAAGCGAAGATTAATTGAACACGAATTGGATCACTAAGCGTGAACTCAACTTGTGACGCACATAACAGATTATATATGGTGCAAGGAAAGATTAATAGAATCACAATGACAACACAATAATCTCATGGAAACAATGCAACATCCCTACCCAACAAATTCAAGCTACCATTAAAACGAAATTGAAACAACAAAACGAATTCGAAAACATCATAGCAAGGGCAATACGAAATGCAGAATGTGAAACTGGAAAACAAGAATAAAACTAAAACGAAAATGAAATTGGAAACAAAAGTGCAGAACTAGAAGCAGTAAACCAAATTACTAAAAACGAAACACATAAACAAAGACAAAAATGCAACAGAGGAAAACACAACAAAACGAAATTGTAGAAGCATATGGAAAATGAAAATGTAATTAACAGACAAAATTGGAATTAGAATTAAAACTGTAAAAAGAAATTACAAAACCTAAGATGAAGCATACTCTTCATGTCCTAGTACTGAATGGAATAGAGAATAAATGTGTGGCTTTATGGGTTCTAAACCCTACGTAGCCAAGTTTGAATAAGAAAATGGGTCTTTTGACTAATTCACCAAAATGGCTCCAAAATGTCAAGTCTGCCCAAAATTAAAAGTCTGACTCAATAGTCTAATAAAATGAAATTACAAACTAATTAAAAAAACGCTGAAGTGGAAAATGGTAGAAGACGTGACAATTCTCTTTAAGTCCCAATATATAATCCCAAAATTTCGCTAAATAATTAAGCTCAGATAATTCAAATTAATTAAAATAAGATTTATTGGTCAAATTAAGTATAAATAGAAAAAAAATGTGAAAATAATGGTCAGTTAAGCACAATTTACTAATTAAATTTGGTGTAGAAAGCTAAGTGAATAGAACAAAATAATGATTCATCAAAATATACCATATATAGTCTTTTTCACTCCTTGGCAAAATCAAGACGCAGATCAAGGAACAATTTATAAGACATTAAGAGAGTGACACGACCTCACGACATAGAAACAAAACGACACACAAGTAAACAAATAGATTTACACAATCCTCAATGAATCCTGAAAAATGAAATGGAGTAGACATCATTCAACACACAGAGAAATCAAATACTCAGGGAAATCATTCAAGCAATTTAAGACATGGAAAAATATTCCATCAGCTCAAGAGGTGAATCAAGAGCAACAAAACCTCACAAGATGCATTGTATCACTCTATCTCTCAAGTGTTTAGGGTAAACAATTTCAACTCAATGCACTCAAGAAAGAAAACAACAAATAGATTCGGCAACCCTCTAATATCAACACTCAAAACATATGTATGTTCAAATCAAAAGGTCTTCTCATGGTTGTAATCGGGCCAAGGACATGGAAGGAAAAAATATAGATGAGCAGCAACAAACCAAAAGCAAATAAAGCAGCAATGAAGAACAAGTACAAATTCAATAAAAGCATACCCAAAACCTCTAATTTCAATCCTCTTCTTGACTGCACGATTCATTTTTTTTTATTTTTATGATTTTTCTTTATTTTCTTGCCTTGCCTCTTTTCTCTTTTTCTTTTTTAGAACATAAGCTGGAAGAGACAAGATACAAAACATATTTACACACCAAGCAATAGAGCAACCAAGAAAACTAACTAGCCAATTCATAAGAATCCAATGAAGACCACACTTGTTCCCAAAACAATTCCAAAGCACCAAAATTCCCTAAGGTTAAGGTGATCATGGTTTTTCACTTAAGGTGAATGTATGAGCTTCAAAACAAGGAAAAGGGAAAAACATAGGCTTAAAGGGGTTATTAAAGGATTAGATAAAGATAGGCTTATTTGGCTAGAGGCTCAAGAAGAAAAATGCCTTTATCACTTCCAAACATGCATGTTAGTCAAGAATCATCAACAAGAGTCAAGTCAAGGCACATGTGCAAGCAATCAAGAGATATAACACACAAGAAAGAACATAAAGTGGCTCAAATCCTCACACAGGGTATTTTTGTCACAATTAATCAACCTCCAAAACATCATAATCATCTTTCAAAGTAGAGAAAAGTAAGGTTTTCAAACCAATTAGTATCAATCAAGTGAAGGAAGAGCCTACAACCGAAACAAAACCCATAAATAAAGAGAAACATGCAATATTATGCATAAACACAAGCTTAACAAAATAAAAACAACCTAAAAATAGAAAAAAAAAAACTAAAAAAAGAAAGGTCTCCTTGAATAGACAACACTTAAACTACACAGTGTCCCCAATGTGTCATAAGAAATATCAAAGGAATCAGAGCAATCAAAAGATATGGACAAGTGCAATAAAAGTGGAGAAGGAGAAAGAAAACTCCATGAGTATTAAGACTCTGGCAAGTGTACCGAATCGTATCAAGTAATATAAAATGGTAAGACCAAGTTTCATATCCCAAAGGACTCACGACCTAAACAGTTATGTGATTTCTTGATTAAATAGGACTTGAAAACAAACTCTTTTAGGTTTAGAATGAAAATACCGAAAAGTAAATATGCATGCAATTTGATCAATTGGACAAAAGTGCAAAGATGAACTAGTTTGATATTATAGAATGAATATGTTGTTGGGGATAGATTTCACCTTGTTTACTCTCATGTATATGCGAATTCTACTTCTTCATTAATGTTAATGTCACTCTCTAAAACACTTATAACCCGATTCGTCGGTGAAGAAAGCCTAATCTTAACTATTAGTTCATACGATTCCTAGCATTCCTAATAATTAATTATGAAGAACATGAGCTTAAGACAACCAAAACTAATACCCCAATTCCTAAGCAATACTACTTCTGGGAATAATTCTCCATATCATGAATTGTAATCTACCTTCCGGTACTCATGCAAATCATACATCATGCTAAAGAATGAGTTAAACGAAGCAAGCATTACACAAAGAAGAATTATCCTAACAATTAATGAAAGAAACATATAACATTAAGAATCAATTCAATACATGAGAGTTTACAAAGGTTACATCATCCCCAACAACAATTAGAGTTTAGTTCACCATTGACATGGTGAAGCTAGATGAATAATGGAAAAAGAATGAAAGATAGAAGCTTCTGCATCCAAATACGCCTTAAACGAAGTGAAAAGTGTGTTTCTGAGCCTATTCCGTCCAAAAGATACAAACCTTAGGACGTGCAAGTCCTTAAATAGAACATAAAAATAACAGAAAACGGGTCCAAGCCCACAAGACTGGTGCTCAACGCCCTACTTATGGCGCTCAATGGTGTGTGGGTCAGAAGTTGTGCTCAGGGTCATCTTAGAAGGCAAGCAAGAATGGTGCGTCTCGTCATAGTTGCACTCAACGCTCCTGAAAAGGGCGTTCGGGCGCAAGCCAGGAACATCCTACGTTGAGGGCTTCAAAAAAGGGCAACCAAGCATGAGACATCTTACTTTGGCGTTGAGGGCCCCCAAAGTGGCGCTCAACACTGTTGCGATCTCCCTTCTTTGATGCTTTTCATCTTGTCCTGAGTTCCAACTCCTTACAACTTTCAAATCTTCTTCCAAATCATCTCAATTCTTGTTGAAAACACTAAAATCTTGCACAAAGCCATTAAATTCACCTTCAACTCTCTTACTCATCAAAACCATGATTCCAAGCTAGTTTCTAAGTCAAAAAGGGTGTTTTTAGTATAAAAATTAAGTATCAAATAACGGTAAATTCAACCGTTATCAAAACCTCAAACTTAGAACTTGGTTTGTCCTCAAGCAAATAAAATGTAACTTAGCTTTCAACCAATCCATACAATGGTTTCAACACATTTCAAAAACCTTTTCTTTCAAGACAAGTAATTGCTCAAATCAGCTTATCACAAAGAATATCAGTCAAGATGATTACAAGTCTTGATTCAATTAAGCTCATTGTAATGCTCATATAATCACAGAATATTCAATTGCTATGCTCATGAATGATCAACCATGCAAAGATGAAATCATGCATACATGGAAATATTCGTCACCACGAAAAAGTGTTTCTCTCAACACACAAGTGTATCTATATGTAACTCATTCACTCTACTATCACAATGTCACATAAATCAACTTTGTCTTTCATTTAACCACAATCAAACACATTCACAAGCAAGTATCATCACAAGGACTTTTCTATGGCTTGTAATATGGGAGGGCTAAGAAGAAAAATTGGTTTTTTCGGATCACAAAATCCTTGAGTTAAGAGAATCATTCATAAATCTATTATTCAAAACAAAATCTCTCGAAACCATTCTCACTTCTTCCTAACTTTCCCTTGCATTGAGCTTTTCTTTTCTTTTCTTTTTATTTTGGTTTTCATTTGCTCAACACTTAGCTCAATGCTTATTTATTTTCCCTTTTCAAATTTCCCAACAACCCCAAACTTGGCCCTTTATCAATACCATAAATGTTCTCAAGTTAACTCAAGGTGAAGATTTTCAAAAAGGATTTTCAAATCCTGTATAAAGCTAAAGGTTCAAAGGATAGAACACATTGTGCTCTCTTTTGTTGGGCTAAAATCATGCATTAGCTAAAAAGGGATAAGAACAAATGGCCTTGATCATATGACACATACAAGCAAGTGATTCAATCATAGAAACCTGGATAAAGTCATTCATGCTTTCAAAGTAATAGCAATCATTCACAAAAACTCTAGAGTTCAATCCTCACACAGGCTAATTCAAGTTCCAACATTTAGATAACATCCTGCTTAATAACACAATCACAAATCATCATGCATCTATTTCACAATATTATGAGCAACCACCTGTATATCAGCATCATGTATCATCTCAACATCAATAAATATAATCAACATCATGAAGCAATACTCATCACAAACATCATCAGCATCAAACCATTGCATCACAAATAAAGTATCAAGCCAAGTACATAACAAAACAGAAGCAGATATAGTTCAAAAACAAAATCCTATTCTAGAGACAAAATAGCACTTATCAGTAGATGTTATATACAATCATCACTCATAATCATCTGAGTCCTCTTCATCTTCAACTTCCTCCTCCATGGCTGAAGCTTCAGTTGCTCCAACTCCATCCTCTGTATGTGGTGCCATAGGCCATGCCACCCTGGCTGCAAAGTCCTCATGAGATATGAACTGTCTCTCAGGAAAGGCGGACGTCAGTGTCCTCAATAGCTCCTGCTCGCCCCTGTATAAAGCATTCATCCTCTCCTCCATCAAGAACATGTACATATCCCTCATCTGGAATGAGGCACCCTCATGAGCTGGCTCCTGAGCTGGCTGCGGTGCTTTCCTATGGGCCCTAGGAGTCTATGGTGGTGGCACTAGATATCCTGCCTCATCTAGTGCACAATACTGAGTGTAATAGGAATCATCAATTTCCTTCCTAGGCCGCTCCAAGGGTGGTGTGGAGACATTAACTCTCGTCATCTCACACCGATGAGTGATCAATGCGGGATGTTCAAGGGGAGATTTATTATTTGCAGAATGGGCACATTCTTGAATTTCCATGGCTATCACTTTCCCAATATCAATATTTAACCCCCTGAGGATGCAATAAAGGAGTATAGCCTTATGAGTAGTAATGTCAGAAACATGGGAGCAGGGCTGGATGTTAGCATGTGTAAAAGCCATCCATTATTTTGCTAGGGTTGTCAGAAAGCACCGTTTGAGATGCATAGGTGCTCCCTGCCTATTCCTCTGGAAATGCCCTCCAGGTAAACATAATACCCTCTCCACATCATCAAAATTAGGACCTTCTTCAACAGCTAATTTAAACTGGCATTATTCTCTAGCCCATTCAATACCCAAAAACCTATTAATTGTGTTGGCACAATAAAAATAAATCAGAGAAGAATGCGGAATAAGACAGAGATGGGGATGCCACAATCTAGCAGATTGATAAGTCCAACAAGATTCGCCACAAAGATGTTAATCTTTGATAAGAATCAAAGTTATAAACCAAGAACAAAGAGAATCCTCTCTCGAAAATGCAAATGCATATATTATGACTCAAAAATGTCGACATATGTATTTGGGACCTCTATATATAAGTACAAATGTTTAAGGCACCTAAGAAACCCTAAAAGAAAGCCCAAGGAGATTGGGTACAAAAATAACCTTAAAAATAAAAACAAATTGTTTGCTATTAAAATAAATAAAAAATACAATTTATTTAATTTTCTAAATTATTTTTCAATTGTGCTCATGATCTTCACGTTCTTTAAATTCCTCTCTTCTTGGAAGATTATAAGATTCAAGATTCAAGGAGACGTGTTTTGATCTTTGACCTTGTCATAGATCCTTTGAATTGCAAAATGTTCTTCTTCAAGTTCTTCTCGTAATTTATAATAAGGAGGCACAAATCTTTCCTTCATGGCTACCTTTAATTGGTCCCATGTAGAGATTGGCAACCCTCTTCTTCTAGTTATGTCCATGGTAATTTGATTCCACCAATTCATAGCACAATCCTCAAACTCTAAGGATTCTATGAGAACTTTATCATCATCTTCATAATCATAAGAACTGAAGATTTGGTTAAGCTTCATTTCCCATGCTAGGTAGGCTTCCGGGTCATTAACTCCATTAAATTTAGGGATAACCATGTTCTTCCATATCTTATCTCTTCTAGGTGTGTGGTTTCCAAAATCTTCTCATCTTTGACCTCGTCTTGGTCTAAAATCATGCTCCTCTTCATCATTATCCCTACCAAGCATGTGGTTCTCAAAATCCTCCCATCTTTGACTCCTCCTTGGTCTAAAAATATGCTCATCTTCATCATTATGAGAATAATGGTTTGAATCATCATGTCTCCTTCTCCTTCTCTCCACTCCCTCCAATCTCATACTCACATCTTCATTAGACTTTTGGAGCCTTTCAAATTGAAGTTGAATGTGTTGTTGCATTTGAGCCATTTGTAAGTTCAACTTCTTAAGTGCCGCCATAATATTTTAAGTCTAAGGTGATGGAGGATCACTATTCTGGGAAGAAGCCATATCCTACAAGATAATGTTAGTAATAATAATAATAATATATTTAGGACCTCACCACACCTCTAAGTGTCTCACTCAAATTTCACTCGTATATCACACAAATAGGCTTCTTTTTTAAGTACTCTCTTGCCTTTTTTTACTTAAATTCCTTTTAGTGCTTGGAAAAAAAAACTCCAATAGCTTAAGCAAAGATGAACAAACAATGTGAAAAACGTTACGACATCTAAGTCAAGGTATTTTTAGACAAAACTTCAAGGTATTTTTAGAAGACACAAAATAATAAAATTTAAAAAATTATAGGACTACCAAAAAGACCTAAATGAGACAACATGGAGACTCTAAAAAAACCGGAATATAATAGATTAACATTCATAGACAATGGTCAACATAATAATTTGTGTTGAACTCTACAATTATTTTTTTTACTCTTGGATCCTTAATTCCTTTTTTTTAATATATCTTTGTCTTTTTTTTTTACTTGGATTCACTATATATATATATATATATATATATATATATATATACATACTTAATTTGAAGTTCAACACAGAAACAAAGATTATCCCTCAAACACTAAAACTCCTGCAAGATAAAGGTAAAGATTTAATTGGGAATACAATTAACATAAAACCCAAAAAAAAAAACAGATAATTTCTATGAATCAAATGTAGAAATACACAAATTAAAAGAAGAACATAACAAAAAATACGAAAATTAAAAACTCAAGGGAGGATTTTGGGGTATTTTTAATATGATGGAAAAATAAGATAAAAGAGGATATTCAAACCAGAACCTTGCTCTAGATACCAGATGATACGATCCTGTCCAGGAAAGAGTACAATCTTTTATGAATTTGAATCCTCTAGGGACACAATAAAAATAAATCAGAGAAGATCGCGATATAACACACATATGGGATGCCATAATCTAGCAAATTGATAAGTCAAGGAAGATATTAATCTTTGATAAGAATCACAGTTATAAACCAAGAACCAAGAGAATCCTCTCTAAAAAATGTAAATGCATATATTATGACTCAAAAGTGTCTACATATGTATTTGGTGCCTCTATATATAGGTACAAATGTTTAAGGCACCTAAGAAACTCTAAAAGAAAGCCCAGGGAGATTGGGTCCAAAAATAACTTGAAAAATACATTGTGAACCATGGTTTAAGTTTTCTGAATATTTCTATTTCAATAAGATTTCATCACATTTCTATCCTCCAAAACGCATTTTCAGTATTCAGATTTCGAAGTGCACCTTCATTATTACATACATGTTTCTTGAAGATGATTGTGCACTTTGAAATCTAAGGCAACAAATTACTGTTTGGAGAAGACAAACGCTCTGAAATCTGAAGGAAAGAAAAATGTTCAAGAAAACTTAAAAATGGATCCTAATATGATCAATAGGGAAACACTTTTGGAACAAAGTATGGAATAAAAATGGTCTTTGTATACGAATAATAGACATCTAATTATACACTAAAAGACATCAACCCCTTCATTGGTAACAACAGTGTAATTAATGTTGTTAAATTCCCTCATCTTCTGGCGAATTGGACGTCTAACCACAACCAAGTTCGACGTCAAACACTTCGTTGACAACATTGTAATTAATGCTCCCAACTGCCCCTTTCCCCTGATCAATTATACGTTGAACAATAGCCAAGTTTGACTTCAAACTCTTCATTAACAAAACTGTAATTAATGCTCCTAACTACCCATTTTTCCCTTATCGATTAGATGTCGAACCGTTGTCCAGTTTGATGTCAAACCCTTTCTTGACAACATTACAATTAATGCTCCTAATTGCCCCCTTCACCTGACAAATTAGACATCGAACCTTTTCCCAGTTTGACGTTAAAAACTTCGTGGGAAACTCAAAAGCAATAAATATTCTTAACGTTCACTGCACTATTTGAGGGATATATGACGTCTAACTTTCGTATACACGAACGTTATATGCCTTGTGATGTTGTGAGGATGACCTTTTGGCTTCTCACTGACCAATTAGTCGTCAGACTATGGGTTAAGTCGATGTTTAATTGGTTAGTGAGAAGCCCAAAAATATTAAATCTTTTGTAGGAAGTTTAAGTATTTACTCCAATATGATGTCGAGTGCCCTAGATTCGATGTCAAACGTCGTATTTACTAGGGAGCTGACATCTTATATGTTTTAAAAAAAATTAAAATTTAACCCATTCTCACTGTTTGTTCACGCTTTCATTTTTCTTGAACTTTTGTTTTTGAAGACATGTGTGTACAACAACATAGGGTAGTTTTTATTCAATTTCGTCTTGCAAAAGTGGTTTCATGATATTCTGTGTTGTTTTTCGTATGTTTTGACCGATTGGTTTTCGCTTTTCTTGAGGCTTTTACGTGGTTAGCGAGTTCAACCTCCATCCGTAAAGGTAAGTACCATTTTTTTCATTCACGAAGTCAAGGAACATCTGAGGTCAGTTTTATATTATTTACCTTAAATGTATTTGTTTTTGAAGTCGTGTTCTTAGTTTTGTTTGTATTTTTGTATTCATTTTCTAAATCGTAAATTAGAAGTATTTTTTTATGTGGCTTTTTTCCTCTTTATTCTTTAATATTTTTGTAAGAGTAGTATGGATTGAAGCTGGATAAATGAACGTTGTATTAGTGAAGAGTATGAAAAGAGAGTTTTTCAATTCTTACAATATGTTAAAGAACATGCACACCTAGTGAACGAGACATATTTTTGTCCTTGTGGTCATTGTCTTAATCAAATATTGGAAGACTTGGATAATATTTGTGATCATGTATTCATCTATGGAATAATGAAAAGCTATACAGTTTGGACTTCGAATGAAGAAGTATTATACCACCCAACATGTCAAGAGGTTCAAATTATATGGACAAATGGATGAGTGATCATTTAGAGGAAGTGGTAAGTGATGTTGGAGAAGAAAATTTTGGAAGAGTTCATTTATCATACGAAAGTCTTAAGAACAATTCAGGGCAAGAGTTGTGTAAGAAAAGAAAGGCCTTATATCTCAAGCCAAGAAGGGGTGAATTGGATTAACCCTTTTAATGATTTATTTGAAATCTTTATGAGTTTTTGGCTTCTTGAAATCAATAAACAAATATTAATGAATCAACAAGTAGTGAAAGATCAAGCACACAAACAATCTATATTGGTTCGGCTATCACAAGCCTACATCTACTCCTCCTTCAACTATCTTAGTTAAAGGGATTCCACTATAATACAAAGACAACCCACTCAATCCATTCCTCTCACAACTCAAAATCAAAATAATAACCCAAGAGATGAACACCCTCAATCTCTTGCAAATACCAAGAGCAATTCTAGCTCTTAACCCCTAGCAAACCTCCACAGGTACACAATACAAATTGTTTGAATAAACCTGATCTTTAATACACACTCTCCAAGTGTTGATTGAATCAGAACCACTTTAGCATAAAGTCTTGAAGGAATATTGATGTGTAATCAACCAATGAAGCTTAGATCCTCCAAGAATGTTTCTTGAGAGCACTTGTAATCAAAGCTCAACAAGAATGTTACTATTTTAAAATTGTAACTTTATGGAAACAAGTTTCAAGTCACATATATATAGGATTTTCAAATCCTGTGGCATTATAATCGATTATGTTAATTGCATAATCAATTATGTTTTTTCTCTGTTTTAACAGATTATCCTATATGTATAATCGATTATTTAAACACTTAAGCTTATTATTAATTCATTTAATAGTCTTAACAGATTAGGCTATTTATGTAATTGACTAGGTTATTTCTTTGTTTTAATCGATTATCAAACTTATGTAATCGATTATTTCAACACTTAACCATATTAGCTATTGTTGATAGGGGGAGCAATATGAGTGTTGAACCCACTTCCTGATGTGTTTGTTTTTTATGATGACAACACATTGATTGTAACAACACATACATGTTTTCATGATACAACAGAAAGCAATTTTGTATGAATTAATCGATTATAGTGAAATTGTAATCAATTAAGTTTATCAGACAACTTACGTTTTAAACTGTGGCAAAACAACAAGTTTTAATCGGTTACATTAAGTGTAAAATCGATTAAAATTTGTGTCCTTGCATATATCATTTGAATTGTGTTGTGATGAGTTTTTAAAGTGAAAAAGTTTTCAGAATTTGTTTAAGTGTAAAGCTTAATCAATTACATTGTTTATGTAATCAATTAAGTATGTTATTATTTGAAAATTGTTTCCAAGCTAGTTCATAACATTGATAACGATCATATTTTTCAAATATGTTGACTACCATTAATTGTGAATCGATTAAATTAATTGTGCATTCAATTAGAACTGTGT
Source organism: Vigna nakashimae (assembly GCA_034642375.1). Lineage (NCBI taxonomy): Eukaryota > Viridiplantae > Streptophyta > Magnoliopsida > Fabales > Fabaceae > Vigna > Vigna nakashimae. The sequence goes on along the minus strand of CM067763.1, from coordinate 9,663,734 downwards.
TGATTGTAATTTTGTTGCATCTCCTACTAATGTAACTGATTACATTACTAACATAATCGATTGATTTGCATCTTATATGAGATAACTATAAATTGACACAATGAACACATCTTAAAAGACTTTTGATCATTTCAAAACTTTCATATTTGATATTGTAAATTGAGGAAAGAATTACAAGTGTGCTAAAACACTCCAAGAATCAAGAACTCAAAGAATTGGAAGAAGCTTGAAGGACTCCTGTGGAGACGAATTGTGAACGTATTGGCTGATCATTCTCTGCACTACTGAGGTGTTTCTACATTAGTCAGAAACATGATTATCCAATCTTGGATTGTGTTGTTCCCAGTGCATGCGGCCAGGAAGAAGAGTGAGGAGCTCTTGGTACTTTGAGAGGGGTTCTCAAAGGGTTCTACAGTGAAGACATGTGGTTCTTTATGCAAGTGTTATCTTTCTATATTTGATTGTTTAGTGGGAGAGGTGTTTACATTTTGAGAGAGTTCTTTGTAAAACCTTTGGTGTAAAACTCAAATCATTATAGTGAAAGAACCTTCAATCTAAGGTTGATTGGATGGAGACTGGATGTACGCATTGAGGCGAACCAATATAAATCCTCTGTTTTTATTTCTTTCCTTATCTCTTTCACTTTCAATTGCATGCCCTTATTACTTGGATTGCAAGATACATTCAAGATCATTCTAAGTTTGCAAAGAGATTTGAAAAGCAATTATTTTTATTGATCATCAATTCACCCTCTCCCCCCTCTTGGTAAGGGAAACAAGGCAAATTCTTTTCTAACAGTTATCCATTTGCCATCCTTAACAGATTATCTCACTTATATAATAGATTATGCTTTTTCTCTATTTTAATCGGGTACGTACCTTCTATAATTGATTATAACGGAACAATTTGCCCCTGTTAGATTTCTAAGTGATATGCAAAATCTAACAGATTATATAATAGATTTAATCGATTATTTATATCATAAATGAGATTATTAATCTTTTTTAAGCTTGATTCATTCATCATTAATGGATTCACATATTTAGCACAAACATGATATAGATAAAACATTTTTTATTCCATTTGTTGTGCAAGAAACCATTAATAATCATTTAATTCTTCATCATCAAAAACTAATATATATAAAGAGGTTAAGCTCCCCTTATCAACAATATCCCTCCTTTTTTATCATGACCAAAAAAAATTTGTTTTCCACTTACTCTCCCCCTTTGGGCATTAGCAAAAAATGGCAGAACAAACACGTAAGATGGAATACATTGGTGCTAAAAACATCAAAATCACTTACAAACCATTAAAGAATGTGATGCTTCCCCTATCAAAAAGAGTTAAAGCACTTTGAAAGTGTGTGAGCAATATATGAATAATATCACAATTAAGATCACCTCAATGTAACTAATTCAAAATAGTATATCAAAGTAATTTTGACATGTATTAGACCAAGTATATTGATTTCACATGATATAGCAATTGATACCAAGGTCATTTTACAATACTCATATAAGGTTCAAAGTGTAGATGAAGCAACGAGTATTATTGCATAAATGACATTTATTTAGTAGCAGAGAATATGATAAATGTATCAGCATAGATGTAGCATAGATATGAGTGCATAAATGAACTCAAAATGATGCATGTTGCACTATGTATAATGAGATTCAAATTGAATTTGTGCAATATGCATCATATAACATGAATCTTACTCAAAAACATGTATTTCAAGGCATTTTAAACTTTTGGTTTAATTCCTATTTTGGTCCCACTTTTCGTAGGGTCTGTTCAAATTGGTCCTACTTTTTTTCAAAAGTTCACTAAGATCCCACTTTTCGCAAAAACGGTGCAAGTTAGTCCTTTTTGGTTACGGCGTTAAAAAACTAACGGCACAGCTGCCCAGCTGGAAGAAAACTGATGAGCTGTACATTTTTTTGTTGACGTGGCACTGTGAATTGGTGATTCATCCTGAGAGCAGAGGATTCATGGCTGTTTTACCCAAATTGAAAAGCAAATTCACAGTGAATCATAATCTCTTCCTCTGCTCTCAGGATGAATCCTCTGCTCTCAGGATGAATCACCAATTCACAGTGCCACGTCAACAAAAAAATGTACAGCTCATCAGTTTTCTTCCAGCTGGGCAGCTGTGCCGTTAGTTTTTTAACGCCGTAACCAAAAAGGACTAACTTGCACCGTTTTTGCGAAAAGTGGGATCTTAGTGAACTTTTGAAAAAAAGTAGGACCAATTTGAACAGACCCTACGAAAAGTGGGACCAAAATAGGAATTAAACCTAAACTTTTTCAGCAAACCAAAAGTGTAGTTATATGCTTATAAAACTATATTAAGGCACTTAATTGATTACATTATCAGTGTAACAGATTAAAAACTGCAGTAGTGGTCATTTAACAAATTATATCATCTATTTAATTTGATAAAATATGTAGAGATGGTAAAAAAATAGAGTATATTAATACATGATCGTTTTGCTCACATTAGAACCTGCAAAAGCATCTTTCTCAACATTGAATCATGTTAGTACTACAAGAATATGATGTGTACAATATTTTTATGCCACAATGTATGAACAATGAATGATAATGTAAGAATATGCAATTTTAGAATGCTTTTCAAATTCATATTGCACAACTTTTATCTAGAATGCCTAGTTCATTTCTTATTGTATAAAATCTTTTTTTTGGCAATGGTTTTGTAAAGATGTTTGTGCATTGGTGTAAAGTATCTACAAATTCAATTTTGCATTCATCCTTTGATACATTATCTCTAATAAAATAATGTCTTATTTCCATATGCTTTGTTTTAGAATGTAGTATAGGATTCTTGGTTAAGTTGATTGCACTTGTATTATCACATTTTAAAGGTATGTTTTCTAAATGAATGTCATAATCCTCTAATTGACTCTTAATCCATAGTGATTGAGCACAACGGCTTCCAACTACAATATACTCAGCTTTTGCAGTAGAAAGAGTCACACAAGCTTGTTTCTTCAAATGCCATGTAATGAGTGAGCATCCTAGTAAATGACAAGTATCACTAGTACTTTTTCTATCAAGCTTACAACCACCAAAATCAGAATCACGGTATTCCTCTAGAGATATATTGGCACCTTTAGGATACCATAAACCTACTATTTTAGTTCCTTTAAGATATTTCATAATTCTTTTTACAGCAGTCAAGTGAGATTCTTTTGAACAAGACTAAAATCTAGCAAATAAACACACGTTATGTATGATATTTAGACGACTAGTAATCAAATATAGTAAAGAACCTATCATACCTCGATACATTTTCTGGTCAACATCCTTACCTTTTTCATCTTTATCAAGATAAAAGCTAGTGGTCATTGGAGTTGCAGATTCTTTACATCCATCCATTTTAAATTTCTTCCAAAGTTCAGTGCACTACTTAGATTGGTGGATGAATATACCTATAGATCCTTGTTTTACTTGCAACCCAAGAAAAAACTTTAGCTCTCCCATCATTGACAGCTCAAACTCCTCCTGTATGTTTTTAGAAAATTCCTTGCATAATAGAGTGTTAGTAGAGCCAAAAACTATATCATCTACATATATTTGCACAAATAGTATATCTTTTCCAAATTTCTTAATAAAAAGAGTAGAATATACTTTACCCCTTTGAAATTCATTTTTAATGACGAATTCACTTAAACTTTCATACCAAGAGCATGGTGTTTGCTTTAGACCATAAAGTGCTTTCTTCAACTTGAAGATGTGATCTGGAAACTCAAAGTCTTGAAAGCCAAATAGTTGTTCCACAAAGACTTCTTCTTTGATGTAATTGTTTAGAAATGAACTCTTCACATCCATTTGATATAGCTTGAAGTTAAGCATAGATGCAATAGCAAGTAGGATTCTTATTGCTTCAAGTCTTACCACGGGTGCATACATTTCATCATAATCTCTTCCTTCTTCTTGGCTATATAATTTTGCCACAAGTCTTGCCTTGTTCTTTATAGTGGCTCCTGAATCATCCATCTTGTTTCAAAAGACCCATTTTTTTCCTATCACTTGTGAGCACTTTTTCTTGGAACAAGTTCCCACACATTGTTTCTCTTGCATTGGTTCAATTCTTCTTGCATTGCTAAGAACCAGTTTTCATCTTTCAAGGCATCATTGACATTCTTGGGCTCAATTTGAGATACAAAAGCCACATTTATACATAATTGATTTAGTTGTCTTCTTGTGGACACTCCTTTTGTAATATTGTTTGTCTTGATTTTGAAACTAGGCAGAATTCAACTTACTTAATGTTAAAGGCAAGCTTTAAGTACAAAGATTCCTTTGTCTGGCTAGATATGCAAGATAAGAAATTTGGTGTTGAAATGGCCAAATATAATTGTGGTGTACCATTAGAAGAGGATTAGTAATATGTGAGGTCTATTCTACCATTTTTAAAGATGTTTTATGACTCTACCATACGCATATCTAGTTCTTCTTATTTCACCAATCATATGTATATGAAAAAGGTATTTGGAATTGGTAAGTATGAGGATAAGATTGATGGCAATGAGCATAAAGGGTAAGTATGAAAAATATTGGGAAAATTCTAATGGAATTATTATCTTATTATTAGTTGTTGTTGTTATTAAGACAAAATCGTCTATAAGACTAGTATGTCTAAATGCTCTCATATGTTTTGAAGTTTAACAAAATAACATTAAACGAAATAAGAATATTAAAATGTTATCAGTAGAATATCAAGAAAGCAAAAACTTAAGTGTTAAGCTCAAAATCCCTAACAACCTAGTAACATAAGAAAGCCTTAGAAAAACACTTAGGCCTAAATGAGACGCATCACTAAATGATTCCTAAATTTAAAGCGTCTATGAGAGTTGTGCTAAATGTGAAAGTTATACTATAGCAAACAGTAATTAGTTAAACTCTCAAAAAGATAAGAATGTAAAAGTGTCGAGACAATGTTTTTGGTACGCCTTTTAAGAGTCTCCTTTTATATTCCAAAAACTTGTAGAAGACAAACTTGTTAAATGCTCCAGCTGAAGGAAGTAGAATATTAAAACGTCTACAACAAACTAGATGATACCATGAGTTAAACCTCATATTTCATCCAACAATTGGTATCTTAGAGAAAAACTTAAATGATAAAATTCTACCTGAACAGTAGAAAATGTAAAAAACATTTTGTTGTTCTGAACAAGTATTAAATGTTCAACTTTCAAAAACCAAAAAAAGTGATAAGAGAAAAGATATATTTGCTACATGCATATCTACTGTATTTTTGTGTAGATTACCTACTACACACATCCATGTGCTCTATTCGAAATATATCATAAGTGGATGTACGAAATGTTCTCTCCATCAGAAGTCGTGCTAGAAAAATAGTACAACTTACTTCTATCAAAGTACTGAAAAAATAAGTCTTCTTTAACAAGCTAACTTTAACCAACGGCTGCTTCACACGACAAGACAAAGACGACACAAAATTCAAGGCAAAAGCTCAAATTTAACAAATACCTTTTAGAAGTCGTTATATAGAAGAAGATTTGAAGAAAGAATCATGGGAATAACTTATGAAGATAATATCTTACAAAAAGCAATATCGTCGAGAGAAAAGCACAGAAGAGGTTAAGATCAAAAAAAGAATATCTGAGAAGAGAAAAACAAAAAGTCGAGAAACACTCTTAAGCTTCATTGTAACATTAGCTTTCTATTTGTAAATAGAGAGAAAAACACCTACCGAGTTTGTAGACAATATTGTATTGAACATATATCCTCTTTGTGATAGTAATCGTCTAACATCTTTTAAGCAATCAGATTGATTGCAAATTCCAAACAGAATTCAAACACTTGTTGTTTAACTCAGGAGAGTTAAGGATTACTAGTTAGCATATGAGGGGATACCAAGATTGTCTAGCGAAAACCAGGAGTAGGTGTAACTCAACTAGTCAAGGTAACAAGAGTTATTCGTTGATTAGGGATACCAGGAGTAGTGAAGAATATTACGCAACCAAGAGTGGGTAAAACTCAACTAGGTAGTGTATGAGGGGATACATTGCCTAGGGATACTAGGAGTGGTTAGAATACTCAATTGTAATCTTGTTGAAGATTATAGTGGAACCCTCTAAGGTTAGAGGAGACTAGACGTAGCTTAGTTGGAGTGAACCAGTATAAAAATATTTGTGCACTTACTGTTTTATTCTCTCTCAACACTTGTCTCATAAAAACCTATTTTCGTTTCAAATATAAGAGCTTCCTATATTAAACAAGTATTCATTAAAACATTGTAGCCAATATTCTAAATAGTAATTGAAAAGAATTTATCGTTTAAATTAATCGCAAGGTCAAGTGTTTGACAACTTACCCAAAAATCTTTATACTCGACAAAAGTGTTATATCAGATAGGTTATAAAAAAGTTTTTCATTAACACTATTAAACACCCCACCACACCTCCTTCTAGGGTTTTCAAGTACTTCATTTGTGCTTGACCCTAGGAGTAAATTGGGTTTTGTTAATTACTACTTAACCTTTTATGTTTGTATAGAGTTGACGATGTTAACTCAATACAAGTGTTAGTCCGTGAATTTTTTATTTTTTTATTGTCATGTGTCAAATAAGGATAGTGTGATGTGACGGTAACAGCTTCACATTTCGTTACTAGAAAAATGTCATGCAAAAATCTCAATTTAATTCTTTTATTTGTATTTTGTCTCATTTCAGTCATATTTTTTTTTAAATTAGAACAATTTCATTCATCTTCAAATTAAGAGCAAATTTAACTTTTATATAAATGTATAATGATATTTTCATTAAAATTGATATTTTTATTAAATATTTTTAACCATATTAAATTTATATTTTACATTGAACTTTATTTAAATTTTGTTTCAAATATGTATATATTAATAATTTCTATACAAGTGTTGGAGTTGGTCCAAAAATAATAATATTATAAATTCAAATATAAAATTTTAAAATAGTTTTATAACAATTTAAAATAAATATATTTAAAATTTAAAAGAAAAGTTTAAATAAAATTTAATGTAAAATATTAATTTAAATAAACATAATCTTATTAAAAATATTAATAAAACTATCTTTATAATAATTATAATATTTATTAGAGGTGGTAAAAATTGATAGTTTAATGTAAAATAAAAATTTAAATAAATTTAATATTAAAACTTTATATTTGAATTTATAATATTATTATTTTTAAACAAATTCTAATATTTGTATATAAATTATTAGTATATAAATATTTAAAACAAAATTTAAATAAATTTCAATGTAAAATATTGTTAAAAATATTTAATAAAAATATCAATTTTAAAGAAAATAGCGTTATACATCTATATAATAGTTAAATTTGCTCTTAATTTGAAGAAGGATGAAATTGGTCCAATTTAAACAAACAATTAGGACTCAAGTGAGACAAATATTAAAATATTAAAAAAATATTCACGAATTAACACATGATATTGAGTTAACATAGTTTTATACTAATACAAAGAGCTCAATTACATTATACTTTTAAAATTGGGATCCAATTAAAACAATTTAGAATGAAATAACCGAATTGATATTCTTATATAAATATGAATATCATCGGAAGATTTTAACCTACAAAATAAAATTAAAAATTAAAAAAAAATATAATTATTGAATTGTAAAATACGAAAAGTGTTATGGAGGTGCACGAAGAATCTATCTTTGGGCTTTATAATTCTTTCATGTATTAAGCTGTTTTATCATTTCACTGATTTGTGTCCATCATTGAAGCTTCAGCTTTCAAAATTTTCCAATAAATATCTACATGATAAAACTAAAATATTTTTTTCATAAGTTAAAATAATATTACATACAATTTAATCTATCAAAGCTTTCGTATACGTATTTTTTTCTAAAGCATAATATTTAGTTTATGAATAAATTAATTTTACTTTATGTATAGATATTTATACAAAGGTCATCAATAAAAACTTTATGACATTTTGCAAATCATCATTTCAATTTAATTTATTGTGGACACAGTATGAATAAACTTATGTTATATTGATTTTAATTTATATAGGGATAAAAAAGAATAATATTTATTTTCATATTACATAAAAATTTAGTATATTATAATTAACAATTCCAAAAATAATAATTATGTTTTATTACTATAGTTACTTTTGTTGATTTTAGATTATAAGGTGTTTGTCATGGTAACCTCTTAGAAAGATTCACATAGACTATTAAGATAACAAAGATATCTGCATAAAGATTTACTTCATAAGAAGAAAGAAGAAAAAGATTGAAAATATTAAAGAAAAGAACAAAATGACAAGAATCTATAAACAAAAATAGTGAAATTAATGATGATAAAAACATAAAGTAATTGAAATAAAGAAGCAAACATGAAAAATAAAAGGAATGGAAGAGGATAGGGATGGTGAGACCCTACTTGGGGATGAACCAACCAAAGATGAGTAGTGGTTGTCACTTGTTGAACAAAGTTCAGTACAAGACTAAGGTATAGCTCATTGTCAATGAGAGAAACTCAAAACAAAAAACTAGTTATAATAACTTTAATTATTCATTCAAAAAATATTGGTTTAATACCTCTTTTGGTCTCTCTTTAGGGAGACAATGTTCAACTCGTCCTACCTTTTTTAAAAAGTTCAATGTGGTCCCAACTTGTGAAAAAAGTGTACAATTAAATCCTTTTTGTTCACGGTGTTAAATATTTAACGATCCAACTGACAGCATGGAGTGATCTGTGTAACGTGGCTGTTTAGGTTCATAACGTGGCTGCATAAGGGGTAAACATGTGATTTTCATTAAAGTTGACGTGGCAGTGATTAAAAAATTCTGAGTTAGGGTTTGGGTTGTAGAAATCGCGATTTGAGATTAAGCATTTCGGAGGAGTTGTCTTCCAAATTGGGTGATCTTGAAGCTGAAATCTGCAAAGCAAATTGAATTCCGCAAATTAGGTTAGGGTTTACATTTGATAATTTTAAGAAGTTGAGGTTTTCGATATGTTTTGATTGTTGTCGTGTTTCAGGGGGTTTAACTATGGGTGAAATTGTTTTGTGTGAAAGTTACAACAGCTCCCAATTGAAGATCCACCACTGTTATTCACCGTGTTAGGGAATCTATCAACAAATGCATGAAGTCAAGTAAAGAAAACATTAACTGAGAAGGGTATACTTCAAACCTTGTAATGAGGACAACCCCAAAAATTTCTCCCAGCATTCTTCGTAGTTTTGGCCACTTTGATAACTGCAATATCACCACAGTAACAAGTAGGGATTAACCCACCTCCCCTACAAGCACCACCATGCGATGAACGAGAAGATCCTTTGGCCCAGCTTTTTGAAAACGAAGAACACCCTTGGAAAGATTCCTATGTCTCCCCCATCGTAGTTTTGGCCACTTTGATAACTGCAATATCACCACAGTAACAAGTAGGGATTAACCCACCTCCCCTACAAGCACCACCATGCGATGAACAAGAAGATCCTTTGGCCCAGCTTTTTGAAAACGAAGAACACCCTTGGAAAGATTCCTATGTCTCCCCCAAACACTTCCCAAACCTCAAAGACCAATTGGGAGGAAACCAAACCCTAACCCCTCTTAATGAAAATCATTGCCACTGCCACATGAACTTTAATGAAAATCACTATCACTATCACGTTATGAACCTAAACAGCCATGTTGCACAGATCACTCCACGTTGTCAGCTGGATCGTTAAATATTTAACGCCGTGACAAAAAAGGATTTAATTGTACACTTTTTTCACAAGTTGGGACCACATTGAACTTTTTAAAAAAGGTAGGACAGACTTGAACATTGCCTCCTAAAGAGGGGCCAAAAGAGGTATTAAGCCAAAAATATTATAAGGAAAAGGTCCTTTTGAATAGGTTAAGAGAAAGACATCTCCTAACAATGATACAAAGACAAAGGACTACTTAACAAAATCACAAAGTATCTTTCTAGAAGCATAGTGATGTAGTAGGTGAAAGAATATTCTTAAATCATTTGCAAAATCATAAAAAGTGCATTCTCTTCTACAAGTCTGTAATATGGTCCATAATCCAATAAACAACCTAATACAGATATAAACATTTAACCTATCACAGATATAAACATCTCGACACATACCTTAACCTCACCCTAAACCAAACCCATCTGGTTTGAAGATGCACACAATTCACATTCATAAACATAGAGGGTTAGCTCTTTCTACCTTAACTCCAAACTAATACTCTTCCTCTTCTTTTGAGTCATCGTACTACCCGCGTCTCCTTTTTAGAATCAACAATCTTTTCTCCTTTCTACACTTTTACGATTGTTCTTATTTTCTCCCCTAAGAACCCCCCAAAACCTTAAAAGAACCTCACGTGTTCTATCCTCTTCTATCTTTAATTTCATTAGAGATATATGCATACCCAATTCATTTTCTCGTTTTTTTTTAAAACCAAAGATTGCTCTCTCTTTCACGTTTCCAATTTATTTAAAGAAAATTGCCTTTACTCTTCATTGTTCTTGTAAAGCAAGACCATTCATGTTTCCACACTTCACATGCACACCTATGTTTGCAAACCATTTCATTTAACCCCTTATTTCATGCATTCGTAGGCTCATCCATAAAAAAACAAGGATTAAATATGTTTTCTGTCCCTTAAGTATCACACGATTTTGGGTTTAGTCCCTACTCGAAACTTTAATTGCTTTTAGTCCTCATAGTTTTGAAACTATTACTATTAGTCCTTAAAATTGAACGACGTTAACTTTTATTTGATGTTGCAAACGACGAGGTCAATTCTTATGCCAGCTTCCCTCTTCACTCTCTACCACGTTGCTTGTACTTAAAACTTCATTCATCTTCTCCAACAGAGCAACCACAGTTTCGCTTCTCGTGCATCATCACCCTAATCGTGCAATAGCCCAAGTCGTAGATCAAGCAAGCATCTCCATTCTTCACCTGCAAAGAATCTAAACAATGAAGCCCTTTCTTCTTCCTCGTGAGTCCTCCATGGCATTCCCAGAATCACTTGAAACTCAGACAAATCTAGAAAATGCGAGCAACCCCAATCGCAAATCGCACTGTGTCGGAAGACGCACAACGAGTTAGCTCCGACCAATCGAGAACCACGGCCAAGCGAAATCCCAAATCACGAGTGTTGTGACGAACCCTAAATTGCCTAAGTCTCTCCGCCATCGCGACTTCATCTCGCAAGCTCCCCTGCAACGATGCCATCCTCCATTAACGCCATCTTCAACGTGCAAAATCCTTGCAAGTCGCGACATCCCCCTCGCATCATCATCGTCATCCATATGCACCATCACCTACAACAGACCTGCAAATCCAAAAACACAACAGAAACTTCATTCGCCACCTGCAAGAGAGTAACCCTTCCCTTCTCGCGTTCTTGGCTCATGACGGCATAAGATAAAAGAGAAAATCATGGCGTAGGTGCAGCGGCAAGTTTCCCCAATTTGGTAAACCCTAATTTGGGGTGCCAAGTTTGACCAATTAAGAACCCTAATTGCTAATCTGATTTCAATCACCAACACGTGGCAATCACTTAATCTCATCAATAAAAAGAAAAGCAATGTGGCAGAGAGTGAAGAGGGAAGCTGGCATAAGACGTGACCTCACCGTTTGTCACATCAAACAAAAGTTAACGTCGTTCAATTTTAAAGACTAATAGTAATAGTTTCAAAACTATGAGGACTAAAAGCAATTAAAGTTTCGAGTAGGGACTAAACCAAAAATCGTGTGATACTTAAGGGACAAAAAACATATTTAACCCAAAAAACAACCAAGTAAATTGCACACACCTACTCTCTCTCCTTTCACATCTAAAGTTAGGAGTGTTTCTCACCACCCCACATTTCTCCCTACACCTCCACATTTTTTAAAAATTTCAAAACTATCCTCTATATTTCAAAAAACCCTACACCCACTTCTTTTCTTCAACGAATTTTAAAATTCGTTGAAGAAAAAATACTTCAACGAATTTCAAAATTCGTTGAAAGATTTTTCAAGCTTTCAATAGATTTCAAAATTCGTTTAAGCTTTCGAAAAATCTTTCAATGAATTTTGAAATTCGTTAAAGGATTTTTTTTCTTCAACGGATTTCGAAATTCATTCAAAAAGGAAGAAATGTAAGGTGATAAAGGAAAAACACTCCTAAAGTCGTCCGCCCTATGCCAACCCAAATAAAACTAATTCCTCTTACATACATATTAAATAAAACAACCCAACTGAATTAACCCAAACCTTCACCCCATGCATCACCAATGCTACCCTCAACCACTAAACTACAGGTTTCTCATTGATATTTACACACAACAATACACATATAAATCATACAAAACACACTGCATATAAATAAAATAATAAATAAATAAAACTATAAATTAATTTATCCACCAACAATTTTAAGACAAATCCACACAACTAATTCATTTTGTTTTATTACATACTTTATTTTATTATCTTCGGGTTTTACCGTGTTTGAATAAATTATACTATTTAATTGAATAGAATTGTTGAAAATCTAGCTTCCGTTATTTTTGCTGTTATCTTTGGTGAATGATTAATTAAAGAAAATTATATGTATAACAGCAAATGAAAAGGATAAATTTAAATTTATATATTAAGAAGCTTTAAATTTATTGATATTTTTTATTATAAATTGATTATCAATGATATTATATTCTAAATTGGCTTAAAAAGGAAAAGTCACATGAAAAAATGGTGAGATAAAACTGTTCTATTATCAATTTAATAGAGACACCATAATTTACATAGAGGACACGTAATTGAAGCCTTATTGCTCACTGCAGCATTTTTAATATAAATATTTATAAATTTATTTCTGTATTTTTCACTGGTTTGACAATGAATGTAATCTGAAATGGAGTTGTGCAAACAGTGGTGAACTGATTTTTTTTTATCAAAGTATTATCATAATAGTATTTGCCTAGTGGAAAATTTAGTTTACTCCAAATATATCCAAAGTTTGTTGCCAATTACTAAAAAGACTTCACTATAGGAAAACATTCCACTTTATACCATTGAAACTACCTTTTCATTACTATTAATTTCCCTTTACTTTTCCGTTAATTAATATAATAGTGAAGAGTGAGTACAAAGGAATTTCCCTCCTTTAAAGTTTAAAATCTTGTAGTTTACTAAAATAGGTCCTATTCAAAATAGAAACATGGCCTAAAAATTGACATGATAACTATATTTGAGTTTGACCATTAAATTGATAGCCACTTAGTGTCATTTCCTCAAACAGTTGCTATCAGTGAATGGTATTATTGGTAAGGTAATCCGCATTTGGAATTAGCCATTATACAACCTTCAAGTCTCAAAAACAACGTTGGAATTATGACATAGTGCAGACTCAGTGAATTGGCTAGTGTTTCCTATGTTTTCAAGCAAACACTTCTTACATTATACTTCAAGACTATTATTACTTCCATTTTTTGCAATCCTGAGAGACATACTGTCAGAGACAACAAGATCAAGAACTTAATTGTGTGTAGATGTAGGTATGTATAAATGAGGAGGATGGTTTATTCAGCCAACATAACGATATCTAAGAAATAGTAACCAAGTGGAGATTCAAGATGAAGTTGAAATCCTTTGCTCACCTTTACTTTATGTTGTTTTTTGTTGCCTTTTCCAACATCAAAATCTGCTTTGGAGACTGTGATAACCTACAGGATTCTTGTCCAGCAGTTCCACCCAACAAGCAGACCATATTCATCAATGGTCTACAATGCAAAAACCCAGTTAATGTATCAGCTCAAGATTTCAGGACCACAAAACTAAGCACTGCCGGCTCTACAGACATTTTTGGTGCGTCGATGAAAATTGTCAGTGCTGCTGAGTTTGGTGGTCTGAATACTCTTGGCCTCTCCATTGGAAGAACTGATCTTGATGGGAATGGCCTGGTTAACTTCCACTATCATCCTAGAGCTACTGAGATTATCTTTGTTACCAAAGGAGTGTTGTTGGCTGGATTTGTTGATACCAAAAACCAGTATTTCCAAAAGTTGATTAAAGTAGGTGATGTGTTTGTGTTCCCCAAGGCTTTGTTCCACTTCTATCTAAATACTGGTTTTGAAGAAGCCACTATCTTCTCAGTGTACAACAGCCAAAATCCTGGCTTTGTATCCCTTAGTCCTACAACTTCTGACACTACATTAGAATCACTAGACAAGATCAAGAGAAAACTCATATCACTCTCTGCCTCTGAAACTCAAGATGTAAACAGTTTCATCTCTCCAGAAATGGAAAGCATTTACAGTTAGCCATTTCAACCTATTCTATATTGAACTCCATGGTATTAGTTCAATTACATTTAACAGTGTGTTTTGTTTGGTTATTTATTGTACTCCCAACTTATATTATACACTATTACTTGTGCCTCAAATCCATAATCGTGTCAACCTTTTTTCAACATGAATTTCCTAGCTCTATATATTACTGGGAATCATGATTACCAATGATACAGGAAGTAGAATGGAAGATAAAAACAAATGCAACATAACACGAGATTCCCCTTCTTTCGAGTTCAGGTGTGAGAACTAAACATTTCAATTGTTCATTTATTCTAAATGTACTATGGGGTTGGCCTCTTTCATAATCATTTACCCATTTTGTTATCAAGTGAATTATCAACTAACCATGACTTAAGTTATTACAACAGTTACAATAACATTTCAACATGTCATGGATTACTGGAATATACAAACACAGGCAAATTGGATTGGATGGTTAATGGAAAGAACATATGATATCAATAATATCACATCAAACAACTAATTTAACGTCTTATGTATCAACTTCTCTTCGAGATACAAATGGATAACACTGATATAAGTAAGAAGGTAATGGTATTTAAAAGCACAGAAAAATGAGTCAATGCTTGAACTCATTTGAAATCACACCAGGTTGTTAGCTCCCTGGTGGAGTCTCATCCAACTAATTTGGGAGAAGTTATTCACATCCTTTAAGTACTTCTTCCATCAACTAAGATATCTAATGATGTAAAACCAAGCTGATTTTCAACATCACTAATGGAAGATGGATTGTATTACACAAATTACAGTCTTGAGTTGATCTCACCTGATATCACCCGAGAGCACTCTAAAGAATAAGCATAGGACTAGCTAATGAGAACGCAATAATGAAGCTGAATGAGAGAATCACTTGTACAATGAGAATTTGAACCTAAAGTGGCAACTAAAAAGAATTAAAGAGTCGGGATGTCTGCATAATAATTATTAAGTGGACTTTAAGTTTAATTAAACCCCACAAAACCAACTTGTAAGGTGAGACTTGCACCTACTTATATACTATAAATTAGCTTTATCTTTAGTCAATGCGAGATCTTCCAACACACCCCTCTCATGCCGAGGTATATCGAATGTGAGACTAGACATTAATAGGTAGTCTGATAGCAGCCCGATAGCGGGTGGAACAATATGCCCAACAAAAAACAAATCTCGCTATGATAAACTCTAAACCTAGTTTTGATACCATGTTAAGAAGTAGACTTTTAACCTAACTCAACCACACAAAACCGGTTTATAAAGTGAGATTCGTACCCACTTATATATTCTAAACTGACTTTATCACTATTCGATGTGGGACTTCCAACAATAATCAATTAGACTTCAGCTATCATAAGAAGATAAATGTAAATGGTATTCTGCATTGGTGTTGGAATGTGTTCAATTTTCACAGGTGAATGCAGCCTCTATCCTATTGATCCTATTGCAATCTGAACTTTAAGAAAATTCCACGACCTTTATTACGGTTAGGCCAATGCATAAATTCTAGTCAATAGTACTATTTCATGCGTATGATGGATTAGATACATGTAGCTAACATATGATTACTAACATGACAAAAGAATTTACACATGTCATAACATGAGACAAATTGTTGTTTTAGCAAGGTATTCGCTTGAAGGATGTATTGAATCGCACTACTTTCCTGTAAAGATAACAAATGATATAAGTATGCAATTCTCACTAACTAGAGTGTGTGCGTGTGTTTATATATATTTTGCAATTTATTTCAAGTAACAAATCAGTAAATAGTATATGTACATAACATGTAAATGAATGAAAAAGAATAACAGAGCCAAATCTAAAAGAGTAGAAATGATCTATGGAATGACCTATCCTCCACAGTGACTGAGGACTTGATGTTGAAAAGACCTAAAATTCTTAAGATGGTACAACGTAAAAAATAAAAAAAATAAATGATTACATTAGCATGGCTATGAAAGTGACAAGAAGTCGATGAAATTGAAAAGGGAAAACGAATTCTACTTTCTATGTAAAATTTACCACTACCTCATCCCGCGCGATCCCCTAAAAGCATTGCCAGGCATAAAAGCTGAAAACAGCATACACACCACAATTGCTTTGTTTCGTCCACTTTATCCCCAACTACCGACCACGTTCATATAATTACAGCAAGAACTGTTCTCTGATCAGGGTGGAAGTATGCTGACCTTTCTAACAGATGCTGCAACTTCAGAGACACGAGGCAACAGAACTAGAAAGTCAGACATTATAAAACTAGCAGAATATTTGGAAATAATTCCAGTTTGCATTGGTCAGACATTCTAGAATCTAGGTCAACCATAATGACTATGGTACTAGTCAAATTGGTCATCTTAATCGTGACAATCTTTTCCGTTTCCGATTCTTCTTATGCACAACAACACTTTTTGTGTTACTGCTACCATGAGGAAGAGCCAAACTTGAAGATGGTTTGCCAATGCAGGTTCTGCTTTTCTTAGAAACCCATTTCAGAGGCATATTGTTAACTACAGTGCCAATATCAGTAGAATTGTTCAGTTCAACAAGTTTTTGGATTTGATCTAGCATCTGATGGGTGCACGCCAATGACAAATCTAATGCAAATGAATCATCCACTGGTTTTCTCCATAAATCCATCAAAACCTCTTCAAAAGACCGGAAAGACATGGAAGGTTGATAACCTTTAAGATTTTCACAAATCATGTTTACTTTGATGACATGCTTGCAAAGGTTACCTTGCTTTGACCAAGAACAATCACAGAATGCAAATTCAGATCCCGGATTCCACACTAGATGAGCTAAGCTAATATCTTTTTGGCTCACAACCTTGGCAAAGAGGTGGTCTCTATCATCCAAGGTAACAGCATAGTCTGGAATTTGAAGTGCTCGATGCCATGATGTAGAGAGAATATATTTTTCCTTCACATTCTGGAACGAGTCACTTTCATCTGCATAGCGATCAAGCCAGTAGCTTGAATGCAACTCAGTTGTCAACTTGTGGACTAACCAATCTACTCTTTGCAGGGCTCCAAGATGTGAGTCATCAAAAAGTTTGGCTTTCAGTTTAACATGATACGCTTCTAATGCTCCAGAAGCTTCCTGGCTGGCTAGTTGAAAATTTCTCATTGTTGAAAGCCACATTTCTGCACAACAGAACAGAAGGACAAGGGGAAAGCAAGCTAATTTATCAATTACTGACTTAGCCCATAAGTTCTGAGGTGAAATATTAAGGAACATATCATTCACAATGTCAGGCTTTCAAACATACTTTTGAATATATCATCACTCAACAAGATATTTTATGTGCATGCAAGAGAAAAAAGGAGAAAGATCTAACCAAGCTTGGGCAACCAGGAGGATTTGAAGTATTCCATGAAAGCAGTTTGGTCAACATAATCCAACATGAATTGTTCCAAGGCACTTGCTGTATTAATGCCTCCCCAAATACTGTACACTATTGTACCAAGACGCTTAAAAATCTCCCGCTGAACCTCAATAGTACTGCATTTCTTAACAATATTCCTAAGCCATGATCTACGGACACGCCACAGAGAAAATAGCACAGGACAGCAAAATATATCTCTGTAAAATCAATTAATAGAAGTATGAAACTTAATTACCACTGCTGAATATTAAACCAAACTCATATCAAAAGCAATAAAGCTTGCCTCAAAAGATCAATTTCAGCTGCAGCATCATCAATTAAAAATCCACTGACTTTCCATCCAGGCTCAACACTGCGAGCTCGATCAATTAAAGCTTTGAGCCACTTGGACACATCAGGCTTTGCAAAGCTACGTGTAATGACCCATGCAACAGGAAGTGCATGTTGTCTTGAATCAAAAACAAGAATTGTGAACAACGGATACTGCCAATATGAAAAGATAACCAAGTAAGGTCAATTGAAAATGTACAGCAACGAGAAAAAGAAAACTGCTTTTGCTTTATATCTAGCATAACTTAGTGATGATTGGAAAAACAAAATTACTTTCAGTCTCTTCACGCCAAAAGTAGAGTCTGCGGCAACAACACTTCGATGACCAAAGCGAATCATCTGTTGCAGCTGCCATTCTGTTTGGATCCCCAAGATGAAAGGGTCAGACTCTGAAGTATCCTGGTGAAAAAATACAGACTTTCTATTGCGCTCAATCCACATGCGGATGCTAGCTTGATCATCTAGATCCAGCTCATGGGTAGACCTTTTGATAATCATCCCTAGCTTGTGGACATACTGAGAAGCAAGGCTATTAACTTTTGCATCTGAGCCACAATATCGTTGAATTCCTTCTATGTGCTTCTCCAAGATATTCTCTTCTGGGATGCCCAGATATATCATGGACATAGTTTGCTGCTGAATTTCATTGCCTATATAAGGAATCTTTTTGGCTCCAGGACCAATGGCATCTCTATCAAGTGGTCCATGGCAGATGAAACCAGACTTGTTAATATGACGTCTCTCATTGTATATAATAAGTGCAAGGGATGGACGAGCATAAAGACGTTTGACAACAAAATGACAAGTACAACCTCGCATCGATTGAGGTCTAGCAGCACGATTTCGAGTGTTAAGTCGATACCTTCGACTTGGTAATATACCTCCTCCCTCCCCATAATTCTCTGGGCCAAACGAGCACCAGTACCTTCACAAAGAGCAGGGTCCAACTACAAAACATGAGTAAAGGAATCCTGATTGGGCAGATCATCACTTTAAATTTTAAATTGTTCATTACTAGTCAGCTACTGCTTCCAAAATTCAGACAGCAACAAGGAAACTATTGAACTTATGAACAAATTTAAAAAGAAAAAAAAAAACAGGAACTAACAAGGACCAAATTTCCTACAAGGAAAGTACCTTCACACTTCAAAGTTCCTGTGTTCTATCAAAACAGAACAAGCTAGAAAACGCTAAACATGTATAATATAAGCCAGAAGAGGAAGAAACTGTCTAAAAGCTCGATCATAGTTATTTTTGAAATACATTATAGGCATGGCAGAAACTTACAGCCTGTACTCAAGATACTCATCATCCTTGTACTCCTTCAAGCTTCCAATAGTTCGTTTCCTTCCTCTCTCGATATGAAACCGAGTGGGGCACTCCACATTCGAACATTCACCAATTATAAAAGCATCAACTCTGTCATAGGGAATAAGGGCAACGACGTCATGGTGTTCAGCAGTGCCAAACTTGGTCCAAGTCAAGTCAGCAGCACTAAACTCCTCCTCCGGAGGGTCTTGCAAGGGAATTTTCACCACTGATTCAACTATAGCCATATCCACAATGACACACAAGAAAAAAAAAACTTCCTTTGTATTCACACAGAACAATCTACAAGTCTCTGCGGAAACAATCAAAGGCTCAAAGTAAAATTTTCAAGCACGGAACAGGACACCCTGAAACAACACCAAGAAAAGACCCTTTTGAGATAACAGTTAAAAACTTGATTTTGATCAATTATCCGCGTAATAAGCAATAAAAGCTAATCAATTCAATCAAAGGACAGGGCAAAACAAAGAAAAGAAAACGGTGAAGGCAAGCTCTGCAGTGTCAATTGAAGGGTACACCTACACTTCCGCTTCAATAATAAGGTGAAGAATTCAGTGTTGCAGTCTAAGAGAATAGTGGCGCAAACTTCAGAGGAATTTGGAGAAGCAAAAGGTCAGTGTTCGTTTGGGTTTCCGCTGAAATGGGTCGGGTGAGAAGTGATGTCTACAAGAGGATACAACAAAACGACACCGTACTGGTTATTTTTATGGCTATTGAAATAATGGGATTTTATAACCCCAGGTTAGGTCACCCTTATGATTCAACTAGTGCAAGAGTGTTAAATTTATAATTTAATTTTAATTTTAATTTTATATAAATATGTATTATCATATATATATATATATATATATATATATATATATATATATATATATATATATATATATATATATATATATATATATATATATTGTACCTGAGTCCACCAACGGTCGACAAATAACCTAGGCGACCGCTTATCGGACTTTCTTACGATCGTATCATAACATTTACATGTTGATGTCGACCACTTGGTGATCGACAACCAAATACATTTACATGTTGATTTCGACCACTTGGTGATCGACAACCAAACAGTGATGTCACGACATAACGCTCGCACGACAACTCGCATGTTTGTGTCGATATATAAGACGATCGACATATAATGAGCGATGTCTAAATTAGCGGTTTTAAAGTAAACGGTTTAGCGGTTAGGAATAAACGGTTGTGAATATTAGTCAATGCCACGAATCACGGGAGTAACTGACCCAATATCAAACACGATCTAGCAGTTACAACTTCCAAATAGTCAACTTCGGTAACTGACCCAATATCAAAAAAAGTAGGTTTTCCCTTAAGAGAAATTAAGAGAGAAATTATTCTTCTTCTTGATCACTTTTGAACTGAAAAGATTCAGTACATCATTTGTCTGACTTGAGCGTCGGAGTGCCGGTACCCAACCCATTTTTCCCTCAGAGCATAATACAGGAAGAGAGATAGGAAGGAGCAGTTGAGATTTGTTAGGTTCGTGTCTCGGTCTCCACGTCCCCACTTAAACAGACATATATATATATATATATATACACACACACACGTGTGTGTCTACCTTTTAAATTTGAATATAAAATTTAATACAAACTTAATAAATAAATAAATATAATATTTTTAACCTAATATAGTTTAAATTATTTTAATACATAAAGATAATACAAAAATAGTTTTTAAATTCATAAATAATAACTTAAATATCAAGATCCATATCTAACACAAAAAGAAAATAACCTAAGTTAAAAATATATCATGATGTCATCACCTTTGTTCCTATAACCTTATCTTATTTTATTTGAGAAAATAGTCTTATGCAATTGAGATTGTAAACTAGAAATTTTCTCCAAAATCCAGGCATTTCTATTTACATATGTATTAATATTTTTCTATTTTGAATATAAAAATAAATATAAAAGTCTAAATAAAAAATTATCAAATTTGGATTATAATCCAAAATATGTTATTTAAAATTATTTAAATCCAAACATTTAAAATAAAATTCCTACAAACTCTTCTCCGCTACAAAATTTAACATCAATACTTTATTATATATAATTCTCTAATCGTAGAAAAGTATTTTCTCCTAATTATACTCTTTATTCTCTTCATCTCCAGTTATTTCCACTCCCTGAGTAATTTATTTATGAGATCATTATAATCATCATCCATTCATCCACAAAGGATGACTTCAAAATCAAACATACTAAATATAAATATTTTAAAATAAAAAAAATATAATTCACATAAAATTTAAAATTTACTTTTATTTGATGATTAATTAATTTATCATTTTTCACAAAACTAAAATTTTATAACTTAAAACCCTCCTATTTGTATAGAATTTCAATTCAACCATTAAGTTTTAAGTTATTTCAACTGAGTTCTATTTTTTAAAATAGGATATAATTGGACTCTTTCGATTAATAATTAATAAAGTTAATTCAATGTCACATGTCAAGATGTGTTTTTTATTTTCTTTTAATTAATTTATTTATTTATTTAAAAACTTTGTCATGTGTCAAATGATAATCCTGTCACGTGGTAAAATAGTGTGACGTAGTAGAAATAGTGTGACATAGTAATAAATATAATAGATGTCATGTGAAAAATCTCAATTAATCTTTTTATTTCTATTTGATCTCATTTTAGTTCTAATATTTTTTTAAATGATTCAGTTTCATCCTTTTCAAATTAAAACCAAATTTAACTTTTATATAGATTTATCTATAATCATATAACTATTTAAAATAAATATATTTAAATTTTGAAAATAAAATTTAAATAAAATTCATTGTAACATATTAATTTAAATAAACTTAATCTAATTTACATTGAACTTTATTTAAAAAGATTGGTTGATCATTTTTGTTACCTTTAATAAATGTTATAATTATTATAGTGATATTTTTAATAAAATTTATATTTTTATTATTTTTAATAAGATTAAGTTTATTTAAATTAATATTTTATATTGAATTTTATTTAAATTTTGTTTTTAAATCTTAAATATATTTATTTTAAATTGTTATAAAATATTTCAAAATTTTATATTTAAGTTTATAATATTATTAATTTTAAACCAACTCTAATATTTGTATAGAAATTATTAATATATAAATATTTGAAACATATTTTAAATAAAGTTCAATGTAAAATATAAATTTAATATTGTAAAAATTATTTAATAAAAATATAAATTTTAATGAAGATATCATTATATATATATATATATATATATATATATATATATATATATATATATATATATATAATATAAAAGTTAAATTTGGTTTTAATTTGGACAAGATGAAATTGGTCCACTTTAGAAAAAAAATATTAGGATTAAAATGAGATAAAATACAAATAAAAAAAATTGAGATTTTTCACCTGACACGTGACATTACTATTTCCACATCACCCTGTCTGCCACATAATAGGATATTCATTTGACACCTGACAAATTATTTTTAAAACAAAAATTTAAAATTTAAAAAAAGTAAAATAAACCACATAGTGAGACGTGGCATTGACTTAACGTCATTAGTTTTGTATTAAAGAAAATGGCCAGATTACATAACAAATGTAGCTTCACTAGAATGTTGGGGCGTTTAGTAACAAATACATCATAAGAATCTTGAGACCTTTCAGGATTACTATGTCCAACGTCAATTTCACTCAAAAAATTAAAAAATTTTCACTGATCATTTTTAAAGTTCACTTTTTGTTTGCATAATGTCAAATAGGTGATGTGAAAAACGTTTTTTTATGTTAACGAGGGTATTTAAATAAATAATAATTTTTTTATGTTTTATAGTTAAAGATAATTATATTAAAATTCAATTAAAAAATAAAACATAGAAAATTCTTTTTCAAGATAAAATTAGAAAAATTTCTGTTTAAATTTTTCATTCATTAGTTGACGTATTTTATTCAACAAATAAAAAATCAAAATCAGAAAAAAAAATATAAGTATTGCATACTTTTTTTATAATTAAAATAAAAAAATGTTTTATTTATAATTGTTGTATAAAACTTTAAATGAGTTTATTTTTTAATCTAGTCTAGATTTTAATAACTAAATAATCCATTTATGAACTCAACATTTAAAAATTTTGTATAAACAGTTACAAAATTAAATGAACAATCATATATTTCAATAGAAATGTGTCAAAAAAATAAAGTTATTCATTTGGAATTTGACTTTTTTTAAGTTATTGTAGTAAATAAAACTCTAAAATTGAAATGAAAGACTTAAATGAAAGACTTAAAGTTAAAATTGAAGTAAATAAATCAATACGAAACTTCACTTCTATAATACTAGCAAGTTTTTCTAACCACAGTAATAGAAAACCAAGATGTGAACTAAAATTATTAGAACCAAAAGATAAAGGTAAAAAATTATTCGATTGAGAGTATTAGAGCTTTTCAATTGAGAGTATTAGAGCTTTGGGCCTAAGGGAAACTCTCTGTGAGTGAAAAGGATCTATGCCATTTTGAGAATACAGTTTGTCTGAGGAAGTTCTCAAAGTGATAGAGTGCTCTTGCCTGGTCTTGTGAATAGGAGAAGCTCGCGCTTTGTGTGTCAAAGGTCGGAGTAGTTCTCTTCAAGTTGGCAGAGTTGTTGCTTCTGGTTCGTGCGTCGAAGGAAGCTCTTCTGGTTCATTTGTCGAAGGAAGCTCTTCCGGTTCGTTTGTCGAAGGAAGGTGTTTTCTATTCTTTTCTCATTTCATTATCTTGTAATATGTACAACTATATTTTTAGTGAAAAAGGTTAATCACTATTTATAGTGATTAACGACTGGACGTAGAATCTTTTGATTTGAACCATGATAAAAATTTTGTGTTGATTTTCTTGATCCCTAAACTCTTAGCACATCAACTGTTCGATAAAAATTTTAACTTGTGTTGTGATCATTACACGCTTTCCGCTATCTAAATTTTATTCTGCTGCGCGACTCTATAACGGTACCGATTGTTCTGACACCTATTTTCGTCCAGAATCTCAAATAGGTCCTCTTCTTTTTCGGCATCTCAATTGAATCCTTATTTTGTGAAAATTGCATCAATTAGACCCTTACCATTAAATTAGACCTAACAACGTTAATGTATATGTGACGTGGCACAACGAACTGTCTTTTTAAGTGAGGTGACTGAATGATGTGGATTTAAAGTTATTTTAAAATTATTTGAAAGTTTAAATAATTTTAAATTATTTGACTTTTATTTTCTTCTGAAATAAGTTTTAATAAAAAGTTTATTTGACTAGTGTTAAAGTAATTTCCAATTTCAAATTTACCTCAAGAACAACAGTAAACAGGACTTGCAATTAGGGTTTGGAAATGAAATAGATTGAAACTGGTGTCTGCAACTAAACAAATTGCTCATAGTTTCCCCCTTGATTTGTCACCAGCTCGCGGCCAGATAAGCCTATGACAACGTTGTCTTCTCATGTTGCCTTCTTCTTGCTCATTAAGCATGCGTGCTCCCTTTCTCCTTCTCCCAATAAGCGAGCCATACCCTTCACCTGAAGCACTACCGGTTGAATCGCCTCCAGCAACCGCACCAGCTTCCATCGGCTGTGTCCATTATTGCGTCGAGCTCGTTGCTAGCGACACCATTCCATTTTTCTTCTATTAATCCCCAAATCAGGATCCATGTGTAGCCTCCACCGAAGACAACACTATGCCGCACAAGGCTTCAGCCGCAACCATGCTAGTCCTCCTCCATGTCACCGACATTTTTCCCTCTACAACACCACCACTATTTCGACGGGGATTGGAGGTGGCCACTAGCCATTTGCACTCTTATGTTTGCCCTATGTGTGATTCTACTCTCTGTTCATATTAACATGTTTTTTGGTGTTCTTTTTTTCAGAATAGGTTGATTTTTGTCGAGAAAAATTTGATCTTTTTCAAATGGGCACGGATGAAAGCAACAACATGGCACCGGGTTTATCTCTTATGCAATAAAGTGGGAGCGTGGTTCGAGGTTCAGAGCAAGCGAAGGAGGTTGGGGAAGATGTCGAGGGTTTGAGAAGTGAGGAGGGGTGCAATGCGGTTGTTGTGAATGGGTTGAGTTTTCTAGCATTAAAAAGAAATATTTGGGTGATGAAGGGTCTGTTAACAGTGAGGAAGGAAAATATGAACAATAAATATGATCAATTATAGTAAAACCATTAATATTGGGTTGGAATTAATGAATGGGAAGAGAAGAAGATTAGAACTATAAGGGAGTGTCTGCTTGTGTTTCTGAAAAATCATGATGAAAAAGACGACGATGATTGATGCCCATGGAGAATAATTGAGGAGAAATGAAAAATGGAATATGAAGTTGTGATGATGAAGATGAAGATTGGTTGTGTTTGATGTTGGAGGGGAGTTGGAACGGTGATGGTGAAGAGGAATTTTTGGAAAGAAAAAATGGAGATCGAAATCTAATAGAATCTTTCCAGTTTTACCAGATTTTTTTGTTGTAATTCTTTTTAGAGATGAAATAATTATTTTCATTTTTCAGTTTCTGGTGCATGAGAGAGAAGAAAGAGAAGTATGAGGGGAAGAGGATTTCGACTTATGGTGAATGACAAAGAAGAGAGATGGTGAATGAGAGAGAAGAGAGAGAAACATATGCGGGAAAAGAAAAAAAATAAAAATTCAAATAATTTAATTTTAAAATACCCCAAATCCATATCATTCATCCACGTCGGTAAAAAAGACAGTTCACCATGCCACGTCAAGTCTACATTAACGTTGTTAAGTTCAATTTAATGGTAGGGTCTAATTGATACAATTTTCACAAAAGAAGGACTCAATTGAGACGCTGAAAAAGAAAGGAACCTATTTGAGATTTTGGACAAAAATAAGGATCTACCGAAACATTAAACCAATATTTAACCTAAAACAAAAAAAAAGGTAAATATTTGAAAATTGTCCTTCATGGCAATTAACAATCCAACTGAATGCTCGTGGTTTGGTCGTATAACTGCCATTAATCTAATAGAGGAGTATTTAGGTTTCCTAGGATGGTTTAGGTAGGTCTCGATTGTCCATGTAGATAGGGGGTAAGGTGATAATTGCGTTGGGTGGTAGGTTAAGGTATGCTTGGGATGGTTCGTAGCAGAAATTTGACATATAAGGTGGGTGGTGCATGTGTGAGTTTCTAGGTTGTCACTACAAGAAAAACTAGAGTTACTTACCGATATTTACATACGAATTCTAATCCATATGTAATATTATATTACATACGTATTTTACATACGGATTCAGAAAAATGAGTAACATACAAATTTTTACTAACGGATTCGAAAAAATGGGTGAGTAGCCCTTGGTCATCATCGTAGCTTAGATGTTTGTCTGAAAGAACATCTAATTACAATCTTTTGCGTCTTCTTGGGAGCATGTTGAGCAATTGTAGCTCACTAGACTGTTGGAGCATTTAAAAACAAGTCCATCATAAGATTCTTGAGACCCTTCAGGATATACATCTACTAGTAGAAAAATGACATTTTATGACGACCCATTATGACAGATAAAAATTATCCATCATAATAGGTTGACCGGTGGCAGAATGGTAATAAAAATAAGACATATTATAACGTAGTTTTGTAAATCAGTTATAATATGAAACACAATGCCAAACTTGTAAATAATTTTCAAACTTAAGACGTAGTTTTGTATATCAGTTATAATATGAAATGCGGTGGCAAACTTGTAAATAAGTTCAAAACCTATTATTTCATAGATATGGGCACCTGTTGGAAATTTCTTAATTTATTATAACGGAGTTTTAGAAATCAATTATAATATCTCTTCCTCTCTAATT
Source organism: Vigna nakashimae (assembly GCA_034642375.1). Taxonomy (NCBI): domain Eukaryota; kingdom Viridiplantae; phylum Streptophyta; class Magnoliopsida; order Fabales; family Fabaceae; genus Vigna; species Vigna nakashimae. The sequence goes on along the minus strand of CM067763.1, from coordinate 9,636,489 downwards.
TTTCACATTTCCCTCTCGCTATCTATAATTTCATTTCACGTTCCCTTTCACTCTCGTTCCTCTCTTCCGCTCTCGGCACTCCTTCGAAATTTCAGGTTCCTTTCTTCCGCTCTTGGCATTTCACGTTCCAAGAACACTCTGAGAACACTCCTTGGCGCCTGTGCTTTTCTCGGCTCCGAGAACACTCCTCCCTCCACGGCGCGACTGTGGTTGTGGTTTAGGCTATAGAGAGAAGGAGAGCTAGGTTACGGGAAGGCGAAGGCCAACGAACTGAAAGCACTATTTCTACAGCTTACCAAGTAGTTATAAAACCTTCGAAGACTGCTTCTGCCTTCACTACCTCTTCGTCGAAATCTTTGAAGTCTGACCAAGTAGGTTTTATGATTCATAGTTCGAAATCTCCGAAATTTCTTCTACTATTTGTTATTTCCTAATTTGTTATGATTTTCTTCTATTAATTTCACTAATTTCTCTTAGATTAGTGGGGAAATTAGCGGCGTTAGCACGAGAGAGGAGGAGGAGGAGGGAACCTTCAATGCCGAATCCACAGCAGTGATTGGAGAATTTTGAAGATAGGCTAAGAAGTTGTTAGAATTATGAGATTTGATCCTTTGCTTTCACTCCCTTGTTCTTGAATCTTTGTCTCGACGTGCTATCTCAATCCTTCTCTATAACACTTTTCCCCCTCTTTATCCTGTTAATTTAGTTTTCTGTCTGATTTTTATAGGTGTACTATGCATTTACACTTTACTTTCAAGACTAATATATACATGAAAACTTCCTTTTTCCTAACCTACGTGTATACAGTAGAAATTAAAGTTTAGCTAATGGGTGTGCATTGATCAAACCATGGACATATAAAAATAATGTTTTGCTTCAAATGTTACAGGGAAATTAGAAGAAAAATAGTTTCTTTGTTTGTTGTTGATGTTGAAAAGCATGTAAGTTTCTTTGTTTGCTGTTGATGTTGAACAACATGTAAGTTTCTGCTGGAAAGGAGGGGGAAAATAACAAAATAATAAAAGAAGAAAAAACCAATCAGTATTTAAGTAAAGAGTACTTTATCCTCAGTACAATTTTCTCTTTTTCCACTCCAAGCTTAGCCCCTGTGAGTAACCAATGGCCAGGAATATCTTGAGGCCCCTTAAACATTTCTGTCGTGTCCACAATTTTTGCCAGTTTTCCTATGTGAGTTGAAGTATCCTCCTTTTTGTCATCGGAGCCTTTCTTTGTCAATGAGGTAGAAGATGTTTTGGGAGCACCTATGGCCACGTGTGTGTCCTAGTGAGGTAGAAGATTTTTTGGGAGGCAGACAAAATGTTGCAGATGAATTGCAAGTCGATTTTGTTTGTTTCCTTCTAGACCAAGTCTCAGTGCAGTCACAGGCTTGCGTCCAACTATTACCTACATATCAAGTCATATCATAAATATTTAGAACCGTATGTTGAATTATTTTTAAATATAATGAAAAACTATATTTGGATTAATCTCCCTTGTGTTAAACACACATAGGGTTCTCTATTTATAATAGAAAAAATATGGGCTAAGCCCAAAATACAAATAATAAATAATAACAAACTAACTGAAAGATAAACTGAAAGATAAAAGATATAATATTTCTAACACTCTCCCTCAAGCTGGAGCATACAAATTGTATGAACCAAGCTTGAAATAACTAAACTAGGTTTTGAACTATGATTTTTCTTCAAGAGTGTGAGGCAAACAGAGATGGGTTATCACATCTCAATGAACAAACAACAGCTTGTGAAACTTTCAACTTCAAAAGTGGATGAAGGAGAGCAGTGGAGAAGGGGACAATAAACACTTCAACTTCAGAACTGGATGAAGGAGAGCAGCGGAGAAGGAGGCAATAAACACTTCAACTTCAGAAGTGGATGAAGGAGAGCAGCGGAGAAGGAGACAATAAACACTTCAACTTCAGAAGTGGATGAAGGAGAGCAGCGGAGAAGGAGGCAATAAACACTTCAACTTCAGAAGTGGATGAAGGAGAGCAGCGGAGAAGGAGGCAATAAACACTTCAACTTCAGAAGTGGATGAAGGAGAGCAGCGGAGAAGGAGGCAATAAACACTTCAACTTCAGAAGTGGATGAAGGAGAGCAGCGAAGAAGGAGGCAATAAACACTTCAACTTCAAAAGTGGATGAAAGAGAGCAGCGGAGAAGGATAAGACTAGACGCTGGTGCATCAACGACAGAGACCAAGAACAAAAAGACGCAGAAAGAAGAAGGAGGTCCAAAGATGCGGAAACATGCGGCGAGAAGAAGACAGATTTCGATGGCAGCAATGGCTGCTCTGGAAGGTCTAAACAGAGATAGGGATGTCCGGTGATTCAGAGGAGGCAATGGTTCCCAGGAGACTTGTCTCTGATTCTGGGTGCTGAGATTTAAGAAGAAGAAAACTTGAATCTTATGAAATTTTTAGGGGCTGCCGGCGACCATGACGGTCGGCCGCCAACAGACAACAAAGACCACCGGAAGAGATCAGAAAACCTGCTCTGATACCATGTTAAATATAATGAAAAACTATATTTGGATTAATCTCCCTTGTGTTAAACACACATAGGGTTCTCTATTTATAATAGAAAAAATATGGGCTAAGCCCAAAATACAAATAATAAATAATAACAAACTAACTGAAAGATAAACTGAAAGATAAAAGATATAATATTTCTAACACTTTTGAAGTTGAATTTGAAGTGTTTACTGTCTCACTCTTGAAGAAAAATGTTAGAAATATTATATCTTTTATCTTTCAGTTTATCTTTCAGTTAGTTTGTTATTATTTATTATTTGTATTTTGGGCTTAGCCCATATTTTTTCTATTATAAATAAAGAACCCTATGTGTGTTTAACATAAGGGAGATTAATCCAAATATAGTTTTCATTATATTTAACAATTATTAAATAACATTAATTGTGGAAAACTATTGCTACTATTAAAGATAACAATACTATTGTCAGCAATACTATCAGTAGATCACAGAGGAATCTGAGTCATATTGATAAATAGCTTTAATTCTCTCCATTGTGAAAAGAAAGTCAGTTTTAAGGCTTCCACGAATACTACTCAACTGTCACAATTTTTTGCTGGCTGACATCTCTTTGACATGGTTTGGCTGACGTTACTGTATTTAAAAATAGCAAAAAGAAATTGAAAGAAGACGACCTATATTAGATATAATGGATGACTTATTTTTTAGGCTTATAAAAAAGACTTAAGTAGTTATTTTAACTATTAAGATTACATGTTTGTTATTTAAGATTCTACTGTGAAAGATGTTATTGCAAGGAAAACTGTAACAAATTTGTTTTTACAACATGAAAATCTTAATCCTCATTGAGAGTTTTGTCATGATGTTTATATTACATGTATGCATTTGTTGTGGGTGTGTACCAGCAGTTATACGGTGTCCTATATTTTGGTCATTAGCTGTGTTAGTGGTGTCAATGTCAGAGTCAGTGCTTCATAGGTATTCAGTGAGCCCTCCTAATTCCTCTTTTGTGGTGCTAATTGTTTCAATATATATTATCACTAGTGCAAAAAGACCTTTAATGTCACTCTTTAGACGTCTGACCCTCGAATATCCAATGTAAAAAATGATCGGTGGCATTTTTCGTAAATAAAACAACTATTTAGATGTCGGTTATGGAAGGGCCCGACGTCTAAATACTCATATTTTTTTATTCTATTTAGACGTCTGTTATGGAGGGAACCGACTTCTGAAGCACTTTAGACGTCTGATAATTGGGAGAACCGACGTCTAAACCCTAAATCCAGAAATTTAAAAAGTCACTTTTTGACTCCATTTAGACGTCTGATCCCGCCACTCCGACTTCTGGAGCACTTTAGACGTCTGTTAATTGGGGAACCAACGTCTAAACCCTAAATCTAGAAATTTAAAAAGTCACTTTTTGACTCCATTTAGACGTCTGATCTCGTCATTCCGACTTCTGAAGCACTTTAGATGTCTGTTAATTGGGGGAACCGACGTCTAAACCCTAAATCCAGAAATTTAAAAAGTCACTTTTTGACTCCATTTAGACATCTGATCCCGCCACTCCGACTTCTGAACCACTTTAGACGTCTGTTATTCTCGTGTCTTTAGGAGGCGTTCTATGGCGGCGATTTCTTGCGTTTTGTACTCCTCCAATTCCCTCCACTACGTTTTTAAAACCATCCAATAAAAAAAATGTATAATACATTCTCTTCAACTAAAATATAAAGTTGTAAACTCGAATCACCATGAGTCAGGAGCAACCTCAGAGACATCTAACCTGTATGGATCAGACGTTTATATAGACGTCAGATCTATATAGGTCCAACGTCTATAGAGACGTCTGACCTAAAGGGTCCGACGTCTCATTAACGTCACCCATATAGACTTCGGACAAAGATCAGACGTTAAAAGCTCAAAATAACAGATATCTAAAGTCCTTTTTGCACTAGTGTATTACTCTGACGGGGTTAGAAATATTTTTAGCTAGTGAGCTGTTGAGTTGGTGGGACACTTGAAAATCAGATGACAAAGGAGATTTTAAAAATTGACTATTTATCTGTAATAACATTATTTTTTATTATGAAGGAGTTGTGAAAATATCCATCTTAAATAACATTATTTTGGTAATGTAAGTGGGTATGCAGGTGCGAGCACAAAGTCTACAAAATGTTGTCTTCATGAAAGATATATCCATCCTCTTAATATTATTAAATCTCCATCATGATCTGGTACTCAATTTAAGCAATGAATAGTTTAAAAAAGACTAATTTGAATGAATTTAATAAATAGCCATCCCTGGTAGGCCACTAGGGGGCAGCATATCTAAAATTTAAAAGTCATCAAATTATCCACAAGTTGTTTCTTTTATAAATTTACTTATTTATTATTTTAAACTTCTTTTGTTTTGGTTGAGGTTAAGAAATCTCTCCAATGAAGAAAGTGGATCAAACTGAAGATAGCTGATGAAAAGTAGCAGAGGTCGAATGAAGAAAACATTGAGAGAGACCAATAAACTAATGAAAATACCTTGTTTAAATAGCTTGGCTGAAATATTAGATTTTTATGCCCAAAGACATTAATTGATTATAATAACCTCACTTGGTGGCATAAAGATTTAGTTATTATTTGGTGAGTTTTCTAGAATATTTAGTTTACTTATTAGACAATAAACTTCATTGGGAAAATGTAGTTACTGATTGGGAAAAAAGCTCTCAAGGGTCATTCACTCAAGAAGGCCGAGATGCCATATTAGTTGTTTCCATTGGACGTCCGGAGCATCCAGGATATATTCGTGGTGTTGGACGAGGGGTAGTACTTAAGCAATTCTTTAGTAGTCCTACTCGAAAGGTTACTTTAACATAACTTAGTGAATCCGATAAAAAGGTGTTAAGAAATGAGTGTAAGAAAGAATTGTTCCCAGAATTGAGAGATGAGTTATTGTCAGAAATCAAATCAGAGATAGCATCCTTAGGATTGGCTATTCAAGGTCTACCAAAGGGGGCTTCCCATGTTGCAGCACAAAGGGGAGTTGTCCTCTTCCTGAGGAATCAGGGGATGGTGTTGATGTCCCTGTTGATTGTGAATTGTATGTTGATGATCCCCACTGATATTTGGTGGCTTTAGGTAAATTTAACACAAGTGTATCATTGCTGAATCATTTAACACAAGTGTATCATTGCTGAATCATTTAAATCTACATCCACATTCCGATATTGAATCATTTTGAAATCTACATTAAAACTAGATTTAGCCTTTGAAACACAATGTTGTTTATACTTACAACCTCTCTATACTTGTTGCCTCTCTATATATGTACTAAGTAAGTCATTTATACCATTTTACTCAACAATTGTCATCTTTTTTGTCTCTTAGGTAAAATATATAATTTGGGAAGCACCATCCACCACAAGGCTATTAAAGATGATATGTTGCGAGTGGTGGTTGTATATATTAAAGATTCTTTTGCTTGTATTCCTTTGCCTAGTGAGGTGGTTCAAACAGTAGGACAAACTCCAGGAAATTTTATCATTTGGCCAGCCAGATTGGCAAAGCTAATTTTAGTAAGTATTTCTATTCATATTTGCCATAATTACTTATGTATTTGTTGTATTTGGATGCATATAATATTGGACTTATTTTGTGGTCAAATGTAGGACGCTTCTAAGAAGACAAACATTGTTACACCTCCTCAACCACAATTGTCTTCTCTCCAACAACTTGGTGCAGCGGTAGTCACAAGATATGCCTCCTGAACTCACATATAAGACTGCTACCACTACTTTATTTGTATGTAATAGGGATATTTGTGAAATTGTCATTGGTAATGATCTCCTCTCTACAACAGTTCTACAACTTTGAAATTTGTAAGTAAACCTTCACAAACCATGAAAATACTATCATATTGCATTCGTGTATTTATTTTAACATTATTTGTTCATATTGAAGTTATTTGCATCACCTCTGCATCGAGAAAAGGAATGCTACTCTCGATGGATTTCTTGATCTTGTTATAATTCAAAGTTTAGAAAATAAATCAAAGGAGGTGCAAAATTACTTGATAGAAATGTTTGAAAAAGCTGGTAAAGAGGTCTATTTAGCACCTTACTTGCATAAGTAGGTACATAATTTTTGAATTTTTCATGACTAGTTTAAAAGTTTCTTTTAATTAATATTATTCTAACTTTGTAGGGGCATTAGCAATTGCTAGTTATTGTTCCTGATCGTTCTCTTGTAGTTCTCTTATATTCCTTGCATAAGAAAACTAACACATTGTCCATTAAAAATATATTAGAGGCGTAAGTTTTCCTTTCTATTTTGATTCCTTCCTATATTATTATTATGATGTAATTGATATCTAACTTTTGTATAGGTCTTTGGAAGCTCATTCAAGGTTACGGGGTGTTCCATCTGTTTCTAGGAAGAAGATGCAAATAATCACACCTAATGTAAGAGAAGTTGACCTTTCTCTGTTTTGTGTTTTGTGATTGCTATTTTTATGAGGAATTGACTGTGTTGTTGGTTTTGTGAAATTTGGTTTAGCAAAATATACAAAGCTACATGTTGCAAAGGCTAGCTAGAATATAATATGATATTTTGTGTCTTTGGTTTGAATGAGTCTTGATTATTTATATTTAATTTGCAGTGTCGACGTCAATTGGGCAGCTATGAGTGTGGATATTATGTAATGAAACACATGCATACCATTATTTGTACAAACATTACTGAATCATGAAATAAGGTATTAAAATACTAACTAAATACTTATCCAACTATTCATTTCAATATTGTTTTAACTCTATTATTTTATTTGTAGATCTTTAGTGATTCATCTCCCATGGAAGTTGTAGACATTGAAGACATTAAAAGTAACAGAGCTTCTTTTATTTTAAGTGTTAGTAGAAACTTGGCTACAATTCAAAAGTGTATGTACATTAATGTAATATTTGGATTTAATATATAGTTTCATGTATAAATGATGTTTAAATATTGTTAGACTATTTAATGTTTGAAATGAATTCTATTTTGTTAGTTTCATTAAATTTGTTTATTTAAAGCTATATTGATTATAAATTGATTGGATGAGAGATAATGCAGGAATATTATTATAATTTCATTGAATGTCAAATGTAATAATCAATTTTGTTTTTTTAAAAAACACATATTATGACGTACTAAACAATGTACGTCATGATATGTTGATCACATATTATAACGTACAAAAATATATACGTTATAATATATCACATATAATGTACAAAAACTTATACTTTTGCCCTATTATAATGGACAAATGAAAATTTGTCATAATAAACTGCGCATATTATTACGGACTTCAGAAACTACATTATAATATGTTCAACATATTATGACAAAAATTTCTACTCCGTTATAAAATGTGCAGACTTACTATAACACCCACAACTAAGTCTCTAGTAACTATGTTATAATATATCATTTTTATATGTTATAAAATGTCATTTTTCCGCTCCAATAGAAGACACCTTGGCCTTCTTAGCTTTCTCCTATACAAGCACGCGATGAGAGCGTTTAAGAGGAGGAGGAGGAGCATATAGTTCGGGTACATCTCCAACCTCAATTTCATCCAAAAAATTACTAAATTGTCATTGATAATTTTTAACGTTGACTTTTTGTTTGCATGATGTCAAATAGGTGATTTGGAAAACATGTTTTTTAATGAGGGGATTTAAATAAATAATATATATTTTTTCTTTTCTACAGTTAAAGATAATTATATTAAAATTTAATTCAAAAATAAATTATAAGTATCGCATACTACTTTAGCAAAATTTCTTTTTAAAAGATAAAATTAGCATACTTACTTTAAAAGATAAAATTAGCAAAATTTATTTTAAAATTTTTCATTCTATAAACAGAAAATCAAAATCAGAAAATAGAACATAAGTATCACAAACTTACTTTACAATTAAAACAACAAATTTTCTTTATTTATAATTTTTGTATAAAACTTTAAATGAGTATATTTTTGAACCTAATCCTAGATTTTAATTATCTAAATAATCCATTTATCAACTCAACATTTACAAATTTTGTACTAAGATTGAAATGAAAGACTGGTGTATTTGTCCGGTCTAACTGGTCTCACATGAAAATAATCATAATAATTTATAGACTATGAGTTAAAAAGAGAGTGATGAATAAATACTAACTCTCAATGGAATGAAATTATGTGACTAATAATTTAAATAATTATTAAATAAATAAAAGAAAATAAAGTATAAAGAGTCATTTATTCATGATCGTGGAAACATAGACCAATTTTATTTTTGTCCAATGTGGTTAAAGTATATTTGTCATAAACTTAGATACAATGGACATAAGATGTTTCAATTTGTACTTGTACTCTTATCATTCTTATCTTACAGTAAGATTGATAAACAAGAATCTTATCTAAAACTTATATTAGAAATAAAAGATCAGTGAGTGAACAAATGAAATTTTTTGTTATTGATTCAATTTAACTATCATTTCTGTATTCACAAAATCATGGTCAAAGATTGATACAACAATAATCAACTATGTCTTTGTGGATAATTTTGGATTAAATATATAATGTTAGTAATAGTATTATGTTTTGTACATAAATGAGAACTTACAAGTAACTTGAGACTACTAGGACGAGAGATCATGATGGAAGCGACCTCCACCTTCAAGAATGGAGTGGCTTCTTAGTCTAGAAGTGGCAGCGGAATGGAGATTGGTATGAAGGTGTTCTGTGCATGCAAGGTGTTTGTGATAATGTGTGACCGTGTTTGGATGAGTGTGGAGGTAGAATTCTAACTCAGATGACTTTCCAAAAGGGAAAGGAGCTAGAGGAAGAGCAAGCTAAAGAGGCTTTAAGTTTGAACTTGAGAAAATGGCTAGATTTCTGCAGCATTTCATTAACATCTCAAGTTCTTTTTTCAAGAATAATGAGCTCTCTTTTATAGAGTAAGAGAAGCATGGCTATAAAGCTAAAATGTGCATGAAGCTATTGGAAGTGTGCAGGAAATGCTTCCAGGCTGTGTGTTCCATGTGCAATTTATTGAAAACGTGCTGAAATAGGAGAGCTACACGGTTGGCTTGTGTCTCACGTGATACATATGTAAAATGTGCTTCAAAGGCAAGAAGATGCACGACTTGGCTGAACATGCACTCCTACTTGCTTCCTTTTCTCTCTTTTACTTGGCAAACCTTCTAAGATGTTTATGCATAGGCTCCCACCTTTATTGGTAACCTAAAAATCAAGGTAAAGATATTTAGTTAGAAAAGAACATGCTAAGATTTAAGTCCTTATTCAACTTCCCTTTCTTGGTCTTAGATTGAAGTTGATACTTCTTTGGATGGAAAGTCCCTAAAGGGGTTGCCATCATTCTCTCCCTCTTTAAAACAATTTGTCCTCAAATCAGGAAGAAAAAGAAGCTCAACTTTGGTTTTTATTGGCCACCGAGGTCAAAAATATATCTACAAAAAATAGCAAAAATTAGTATGATATATGCAAAGATAAGAAGATGAAATGAAGGCCTTTTGACAAAAATGTTATGAGAAGAAGTCTTGGCCTTTAATATATTTTTGGATTCACTTTGTTTTGAGCATTCCCCATGATAAAATGAAGAAACAAAGTGATGTTTTTGAGAAGAAGAGTCAAGGTATTTACCTTTTAATGAAGAAGTTAACAACATGCATACCTTTGTCGCCTTCTTCTTTTCTTGAGAAGGTTGCTTTTCCAACCTATTTTCTTGTTTTCTTTCTTTTTCAATTTTTCTTTGATTTTTATCTCATCCTCTTTCACTTGTTGAGGTGTAAGAGGAATCAATGTGATTTTATTTCCTTTATGAAGGAAAGTTATTTTGTTGGTATAGCCATCATGAGTGGAGTTATGATCATATAGCCATGGCCTACCAAGTAATACATGCCTAACATCCATTGGAACAACATCACATAAAACGTTTTCTTCATAGTTGCCAATGAATATTGGTATGGTTACCTGTGTGTTCACTACTATTTCTTCATCCTCTCTCATCCACTGAAGCGTATAAGCTTGGGATGAGGAATAGTAGGTAAGGCCAATTTGTTCACCACTCTAGAACTACAACAATTGCAAGAGGAACCATTATGCACAATCAATGAACAAGTGTTTTCAAAAATTTTGCATCCTGTTATGAATAGGTTTTCCCTTTGTGGTTGTTCTAGTTCTTTGGTTTGACTTCCAAGAAGTCGTCTTACCAATAATAACTCACCTTCACAAGGTAAGGCTTCTTCCTCAGATATAGAAGTATCTGAGTCACTAGAAGAATCTTCACTTTCACTTTGATGGTCTAAGAGATAAGTAGACCATTTATGAGGACATTAAGAAGAATAATGTCCTCTCTCTCCACACTTAAAGCATTTGGTCTCTCTACCCCTTGTGTCTCTTGAAGATTCTTTGTGAGAGGTATTTCTTTCTCGCTCTCTCTCTTTTTCTTTACCTCTCACTTTCTCTTTCTCTTTTTCTTTTTCTTGAGGCTTTTCATACCTCTTTGGACTACCCTCCGATCTTTCATATACTCAGAGGTGGTAGGGTAATTCCTTTTAGTGGAAGCTGTATAAAGTCATTGAGATCTAAATAAGGTACAAGCTCTACCTTATTTCTGATCTCATAGTTAAGAGCGCTTTGGAACCTAGCTATAGTGAATCTCTCTTCCTCTTTGATTCCAGCTCTTAACATGAGTAGTTCTAATTTTTGTCTATATTCCTCAACACTCATGTTTCTTTGTTGAAGTCTATGGAGCTTGTCCATGACCACTCTGGCATAGTAGGCTGGAACATGCCTTCGATGCAAGGCTGCCTTTAACTCATTCCAATATTGGATGGTATAGTCGCCATGCATCTTTTAATCTCTAATTATAGAGGTCCACCAATAGAGGGCTGCACCTTGAAAAGTCAAGGTGGCTAGGGTCACTCTCCTCCTATCATCTATGTGGTAACACTCAAAAATTTGTTCAACCTTCATCTCCCACTTAAAATATTCTTCCACATTGTCTTTGCCATAGAAGGGGGAAAGGTCTAGTTTGGGTTCCACATGATGGTCTCTATGATGGTGGTGTCTCCTAGGAGGGTGTTGATAGTGATCATAAGGATGAAAACTATTGTGATCATTATGTTGGGAATGATCACCATGATCATGGTGTTGTCTATGAGAGTGTTCCTCATGATTTTGTCCTCTCTGATTGAGAGTGAGGTTATTAACCATATGTCTGAGTTCATTTAACTCAACTTTAGTTCTATTAAGTTCCTCTCTCAATTGCATATTGTCCTGATCATGATGAAAGGTACCTTGAACACTAGAGTTACTCATACTTGTGAAGTAGAGAAAAGATTTTCAAAAGAGTTTTGAAAGGCTTCACAAGTGTTGAGTCAAAAACTTTTCAAAGATTGTTTTTGTATTTTTGGTGAATGACTTCTAGAGAGATTCTAAAGGTGAAGAAACCGAATAGCTCCCAGGAAGGAGAGGTGAGTCGCAATGGACAAGCTTAAAAACCTTGTCCTTTCTTAGCTAGAGTTTCTTCTGACGTTTCTTACCCAAGTTTCAATGTAGAAATCTTTCAAAAACTTTTGGAATGCAACAATGAGATGTTCCTAGAAACCAAAAGAAGGTTTATCTATATGATCGCGCACCTAGATATCACGGAGACTTAAAACGAAAATTAAACAGCAAGCAAAATATTAAAGAAAGAATGAAAATGGAAAGGAAATATGAGACTCGGCCCTAAGTGAAAGTGCAAGTGACACTTGGGTCCACTTGACACACTTTCACACTAAGAAGTGGAAACTAAGCTATTACAATGTTTGATTGTGCACTTGAAATTGCTTAAAGCATTTTTTTCAAGCCACTTTAAGTTGCAAAAATGAAAGACCAAATAAACTTCAAATGTTTCACGATATAAAGCCAAAATACAAGTAAAAGTGTTTACAAATGAACAACCAAGTGTGGCTGCTATTTCAGATTGCTGGACTGTAAAAAATGGTGTTTTTGCTGCTGGCATGGTGCTAGAACAGCAAGGATAAAGTGCTCTTGGAGTCCAAGCTTGTGGCCACTTTAATAAGTCTTCCACTCCCTAAGATGCTACCCCTTTGGAGAAGCAATCTTGAAGTTTGAAGTTTCACCACAGCATCACACCAAGCCAAGCAAATCAACAAACACACAATTAGCACAAAACTTGCTCTGCACCAAATTTTGGATTGCAAACCACTTGAGACCTTCATGCAAAGCCAAATAAAGTTGATTTCTAATGAATTTTGGGCTGGAAAAAGAGATGGCACACAAAAGGAACCTATGAGAGGGTCTAGAATAGATCACAAAAGCAATAAAAAACTCAAAAACAGATTATAAACCGTGTGCAGTTAAAGTGTTTGCTAAAAATCCAAAACTATTTGACAAAATGCCACAAAGAGATATAGATTTTGTGTTTTCTGGATTTTGACTTCCAAAATTGGATTGCAGGGGTTTACTTGCTGTTTTATGTTTGGTTTATACTTGTATAAGCATTTAAAAGTATATGGAAATAGAATCCCCAGCTTTTGCCACTCCAAATTGAAAATCTAAGTATGGATAATATCAAACAACACCAAAAAGTGACTTATGCACCAGAAAATGGGCTGAAAAATGGAATAGCAGTGGCCAAAACGAGTGGCAGCTCAAATGATTTGTCAAAAAAGTTTATAACATCATTTTAGGTGTGTATAAACACTGAAACAACAAAGAAAAGGTCCACAACAGAATACTACTGGTTCACTTCCCAATTTGAAGCAAAGTTAATGGTTTAAATGGTGATTTTGCATATGAACTGAAAAATGACCAAATGAACAATGCACACAACTTTCAAATGGGAAAATAAACTTGCATAAAGGGTAAGAATGCACTGAAACAATCCTATTCATCAAATCATAGCAGCTGTAGCCAAAAATGCAGCAAAATTTGGTGGTTTAAAGGGAAATTCTGCATATAGTCTTCTTAATGACCATTTGAACAGTGAACACAAGTTTCAAATGACAAAATGCACTTTCTCAATTGTTCAGAATGCATAGAAATATCCATTGGCTTTGTATGACAGTAGCAGTTGCCAAAATTGAAGAAAATTGGATCAGAAAACTGCATCAGATTTGAAAACTAAGTGGAATCAAAGCTGGGAAGCACAAACAAAGATTGAAGAAAGTCCTAATGCACTAGATCCAGCTGTAGAAAATGAGCTAGCAGAATTAAATGTCCTAAGACACAACAAGGATGTCAAGCACGATGCAAAACTTGAATGAAATAGTAACATCACATTGTTGCAACAATTTGAACAACTCAACCATACTTTTTGCATTTCAGTAAGTAATTTATCACTTGATACATGTTTAAGAACAGTAAACAAACTTGCAGCAAGGTTCAGAGACACAAAAACTGGCCAGAAACAGTGTGGACAACATCAAACCAGAAATGAATTTGCTGCTGAAGTTAAAAATAGATTATGATTAACTCAACCACTCATTTTTCTTTTCTTTGATGCATGAGTTGCAATTACTTTAAACACAGTTGAAATCATTAGACAAACTTGCTCGAAGCCTAAAACAACAGAAATCTGGATGAAATCAGAATAAAGTATATCAAAAACGAAAATACAGTTTCTACAGAATTTGAATTGGAAAAAAATCAGTTTGCAATGGTGTAAGCTCAAATGATCAAAGCTGGACATGGTGCCATTGCTTTTCAAGATCAACATATAGCTAGCAACACACTGGACTCAAACAAAGCAGAAAGAAATCACGGCTGAACAGAATTAAACACTTAACAGAATGAAAATTGCAACACTTTTGCACATGACTTTGAACAAAACTGGAAAATGAAATGCAAGCTGATTTGACCCAAAAACAATGGAAATGCACGGATTAAAATGGATAACAAATGCTATGGAACAGTGAATGGAAACAATCATCCACAGAAAACACGCAAATCAAACGAACAGAAGTGGAAAAAAAATCAAACACTTTGGCAGTGGAATAGTACAACACAGCAATAACTAAAATGAAAAGAAGATTGGCTTAGCTCTTGAAGCAAGGTGCGGACGACCTGGCTCTTGATGCCAAATGATGGAAGCGACCTCCACCTTCAAGAATGGAGTGACTTCTCGGTCCAGAAGTGGCAGCGGAATGGAGATTGGTATAAAGGTGTTCTGTGCATGCAAGGTGTTTGTGATAATGTGTTACCGTGTTTGGATGAGTGTGGAGGTAGAATTCTAACTCAGATGACTTTCCAAAAGGGAAAGGAGCTAGAGGAAGAGCAAGCTAAAGAGGCTCTAAATTTGAACTCGAGAGAATGGCTGGATTTCTGCAGCATTTCATTAACATCTCAAGTTCTTTTTACAAGAATAAGGAGCTCTCTTTTATAGAGTAAGAGAAACATGGCTATAAAGCTAAAATGTGCATGAAGCTACTGGAAGTATGCAGGAAATGCTTCCAGGCCTTGTGTTCCATGTGCAATTTATTGAAAACGTGCTGAAATAGGAGAGCTATACGGTTGACTTGTGTCTCACGTGATACATATGTAAAATGTGCTTCAAAGGCAAGAAGATGCACGACCGACTTGGCTGAACATGCACTCCTACTTGCTTCCTTTTCTCTCCTTTACTTGACAAACCTTCTAAGATGTATATGCATAGGCTTCCACCTTTATTGGTAACCTAAAAATCAAGGTAAAGATATTTAGTTAGAAAAGAACATGCTAAGATTTAAGTCCTTATTCAACTTCCCTTTCTTGGTCTTAGATTGAAGTTGATACTTTTTTGGATGGAAAGTCCCTAAGGGAGTTGCTATCAGATCATATCCTTGACGGACCAAAGACTATCTATCCTGTTGCTTTTCCCTCTGAACCAAACGTTGAATCCTTTGAAAGATGTCCTCCCTAAGCTCGCACCAGTTAAGGTGATCATTGCAAAAGAGAAAACAACACACAACATATTTCACAAGAGCAAGGGTAAGCTAGATACCAAAGAAATCATATCACATTTATAACATAACATACATAAATAATTTATATCACTGATAGGAATTTGAGAGTGTATGTAAGGAGGAAGAGAGGTTAGTTAACTGTTAGTTAACTGTTAGAGAGAGTTAGTTGCTTAACTGTGTTAACAGTTAGGAAGAGCGGGAATATACTTGGGTATAAATTGTTGAGATGGGGAGAGGAGAGCACTTTTTGGCAATTGAAGTGTATAACAGACTGTTAGTCTTGTTGGGGGAGATTAGGCTCTCTGATTACTTCACTCTTGTATTCTTTCTTGGAGATCAATAAAATCCGAGGTTATACATAACTGGAGTTCTATTGCGTGTGTTAGTTGGGAGAGAGATAAGGTTTCGTTATCAGAAACCTATCAATCACATACATCATTCCAAACATCTTAACCTGTAAAGACCTTACACATTTTGCACGTTTTTAATGTGTGTTTGGTTGAACCTTGCGTCCGAAGCTCCTTATCTTCTCCAGCAC
This sequence comes from Vigna nakashimae, assembly GCA_034642375.1. Taxonomy (NCBI): domain Eukaryota; kingdom Viridiplantae; phylum Streptophyta; class Magnoliopsida; order Fabales; family Fabaceae; genus Vigna; species Vigna nakashimae. Next base: position 9,620,447 of record CM067763.1, on the reverse strand, counting down.
ACTTCATTTGTGATTCTTAGAAGCTTAGCAAAGTTAGAAATATAGTCTTCTCTTCACCTATAAAAGAGAGGCTCTTCTCCATGAAAATCTTGACTTGAATGTTATATTGAAGTGTTGTTGAGATTTCTCCAGACTCCATACATTTTTGTTCACCTTATTGTGCTTAAGTCAACACCTTCTCCTCCAGCTTCCTTCCCTCTTGGAAGGCCTTCTAAGCTTGTGAGGCTTCAACATACACCAAAACACTCACTAAACCTTCCATCGAACACTTGGTGTGCACCTGCGTCTTCAATCATCTTTTCATTCCGTTGCATTCTTCTGGTTCGTGGAGCTGCTCTCGCTTGAAGTGTGGAGTTGCTTCCATCATGTTTGTTTTGGAAAAAAAGTTCAGGTGGTGGCGATAAGTCTCGAGCAAGATATTTGTGAGGTTGGGCGAGGAGTACTTGGTCATCATCTGAGCTTATATGCTTGTATGGAAGAACGTCTAGTTACAATGTTTTGCTTCTTGGGAGTTGGTTAAGTAATTGTAGCTTCACTAGAGTGTTGGGGGACATTTAGAAACAAGTTCATCATAAGAGTCTTGGGACCCTTCAGGATGAAAATTTTATTTTATAAATAGAAAATTAAAAATCATAACTTAGTTGCGGTTTTTAATAAACCGCCAGAAATTTAGGGGGTTTATAATAAAACCGTCGAAAATTTAAGGAGTTTTAAAAACCTTCGAAAATAAACCCCAACTATATTGTATTATTTTTGTAGTGATAGTAATACGTTAGTACACCGTGAAAAAGGGTAACACGTTACTACAACTAATCTACCTTTTCTTTCCATCTTGAAGTAATATTTTAAATATAATTAATTATCTTTTAGGGAATTATTAAAATTTTACCTGTGAAGAGCAATAAAAGGTAACATAGAACATCATCGATAAACAAGAAAGTTATCTAAAACTTATATTAGAAATAAAAGATCATCGAGTGAAAAAATAGAATTTTTTTGTTATGGATTCAATCAAACTATCGTTATTGTATTCACAAAATCACGGTCAACAATGAACGGGTGTGTATGTGAATAATTTTAGATTAAATTAATATATAATGTTAATAATGATATTGTGTTTGATATTATTTATTTCAATGTTATATTTATATTTATTTAATTGAAATGTTATCTAAAACTTATATAGTAATAAAAGATAATGGGATAAAGAAATGATTTTTTGATTATTCATTTTTTATCGTTGATCATGACTTAGGATGTGACCACCAAATACAGACTGGATTGTGGGTTAGGTTAAGAATGGGATAAGTAAACAATTTGTAAAGTTTGACTGTGTGTCTTTTGGAGTAGAAGGATTTAATGTTTAAGGTAGTTTTGGAGATGGTCATTTGAGAGGTGGAAGGTTGTGGTAGAGGTTGTTTTTGTTGTAATGGGGATTTTTGTAGTACGGGGTTGAGGGGATGCCGTTTTGTGTTTAGATGGTGAAAGTAGAAGAGGAGGGGTTGTTTGTTTTGGAAGAAAAGGTTAAGGTGGTGGTGATAAATATCGAGGAAGAACGTCTAATTACAATCTTCTAATTCTTCAGAGCACATTCAACAATGATAGGTGCACTAGACTGTTGGGAACATTTAGAAATAAGTTCATCATAAAAGTCTTGAGACAGACCTTTTAGGATGTACATATGCAGGTCAATTTTACTCAAAAAATTACATGATTTTTAGCGATCATTTTTAACGTGGACTTTTTGCTTGCATAATGTCAAATAAGTGATGTGGAAAACATTTTTTATGTTAACGAAGGAATTTAAATAAATAATAAATCTTCTATGTTCTATAGTTAAAGATAATTATATTAAAATTAAATTCAAAAATAAAACATAGAAAACTCTTTTTCAAGATAAAATTATTAAAATTTCAGTTTAAAGTTTTTATTCATTAGTTGACTTATTTTATTCTATAAACAGAAAATCAAAATAAAAAAAAAATATAAAGTATTGCATACATTTTTAATAGTTAAAATAAAAAAATATTTTATTTATAATAGTTGTATAAAAATTTAAATGAGCTTATTTTTTAATCTAGTCATGGATTTAAATAACTAAATAATCCATTTATGAACTCAACATTTACAAATTTTGTATAAACAGTTACAAAATTAAATGCACAATTACATATTTGAAGAGAGATGGTAGAAAATGAAAGTTTTAATGTTAGTAATAATATTGTGTTTGATATTATTTATTTCATTGTTATATTTAAATTTATATTTATTTAGTTGATATGTTATATAAAAGTTATATTGTAAATAAAAGATAATCGGAGGAAGAAATGAATTTTTGATTATTCATTTGATTTGATGGTTGAGGATGACCACCACGAAATACATATTGTACAATAAAAATAAAGGAAGAGAAGTGGTGTGCGATCCAAAAACAAGACGACGAAACTGTAGGCATGGATATAATTTTGATTTGATCGTGGCCGTTGATATAATTTAAAAGGCTACCTACCTACCACGAGAAGTGGTAGACTTTTCTTGCTAAGGTACCAAGGTTGACTGAGAAGTTAGAAAGAGAGAAAAAGTTGGAAAAACGTAGCAGTGAATGAATGAAGCAATGAGTAAAATATGGGGTCAGAGATGGTCTTCCAAAACATGCAACCAAACTGATGAATATGCTTCCAAAACACCACCTGGGTGCACGAACGTCGTAACTACACAGAATTCATACAGTTCGGACAGTCTGTCTAGTATCAGGAATTGATTGATTTGAAGAGTTGTTGAATTGTACGTTTGATTGTATATTGAATGAAACTGATATGTTTGATGTATTATGAAATAGTTATGTTTTACTTGGATTAAATTCAATAAGCTTACTCTGCATGTTTTCCTTGTGTTGTCTCGTTTTATACGTCCATCCTTGTCCTTGCAATGATCATCCGTGTGGATGTGAGCAGATTGAGAGGTTATGCTCGAGGAAGCTTTGGAAGAAGAAATTCTGGAGGAAGCAAACCTCGTGGACGTGGAAGTGAAGGTCGAACAGTGATGCGTTCGATTGGCTGCTTAGTTTAAGCCTTAGTTTGATGTATAGGGCGACCCTGACTTTTGTCTTTTTGAACTGTTCGGTGTTTTATACTCTGTAAGCCGTTCGGTTATTCGTTTTGATTAGAACGAACGTTCTTAATGGTATAGTGTATTCTAGGCCGTTCGGCCAATATTGTACTTTTCTTCTATAGTTGTAAAACTGAATTGATATATTAATACATGTGATTTTTCTATGATATATGGTTTATTACTGTATTTTATGGGATGTTACATCCATTATGATTAAAGTATAATATTTATTAATTTAGATACATAAATATATATATATATATATATATATATATATATATATATATATATAGATGTTTGGATGGTATTTTTGTTACACAATAAGATCGATAAATAAAAGAGTCATAGGAGGAAGAAATGAATTTTTGATTATTCATTTGATTTGATGGTTGAGGATGACCTAGGATGTCACCACGAAATACATATTGTACAATAAAAATAAAGGAAGAGAAGTGGTGTGCGATCCAGTCTGGAGCAAGATATTTGTGAGGCTGAGTCAGGAGTACTTGGTCATCATCTGAGCTTAGATGCTTGTCTAGAAGAACGTCTAGTTACAATCTTTTGCTTCTTGGGAGTTGGTTAAGCAATTGTAGCTTCACTAGACTGTTGGTGACATTTAGAAACAAGTCCATCATAAGAGTCTTGGGACCCTTCAAGATGAAAATTTTATTTTATAAATAGAAAATTAAAATCAGAAAATAAAACATAAGTATTCTATACTATTTTTTATAACTAGAATAACAATTTTTTTATTTATAATTTTTATATAAAAATTTAAATGAGATTATTTTTGAATAAGAATGTTATCGAAATAAGATCCATAAATAATAATGTCAGTAAAGAAGAATATTATCTAAAACTAATTTTACAAATAAAACATCATTGGAGTGGACAAATAGAAATTTTTGTTATTTAAAACTTATATTACAATCAAATTTCACAAAAAAAATTACAAAATCAACCATTTATTTCGTATAAATGCAAGAGTCAAAAAGACTGCACTGTAAGTCCATTTAAGTTTCATACTATTGTGAAAATTTTCAATTTTTGGTGAGACAACAGACCCAAAATAATAAGGAAACAATTGTGCAAGTAATGGTGGAACTCGATACCTTGAGTGAATTGGACTATCAAGTAAAGGTACGTAATTAGGGAATGCATATCATGTAGGCCGCTCCACTTAATGAAATTGCAACAACATCACCTATCTGGTACTGCGTAGTGAACAAGTAATCGAGCATGTCGTAAAGAATAATCACAAAATGATACAGATGAATCAATTATCAACAAGATGACATAAAGAAAACACATAAAAAGAAAAGGCCTGGAAAAAAAAACACATTTGCTCTCAGCATAATGGGAATATAATAGTCTCTCATCAATATACTACTTAAAGATATTACATCTTTATAAGATAGGACTCTGGCTTATACATCATACATTTACCCATCATTTTATTACAGAATACTAATGGTGGTCGCGAATCTTGGAGCTACGATGAATGGTTGGGACTTTGGTGGAACAAACCTCGGAGGTGGCTCGTGGTGGTGCCTGCGTGAATAGGTTTTCCTTTTGGTTCCAATGAAGAAGATGGTAGGTGGTTGTTGGTTCGTCATGGCGGCATGAGACTGATGGTGAGATCTGTCGTGGAGAAGACAAAGCGGCGTCGCCACTAATGGGAGGACGAGAAATTAATGGCCTGTTTACTTGTTGCTCAAATGCAGGTTGGTGAAGATGGATGAGTGAGGGTTTCGTCCTAGCACAGTGGCTTTCGCGAGAGTGCAATTTAGAGATTTGTGTTACGATTGGGAGAGACAACGATTGGGAGAGACAGGAAGGAAAGAAAGAGAAATATTACCAAAATGCAATTTCAAAGAGACAAAAATAACGGGAATTAAAAGTTTTAGAATATTTATGGGCGGTAATGCATTTAAGAAAATAAAAATCATAACTTAGTTGCGGTTTTTAATAAAGCGCCAGAAATTTAGGGGGTTTATAGTAAAACCGCCGAATATTTAAGGGGTTTTAAAAACCTTCAAAAATAAACGCCAACTATATTGTATTATTTATGTAGTGATAGTAATACGTTAGTACAGTGTGAAAAAAAGAGTAACACGTTACTGCAATTAATGTACCTTTTCTTTCTATCTTGAAGTAATCTTTCAAATATAATTAATTATTTTTCAGGCAATTATTAAAATTTTACCAGTGAAGAGCAATAAAAGCTAACATAGAACATCATCGATAAACAAGAAAGTTATCTAAAACTTATACTAGAAATAAAAGATCATTGAGTGAAAAAATATATGTTTTTTGTTATTGATTCAATCAAACTATCGTTATTGTATTCACAAAATCACGGTCAACAATGAACGGTGTGTATGTGAATAATTTTAGATTAAATATATAATGTTAATAATAATATTGTGTTTGATATTATTTATTTCAATGTTATATATATATTTATTTAATTGAAATGTTATCTAAAACTTATATAGTAAATAAAAGATAATCGGATAAAGAAATGATTTTTTGATTATTCATTTTTTATTGTTAATCATGACTTACGATGGGACCACCAAACAGAGACGGGATTGTGTGTTAGGTTAAGAATGGGATAAGTAAACAGTTTGTAAAGTTTGACTGTGTGTTTTTTGGAGTAGAAGGATTTAATGTTTAAGGTAATTTTGGAGATGGTCATTTGAGAGGTGGAAGGTTGTGGTAGAGGTTGTTTTTGTTGTAATGGGGATTTTTGTAGTACGGGATTGAGGGGATGCTGTTTTGTGTTTAGATGGTGAAAGTAAAGGAGGAGGAGTTGTTTGTTTTGGAAGAAAAGGTTAAGGTGGTGGTGATAAATATCGAGGAAGAACGTCTCATTACAATCTTCTAATTCTTCGAAGCACATTCAACAATGACAGGTGCACTAGACTGTTGGGAACATTTAGAAACAAGTCCATTATAAAAGTCTTGAGACAGACCTTTTAGGATGTACATCTGCACGTCAATTTCACTCAAAAAAATTACATGATTTTTATCGATCATTTTTAACGTGGACTTTTTGTTTGCATAATGTCAAATAAGTGATGTGGAAAACATTTTTTATGTTAACGAAGGGATTTAAATAAATAATAAAATTTTTTATGTTCTATAGTTAAAGATAATTATATTAAAATTGAATTCAAAAATAAAACATAGAAAACTCTTTTTCAAGATAAAATTATTAAAATTTCAGTTTAAATTTTTTATTCATTAGTTGACTTATTTTATTCTATAAACAGAAAATAAAATAAAGTATTGCATACATTTTTAATAGTTAAAATAAAAAAAATATTTTATTTATAATTGTTGTATAAAAATTTAAATGAACTTATTTTTTAATCTAGTCATGGATTTAAATAACTAAATAATCCATTTATGAACTCAACATTTAAAAATTTTGTATAAACAGTTACAAAATTAAATGCACAATTACATATTTGAAGAGAAATGGTAGAAAATGAAAAGTTATACATTTCTTAAGTTAATGAAGTAAATAAAACTCTAAAATTGAAGTGGACAAATAGAAATTTTTGTTATTTAAAACTTATATTACAATCAAATTTCACAAAAAAAATTACAAAATCAACCATTTATTTCATATAAATGCAAGAGTCAAAAAGACTGCACTGTAAGTCCATTTAAGTTTCATACTATTGTGAAAATTTTCAATTTTTGGTGAGACAACAGACCCAAAATAATAAGGAAACAATTGTGCAAGTAATGGTGGAACTCGATACCTTGAGTGAATTGGACTATCAAGTAAAGGTACGTAATTAGGGAATGCATATCATGTAGGCCGCTCCACTTAATGAAATTGCAACAACATCACCTATCTGGTACTGCGTAGTGAACAAGTAATCGAGCATGTCGTAAAGAATAATCACAAAATGATACAGATGAATCAATTATCAACAAGATGACATAAAGAAAACACATAAAAAGAAAAGGCCTGGAAAAAAAAACACATTTGCTCTCAGCATAATGGGAATATAATAGTCTCTCATCAATATACTACTTAAAGATATTACATCTTTATAAGATAGGACTCTGGCTTATACATCATACATTTACCCATCATTTTATTACAGAATACTAATGGTGGTCGCGAATCTTGGAGCTACGATGAATGGTTGGGACTTTGGTGGAACAAACCTCGGAGGTGGCTCGTGGTGGTGCCTGCGTGAATAGGTTTTCCTTTTGGTTCCAATGAAGAAGATGGTAGGTGGTTGTTGGTTCGTCATGGCGGCATGAGACTGATGGTGAGATCTGTCGTGGAGAAGACAAAGCGGCGTCGCCACTAATGGGAGGACGAGAAATTAATGGCCTGTTTACTTGTTGCTCAAATGCAGGTTGGTGAAGATGGATGAGTGAGGGTTTCGTCCTAGCACAGTGGCTTTCGCGAGAGTGCAATTTAGAGATTTGTGTTACGATTGGGAGAGACAACGATTGGGAGAGACAGGAAGGAAAGAAAGAGAAATATTACCAAAATGCAATTTCAAAGAGACAAAAATAACGGGAATTAAAAGTTTTAGAATATTTATGGGCGGTAATGCATTTAAGAAAATAAAAATCATAACTTAGTTGCGGTTTTTAATAAAGCGCCAGAAATTTAGGGGGTTTATAATAAAACCGCCGAATATTTAAGGGGTTTTAAAAACCTTCAAAAATAAACGCCAACTATATTGTATTATTTATGTAGTGATAGTAATACGTTAGTACAGTGTGAAAAAAAGAGTAACACGTTACTGCAATTAATGTACCTTTTCTTTCTATCTTGAAGTAATCTTTCAAATATAATTAATTATTTTTCAGGCAATTATTAAAATTTTACCAGTGAAGAGCAATAAAAGCTAACATAGAACATCATCGATAAACAAGAAAGTTATCTAAAACTTATACTAGAAATAAAAGATCATTGAGTGAAAAAATATATGTTTTTTGTTATTGATTCAATCAAACTATCGTTATTGTATTCACAAAATCACGGTCAACAATGAACGGTGTGTATGTGAATAATTTTAGATTAAATATATAATGTTAATAATAATATTGTGTTTGATATTATTTATTTCAATGTTATATATATATTTATTTAATTGAAATGTTATCTAAAACTTATATAGTAAATAAAAGATAATCGGATAAAGAAATGATTTTTTGATTATTCATTTTTTATTGTTAATCATGACTTACGATGGGACCACCAAACAGAGACGGGATTGTGTGTTAGGTTAAGAATGGGATAAGTAAACAGTTTGTAAAGTTTGACTGTGTGTTTTTTGGAGTAGAAGGATTTAATGTTTAAGGTAATTTTGGAGATGGTCATTTGAGAGGTGGAAGGTTGTGGTAGAGGTTGTTTTTGTTGTAATGGGGATTTTTGTAGTACGGGATTGAGGGGATGCTGTTTTGTGTTTAGATGGTGAAAGTAAAGGAGGAGGAGTTGTTTGTTTTGGAAGAAAAGGTTAAGGTGGTGGTGATAAATATCGAGGAAGAACGTCTCATTACAATCTTCTAATTCTTCGAAGCACATTCAACAATGACAGGTGCACTAGACTGTTGGGAACATTTAGAAACAAGTCCATTATAAAAGTCTTGAGACAGACCTTTTAGGATGTACATCTGCACGTCAATTTCACTCAAAAAAATTACATGATTTTTATCGATCATTTTTAACGTGGACTTTTTGTTTGCATAATGTCAAATAAGTGATGTGGAAAACATTTTTTATGTTAACGAAGGGATTTAAATAAATAATAAAATTTTTTATGTTCTATAGTTAAAGATAATTATATTAAAATTGAATTCAAAAATAAAACATAGAAAACTCTTTTTCAAGATAAAATTATTAAAATTTCAGTTTAAATTTTTTATTCATTAGTTGACTTATTTTATTCTATAAACAGAAAATAAAATAAAGTATTGCATACATTTTTAATAGTTAAAATAAAAAAAATATTTTATTTATAATTGTTGTATAAAAATTTAAATGAACTTATTTTTTAATCTAGTCATGGATTTAAATAACTAAATAATCCATTTATGAACTCAACATTTAAAAATTTTGTATAAACAGTTACAAAATTAAATGCACAATTACATATTTGAAGAGAAATGGTAGAAAATGAAAAGTTATACATTTCTTAAGTTAATGAAGTAAATAAAACTCTAAAATTGAAGTGGACAAATAGAAATTTTTGTTATTTAAAACTTATATTACAATCAAATTTCACAAAAAAAATTACAAAATCAACCATTTATTTCATATAAATGCAAGAGTCAAAAAGACTGCACTGTAAGTCCATTTAAGTTTCATACTATTGTGAAAATTTTCAATTTTTGGTGAGACAACAGACCCAAAATAATAAGGAAACAATTGTGCAAGTAATGGTGGAACTCGATACCTTGAGTGAATTGGACTATCAAGTAAAGGTACGTAATTAGGGAATGCATATCATGTAGGCCGCTCCACTTAATGAAATTGCAACAACATCACCTATCTGGTACTGCGTAGTGAACAAGTAATCGAGCATGTCGTAAAGAATAATCACAAAATGATACAGATGAATCAATTATCAACAAGATGACATAAAGAAAACACATAAAAAGAAAAGGCCTGGAAAAAAAAACACATTTGCTCTCAGCATAATGGGAATATAATAGTCTCTCATCAATATACTACTTAAAGATATTACATCTTTATAAGATAGGACTCTGGCTTATACATCATACATTTACCCATCATTTTATTACAGAATACTAATGGTGGTCGCGAATCTTGGAGCTACGATGAATGGTTGGGACTTTGGTGGAACAAACCTCGGAGGTGGCTCGTGGTGGTGCCTGCATGAATAGGTTTTCCTTTTGGTTCCAATGAAGAAGATGGTAGGTGGTTGTTGGTTCGTCATGGCGGCATGAGACTGATGGTGAGATCTGTCGTGGAGAAGACAAAGCGGCGTCGCCACTAATGGGAGGACGAGAAATTAATGGGAGAGACAACGATTGGGAGAGACAGGAAGGAAAGAAAGAGAAATATTACCAAAATGCAATTTCAAAGAGACAAAAATAACGGGAATTAAAAGTTTTAGAATATTTATGGGCGGTAATGCATTTAAGAAAATAAAAATCATAACTTAGTTGCGGTTTTTAATAAAGCGCCAGAAATTTAGGGGGTTTATAATAAAACCGCCGAATATTTAAGGGGTTTTAAAAACCTTCAAAAATAAACGCCAACTATATTGTATTATTTATGTAGTGATAGTAATACGTTAGTACAGTGTGAAAAAAAGAGTAACACGTTACTGCAATTAATGTACCTTTTCTTTCTATCTTGAAGTAATCTTTCAAATATAATTAATTATTTTTCAGGCAATTATTAAAATTTTACCAGTGAAGAGCAATAAAAGCTAACATAGAACATCATCGATAAACAAGAAAGTTATCTAAAACTTATACTAGAAATAAAAGATCATTGAGTGAAAAAATATATGTTTTTTGTTATTGATTCAATCAAACTATCGTTATTGTATTCACAAAATCACGGTCAACAATGAACGGTGTGTATGTGAATAATTTTAGATTAAATATATAATGTTAATAATAATATTGTGTTTGATATTATTTATTTCAATGTTATATATATATTTATTTAATTGAAATGTTATCTAAAACTTATATAGTAAATAAAAGATAATCGGATAAAGAAATGATTTTTTGATTATTCATTTTTTATTGTTAATCATGACTTACGATGGGACCACCAAACAGAGACGGGATTGTGTGTTAGGTTAAGAATGGGATAAGTAAACAGTTTGTAAAGTTTGACTGTGTGTTTTTTGGAGTAGAAGGATTTAATGTTTAAGGTAATTTTGGAGATGGTCATTTGAGAGGTGGAAGGTTGTGGTAGAGGTTGTTTTTGTTGTAATGGGGATTTTTGTAGTACGGGATTGAGGCGATGCTGTTTTGTGTTTAGATGGTGAAAGTAGAGGAGGAGGGGTTGTTTGTTTTGGAAGAAAAGGTTAAGGTGGTGGTGATAAATATCGAGGAGGAACGTCTAATTACAATCTTCTAATTCTTCAGAGCACATTCAACAATGATAGGTGCACTAGACTGTTGGGAACATTTAGAAATAAGTCCATCATAAAAGTCTTGAGACAGACCTTTTAGGATGTACATCTGCAGGTCAATTTTACTCAAAAAATTACATGATTTTTAGCGATCATTTTTAACGTGGACTTTTTGCTTGCATAATGTCAAACAAACAAGTGATGTGGAAAACATTTTTTATGTTAACGAAGGAATTTAAATAAATAATAAATCTTCTATGTTCTATAGTTAAAGATAATTATATTAAAATTAAATTCAAAAATAAAACATAGAAAACTCTTTTTCAAGATAAAATTATTAAAATTTCAGTTTAAATTTTTTATTCATTAGTTGACTTATTTTATTCTATAAATAGAAATTCTTGATTTTTGTTATTGATTAAATCAAAATTCACAAAATCATGGTCGAAGATGGATACAACAATAATCAAGGGTGGTGTCTAATAATTTTAGATTAAATATATAATGTTAGTAATAATATTGTGTTTGATATTATTTATTTCATTGTTATATTTATATTTATTTAATTAATATGTTATATAAAAGTTATATTGTAAATAAAAGATAATAGGAGGAAGAAATGAATTTTTGATTATTCATTTGGTTGAGGATGACCACCACGAAATACATACTGTACAATAAAAATAAAGGAAGAGAAGTGGTGTGCGATCCAAAAACAAGACGGCGAAACTGTAGGCATAGATATAATTTTGATTTGATCGTGGCCGTTGATATAATTTAAAAGGCTACCTACCTACCACGAGAAGTGGTAGACTTTTCTTGCTAAGGTACCAAGGTTGACTGAGAAGTTAGAAAGAGAGAAAAAGTTGGAAAAACGTAGCAGTGAATGAATGAAGCAATGAGTAAAATATGGGGTCAGAGATGGTCTTCCAAAACATGCCACCAAACTGATGAATATGCTTCCAATCAACCACCCTTGCATGCATATAAAATGCTATCTCCTCCAACATCTTCAAACACACAACTTGAGCAAACAGCAGTATTAAGTTTTATTGAAGAAACCTAAGATATGGTGAGTGTATCGGAGATCCACCAGGCTCAAAGGGCAGAAGGCCCAGCAACCGTCCTTGCCATTGGAACTGCAACCCCACCAAACTGTGTTGATCAAAGCACCTACCCGGATTACTACTTCAGAATCACAAACAGTGAGCACATGACCGACCTCAAAGAGAAATTCCAGCGCATGTGCGACAAGTCCATGATCAAGAAGAGATATATGCATCTCACCGAGGAGATCCTGAAGGAGAATCCTAACATGTGTGCTTACATGGCACCTTCTTTGGATGTTAGGCAAGACATAGTGGTGGTAGAGGTGCCAAAGTTAGGGAAAGAGGCTGCAGTGAAAGCCATAAAGGAGTGGGGGCAGCCAAAGTCCAAGATTACACACTTGATCTTTTGCACCACCAGTGGCGTCGACATGCCTGGTGCTGATTACCAACTCACCAAACTCTTGGGACTTCGCCCCTCTGTGAAGAGGTACATGATGTACCAACAAGGGTGCTTTGCAGGAGGCACGGTTCTTCGATTGGCCAAGGATTTGGCTGAGAACAACAAGGGTGCCCGTGTGCTTGTCGTGTGTTCTGAGATCACTGCAGTCACCTTCCGTGGCCCAAGTGACACCCACCTAGACAGTCTTGTGGGACAGGCACTTTTTGGAGATGGAGCAGCTGCAGTTATAGTTGGTTCTGACCCCATTCCACATATTGAGAAGCCATTGTTTGAGCTCGTTTGGACTGCACAGACCATTGCTCCAGACAGTGATGGTGCCATTGATGGCCACCTTCGTGAAGTTGGACTCACGTTTCACCTCCTTAAGGATGTTCCTGGGATTGTCTCAAAGAACATTGGGAAGGCACTTTATGAGGCCTTCAACCCATTGAACATCTCTGATTACAACTCCATCTTCTGGATTGCACACCCTGGTGGACCTGCAATTCTAGACCAAGTTGAGCAAAAGTTGGGTCTCAAAGCTGAAAAGATGAAGGCCACTAGAGATGTGCTTAGTGACTATGGGAACATGTCAAGTGCATGTGTGCTTTTCATCTTGGACGAGATGAGGAGGAAATCAGCTGAAAATGGCCTCAAAACCACCGGTGAAGGACTTGAATGGGGTGTCTTGTTTGGTTTTGGACCTGGACTTACTATTGAGACTGTTGTTCTCCACAGTGTCGCAATATAACACCCTCTCAACTCCATTGTTTTATTTTTATTTTTTTTATTTACCAACTTTTAATCTTCTTGGAGCTTGTAATTTACATTCAAATTATACATGTAACACTTTCCTCTAATAATTTATTATCTACCATCCATTATTTTTATTATTTTTCTCTATCCATTCTCAATTTTGTTCCAGCTTCTTATTTCCATTAAATTTATTAACTCATTTTAATTTATAGGAAAATTCATCATTTTGTTTTTATATATTCAGTGTTATTAATAAATATTGATGTTAAAGTTTATAATAAAAATATTTTATTTTATTATTATCATCAAATGTTTATTTATATTAAATTTAAAATTAATGTTTCTATGTATTTTTCATGGGACGAAAATGGTATATTTATTAACTATTGCACTCAATTCTTGCGGTGAAAATAAAAACGTTCAATTTCTTGGTTTCTTATCTGTACCTTCAAAACATTTCTTAATAATTCTAATTTTTTATATTTACTTTAACTTACTCACTTAATTGTTTTATATTGATTCTTACTGAAATTGTTAAAAATAAAATTTTTATCCATTACATTAAGTATAAATTTTCCTAATTATTGTAAGAACGCTCTAATGTATTTATTGTATAATTTTATATATATATATATATATATATATATATATATATATATTTATTTATTTAATCTACTTGACCTATTATTATAATATAATAACGTGATTTATTAAGATTAAAAGAGGTCTAGATATAAGGATTAAATAGTAAGATTTATGACGTATTTTACTTTCTCTGATTTCTGATATATATATATATATATATATATATATGATAGTATTTTATGTAAATATAAACAAAATTTGTTTATGGCATATGAATAAAATATTTATCCATTACATTAAGTATAAATTTTCCTAATTATTGTAAGAATGCTCTAATATATTTATTATATAATTTTATATATATATTTATTTATTTAATCTACTTGATCTATTATTATAATATAATGACATGATTTATTAAGATTCAAATAGGTCTACATATATAAGAATTAAATAGTAAGATTTATGACGTATTTTACTTTCTCTACATATGATTTATGATTTATGATTTATGATATATATATATATATATATATATATATATATATGATAGTATTTTATGTAAATATAAACAAAATTTGTTTATGGTAATAGGATCCATATTTGTCATATATGTTAATTTTAATCCTTTTCGATAACTCTATTTGTGCAGGATTGTTTCGGATAAGTCCTCGTTTTCTAAAGTGTATCAAAATGGTCCTTAATTTTAAAAATTGAAATCAATTGAGACCTTCTCGTTAAGTTGGTTGGACGGTGTTAAAGAAATTGATGCGTGGATTGCTGAGATGACCAAATGGTACTGACATGACACATTACTGTTGTTGACCTGGCTTAATGGTGAGTTTTTATATTTAAAAAAGTTAAATTTTTAAATCAAATCGCAACATTTTGATTTTTAACAGAATAAATTAATGTTTTAAATTATGCACCATGGTGGAAAACATCTAATTCATCCCCCAATCCAACCGTCATCGCTCGTCGTCTCACATCGTTGTCACATTCCTCCACAACTCCCAACCTCTACTTCGCCCTTCTCTCCCAGCGCTGTAGCACTCGACAAAGTATAATTATTATTTTCAAAATCCAATTTACCTAAAATTGATGGATGATCAGAGGCAAAAACACATTTGTCTCAAACTAAGAAGTTTCAATATTTATGTGCGATTGGATCAACTAGATATTTATTTTAATGCCAAAAACTCAAGGAATCAGAGGTGAAGTGAAAGAAACGAAATCTGTATGCAAAAACATTCGTTTATCACAATGGCGAAGCTTTTGAGTGATTCAACCACCATCGCAGAACCATTCCAAGGTTCGCCGCTAGCAGTGCTTCCATGGCGGGATCCCAAATCGGAGTCTATTACTGCCGTAGGTCTCGTCGTTCCGGCTAGTGGTGCGACCGTCGTCGGCATGGAAGAGCAGCAGCGGTGCCACCTCTAGAACCTCCATGCCAAAGGCGTGCTCTGGAAGCCGTCACATGAGGTAGAGGACTCGTCATCTTCTCTGCCATCGTCCTCCCATCTTAGATCTGTCGTTTCCCGACTCTCACACGGCGGCAAGGAATTGTCTGTTCACGGCGTCTCGCAAGGCGATGGGACTCGAGGAGGTGGACACGCGCGAGTTGCCGCGACAGACGATGACTTAGTTCTCGGAGGATCTTCGATCTATGCGTTTTGTGGAAAGAGAGGCGATCGATGATGCGATTCGACACATCTACTCTCCAAATCTGAAGAATGGTTGGGGGATTCATGTCGTTCAGGAGGTCAAGTTGTTGGCAAAGAAGGAGGATCTGCTCTTGGAATGGTTCTGCGACGGTGAGGAAGATGAGATTGAATCACACAAAAGGGTGTTGGTGAAAAGGTTGATCTCTAGTTCTCCAAAGAGGAGAGAAGATGAGGTTGAAGTTGGTGAGGAAGAGGAAGGGGAGAAGGTTTCCATGCAACTGAGATTTACTTGCCACATGTTATTAAAGGCCAGCTCACCATGCCACAAGGCAAAACATTTAACATCGTCTACGACAATTAACGACAAGGACGTTATTACTTCAATTTTACATAAAAGGGACCTAAACGAGCTCTTTCAAAATACGAGGACCTAATTGACACAAGTCTACATAAATAAGGACATCCGAAAGGATTAAACCTATATGTTATTATAATCGATATATGAAAGTATATCAACAATACTAAAAGTCTATAATTCTATGTTATTTAGAGTTATCAAAACGGGTAATCCGACTCGACCCGACCCGGTCCACCACAGGTTGGTCACTTAGTGAGTCAACCCAACCCAGCTCATTTATCTGAAAAAATTTGAACTCGGCTTGACCCACCACGGGTTGATGAGTTAAACAGATTGGCTCACTAGCTCATTTAATTATAACTTTTTTTAAATAAAAAAATTACAATTTTTTTTAATTCAAATCTAAATAAATGTAACTCTAAAATAATGTTAAACTCCGATGTTGATTAGTATGCTTATTAAGAAAAAATTAAAGATTAAAAAATAATAAATATTTTTAAGTTTCTAATTAAATTTTGAATAGAATCAATCCTATAAACAGGTTTAGAAAAGTTAATATATTTAACAAAATATAAATAATAGATTTTTGTAAAAGTATAAAAATAAAATGTGAAAAAATAAAATAAACTTACTAAAATATAAAAGATATACACAAATATGTAAAATTGATTCATTAAAAATATATATAATTTTTTTATATCAATTAAAAAAATGTTTGTTACATATGATAATGTAAAAATTGTTACTTTTTATATTGGTTAAACACACAACCGATATAAAAAAGTATTTGAAACAACGAAATCCTTATTTTTCAATCTTTCAAATAGTCAAAAAGAATACTTGAGAAATCCACCTATTCATAATGTCATTGTGCAACACTTCTCACAAATCAACAAGGAGTAGACATACGAGTTTTATAAACCTCTTTATAATTTGCTTTAATGCGGACTAAGATAAAAAAACTTTAAAATGGTGCTTATTGTGGATGAAAAACAAAGTGGTGCTTGTCCAAATTTGTCATGTTCACGTTTCTTCTTGTCACCTCTCCTTCTTTGATGATTTTGTTGCCAACTTCTTTCCTATCAACAACATTGTCATTGATTACCACCTCTACCTATTTGAGCTCCAACATCGTACTTCAAATTTCATGTCCAAACTTATAGTTTTCACCACCGTCGAGGGAAATAGTCTGTACTTTCCTCGTTCTCTAGGTGGCTGACATGGCATGAAGCTTCACTCTTCTTGTTGCATTGCTCTAGATCGAAACACACATGGTGTTGGATATTCTTTACTACTACTTTCACTAGTGCAGAAAAGGCTTTAGACGTCTGTTCTTTTGGCTTTTTGACGTTTGACCTACCCCCGACGTCTTTGTGGGTGACTTTACTCAGACGTCGGGGGATCCACAACGGATGTCTACGTAGACGTCCGATGTGTCAGCCCCGACGTCTACGTAGACGTCCGATGCGTACCCTCGGACGTCCACATAGATGCCCGATGTGCACCCCTCGGACGTCCACATAGACGTCCGATGTCTCCTCCCCCCGACGTCTACACAGTCGTCCGAGGTGTATCCCCCCGACGGCCATATGCCTGAATGGTTTTGTGCTAGGGATGGGGTTGGACGTTGGTTTGTGCACTGCCGGATGTCTATAGACGTCTGACAGTGCACTAACAGACGTCTACTGGGCGCTTTTTTTAAAAAAAATTAATTTATTTTTGCAATAAAACCACACCTGAAAAGTATAAAATTGTCCCAGAACAATATAGTATAATATATATATATATATATATATATATATATATATATATGCATTTCATATAAAGAAAGTTCTACTTAATGTAAAAAATAATCCACTACCAAAACTATCAAGATTAAACTTAAACTAAAACTAAGTAATGTTCAACAACAAATAAAACTATTCCTTACTCCATCTTTGTAGAAGACAAGTGGTCTACTTCTGCCTTACCTACGTAATTGTGTCCTCTGGTATAGGAGATGTAGTTTTGAAGCGCTGCAAAATTCAAGAAAGATTCATTATGGTTTCATATATGTTTGAAGATGAATTTGATTTGTAATGTATTCTAGGTATACATCATTACCTCATTCCAGTCATCTATAATGACAGCTCGAATGATGGTTTTAATCCAACACATCACATAGAAGCCACATTCCCATGAATCTAGCTGTTGGTTACACTAAAATGACAAACTAAATAGTTAAGAATTTAGATCATTCAATAACATAGAAAATGAATTAGTACTATAAATGACTTACAACATTTGGATACAAAATTTGAACCAGTTGACCTCGAGATTTACCAATAACTCTGTACAGATTGAAGACACAAAGTATAATTAATATGACTATATTTATCATAAAAGTTGAAGGTTAACATCAAATTCAAAGTCATTTTTGGAGAAACACTTACCCTTGAAGCATTGTTCTCAAGTTATTTTTCATTTTCCTATGCAACGAACAAAACCATATAATTTTACATTGTTTGGGAATGATGACCATCAACTACTAGTGCAACCTATCACAAAGGACAAATAGTTATTTAACTAATTAAGAAAAATTTAATAATGAACTTTTACATATAACAACACCTACCCATCAATGTATGACACAAGATATACCTCTCTTTTTGACTCATCCATCCATGTTTGCAAATAATGTTGTCTATTTTCAAGTGTGTTACCAGAAGGTTGAATGGCCTAAGGTTCAACAAATTCGTACATGGAAGACCGACCTTGGTCTACAACGATTGTGTCCATGTACCTAAAACAACAAAGTTTTATGTATATATATTTATTTATTTAATCTACTTGACCTATTATTATAATATAATACGTGATTTATTAAGATTAAAAGAGGTCTAGATATAAGGATTAAATAGTAAGATTTATGACGTATTTTACTTTCTCTACATATGATTTATGATATATATATATATATATATATATGATAGTATTTTATGTAAATATAAACAAAATTTGTTTATGGCATATGAAAGTATATCAACAATCCTAAAAGTCTATAATTCTATGTTATTTAGAGATGCCAAAACAGGTAATCCGACTCGACTCGACCCGGTCCACCACAGGTTGGTTACTTAGTGAGTCAACCCAACCCAACTCATTTATGTGAAAAAATTTGAACCCGACTTGACCCACCACGGGTTGATGAGTTAAACAGGTTGGTTCACTAGCTCATTTAATTATAATTGTTTTTAAATAAAAAATTTACAATTTTTTAAATTCAAATCTAAATAAATGTAACTCTAAAATAATGTTAAACTCCGATGTTGATTTGTATGCTTATTAAAAAATAATAAAAGATTAAAAAATAATAAATATTTTTAAGTTTCTAATTAAATTTTGAATAGAATCAATCCTATAAATAGGTTTAGAAAAGTTAATATATTTAACAAAATATAAATAATAGATTTTTGTAAAAGTATAAAAGATAAAATGTGAAAAAATATAATAAACTTACTAAAATATAAAAGATATACATAAATATGTAAAATTGATTCGTTACAAATATATATAATTTTTTTATATCAATTAAAAAAATGTTTGTTACATATGACAATGTAAAAATTGTTACTTTTTATATTGGTTAAACACACAACCGATATAAAAAAGTATTTGAAACAACGAAATCTTTATTTTTCAATCTTTCAAATAGTCAAAAAGAATACTTGAGAAATCCACTTATTCATAATGTCATTGTGCAACACTTCTCACAAATCAACAAAGAGTAGACATACGAGTTTTATAAACCTCTTTATAATTTGCTTTAATGCGGACTAAGATAAAAAACCTTGAAAATGGTGCTTATTGTGAATGAAAAACAAAGTGGTGCTTGTCCAAATTTGTCATGTTGACGTTTCTTCTTGTCACCTCTCCTTCTTTGATGATTTTGTCGCCAACTTGTTTCCTATCAACGACATTGTCATTGATTACCACCTCTACCTATTTGAGCTCCAATGTCGTACTTCAAATTTCATGTTCAAACTTATAGTTTTCACCACGTCAAGGGAAATAGTGTGTACTTTCCTCGTTCCGTAGGTGGCTGACATGGCACGAAGCTTCACTCTTCTTGTTGCATTGCTTTAGATCGAAACACACATGGTGTTGGATATTCTTTACTACTACTTTCACTAGTTCAGAAAGGGTTTTAGACGTCTATTATTTTGGTTTTTTGACGTCTGACCTACCCCCGACGTCTTTGTGGGTGACGTTACTCAAACGTCAGGGGGTCCACAACGGACGTCTACGTAGATGTTCGATGTGTCAACTCCGACGTCTATGCAGACATCCGATGCATACCCTCGAACGTCCACATAGACGTCCGATGTGCACCCCTCGGACATCCACATAGACGTCCGATGTCTCCTCCCCCGACGTCTACACAGACGTCCGAGGTGTATCCCCCTGACGGCCATATGCCTGAATGGTTTTGTGCTAGGGATGGGGATGGACGTCGGTTTGTGCACTGCCGGACGTCTATAGACGTCTGACAGTGCACTAACAGACGTCTACTGGGCGCTTTTTTTAAAAAAAATAATTTATTTTTGCAATAAAACCACACCTGAAAAGTATAAAATTGTCCCAGAACAATATAGTATAATATATATATATATATATATATATATATATATATATATATATATATATATATATGCATTTCATATAAAGAAAGTTCTACTTAATGTAAAAAATAATCCACTACCAAAACTATCAAGATTAAACTTAATCTAAAACTAAGCAATGTTCAACAACAAATAAAACTATTCCTAACTCCATCTTTGTAGAAGATATAAGTGGTCCACTTCTGCCTTACTTGCGTAATTGTGTCCTCTGGTATAGGAGATGTAGTTTTGAAGCGCTGCAAAATTCAAGAAAGATTCATTATGGTTTCATATATGTTTGAAGATGAATTTGATTTGTAATGTATTCAAGGTATACATCATTACCTCATTCTAGTCATCTGTAATGATAGCTCGAATGATGGTCTTAATCCAACACATCACATAGAAGTCACATTCCCATGAATCTAGCTGCTGGTTACACTAAAATGACAAACTAAATAGTTAAGAATTTAGATCATTCAATAACATAGAAAATGAATTAGTACTATAAATGACTTACAACGTTTGCATACAAAATTTGAACCAGTTGACCTCGAGATTTACTAATAACTCTGTACAGATTGAAAACACAAAGTATAATTAATATGACTATATTTATCATAAAAGTTGAAGGTGAACATCAAATTCAAAGTCATTTTTGGAGAAACACTTACCCTTGAAGCATTGTTCTCAAGTTATTTTTCATTTTCCTCTGCAACGAAAAAAACCATATAATTTTACATTGTTTGGAAATGATGACCATCAGCTACTAGTGCAACGTATCACAAAGGACAAATAGTTATTTAACTAATTAAGAAAATATTAATAATGAACTTTTACATATAACAACACCTACCCATCCATGTATGGCACAAGATATACCTCTCTTTTTGACTCATCCATCCATGTTTGCAAATAATGTTGTCTGTTTTCAAGTGTGTTACCAGAAGGTTGAATGACCTGAGGTTCAACAAATTCGTACATGGAAGACCGATCTTGGTCTACAACGATTGTGTCCATGTACCTAAAACAACAAAGTTAAGTTGTTAGAAACTATAAGAATCTAAATAAAAGTAATATGAAAGACAAAATTAACTATCTTACATGCACCACATTTGAATGATGGAAATATTCAACATTTTGTCTCCCTCAATCACCTCCAATGCATCAGACAATGTGATATATACTGGAACATGTGGGGGAAGACCAAATACTCTTAAATTCCAATATAGTTCTAATGGTGCTTTCTTCAACCTAGGTAATCTTGTCATCATCCTCCACTTCAGCCATGTCATCATCTTCATGTATGATTGTATCATGAATTGGCTGCTTCTGAGGACGTGTGAACTGAAGATAAGAATTTACGTCAAAGAGTTATCAATAAATATTTGAAGAATAAACATAGAAATAGTAATAAAAAAGACATTATACTTGTGGAGTAGCGATGTGTGACATGATCAATGCTCTAGGCCAGGCTATAAATGATCCTATGGCCTCCCCCACAAAGTTAATTTCTGGAGTGGATACAGGCACTTGAGCCTGGGGATCCCGAACCTCGTCAATCGTCACACGCACATGGTGGGGTAATATGGGAACACCATGAATAGTCTGCCTTCCCTCAAGCACTCCTCCGAGAGCCACAATGCGTGGGGGATCCCCATCAACCAATAGCTCATATTGACCGCTATACTGAGTAGGTTCTACAACAGAGCATGATCCTCTAGTGCTGACACAAGATGGTGTGGGAGTTTCAGTGGTCCCCATGTTCCCTTGCGTCATGGAATGCAACTTCTCTTCAAGCGCTCTTTGTATTTCTTTTTGTTCTTGTAGTTGCTCCATGAATCGTTGCTCCATTGATGTCATGCTTTGGTTGAGTCTTTCCTCTCACTGAAGATCCATCTGCCTCAGTGTCTCCTGACTCATTAATGTTGGGGTTTTCTGTGTAGGGCCAAAGTAGTCACGAAGACCAATTGCCCTAGGAACTCCACGTACACGTCATGGGTGCTCAGGCTTTCCAATGGCCGTTGTTAGAATGTCGTCCCTACCTTGGCCAGCAAATGTGCCCTGATTCTACTGCTCAACCAACTCATCCTACACATAAAAAAACAAAGTTACTTAGAAGATATGTTGTGATAGATACACAATCAAACAACTGTTTAGAATTAGAACTAGCAAAGTGCGCAGCCTCAGCTTATAGTGTGCGCCACTATTTTGAACTCTACTTTTGTCATCTTCTACCTTTGTCCGAAAAGAAATATTCTTTATATAGTACTCACCATATGTAATGACATCTGTGTTCGGCCCACGAGATGACCTCAATAAACTTTCAGAAACATGTGGAGTCGCATAAATCTTTTTCTTAAACCATTGTAAGAAGGTTTTCACATGATCATTAAGATGTCATTTTCCACTCATTCTTGGGTTTGCTGCCTTTATTTCATTAACATGGTCAGAAATATAAGGAATCACATCAACAGTGTTGTTTAAGACGTACAAATGAGCTTGGTCAACTTCTTTTCTGCTAACACTTTGAATTCTCACACCTCGAACACCCCTACCTTCACATTTTCCTTCATGTATGCTCTTGGAAAGACCCACGAGTTCACAAGATGGCATATAACTTGAACAAAATTCAATGGCTTTTTCTGCAACGTATCGCTCTATGATTGAAGCTTATGGTCTATACTGATTCTTGACATATCTCTTTAAGATCTTCATGTATCTTTGAACTAGGTACATCCACCTTAAGAAGACCGACCCACATATTCGAATTTCTCTGACTAGATGAACAATCAAATGTACCATGATGTCAAAAAAGGAAGGTGGAAAATACATCTCCAATTGACATAGTAGTCTTATTCCTTCATTTTCCAATTCATCTAAACCTCGAGGGTCAACAATTTTCTTGCAAATGGCATTAAAGAACAAACTCAGACGTGTTAGAATACCCCTAACAGAAGGAGGTAATATGCCTCGAATAACAACAGGTAACAATTGTTGCATCAATATATGACAATCAAATCCCTTTTGTTGTGCCTACCTAAGTATGACAAACCCTCACCCAATCCCTTGGTGTAAGAAGTCCATCAAACTTGTCTTAAGTTCCAAAACAGTGAATCCAAACACACAACCCCATCCCTGGTGATTTGCACATCTGGTTTGATTTAGTTAGTTCCGCTACTGAATTGCATACACAACAACGTTAAAAAGGAAAGTCTTAAAAATCTAAAGTCAATTGCATACACAACAACGTTAAAAAGGAAAGTTCACAACAAAGTCTAAAAGAGTCATAAATGCCCAAATTGCCTTGTGTTGGAACACAAGTCCCCGACAACGGCGCCAAAAACTTGATAACTTTTTGGCAAATATACCAAATCATTCCAAATAATATAGAGTAAGTTCAAAGTATCGTTCTCCCAAGGGACTTATGCAACACATGACAATTCTTCCTTTTATAACTCAATTAGACGTCAAAATGCACAAAACAACACAAAAAACTATTTTTGGTATTTTATCAAACAGTTGGTGTGCAAAGAATTTATATTTAAAAGAAACTTCGTTGGAATTGAGTTTCATGAATCATATGAAAATAAAACTGTGTTCAATATTTCATTACTTCATTCAAACATTCACATCAAGGCATACTAGTTCTAATCCCTTAGCAACTAGTTCTAAATTAATATATTAAAATACTAATCCCTTAGTCAATTTAATATACAATTTGCATTAAGTCCGATATTAGGAATGATCAAGTTATTGAATCTATCCCTAGATCCCAAATCACTTAAGTGCTCTATCTACGTTCATGTTCAAAGTTACTTTCCAGTAATCAAAGACATTCAAATAACATTATATTTTCATACAATGATAATAAATTCAAGAAAGAGCATATGAACGAATAACGATATATTGAGCAGGAAAATTACATCACAGTGAGTTCACTGCATCCAATCTTAACGAAAGAGAAATTTATCTACTCCTAGTCATCTAAAACGTACACATTTGAAGCAATCCCTTGCAATAATGGTGTCTTGATGCCTTGAAGTAGTCTCCGAAAGTTCCTGAGATGTTTTCGTTTCTTTCTTTTGTCCGGAACTTCTGTCAGAAGAGCATGTTTCTGTCGCTCTGTCACGTCTTTTAAAGCCACTTAAATTCATTAATTCGCTTAGCGCACATGTACTGGTGCACTATGCAAATTTTCTTAACTGCTGCACTTTAACTGATGTTATTCGCTCAGCGCCTTGTGCGCTATGCGAATTTCCTTCTTCTGGCAGTGCGAATTTTGGCTTTCGCTTTGCGAAAATTGGCTGATAGATTCTAAACAATACACCATTTCCTGTACAATATTTTACATGACAATCTACTACCTATTACAACTTTTCAATGAGGAACAACATGAATAATTACAAAATTGAGCTCATTTATAAGTATAAAAATAACTCTTTTTCACACTTATCATTCTCAAAAGAAACAAAATCCACAAATCAAAGAAAAATATACGTCTCAAAGTTTTCAACCTTAAACACTTAAACAAAGTTATGCTAAGTCGCCAAAAGAATTACCAGACACCTATGAAACAGAAGCCATAAGTAAAGCACAGTAAACATGAACAGTGGGGAAAAAAACACCAAAATTCTCATTAAGCACCAAATCACAAAAAACATAAACACATGCACCCACATGCACGGACGCAAGAGAAAGTCTTGTTTTCTCTCTGGGCCATGCAAAGGAAACAAATGAAGGAAAATGGTGTCTCTAGTGAGAGTGCATACAAACCTTCGCTATTGAGAGGAGATGCGAATGGAGAGAGAAGAAGCAGCAGGAGCTCCATTGCCAGGAGAAGCAATAGAAAGTGGTTTCTAACACCTTTCATTGGAAATGAAGTGAGAGAAGGAAGAAAGACAAAAAGATGGAAGAGAGTGAAGGGAAAAATATTACAATCAGGTTAGAAACTATTCGATTGTGTGCCTCTCTGATGGCACGGCATAAATAGGTGGGCACTAATTCACGTAATTTGATCTCATCTACCCGTGCAGCCGGTAGAATTGGCGACAGGAATTGAAGTGGAAGTTCAAAAAGGAAGCCAGAAACCTCGTTTCTGTACCATCTTTACTGCTAATTGTCTCGTTGCACTATCTAGCAAAGATCAATGGCCTTGTAGACAATAAAGGTGACGAATGTTTCCAAGAGCTGCCAAAAAAACAAATATATTACCATTATGTGTGTAACTATCTCTTGCCAATATCTGAAACCTATGTTAGGCTATAAATCAGGTAGGTGATTATTGCTGGATCTTGGATGTGCTAAAGCTAATCAGAAAGTTATTCTTTGTTTAATGCTTCTTTGAATTCGATACAATTTTAAGCTGATGACAATCATTCATCCTAATTTAATAATTATTATCAGATAACTCCTCTTTTCTATAAACATCATAATCATAAATTGTACAATCATAAACTACAACTATACCGGGA
This sequence comes from Vigna nakashimae, assembly GCA_034642375.1. Classification (NCBI taxonomy): domain Eukaryota; kingdom Viridiplantae; phylum Streptophyta; class Magnoliopsida; order Fabales; family Fabaceae; genus Vigna; species Vigna nakashimae. The sequence goes on along the minus strand of CM067763.1, from coordinate 9,594,269 downwards.
ATTCAGTTCCAAACTGATAACAAACCATTTGAGGTTATTATTCCTGGTCTCATATTGCTAAATCTTCTTCCTGCTATCACGTGAGATTGAATTGTTATCAGAAAGAAATGATAACGGGTAAAATGGTCCCTCGCATACGATTCTTTAAAATTTAATTCATGCTAGTTTGTTTGGACCTTGGTAATCTTTTATTGGTGGTTATTAATAAAAGGTTTAAAGAACAATTCTGATATATTATTTCAAAGAGTAGAGTACCGTATATATACATTTAAGGATCCTATAATCCTTCATCTATTAAAGGAATGACAGGTGCACAAATCTGCACAAATTATAATAATATCTAATTATAACTAACACAATATTTGATTGTCTAATATCCTTTAATTGATATGACCGGGATGCATCCTGGTTGACTGAGTATGTTTGTTGCACAGTGTCCCAAATGTCCTTTGTCGTAGCTAAGCGAATAAAGAGGGATCTGATTTCTTTCGTCATGGAGTCCAGAAGCCAAGACTTGACTAGGCAGTTTTCATCTTCCCATCCTTCACATTCATCGGATTTCTTGTTTTCTGGTGCAACCTTTGTTCCAGATATGTAACCCCAACGTTTTCTGCCTCTAATCTTGTTCTGTGCGTTCAACGACCACTCAACATAGTTGGTGCCGTCAAGCCGTTCAAGGGTGAGCGATTCATGCATATGGGTAGCAACGGAAGTCCCAAAATCATGTTTCTCCGATTGATTTTTATTGAAAAAAACCATCAGAAATATTCAAACAGAACATTGATTCCTATATTGTAGAGGATATCAGTGTTTGGCTCTGATACCATAATAAAAGGTTTAAAGAATAATTCTGATATATTATTTCAAAGAGTAGAGTACCATATATATACATTTAAGGATCCTATAATCCTTCATCTATTAAAGTAATGACAGGTGCACAAATCTGCACAAATTATAATAATATCTAATTATAACTAACACAATATTTGATTGTCTAATATCCTTTAATTGATATGACCGGGATGCATCCTGGTTGACTGAGTATGTTTGTTGCACAGTGTCCCAAATGTCCTTTGTCGTAGCTAAGCGAATAAAGAGGGATATGATTTCTTTCGTCATGGAGTCCAGAAGCCAAGACTTGACTAGGCAGTTTTCATCTTCCCATCCTTCACATTCATCAGATTTCTTGTTTTCTGGTGCAACCTTTGTTCCAGATATGTAACCCCAACGTTTTCTGCCTCTAATCTTGTTCTGTGTGTTCAACGACCACTCAACATAGTTGGTGTCGTCAAGCCGTTCAAGGGTGAGCGATTCATGCATATGGGTAGCAACGGAAGTCCCAAAATCATGTTTCTCCGATTGACTTTTATTGAAAAAAACCATCAGAAATATTCAAACAGAACACTGATTCCTATATTGTAGAGGATATCAGTGTTTGGCTCTGATACCATAATAAAAGGTTTAAAGAATAATTCTGATATATTATTTCAAAGAGTAGAGTACCATATATATACATTTAAGAATCCTATAATCCTTCATCTATTAAAGGAATGACAGGTGCACAAATCTGCACAAATTATAATAATATCTAATTATAACTAACACAATATTTGATTGTCTAATATCCTTTAATAAAATATTTGGAATATGATAACAGTTATTACTACTTAAAACAACAAATTCAATATGTTTCCACATTAGAGTGTATATATACCAACAGGTTTTCAAATGTTAAGAGTGCAAAAAAAGATAAAAGGACAAACACATTATTCCTTACCACACCAACAATATTACTACAATCTGTACATTTTATATCAGTTAAAAAGAATATTATGTATCCATTTTACTGCACTAAAAAGCTTTTTATTCTATATCTATATATATATATATATATATATATATATATATATATATATATATATATATATATATATATATATATATATATATATATATATATATATATATATATATATCAGTGATGCACTTTATAGTTCAAAACTCTGATTATTTGAAAAACCATGTAGCACGTAATATATCAATTCTTCGTATAACTAACTTAAGTTTAATGGTATATATTTATTAAAATTTTGATACATTTTAATTTATAAAACTTAAAAAAAAAATTAATATGGTAACATAATTCAATAATATTTTTATTTCTTTGAGATTATACTGAATTATATATTTTATTTTTTTAAAATAATTTAACTGATTTATTTATGAATTTAAAATAGGATAATAGGTTGATTAAGGATAAAAAAGAATGACGATATTTTATTATTGTTACAGATAGTGTAATATAAAAAGCAATAAATTATTGAAAATGATTATGTATAAATATATCAATTCTCTTACAAATAGCATATGGTTGATCGTTTTAAAGGAAAAAAATAATTCAATTTTTATTGCTAAGTTATGAAAAAAGTTGTTTAGACCTAAACACTATAACCTACTTAAATAAGCATAAGAAAATGTTTGTTGATAATAGGTCAAACTCATTTTTGCTGCTTTTTGCTGTTGTCAAATTTGTTGACCGAAATTGGTTTGAATTAACAAGACAATTTTTGTTTCTGCGAATCTATTAAAAACGTGTTATCAGAATATTATTTAAAGAATAAAACGTGGTTTCAACATACTCACATGACTCATGGTTTATCACATTGTTATTATTATGATGTATTGTATGCATATCTTACCAATTAATTTCCCGATAACTAATTTTTTTTATAAAAAAAGTGATTAAACGTTATTAGAATATTTATGTTTTATATAATACGCCGTCAATAAAGATAAATATTTAAAGGGCCATCTTTAAATATGTAAATTGGATCCATATATATACTTCAGTTTTTGCATTAAAGAGGAGGCCCAAAGATAAAAAAAGAAAAACACTACAAAAATCAAAGAAGTTTTTTGTTTTAGTCTCTCATAATTTCTTCTTAAATTTTCATAAATGTAAAAAAAATTCATATTTCCCATGAATAAAAAAGAATTTATGAATTGTATAATTTAAAAATATATTCCGAAATTACACAATCCAGAACTTAAGAATATATTTTATATTATATACGATAATATTTAATATTATATTTCAAATTGTTCATATTTACTGAATTTTGTTCACGTTTTAATATACATAAATATTCTTTTCTTGAAATCATTATTATCGATTTTTTAATTTCCATTGAACCTAATATATACAGATAGGTCTCCAGTCATTAAATACTAGTGTAATTAATCATTCGTGTAAAATTATAACTTATGATGGTTAGATTTCCTTTGAAAATATGTTTTTATCATGTAGAGAAAAAAAAGAAAAAAGAAGAAGAAGAAAGAGACTAATGAGATTTTTAGCATATCCGAAACCATATTATTTTTAAAAAACGACAACTGAAAAAGAAAAAGAAAACTACTGCTTTTTTAACTTACAACTTAATTAAAAAAAAAGATAATACTAATAGAACAAAGATTACTATAACAATTAAAACAATCGAGTGAAAAGTATTGGTTATTATAGGTAGAATTTTTGTAATTAAATTTTTTGTGAGAAATATTAAGAACATTGAATTTTTTGGGTGTCGGAGATAACAACATTGAATTCAATGCAATGGGGTCAGGCTCAGGCATGAACCTGCAGAGACAGTGCGGTGGACACTATGTCTAGACTCTCAACTTTGAAACTTCCATTTTAAAGTGTTAGTATTTTAAGGTTGTGAAAGGAGTAATTGATGAGATAGAGAAAATGTAGAGATAGTTGAATGTAGAAGTAGTAGTTGGAAGAAGTGTTGTAGTTGTCTTTAGTTGTAATAGATGTTGGTTCATACAAATGATAGATGTTGGCTACATACATCAAATGCTAGAGTTCATGAGTATTTATAGACCCATAGATTATTCTAGAACATACTAGGCACAACTTATGTGGAATGTTCTAGATTTTTACCTATGTAAAATATTCTTGATTTTTCTTCATATCTTAGGTTTTTCTACAATATTCTAGAACTTATATTACATTTCAATTTTTCTATCTAAGGAGTTTCTACGTTCTTCTAGAATTTGCATTACTCTTTAATATAAAAAAACATAGCTTAGAGATAAAGAAGATAGTGATATATACAGCTAACTACTCTTACTAGTTGGAGCACATAAACTGAACAACATTACCAATGGAGAAATTAAGCAACACAGTGAAACGTGAAGATTTCACGTGTGATATAATATATTCGATATCATAGGAGGGTCTCCTGAGGGAGGTGGGGTCAATGCATGTGAGACGGGACAAAAGTGATAGATATATTCATATGTATATGTGAATATCTATGAGAAGAGTCCAAAACTCAGAGGGTGATTTGATTCTCCGTTATGGAAGGTCCTACCCTCCCTCCATGGCCATGCATGTCCATGGATGAAGCAGAAACACTGTATTTTCTCTTACCAATTCAACCAGACTTTTCTATTGTCGTACCTTTTACCTGGTGTCTGTGACCTAGTTTTTCTTTCTTTTTCAGTGGCCTTTTAACTGTGCAGGACGTGAAATGCTTTTCAGAGGTAAATAAACACTGTTTTTTTTTCTACTCATTTTAAATATGCTTTCATAATTTCATAAGCTATGTCGTTTACCATATATACATATATATATATATATATATATATATATATATATATATATGTTTCTTCTGTAAACAATCTGCATGCCATGAGTTGTTTCCGCTTTAGCATATTATGCATTCCAATGAAGAATAATGATATTAAATTTTAATTTATAATACGTTAATAGTATAGATTAAAGAATTAAAAATTACATAGAAACATATTGTGGTAGCTTTACACTGTCACTGCTATCATAAATTGATACTAGTAACCCCTCACAGAACTTAAACTCTCCAATTTCCCATTTTATTCACTACTGCTCTCTCCCTCAAAACAAACCGGTACCGCCCTTTTATCACAAGCCTTTCCCTGCATCTATCACACCATCTTCTCTTCTATTTTATTTTTCCTTTTTGAACTTACCAACTATTTCTTCTTCCCTCTCTCGTGAACCCAACGAATCTTTCCCAATCTGCCGACGACTACATTTATTACAACAAAGTGTTATGTCATGTTTACTTTTCTGTAAAATATGGAGGAAATTTATCCGCTTCATTACCCAATGCTAACCCTCACTCTAGGACTTTATAATACCATGTAAAGTCTTGGTTAAATATTTCTTATGAATTTGCTGTTATATTTGGATGACCACTGTGTGCTACACTGCAGAATTTTCTTAGTCTTCTGTATGATGTTTTACTGCAGTTTCAACCTTCAAAAATGCTAAATATGAAGCCAGATTGAGACATCTCCGTACAACTTTGAAAATTGATTTTGATCAAGTTGTTTATCCTATTATTTATCGAAAAATGACAGATAAACACAGACATAAAATGACCAATAATTAAAAGAGTGAAAATGATATCAAGAACGTAGCTTTTCAATTAAATGAAACCTCATACAATTTTACACTAGTTTTATTACGAGTCATGTTATTTTTATAACAATATCTAAATATTCAGACTTTTGCACCAAACTAGGCATATTTGCCTTTAATATTACCAAAATAGGCAAATTTAACCTAAATTACGAAAATGGGAAAGTCGTGGGGGGTCCAGATGACTTCAATTAAAGAAGTCGTGCCCCCTGCACGACTTTACACTGTTCATATGTACAGTAGTGAAGTCGTGCACCCCAAAAACGACTTTTGATTACCATAATCGATTATAATGTAATGGTAATCGATTACAGAGTGTTGAAATCGTGACCCCCTGCACGACTTCAAATAAGTATGCCAAATACGTACTTGTGTAATCGATTACCAGGTTGTTTTTTGTGCAAGAATCATTCTGGTAAGCGATTACAAGGTTGTTGTAATCGATTACCAGTGTGTTTTTGGTTGGTTTTTGAAATTTTGTATTATAATTGTGACGCATATTTTGAAGTTTATTAAGCGTATTGATGTGAATTTGTGTAAGCATGCATTGTTGTTGATTACATTGTGATGTATTATTTTGTATAGGAAAAGTATATGATTTTATGTAATAGAAATAAGACAAAATCATAAGATGAAATGAGAAATGAAATTTGTAGTATTTTATTGAATTAAAAATGCATTACATAAGGAAGAAGCTTAAATTAAAAGAAAAGGACATTACAAATTGAAAGACATCTAGGAAGATGATCCACCATGTGGACCAAAATGACGACGCAGATACTCAATGTCGTGCTCCACATGCTCAACTCGAGCATCAATAGAAGGACAACATTCGTGTTTCTCAACAATACTATCTCAAGATCATACAAATCTTGATAGTACTCACATTGCCGCGATCATATCAAATTCAATCCGGACAAACCCATCCATTCCAATCAAGAGTTTGATTGCATATATTAAGGGTCAATTCGGATATTCTGTGTCATACAGAAAAGCTTGGATCGCTAAACAAGGCTCTTGCTATGGAGTTTGGAGACTGGGAGGACTCTTATAACCACATGCCGAGGTGGTTGCATGCCGTCAAGGAAGCAAACCCAGGTACAATTTTACAATGCATTGGTTCTCCAGTGCAGATTGATGGACAAACCGACAATAATTGCTATAGGCTTAATACCCTATTTTGTCCTCAGTTTCGCTCGAAAATGTCAAATTAGTCAATCCTTTAAAAAGTCCGTCAATTACGTCCTCACTTACTAAAAGTTGCATCAATGAAATCCCTTCCGTTAAATCCGTACAAACAGCGTTAATTATTTTTCTCTTTCTTTAATTAACGCCGTTTGTACGAATTTAACGGAAGAGATTTCATTGATGCAAATTTTATTAAGTGAGGACGTAATCGACACATTTTTTAAAGGATGGACTAATTTGACATTTTCGAGCGAAACTGGGGACAAAATAGGGTATTAAGCCATTGCTATATTATGGAAAGAGTTTTTTGGTCTTTCGGTCCTTGCATACAAGGATTCAAATACTGTAAACCCATTCTCCAAGTTGATTGTACATTTCTAACGGGTAAATATCATGGAACTTTGCTCACCGCCATAGGTCAAGATGGCAATAGAAATATTTTCCCATTGGCCTTTGCCATTGTAGAAGGTGAGACAAAGGAGGCCTTGATATGGTTCTTTCAACTACTTCGAGAACATGTTTGCCACCAACAAAATATTTGCATCATCACTGACAGAGGAAAGGGTATACTATCCGCCTTAAGATCAGAAAAAGTTGGTTGGGAACAAGATGGTTTGAACTCTATTTATTGCATATGTCATCTAGCATCCAACTTCAACAACAAATTCAAAAATCACGACCTCAAAAAACAATTCATCAATTTAGGTACTACTACAAACATTCTTCAAACACTTATACTTTTATAATTTTGTTAACATTATTCTTTAATTTATTTATTGATTACATCATTACAGCTTACGAGGTCAAGCAACCAACTATGACGGCAAAACTTGCTGCATTGAGAAACCAATACCCACAACAAGTTGAATGGATAGATAAAATCCCATTACAAAAATGGTCTCAGGCTTTTGATGGAGGGAGAATATATGGACATATGATGACTAATCTTGCTGAGTGCACCAACTCCATTTTAAAGGGAACACGTTCATGACCAATATGTGCTCTCATCAGAACAACATTTGAGAGGATACAATCATGGTTTGTTGAGCGCGGATTAATGGCGAACTGTATGCTACAAGCAGGACACTAATTTCCTGAACAAATCACCGACATCATTAGGAAAAATCAACAACAATCCGCACTTTGTCATGTTTATCACTACAACCGTGAAAATTCTGAATTTGATGTTCAGGAAATTTCAACACCTCACCACTACCGCCCTGTTCCACTTTCCTACAAGGTCAGCCTAAATGAATTGTGGTGTAATTGTAGACACTTCTAGACTACTCGTCTCCCATGTCATCATGTCATTGCTGTTTGTGCATTTTCGCATATCCCACTAACCCAAGTAATCGATCTAGTGTACAGTCTTAACAACATTTTCCAGGCATACGAAGTACAATTTCACCCAATCCAAAATCAAGATTATTGGTCTGTGTATACAGGTCCAAACTTCATACCAGATCCTAAAATGCGACGCAAGGCATCCAGAAGACCATCTACAAATAGGCTTCATAATGAAATGGATCAATCCAATCTGGATAAGCCAAAAAAATGCTCTTACTGTTAGCAAAATGATGAAGATGAAGTTTTGATGATGTCCAAATCAAGTCAAGAGAAATCAAGATTCAAGATGTTATGAAGACTTATATTGTGATGGAAAGCTTTTGTAATACTCTTAGAAATATGTATAGGACTTAGATTAGAAAAAGAAAAGTGTTTTGTAAAATTACTATAGTAAATCATTGCAACAAAACACTATAGTACTATTCACATGAATAGTAACACTATTCACGTGAATAGTGACGGTTAACGGTAAGAGTATCGCACTTAACACGGACGTTGGAGAAACTAGTCGTTGAAGAAACTAGCCGTTTATGACCGTTGGACAAACTAGCCGTTTATGGCCGTTGGAGAAACTAGCCGTTTATGGCCGTTGGACAAACTAGCCGTTAAGTTTGTCTTTTAGTGAATGGAAGAGCCTTTGGATGAGTCTATAAATAGACTCTCATTTCCTCTCAAAAAGAAATATACAGAGACACAGAAACTCTTCCCTTGTGCTCAAATACTCAGAAATTATTGAGACTTGTGTGTTCTTGTTCGGCTTGTGAAACTCTTGTCTGTGGAGCTGGTGAAGTGCTGCTACGGTGACAGAGGAAATAGCCGGTTCATCCTTGGTGTGTCTGAGGAGGTGTTCGGAAGAGGTTCATCCTTCGTGAAGTATTCGAAGGAGGTGTTCATCCTTCGTGAAGTATTCGGAGGAGGTGTTCATCCTTTGTGAAGACTCAAAGGAGGTGTAGTTTCATCTCTTGTGGTATCAAGAGAGGTGTTTTCTAAACTCTTACAAATTGTATCTTTGTGATTGTAGTTTGTAATTGTTTTGTGTTAGTGAAACTGTTTATCTTGTTTTGAGATAAGCGACTGGACGTAGGATTGGTAAGATCCGAACCAGGATAAAATCATCTGTGCAAATTTCTCTCAACTTACTCTTGCTTTATTTGTCTTTATTAATTGCTAAGTAAGTTTAATTGAGTAGAAATTAAAAGGCACACGTTATTATTAAAAACCCCTCTTGGTTTGTTATTCCGCGCTAACCATTCCGCTGCAGCCGCACTCTGACAATTGGTATCAGAGCCAGGTTTGATAGTAATTCAAATGGCAGGATCACATCAAACCTTTGCAGAGGGTGCTTCAATCAATAGACCCCCACTATTCACTGGTGAGAACTATGCATTCTGGAAGGTAAGAATGCAAATATTTATTGAATCTATTGATTGTGATATTTGGGATGTTATTGCGTCTGGCTTTTCTGTTCCCACTAACAATTTACAGGAACCTAAGCCCCGTGATCAATGGACCATTGAAGAAAAGAAAAGATCTCAAAATGACGTAAAAGCCCGGAACATCATTGCATCAGCATTGACTGTTGATGAGTTCTACAGAGTCTCTATCTGCAAAACCGCTCAGGAAATGTGGGATGTACTAAGAGTAACTCATGAAGGCGGAGATGAAATCGGGTGTGCTAAAACGAATAATTTAATCATGGAAGAGAATAATTCAAGCTCTTCATCAAGCACAACATCAAGTATGGGTGATTCTGATGAGCAAGCATACATCTGTTTAGTAGTGAACGACGACACTGGAAGCCAAGTAAGTACATCTAGCGATTCTGATAATTCTAGTCAAATTAGCGAAAATGAATTGCATGAAATTTATGCTGCTTTAATAGTAGAATCTGAAAAATTAGATAAAGCCCATCAGAAATTGAAAAAGGATTTCAAAAATTTAAAATTAAATTTTGAAAATATTTCTGAAGAAAATAAAAATTTGAAATCAGACTTTGAAAATATTCTTGAAGAAAATAAGAATTTAAAATTAAATTTTGAAAATATTTTTGAAGAAAATAAAGATTTGAAAAATAAAGTTTTATTTTTTGAAAAGGGTAAATTTACTAGTAGTGATGAATGTGCTTCTTGTGAAAATTTTAAGAAACTACTAGAACAAACAACCTCAGGAGAATGTAGTAAAACTAATGAAAATAAGGTTGTTAAAAATAAGTATGTTCCTAGAATTAAAAATAAAAATAATCATAGAACCCGTAGAACTTGGGTAGAAAAAGGAACAACTTATAGGAACACAAATGTTGTATCATGCTTTTATTGTATGAAAAAGGGTCATACTTCAAATAAATGTAAAATTAAGCATTATGGTGTTCCAAGTGGTAGATATGTTTGGGTTATAAAATGATTTCTTTTTTCTAAATCTAACCCAAAGGACCCAAACAAAATTGTTGGGTACCAATTTTTTTTCTTTAAAACAAAATTTAAGAAAATTTTTATTCCAAGACCGATAAAACTATTTTTTTTGGATATCGTCTAATATATAAAGCATATATAGTTTTAAATCGGAAAAATTTTTATGTGTGCATGTTGTCTTTGATGAAATTGTAGACCTTGAGGCAAAACCTCTTGAGTCAGTTGAATTACATGCAGGAAATGATGAAGATTTGTAGAAGACAACAAATGAAGCAAAGAATGATGACAATCCTCAAGATAAAGATCTAAACAATGTTTTATAAGATCTTTCTCCTAAAAATATTTGCTTTAAATATCCTATTGTGCATGTTTGAATGAATCTTTAAATTTGAAATATTTTTAGCTTATATGCATACATGCTTTTATTAAGGGGGAGTATTATCTTAGGGGGAGAACATCAACACAACTTTTTAATTATGATCAAAAAGGGGGAGAAAATGTTTAAAGCTTATTTGCCTATTTGTACTATTTGTGCTTATTCACTAATGCACTCTTTCTTCCATAAGTTGTGTTTTATATACAGATTATTACCAAAAGCTTTAAATCAAGGAGTTTTTGATCATCATCAAAAAGGGGGAGATTGTTAGCAAAATGATGAAGATGAAGTTTTGATGATGTCCAAATCAAGTCAAGAGAAATCAAGATTCAAGATGTTATGAAGACTTATATTGTGATGGAAAGCTTTTGTAATACTCTTAGAAATATGTATAGGACTTAGATTAGAAAAAGAAAAGTGTTTTGTAAAATTACTATAGTAAATCATTGCAACAAAACACTATAGTACTATTCACATGAATAGTAACACTATTCACGTGAATAGTGACGGTTAACGGTAAGAGTATCGCACTTAACACGGACGTTGGAGAAACTAGTCGTTGAAGAAACTAGCCGTTTATGACCGTTGGACAAACTAGCCGTTTATGGCCGTTGGAGAAACTAGCCATTTATGGCCGTTGGACAAACTAGCCGTTAAGTTTGTCTTTTAGTGAATGGAAGAGCCTTTGGATGAGTCTATAAATAGACTCTCATTTCCTCTCAAAAAGAAATATACAGAGACACAGAAACTCTTCCCTTGTGCTCAAATACTCAGAAATTATTGAGACTTGTGTGTTCTTGTTCGGCTTGTGAAACTCTTGTCTGTGGAGCTGGTGAAGTGCTGCTACGGTGACAGAGGAAATAGCCGGTTCATCCTTGGTGTGTCTGAGGAGGTGTTCGGAAGAGGTTCATCCTTCGTGAAGTATTCGAAGGAGGTGTTCATCCTTCGTGAAGTATTCGGAGGAGGTGTTCATCCTTTGTGAAGACTCAAAGGAGGTGTAGTTTCATCTCTTGTGGTATCAAGAGAGGTGTTTTCTAAACTCTTACAAATTGTATCTTTGTGATTGTAGTTTGTAATTGTTTTGTGTTAGTGAAACTGTTTATCTTGTTTTGAGATAAGCGACTGGACGTAGGATTGGTAAGATCCGAACCAGGATAAAATCATCTGTGCAAATTTCTCTCAACTTACTCTTGCTTTATTTGTCTTTATTAATTGCTAAGTAAGTTTAATTGAGTAGAAATTAAAAGGCACACGTTATTATTAAAAACCCCTCTTGGTTTGTTATTCCGCGCTAACCATTCCGCTGCAGCCGCACTCTGACACTTACTGCCGCAACGAAGGTCATCATAGGGGAAATTGTCCCTCTCGTCATTAGTTATTTCTTAATCTTACCCAATTGTAATCAAATCGATTACTCATATATTACTATTTATATTTCTTATTAATATTTATTTTCTCTTTTCCTATAACACAACCAATACATAACATATGTAAAATGCAAAATCATTTTCAAAAACCAATCAAAAACACACTGGTAATCGATTACAGAAACCCTGTAATTGATTACCAGAGTGCTTCTTGCAACACAACAAACCTGGTAATCGATTACCGAAATGTCGTAATCGATTACCAGTACGTTTTCTGTCTACTCATTTGAAGTCCTACAGGGGGTCACGATTTCAACACTCTGTAATTGATTACCAAAACATTGTAATCGATTACAGGACCTAGAAGTCATTTTTGGGGTGCACAACTTCAACACTGTAGATGTGAACAGTGTGAAGTCGTGCAGGGGGGCACGACTTCTTCATTTGAAGTCGTTTTGGCCTCCACGACTTCACTTTGGGTCAAAATTTGCCTATTTTAGTAATAAAGAAGACATATTTGCCTACTTTGGTACAAAAACCAAATATTTAGTTTTACTCTTGTTAGTATTTTAAGGTTGTGAAAGGAGTAGTTGATGGGATAGAGAAAATGTAGAAATAGTTGAATGTAAAAGTAGTAGTTGGAAGAAGTGTTGTAGTTGTCTTTAGTTGTAGTAGATGTTGGTTCATACAAATGATAGATGTTGGCTACTTCTTACCTCAAATGATAGTACACATGGGTATTTATAGACCTCTTCTCTCTTTCATGACTATTCTAGAAAATTCTAGCTAGAACTTATGTAGAAAGTTCTAGGCTTCCTATGTAGAATTTTCTTGATTATTTCTTCTTATCTTAGGATTTTCTACAACATTCTAGAATTTATATTACATTTCAATTCCTCTATCTAAGGAGCTTCTACATTCTTCTAGAAATTGCATTATACTTTAATACTCCTCCTTAATGCAAATTCGGTAACTCCAAGCATTATGCGCAGTAGTTCAAATCTTGGTCTTGGTAATGCCTTTGTAAATATATCTGCAATTTGGTCTTCTGTTGGGCAGTACTCGAGTCGTATTTGTTTAGTTGTCTCTTCATCTCGAATGAAGTGATATTTAATGGCTATGTGTTTTGTTCTTTGATGATGGACTGGATTTTTTGCTATTGCTATTGCCGATTTGTTGTCGCAATAGATAATAGTTGGTCCAGCTTGTGGTTCACCCATTTCTTCAAGTATTCTTCGTAGCCATATTGCTTGACTTGTGGTTTCAGCAGCTGCTACATACTCTGCTTCTGCTGTTGATTGTGCCACGGTTGCTTGCTTCTTTGATGCCCAAGATAAAATACCCGATCCTAGTGAGAAAGCATATCCTGACGTACTCTTCATGTCGTCCACTGATCCTGCCCAATCACTATCTGTGTAGCCAATCATCCTTGAGTTAGTCACGGTTTTGTACCATATACCAAACTCCTTTGTGCCTTGTAGATATCTTAAAATTCTTTTTCCTACTCCATAATGAATCTGACTTGGGTTTTGCATGAATCTTGATAAAAGACTTGTAGCATACATAATGTCTGGTCGTGTGGCTGTGAGATACAGGAGACTTCCAATTAAACTCCTGTAGCGTGATGCATCTGCCTCTTGTGCTCCATCATCTTTCTGTAGCTTCTCGTTTACCACCAGTGGAGTAGTGACAGGTTTACAACCATTCATCGTGAACTTCTTTAATAGAGCTTCAATATATTTCTTTTGAGAGATAAATATACCTTCCTTTTCTTGTTTCACCTCTATACCGAGGAAATAGTTCATCAAGCCAAGGTCGGTCATTTCAAATGTCTTCATCATGTCTTCTTTAAATTCTATCATCATCTCTATATTGTTTCCTGTATAGATAAGATCATCGACATATATAGAGACAATGAGATGGTACTGACCTTGTGCCTTAATATATAGTGTTGGCTCACTCTTGCTCCTCCTGAATCCTTGATCGATGAAGTATTTATCAATCTTGTTATACCATGCTCGAGGAGCTTGCTTCAGGCCATATAATGCTTTTTTAAGTCTTAGTACTTTGCCTTCATTGCCTTCGTTGATGAAGCCTTGTGGTTGTTCAACATAAATCTCTTCTTCGAGCACCCCATTTAGAAAGGCTGACTTGACATCCAGTTGATAGATGTTCCATCCTTTTTGTGCTGCAAGAGCTATTAAAACTCTAATTGTATCTAAGCGAGCAACTGGAGCAAATGTCTCATTGTAGTCTATTCCTGGTTGCTGTGAGTAGCCTTTGGCAACCAATCTTGCTTTATGCTTTTGTATAGTTCCATCAGGATTGAGCTTTGTTTTATATATCCATTTGACTCCAATGATGTCTTTTCCATGAGGGCAATTTACGAGTTCCCAAGTGTTATTCTTCTCAATCATTTTAATCTCTTCTTCCATAGCCTTGACCCATACTTCTTGCTTTGATGCTTCTTCATAACAGTTAGGCTCAATCATGGCCATATTGCAAGTTTCATATATGTCTACCAAAGATTTTACTCTTCTTGGACTAGATTCAGGTGAAGAATCTTGTTGTTGTGGAGGTGGAGAAAGCATACCTGAATTTTCTTCCTCTTCTTGAGTTTCTTCTTGATATTGTTGCACTGGAAGTAGAATGTTGCTTTTAACAACTTTTTCTTCTTCCCAATTCCAAGAAGCATTTTCATCAACTTCAACATCTCGACTGATGATGAGCTTTTTTGTTTGTAGGTTGTAGACTCGATAGCCTTTTGATTGTGTGCTATATCCCAAGAATATTCCTCGTATAGTTTTGTCTTCAAGCTTGTGCCTCCTTTGATCAGGAACATGTATGTAGCAAATAGATCCAAATACTCGTAGGTGTTTAGCTGATGGCTTTCTCCCACTCCAAGCTTCAATAGGAGTCTTGTCTTGGACTGCTTTAGTTGGACATCTGTTTAGAATATAAACTGCAGTGTAGACTGCTTCAGCCCAAAAAGTGTTAGGCATACTTTTCTCTTTCAGCATTGATCTTGCCATCTCCATAACTGTGCGATTCTTTCTCTCTGACACGCCATTTTGTTGTGGAGTATATGCGACTGTAAGTTGTCGCTCTATGCCTTCATCTTCACAGAATTTGTCAAACTTGCGAGATGTGTACTCCTTGCCACGATCACTTCTAAGTACTTTTAGCTGTTTTCCACTTTGCTTCTCAACAAGGGCCTTGAATTTCTTGAATACTCCAAAAACTTCTGACTTTGCCTTTAAGAAATAGACCCATGTCATTCTAGAGAAGTCATCGATGAAGAGGATGAAATACCTGTTGTTATGATGTGAAGGTGTTCTCATCGGTCCGCAAACATCGGTATGAATCAACTCCAATAAGTCTTTTGCTCTCCATGCTTTGTCTGTCGAGAATGGTAATCGATGTTGTTTTCCGAGGAGACATCCTTCACATGATTCATTATTTTCCTTCAAGCATGGAAGATCTCTCATCATGTTTTTCGTATATAGAAGCTTTAAGGCATGTATGTTGAAGTGGCCAAATCTCCTATGCCAAAGCCATGAGTCATCAACTTCTACCTTCATGGCAATATTAGTTCCAGGTTTGAAGCTTATAGGAAAGCTTCTATTTCTCTTCTCCATTTTTACTTGGCCAATTTCTATCATTTTACTGTCATAAATTTTGCATGTATCTTTCTCAAAATGAAGAGAATATCCATTCTCCATCATTTGGCCAATACTTAAAAGATTCTCTTTAAGATTTGGAACTAGTAAAACATCCTTGATGAATTTCGTACCTTTTTTTGTCTCCACCATGACAGTTCCTTTGCCTCGAGACTCCACTGTGGTGCCATTTCCTAGGCGAACTTTGACATTGACAGATTTATCAATGTCTTTGAAGATACTTTGATCTTTTGCCATGTGATTACTGCATCCACTATCCAAGTACCAACTTCCTTCTCTACCAGAAGATTCTTGATTGGCGTAGAATAAGAGTTTCTCTTGATTATCTTCTTCCGCAAAGTTTGCTTGATGCTTATTTTTATTACGACAATACTTTTCTATGTGACCAAATTTCTTGCAATAGTGACATTGAGGTTTTCCATGATGCCAACAATCTTTTTCCAAGTGACTTGTCTTTTTACATATGCCACATGGAGGATATTTTTCTTGACGAGTCTTAGAGAAGCTTCTAGGATTTTCTTTATTTCTAGAAATTTCTTCTCTACTTTTATTTCCTTCATATTCTTTATTCTGAGACCGTAATTTTAGTTTTGATTGAAAGGCATTTTCAACCGAGTCTTCTTCATGCCTTTTCAATCTTTGTTCATAAGCTTCAAGAGAGCCTATTAGTTGTGTGACTGACAATGTAGCCAAATCTTTTGTTTGTTCAATCGCGGTTGCGATTGCATCATACTTTTGGGGAATAGAAATTAAAATTTTCTCAACGATCTTTTTGTCAAGAATATTTTCCCCATAGGCTCTCATCTGACTAACTATTTCTTTTATTCTAGAATAGTAGTCTTTAATGGTCTCAGATTCTTTCATTCTTAATAATTCAAACTCTCGTCTTAGAGAATGAAGTTTAATATTGCGTACCTCGTCACTTCCTTGAAACTCCTCTTGTATTGTGTTCCAAGCTTGTTCTGCACTTGTGGCACCAATTATCCTTGGAAAAATTGTGTCATCAACTGCTTGTTGAAGAACAAATAAAGCCCTTGAATCCTTCTGCTTGTTTTCTTTCAACTCCTTCTTTTGAGCTGCAGTAAGAGTAGAGGTGTCTTCTGGAATAGTGAATCCCTCTTCTATGATATCCCATAAGTCTTGAGAGCGGAAGAATGTCTTCATTTTGACACTCCAAAAATCATAATTTTCTCCTTTGAAAATAGGTACTGGAATTGATGATGTTTGATTAGTAGTAGCCATTGTTGAGAATATATTTGGGAGTAGTAGAATGAGTTATAGTTTTGTTTGAGGTACTTGAAAATTTTATCTACGCCCAATAGATGACCGAACGTAGCTCTGGTACCACTGTTAGTATTTTAAGGTTGTGAAATGAGTAGTTGATGGGATAGAGAAAATGTAGAAATAGTTGAATGTAAAAGTAGTAGTTGGAAGAAGTGTTGTAGTTGTCTTTAGTTGTAGTAGATGTTGGTTCATACAAATGATAGATGTTGGCTATTTCTTACCTCAAATGATAGTACACATGGGTATTTATAGACCTCTTCTCTCTTTCATGACTATTCTAGAAAATTCTAGCTAGAACTTATGTAGAAAGTTCTAGGCTTCCTATGTAGAATTTTCTTGATTATTTCTTCTTATCTTAGGATTTTCTACAACATTCTAGAATTTATATTACATTTCAATTCCTCTATCTAAGGAGCTTCTACATTCTTCTAGAAATTGCATTATACTTTAATAACTCTATTACTTATCATTATGCCTGTTTAAAATTACTATAATTTTTTTATTTATGTATATTAGATATTCTGTTTCTGATGATTATACAAATGTAAAGATGTATGTGAAACACGATATAGATGGATGATGTGATGAACCCAACCATTTTCAGAAAAGAAAACATTCAATTATTATACAGAAGGTAACATCGTCCTAATCCATAAAGGTTTTGGACAATGTTTGCACCTTTCTTAGGAGTCTAATTATTAACTGCCCTTCATTTAAGGAACGCTAGAAAGTGCTTATCTATAATGCCCGATCCTTTTTTACCTTAACATTCCCCTTTACCCTAAATAACTTACGACAATGGAAAAAATAATCACAAAATACTCAAGAATTTTAGAGTGCACACCTCCACACTGAAACCCGATCCTAACGCTTTTCAAGACTTTCCAGAAATTTCATACACACCCCTAATACAAATGTCTATCCATTCTCCTACATCCAATTTCACACACTTAAAGCCTCCTAACCAAATGTCCTATCCCTTCACAAACCACCCTACAATGATTTAGATAATTTGGAGACTTTTCCACATGAATAAACCCCTAGGAGCTACTCAAATACCCTCGCCCATGCTTCAACCTAAAAAAAAAAACACCATTAACTCTTCTCTTACAATAATCATAACACCAAACCTGTTCGTGACCTTCTCTGTATTCTCAAAAAGAAACTCCATCTCCTAAACTAAACCCATCAATCCCTACCGGAAAAGCCTAACCCAACACCAGGTTACTCAATGGCTTTGAATGTCCATAACTCTATAATATTGTGTACTACAACCAGTCCATGATCAAGCATGCTATCCGTAAAAACATGCAACATAATAAATATATCCATAATCCAACCTTAAATCAATGAATCATCACCCCTACAATTACCCAACACATACACAAATATGTTGGTTATTTACAAGAACCAATTCACAATTTTAGAGAAGTTCAAAATTATTAAGAAGTGGTCATTTTTTAAACTGTGTCATCACTAATTTAAGTAAAATAGAAAGTAAACTACCAAAAAATATTAAAAAAATCATATTAAATAAAATATTGAGATTTTTTTTATTTTTTGTTCAGTGATATAAAATTTTATTCTACCGTAAGAGTCCATTTTTGAGGCATGATAGAGCTCAATTACTAACATTTCATATGCCATATACACCTGTCACAAGCTCAACAATCAATTTAATACTTTTATCAACTTGTAACCAAAAATTCTATTATACTACCTAAAATGAATTTATATAGAGTTATATGTATATAAGCGTGTATATAAAAATAGCCTAAGTCGAACTACAACAAGATATCCAATTCTCATCCATCAATTCATGTCACTGAAAAAAAAATATGTTAGTAGTATTATGAAAAAAATATAAAATAAAAAATTTAAAGTTAGTCTTCACACCAATCGAAAAAAAAAATTGATAACAAGATAGTAGATGCAACTTGTTATATAAGTTAGATCAGAAGTTTAATATATTTGACAATAACAATGACATATATTGTATTTGAAGTAAGATTATTTAAAAGATTCATGGAAGAGCAATGTATTTACAAGGTTTAAAGGAAGTTTATGATACATCAAAGATAGAATTTTTTTTATGATAGTAACACTAGTACAGTTTAATGAATAGGCACCGGTTATTTTCAGTCATGAACATCGGTTCTCAAACCGAGGCATACGTAGGCGGGATAAAAAGTATTCGCCTCGGTTCTCTTTACTTGAAACGGTATCTAGTATTCATTTGGTTAAATGAACTGAGGCAGTATCAGTATCAGTTCTTTCAATGGTCAGATGGTATCGTCATCGTTCCGCCCAGTTAGGACTCTCTTTCGGGGGAGACTCATTGATCTTGCAAGAAGCAAAAATGGTTGGAGACATGAAATTCTTTGAGTCCTTTGAACAAAACAGCTGCTGATCGAACCTTCAAAGTTTTCAAAATTTGATCTTTCCCATTTTTTTTGTCATCCAAGGAGTCTAGAAAAATCTACAGAACACCAACAAAGCCTCTTCTAGAAAAATCTGCAGAATAAGTAGAGATTGGAAACGGGAAGACCATGGCGACTGGATGTGACCCTCCATGTCCGAACACTGAACGAGAAGCCCTAAATCAAAATCGCGCCTCCACCTACAACCACAATCAGACCTGCAGCTGATCAAAGCAAAGCAGACCAGAGCGTGGTTAAACTTCCAATTTTAATAATTTTACTGCAACTAGTCCTGTAGTCCAAAAATTATGATTTTTGTGTCCAAAGAAAGATATTTGAGTCTAGTTTCCAACCAATCAAGAATCAACTCAATTGGAGTTTGGTAGAGAGAGTAATGAGCAAAATAGTCATCAAAGGTCAAAGCTGAGCAGAGTGGAAATTGAAGTGTTATGATGAGCGTGGAAGTGGCTTCCAAAGCCTTGTTCCACTTTGCTTGGGTGGGCACATATTGCTCCACTTTGCTTGGGTGGACACATATTGTTTTCCACTTTGCTTGGGTGGGTACATGTTTTCTAGACTTAGGAGGCTTGTAAGTGACCTTGGGGAGGTTAAAGCTTGGAGAGTGGAGAAGAGATTTGGGAGAGCAACCAAGTTGGTGAGAGAAAGGAAGAGTCACCCTAGCCTTGGAGTTCGGTAGAGAGAGTAATGAGTAAAATAACAAGCAAAGGTCAGTGTGGACAACATTCAATTTTACTTGTTGGGAGCACTTATCTACACTCTTTAACCAAGAGTGTGGGTAAGAGGGCATTAAGAATTCTCTTCCATTGTTGGAAGAGGAAAGAATGTGAGGAGTGAAATAGATGTTTGGTGAGATGGGGTTCACTTGAAAATGTAGATATAGAGAGGAGTGTGCTTAGAGAAAAAAAAAGGTGTATTAGAATTATGTTTTTCTTTGATGTTGGATATTAATTAGAAAAAGTGGGGGTGCACTAGAAATGTTGTTCTAGTTGATGGAAGAGTGAAATTAGTAATTTTAGAGGAGTGCGGCAGTAGGATAAATAATTAAATTAAGTTATTTAATTATCTGTTAGTCAATGAATTCAGTTGACTTTATATATGATGGTGATGGTTGTGATGGTAAAATTGTGAGAGCAAGCGTTGTGTCATATATCCCTGGAATCTTGTTGAATCGATGATGTTCGTATTGCGATACGATAATGTGTTGAGTCTCTGCGGAGACTGAGGTTCGAGTGTGATAGTAAAACTGTGAGAGTAAGCGGTCTGTCATTTCCTTAGAATTTTTGTCGAATCGATGGTGTTCGTATTGCGATACGATAGTGTGTTGAGTCTCTATGGAGGCTGAGATTCGAGTGTCACCCTTTCCTCATGCGTGGGGACTAGAGAGGGTTGGATGTCTCGCCCAATGACTTCGGCTCGTGTGAGTATAGCGCTCGGTGTGTGCGCCTAACCGAAGTTTTTACTTGTAATTCCTTGAGGAGTCGGGGAGATAGGTCTAAAGTTGCGATGGAAGACGACTCGAATCCCCCTGTTTTGCGAAACAGGTTTGGTACGACAAAAATTCAAGGAAACAACAGAAGCTTGTGTCAATGATTTGAGTTGTGAGTTTAATACTGTGATGTATTGTGATGTGTGACTTTGATAGTCTGAGTGGTGATGATCTGAGGTATTAATATTATGACTTTGATAGTCCGAGTGGTTATGATCTGAGGTACTAATATTGTGAATTTGATAGTCTGAGTGTGGTGATTATATGAGTTATGAGTTGAATATTATAGTCTGGGTGGTGATGATCTAAGTTATGAGTTGAATATTGCGTTGTAATGTAAGATTGTGATTAGGATAATCTAAGTTGAGATATTTTGATATTGAAATTACATGTTATGTTAGGTTCTTCGTTCCTCACCCTGAAATATTGTGGTTGTGGTTTCCACCTACGATGATCGTACTTGTATGGGAGTAGATGGCGTTGCAAATAAGGCAGAGATGAAGTAGCACGACGCGTGGGGACTTATCATGTTTTAAAGTAATTTTATGTCTTTGAATAATGAATTTGATATTTGTAAGGTTTTAACCTTATGTTGTAAGACGCTTAACCTTTTTTTATGTTATAAAAAATCACAAAAAAATATAAAATTACAAAAGTTTTAAAAAATAAACTGAGTATAGTTTGAATGTGTTTTCTGTTTTGGACGTTGTTTTTCTATATGTAAATATTATTATAATGTTATTGTTTTATTTTAAATACTTCGTTAAATAAAATTTTTATTAAACCCTATGTAAATATAACTATTATTCTTATAATTTATATAAGAAAAAATTACAAAAATGAAAAAATCATAAAGTAAAAAATGATTTCTTGTTTTTTTTAAAAAAATTAATTAAAAGTAACAAAAAAATTATTTTAAAGGTTAAGCACATTTGTGATTCCTCTCATCGTCCTTGTGTTGAAACTTTTTCTTTTTTTATAAAAAAAATGCCAAAAAGATATATTAAAGGTTAAATACATGTATGATCGCTCACATCATTTTGTGCTGAAAAGTTTTTCTCTTTTTTTATAAGAAATACCAAAAAAAATATTTTAAAGGTTAAGCATCGCATCGTCGTCCTTGTGCTAAAAACTTTTTCTCTTTCTTTCATAAAAAATACCAAAAAAAAATTTTAAAGGTTAAGCACATGCACTCGCGGTGCTAAAAACCTTTTCTCTTTCTTTCATTTCCAAAAAATCCAAAATTATCCATAATCATTTTCAAACAAAATTTTCAAACAAATTCCAAACAAACTTTTCAAACAGTTTCAATAGAACTACGTAACCCTGATTTCAATAGAATATATATTATTAGTTACTCGGGCAAAATTGAGAATTGACACTTTCTTTTTAAAATTTTAAACTAATTTAATCCCTCATCTTTAAAACTGTGCAAATTTAGTATCACTTGGACTAGAGTTTGTAGTTGTAGCTACACCATGTAAACTTGTAATATTAATGTTTTGTTAAAACACATTTGTAACATTTTCTATTGAAAAAATGTCATTAAAAATTTTTAGAAATATATTTATAAATGTAATTATTATCACGTAAAAATGATACTAAACATTAGAAGTTATTAAATCTTATTAATTACATAGATTTCGTGACATTTCTTTTAATGTTATTTATTTGGATTTTATAAGGTTACTTTCGATTTGTAATTAAGAGTAGGACGTTGAGAATTTGGTTATATAAATCCATGGTGGCAGAGTGAATGCAACACAACCTTTGAATTATTTGGACTTGTTAGTGAGGAAGGGAAACATGGATACCACAGTGAAGCAAACTCTTTGTGGCAATGTCTTGTTATTGATATTGTTTTGTACACTGATCTTCAGTAGCGGTGCTGCTTCTATCAAGGGTATGAAGTTCTTTCATATATATATATATACTTAAATTGTCATTTTGGCTATGAAATCATTAACCTTTATATAATTGTATTAGCAGATAGTGAAATTGGAGAAAATTTGGTGTCATCAACGGATAGGCCTAAGATGCTTATCGGATCAAGTCCACCAACCTGCATTTCCAGGTGTAACAACTGCACACCTTGCAAACCAATTCTTGTACCATTGCCACCTCCTCTTCCACAACAAACCCACTCTACCTTTGAGCAACCTCACACAGCCTTCCAGCGACCCGATGACTTTGGGCCTGAGACTGTGATCTGGAAATGCACGTGTGGCGGCAAGCTGTACAATCCATAGATTTATTATGTCTATTCATGTTTGATATGGAATTTGACACCATAAAGGTTTATAATAAAAGTATAATTAACAATTATTTTGGTTAAGTTGGATTGATTTATAATACCAAATTCAATTTTTATATAAATGTTATAATTATGCTTTTGTTAAAATTGATATTTTATTAAATATTTTTAATAATATGAGGTTTATTTAAATTCAAATTTTATATTGAAATTTATTTAAAATTTGCTTTTAAATTTTAAATATATTTATTTTACATTGTTAATTATAAAATTGTTTTAAAATTTAAATTTATAAAACTATTATTTTTAAATCAATCCTAATATTTATATAAAAATTATTGATATTTATTGTTATACAAATATTTGAAATGTAAATTTATAAATCTTTACAATTTTATATGCAATTATTTGAAGTATACATTAAAATTAAAAAAACAATATAAAGTTTGATATTAGCACTCTGACTACCGCATTGAGGCCATCCCCGTTCGTCGATAATTTATTTGCGGAACCCTCGCTAACCCTTGATGAGTTACAGAAGAGGGTCGCTCGGTTCATCAGAATAGAAGAGATGAGGGCGGTCCAAGAGATGAAGGCGGTCCAAGAGATGAAGGCGGTCCAGAAGCGACAACAGGAGCAAAGCTCGAGTTCAGGGCAGGAGAAGAATGAAGGCAAAAAACCGTTCGTACCTAGCGAACGACCAAAGGGCCAAAGGTACAAAGATAGCCCAAAGGAGGCTAGGTACGAAAAGTACACCCCGTTGAATATGCCAAGGCACTACAGGAAAAACAATTATTACCGGCGGAGTATTACCGAAGGCCTTTTGACTTTCGGTAAATGTAGTTTATCGAAGGCTTTTCCGAAGGCTTGTGTAGTAAGACTTTACCGAAGGATAATGGCCGTTTGTAATGGACACGAGTCATTACCGAAGGCAAACGACCATTGGTAAGTGGATGATGTATATGAAATTAGAAAGTGAGATATTTCCCTCCCCTCATTTCGCGAAAACTCCTTCTTCCCCAATATTCAGATTCTCTACCCTAACTCCCTCTACGGACTCACTCTGTGGCTTGTGCAGACTACTTCCCACCCTAACCACAATTGGGATACGCTTCTTCCCCACTCCTCCATTATAGGTGAAGTCTCCCATTCTCCCATCTCATTTTCCTTTCATGTTACTCTTTTCGATTATGCGACAATGGTGGAACCTTTTTTCTTGTAGCGATTTTGCAGTGTCCTGAGTTGAGGAAAGTGGTGGGTGGTTGAGTTGAAGGCTACCATTGTCGTGAGGAAATTGTAGGTGGGGTTCTTGGTGGGTGACGATAGGGTTCTGGTTGCATGATGACGGGGTTTCAGGTCTATGACGACAAGGTGACGTAGACGAGGCGGCGTAACCAGGGGAGTGTCGCTGCGTGACAAGGTCTTCCACTACTGCTTTAGAGGCTATTGAAGGGGCTACCGTCGAGGTAAGTTGTCATTTTGATTAATGAACTATAAAAGCTAAGAAGAATTTGTTCTGACTTTGTTCAATGTATGCTCTCAATTAGTTTGTGCAATATGATTTGTTATAGAACATGTCATTATTGTTTTGCGCAGTGATGATGTTGACTGTGTTTTGTTAATTTTCTTTTCATTTGCGTTAGAATAGAAGATGTTTTGTTAATTTTCTTTTCATTTTCGTTTCCGGCGGTTTTAAACCCCAAAAAGTGCTTTACCCGCGGTTAAAGAAATCGTAGGAAAAAGCTCCGTCACTAAAAAAATTATTGACAGTTTTTGGAGAAACCGCCGGTATTAGCAGGGGTTTCTCAGAACCGACGTTATTAGCGGAGGTTTCTCAGAACTGTTGATATTAGGAGAGGTTTTTCAAAACCGCCTATATTAACGGGAGTTTTTCAAAACTGCCGGAACTAACCGGAGTTTTTTAAAACTGCCCCTATTTATAGGGTTTTACCTAATCGGGGTTCTAAAACCTCCGAAAATGTGTACAATATTTTTTATTATAATAAAATGTAATTATGATAAAATTAGTTTTATTGATCATACAGATGAAATAATATTAACTAAAATTGAATATTACATATAAAATAAACTATATTGTTCAATATTTTTTAATATGGTCATAAAACTAATTGTTCATATATATTAAAAAAAAATATGTTTAACTCTAAATTAAAATACTAAAAGTATGACTGAGATGTTCATTACAATACTAAATTGTTTAATTTTGTTCTTTATTACAATACTAAATTGTTCATTACAAAACGGTAAATGAAGTTGTCATAGCGGATGTCGTTCTTCCTGTGCCTACAGATGAGTTTTTCACTGTGGAAGAAGCATTTAGGTCTTTTGTCGCCTGGCCTAGACATTTGGTTGGTCATGTATCTAATCCCCCGGTAAACACTCGTACTATATACTTCTCAATTTTAATATTTACTTCTAATTGACGTTATAACATAACCACTTTTGCATTTAACCGCAGATAGGTCAAGAGGGAAGTCCTAGACCGAAGAAGACTCATTTATCTGAGGATGACCCTCTTGGTGCGTTAGACGAGCTTGCTAAACTCATTTCAGATGTGCCGATGAATGTACATTGGGATTCTACTACATTTGAAAGAGAAGCTCAGATCCCATTGTACTTGCATCATCAAGATGTTAGGGAGCTTGCGTCAGGGAGAGATGAAATTAATATTACACTCATTCAGCTGTGGATGATGTAAGTTTATGAAAACTTTTATATATAATTCTATTTTATCAACTTACTTATATCATATTATTTCTTCATTTTAGGTATCTGTTTGATGTTAGTAACAAGAAGGGGTTCAACGATGTATATGGGTTCATTGACCCCTCTATGACTCATGAAAGAAATAAATTTGATGATATCCAAACATACATCACCGGCTGCTTTGGAATGGGGAAGGAGATATATTTTCTCCCTTATATACATGGGTAAGTGAAGTTTGTTAACTTCAACACATTCATTTATTAATTTTGGTATATCAATCATAAGTTATTACCAATTTCAGATGTCATTGGCAGCTACTTGTGATCTCCATACTGGAGAACACGGCTGTCTGGTTTTGTTCATTGCATAAGTCTCCTCCCAGCCCTCTTAGACATGTAGTAGATTGGTAAGAATCTCAATGTGTGGTCCTTTTTTTTTATATAAATGTATGCTAAAGGAATTTTTTTTAATAGTTCCCTTGCAACACATATGATGTTATCTGGGAGATCTACTGCTACAGCTAAAAAGCTTGCATGGGTTTCCCTTAAGGTTTGGTATTTTAGTCCATACTTTGTTACATTTGGTTCCATTCAAATGATGTTACTTAACATTTTTTAATTATGATGATATATTGTAGTGTAATAGACAAATGGGGTCATATGAATGTGGTTACTACATTATGTTTTGGATGATGACCATCATTCGTGCACATTACACCAGTGGATGGGAAACGGTAATATTTAGGTTTGAATTTTATGTTCTCTATATTTGGATTTCATATACACTAATTGAAATCATTGTGCTTTATGCAAAGATT
This sequence comes from Vigna nakashimae, assembly GCA_034642375.1. Classification (NCBI taxonomy): domain Eukaryota; kingdom Viridiplantae; phylum Streptophyta; class Magnoliopsida; order Fabales; family Fabaceae; genus Vigna; species Vigna nakashimae. The sequence continues at coordinate 9,567,427 of CM067763.1, read as the reverse complement.
TAATAGGACTGCTTCAATTCCAGAGAAGTCAATCCAATTTGTGAGGAAAACACTTGTTAAATATGTAATTCATTTATATAATAGTATGTAGTAGATATTAGGATATACTAAGTTCTAAGTCTATGTTTCAAAGTTGTTTTATGCTTTTTTACATTACTATAAATTCAACATGTACATTGCATTGATTTATGCTTGAAACTTGGTTTATGATTACATTGGATTGATTTATGCTTTTAAGAATTTGATTTATGATTCCATTCAATATATTTATGTTTTAATATAAATTTCATTTAAAATATACGTTTCTGCAATATTCTGGACTGTTCTGGTTATAAAAATATATGCAGGTCTGTTTCTGTGGTTTGGAATGCTGCAGAAACAGAAATCATTTAAAAAAAAACGTACTTATATGCCTCGGTTCTGGTAAAAACCGAAGTCAAAAGACCACTTACGGCCTCGGTTGTGGTCAAACCCGAAGCAGAATGTGTCGCGGAAGAGAACAAAAAAAAACAATCTACTGCCTCGGTTTAGGCTACAACCGAGGCAGTAGAGTGGGACTTTATGCCTCGGTTAAAGATAACCGAGTCAGAATGGGTTACGAAAAAAATAAATTAAAAAACCTAAAGCTTTAATGCTTCGATTAGACCTGAACCGAGGCAGTAGGGTGAGACTTTATGCCTCGGTTCACAACCGAGACCAAAAGTGTTGGACTTTTTACCTCGGCTGAATATGCCTCGGTTCATAAACTGCTGCCTATAAACAAAAATAACCGCTGTCGTTTTCCCTGACTGTACTAGTGCATACTTGCTTTATGATATACCTACAATATAACATAGAATATACAGGTCTATAATACAACAAGATAGCAGATAAATCAAAATAAAATAGATCTAGCCACTATAATCCTCACTCGAACTGGTGATACATTGCAAACAGGCCAATATGGAAGACCGAATTCCTTTTCTTAACATCAATTTGGCAGCTGAGAAGCGAACAGGATGGACATCTCCATCCTCCCAGGAGAACCTTCATAGCCATTCTTTATAATCTTCATGAACTCCCCCTTTACTGAATCGATGTCCAGGCTCTGTTTTCTCACTATCAACATATTCTGTAGGGTTAGGGTCACAAAATCCTTGAGTAACCTCCAGCTGCAGCAAACAAAGCTATATGAGGAAATGACAACAAAATTCATTCTTGATTGATTCATGATTATGAGTGAGGTTTCCAAAAGTAACATTAAAATTAACAGCAACAGAGGACATTTTTACAACATAAATATTTATGCCAAGCCCATAAAAGTGACCTTAATATAGTTATGGTTTAAATGGAAAACATCATGTCTCGTAAAAGAAAAATATTTACAAATAAATAGTGAAGCATCTCCAGTGTGATTATAACGAATGGTATGGATCATAGTCACTTCTAAAGTAAAAGTGGATGTAATTATATGAGAAACCAAATTTACCATTTGAGCTACTTACATGCAGAAGAAGACCTCGAAAGGAGACTTTATCCAGCTAACCCATTCTACCAGTGCTTAATGGTTAGGAGAAGAGAGACAAATTTTGAGAAATCGGGAGTATCTTTCTGTGTATGGAAAAGGCTCGAATACATTATCCCAGAGGAAATATAGTTTCAAAATATCCTTCAATCCAGCCACATACAGAAAATGAGACTTATTTAAATGGGAGCATCAACCTCAATTATGGTTATCCACGAAGAAAAGAGTAATTTGATACACAGTGCATTATGATTAAGTTGCTCAGGATAAAATATAAATAACACAGGTAAGAAACATGCATACCAAAAAGAGATCTAGGTTAAGCAACACAACATACACTTGCCGCATTATGTCCAAGAATAGAGTTAGTCCTGATCTAGTACAAAGTGCTTTTAGTTATTATTTATCGTTTTCAGCTTAGAAAGGGCGAGCCCTTACCCTTGCATATCCAAGTACAATACAAGATCAAAGTTACATAGTTTGTTTGGGAAAAAATATTATGAATTGTTGTTTTTAGCTTTGAATTTCTTTTACTAATATACTTTATATCATACAGAAGAATATAAGTTGTCATAAGTGTATTTCTTCACCATACAACAAGTGAAGGTAGTGTAAACTACAGGTTAGTAGTCTAGAGTGTTATGTTGATTTTAACTATATTTATTATTATTTAAATGTTTCAGTAAGTATTTTATTCTTTTTAATATATAATATTATATTAAATATTCATTAACATGAGATTGTATCCAAGTCCTCTTTAAACCTATGATACAAAATGAAGAGAACTCTAAAAAAAACTAAAATGGAAAACTAAAATGGGTAAAAAATTACTAGAGCAAGTAACAAAAATAATCTGCATCCACATGAATATCAGCAGTATTAGAACTAAAATCCAAATTTGTAACATACTTTCAAATCTTTAACATTGAAGAGCTGTTATTCTTAAAGGTATAGAATCAACTTCATTATAAAAAATGCATCTAAATATGAACAAGAATCAACATTACTAACAGCAGTTATATTAATAGAATCAATGACAAATGCTAAACCAAGAATATTAGAATGAGAAAAATATCATTTAAATCAATTGCAACAGTGTTAGCAATATTCTTCATAAAATCAAAATACATATGACCAACAACATAAAACTTATTATGAACACTTTCAAAATCATCTAAAAGTTTGGCTTTATTTCAACCCCACCAAACAGAAGGGGCATTTTAAATCTATATAGTATTACCTCATGTGTTCCCATCTAATCCTGAAACTATTTCTGTTTTTCCATCATCATCAGCAACTTTACGACATAATTCATAAAGGTCATCGAAGAATTGTGCTTCATCAATACCAATCACATATATTCATGACTAGAAAAATAGGAACTTCCAATTATGTTTGTATAAGAAAAACAGGACAACCTTGAAATTCATTGTGAAAAGGAAATATTTTTCTTAATAGTTATACAAGTCGTGTTTCACAGATTTTGTCTGTTTTACCGTGCAAGAGCTTCTATACACGCAGTAACCTGCTACTAGCATTTGGTTTCCAGGTTGCATTGCATCTTCAAGACTTACTTTAGCCTCATTCTTTACCATGTAAATTCCAAAGATCTATGTGCAACAAAAAATGCTGACAGTTATTGTAATGTTTTCAGTTTTTAAATGCAACAATTTTGTTTGACAATTTGAAGTTAAAATTCATACAGTTCAAATAGAAACTTCGCAATCAATGTTTGAGGATCCATCCAAAGGATCAAACACAACAATGTATCTACAAAATTAAAAGGAACGTTGATGAGATAATGTATTTTATTTGATCAAACTTGTTAACAATTGGTGGAAATCAAATAATGAGAAAGAAGGGGGCAACCTGGACTTCAGATGAGTGTATGGTTTTGAGCATCTTCAAAACACTGCGTACAGCGAAGCATCTGGGTTCACCTACAAAACCATTACTCAATTCAGAACATGAAACAAATAAAAAAATCCATTAGCCACCTTATCATTAATAAAAATACATTTTATTATTCAACAAAAACAAAGAACTGTATGTGACATCATGTTCAATTGAGAAAGGTAAAAATAAAAATGCACCTTAAGGCAGAATAACTTAAAAAGTAAGGTTCTAAATATAAACTTTGGGCAGCTTCAAGTTCAACGAAAACTACAATGTAAAAAATCTTTCAATTTGTTTGAAATCTTGTACCATAAAAAATAATGCACCAGAATACAGAAAACTATAGCTAAAGATTGCAATCTAAGCTCGGATATAAATTCAGAGAGTAAGACAAAATTAACTAGAGCCACAAAATACGTTTCCAAATTCAAAAGGCAACCGAAAAGATAAGGTTAAAATTTAGATATCCGTTATTTAAATAAAAAAAATCCTTCATTGAATAATCCAAATAGAATATGTATCTTTAACATAAAGTTTCTAAGAAACAATGTTATTGGCATCAATTATGTCTAACAATGAAGAAACAGTCAGTCAATTCTAAGCCAGAAAAATAAGTTCTTCACACAATGGATCTATGGTCAAGAAAGTGTATTAGCATAACATAGAATATGAAAAAGATGGCAGCCAGTGTGAGGGATCTGAAAGCATGAGAAACAGCTCAACGTCTACATTCTGCTTTTCAGCAGTTTAAAATTAAATGTTCAAAGGAATACAAGATTTTTGGTTGTGTATGTTCGTTGATGAGTACTGACCTTCTTTGATTCCAAGCAGCGTTTCTCTGAGGAACATATATTTGTTCTGGCTTTTCTGGGGGCAAGCAATAGAGAGCTAGGGAGCTAGAAAACAAAAAACAACAATGTTTAGAGAAATTATTATGCGCACATTAAGTAAAAATAATAGCAATAAACTATATGTGAGAGGATATGCTAAATTTTCACCAGGTGTTGCTAGAAGCTTTGTAGAAATTTGTGGAGCCAGAGTGTGCAAGATAGGAGAACAAGAAAGTAACTCGTATCAGAAAGAGGCACTTCAGAGGCAAAGCATATGAAAAAACCATATTAAGAAAAGAATTAGAGAAACTTGCTTTATTTTCAACGGAATAATATACCTAATCTAAAACCTATTCCAAAAATGAAACAGAAAAAGGGTAATAAAATTAAACCTTGACCAACAATTAAACATTCCAAGCAACACCACAGAAAGATATGGAGGAGGAGGAGGAGCAGCGAGTGCAACCAGCTCCAACACTGGTGCAGGTATTTTGGATCCCATTTCCTACACTGATGAGTCAATATTTTCTCAATTTCACTTAGCTTATTGTACCGAATTTAATCAGGGAATTGTGCTTAAATGTCCAGTATTCTCCCATTTTTCTTAATTGTGCTTAATTTGATCAGAAATTCTTATTTTAATTAATTTGAATTATCTGAGACTAATTATTTGCATTATTAATTGTAGGGAAATTATTGGACAATATTTGGGACATTTGGAGGTGAAAAGAAAATGCCACATCAATTATAATTTAAGTTAAAATGATTGAGGAGGTGTGGATTTAGTTTTTAGAGGTGCATGCGGTAATTTATTCTTGAAGAAAGAGAGCATGCGGTGGCCCATGAGAATGTTCCATCAACAGGGGTGTGTCCATAATTGTTCAGTAGCATTCAAAAGGAAGCAAAGCTCTTGGTTATCTCACGGCCTCCTAAGACAAAATGGAGAAATCTTTTATTCTTTTTGGAAGGAAGTGGGAGACACCAAAATGGGGCCACCACTCATGGCTTGGAAAAACTCACGCCCACACGAAAGAGGGTCACGGCCCATGAGCAGCACAGGGGTGTATCAAGTAAAATTGCTTCACGGTCCAGCTTCAGCATACATCCAAGGCCAGCAGCAAGGCTTGGATTCACGGGGAATAGGTCCTAGAAGCTGAAAAAGAGAGCAAGTCATTGACCCATATATTTGGGACATGGAGGGCCTGCCACGCGGAGAATGGAAGCATAGGGGGTGTATCCCACAAGGGCTTCACGGGAAGAAGCCTTGAAGCAGTAGAAACGTGAATGAGGAACACATCCGGGAGGTGCACAAGTGGAAGTGAAGCCCACGGCTGCACGTTACGCTCCAGCTTCAACAATGGCATCCAGCAACTTGGTTGCAGGTCCACGTCCAACAAGCATCACGGTCTAGTAGCAGCTGCGCGCACATGGAGGGCCTGCTTTCACGCAATTAATGAGAAGCACTTTGGAGGTGGCATGGAGAAAAAAATGAAAGCACGTGGAGCTGGAAGGAGTCCAGAAATTGCACGAGAAGACCACGGTCCAGAGGCATGCGTAGTAGGTTAGGGATGATTGGAATAGTGTTTTGAGGTGTGGGTGGTCCAGCTGCAAAAGAGGAGGGTAATTTCATTTTGGCAAAAAGGGAGCAGCACGTTCAGAGATGGAGGGCTACAGCTAGTTGGAAGGGACACGTTGGCTGGATTTTTCTCAGGAGAACAAAGAGCTTTTCCATTTCTTTCACTAGAAGAGAGGCGTACACGGTGATTCAAGAAAGCAGAAAGTGAAAGAGAAGAAAGACACTGTCATGGCTTGAAAGAAGGAGACATTCACGGACACATCCAGCTACTGGAGGTTCTGCACACTACTCTTTTGGTTGGAAAACATTGATTGAAGTAGCTTTATCCTCTTTGCTGTTAACGTGTTTATGTAGTGTCATTTCCAATTTGAACTGCATTTGATTGCTTATTTTACTTGTTGCATCTTATTTTATTCCATAAGCTTTATTACTTCTACACGGCTGTACTCAATGTTTGTTGTGATGGAAAGAGTAGTATATTTATTTAATTGCTTTTAGGGGGTAAGTTATGTTCGGTTTTGCAAAAATAATGAAGTGTTGAACGGTGACTCATGAATGAAGAACACATCATTGAATTAAAATTTAGAAAAAGGGTTATCTAGAAGAATGGCACATGCGGTATTTTATTTCTTTCTTGGTGGATGTACCAGCTGCATCGTTATGGTAGTTGCCACTTGGAAGAAGTTCAATTGTTTGGTAAAAAGAAATGTTGCACGGAGATTAAGGGAAGAGATTCATATTGTAGTGGAGGCTGGTAGCGTAGGGTGTAGAGTAGGAGGGCAGACGGCTGGGAGAGGCTCCATCTCTTCCAGTAGATAGCTCTCGGTTCTCATTCAGTGGCACAACATTTTTAGTTTTTCTTTCTCTTCCAATAGCCTTCTCGGTTTTCATTTCCCAACAGTGTAGAATTGTAATTCTGAAACGTGTAGTTCATTAGAAGTGTTTCACAGTTTGCTCATTTCATTTTCACTTGTACTGTCCAGAATTTTAATTTAAGTGTTCAATCTGTGATGAATTCCATTTTCAGTTAAATGTTTTTATCTGTTAAATTCATCGTTCAAGGTTTTCTGCACCATTAAATTCTGTCATTGTGTTCTACTGTTCATGTTCACGTTATTTTCAAGACTCGTTTTTACGGTTTATTTTTACTGATGTTTTTGGTAAATTCCAACACTGCGTAATTTTTCATTTTCTGATTTTACCGTTTTTACCATATGGCTTTTACTATGGTTAAATTAATTTCAACATTTTTAATATTGTTTTATTTAATTTTCTAGTGCAGTTTAATTTTATCCGCATCAAACCAAAACACTTTCAAACCCCCCCCCCACTACGTGTTTAGATCTGAGACTGAACCCAAATTGGTCCTTGAGAGACGACCTAGGAGTCACTTCCTAGTTTATACTGCATTCTTTTATGCACAACTTTTGTGAGAGGTGCGACCCTCATCATCATACACCAACAGTAGGAAGTATTTCATTGATTGCTATTCAGAGTCATAGACGCCTCCATCATCAGAGAAATCATCAAATGTTCGCATATCAAGCTAGTAACGCGAGATTCCACCTATCCCACCAAAACCTCTACAAACTTGTGAACCTTCTTGAGATTTATCAGTGACAAACTCAAGAGTGCAACCAAACCGTTTGTATTCATTTGCAAACCACTCCAAAAGAGACAACTTCTCCAGAGATGAAATTTTTTGAGTTACAACACAAAGATCGAATATCAGTAGATTGAACAAAGAACAAGAGAGCCAACATCGAACACAGTCTTACCTTGACGGTTAGTGCAGGAGCGCGCCAGAACACCTCAAACTCGCTCAACCCACAGATGGCTTGATGCCTCGACGCCTCCAACTCCACGCTCAACCAAGCAGGAGAAGACGAACACGAAGGAGAGCAGGAGAAGACGAACACGAAGGAGAGCAAGAGAAGACGAACACGAAGGAGAGCAGGAGAAGACGAACACAAAGCCAAGCAGAAGAAGATTGTGGTGCGGTGAAGGATTTGGGAAAAAATTTGATGAAGGCGGGGAAGGAGGCTAGGGTTTAGAGATAGTTTCAGAGAATTAGATTAGATGGAAAATTCCTGAAATTAATGACTGAAGGCGAGGGAGGAGATATAGGTTGGTAAGTATTCTAAAAATTAAAAAATTATATTTTAGCGGCGGTTTTGTTATAACCATCAGAAATACCTGCGGTTTTAGACATAAACCGCACGAATTATTCGGGGTTTCTAAGACCGCCTGTAAATAACCCCTCTTAAAATTAATTATTTTTGTAGTGATATATATTGAAAATTTTAAAATAAAATTTTAAATAAATTTTAATATAAAATATAAATTTAAATAAAATTAATCATTTTAAAATACTTAATAAAAATATCAATTTTAATTTAAATATTTGTATAACATTTATATAAAAGTTAAATCTGTTATAAATTTTGAAGTTGGAGGAAATTGTTCAATTTTTAAAACGGATAACATAACTAACGTCTTTCTTACTTTCCTCTTTTTTCCGCAAGCCCCTTCTCATATAACTTCTTTAGGAACTAGAAACACGAAAAACATTTTTCTTCCTTTCCTCTTTTTCACTTAGATATGAAAACGTGAAAACACGTTGGAGTGATGGTTCCCTCTATTTTTTATTCTCCTTCGTGTGATGGTTTCTAACAATTTTCGTTGACCTAAAATAAACTAGTTGGATTTGTTGGGTTGATGGCTGTTTAGGGCTTGAAAGGGATTTGTTGGTCGTAAAACTCATGGAAGTAAAAAAGTGAAGAAAGGGAAGGAGGGAGGAAGAGGAAGATGGACAAGATCACGATATTTATCGATGATTTTACTAACAATTTTTTTACCGTATTTATACAGACATTATCGACAAATTTTGTTGTCGTTAATTATCGACGGTTTAGAAATTCTGTCGATATAATTTACCGATAACATTTCTACCGATGGTAAGTTTGATTTACCAACAAATTTTAAGCATTACCAACAGATTTTGGTCGTGGATAATATTATTTTTTCTTGTTAAATTGAATCAAAGTAACAAATATAGTGACCAAATTGAGATTTAGATAATAAATTGACACATGACACAGCGCTTACTTATTATGTGTCAAGAAATTTTTTTAAAAATGATATAAAAAAGTCACGAACTAACACGTAACGTTATTGTAATATATATGTTATACATTTTTAAAATAAAGATTAAACTTCATTTAACTAGTTTAAACTTGTTAGAATATGAAAATTACACATTCTAAGGTTACTTTAGGTGAATTTCTAATTTATCACCTATTTAGTACACTTTTTTATGTTTTAAGTGCCAAATTTAGAGATGTGAGTAGTGATTTTTAGAAGTTGTCTTAGGAGTCAAAACTTCACTTAATTCTTTGTCATTTCTAGTCCATTAGAACTGGTGTAGATAGTTTCAGTTTCAGGTCTCTATAACAGAATGCACATTTGCATCCTAATCTATTTCACCCTATTCTAGTGTAACTTTAGGTGCTCAATAGTCAAATTTGATTTTCATTTTATTTTCGATTTGTGACTTCATTTTTATCTATTTGTTTATGTTTTAAAAGTTTTCTAGATAGTTATTTGACAGTTTCAATTAGTACTTTAATAAAATTTTCATTCTTAGCACTTTACCCTATTATACTTACTACTTTAGGTTATAGGTTGTCATAAATTTAGTTTTAGGTACTTTTTGTAGTGTGAGTTTTTTATTACCTAGGTGTTACCCTTCTAAACTTTTTAGGATATTTTCTTTCTAGTTTAGGCTAGTTTAGTGCACTTTGCAAATTTTTAGCATTCTAGTTACAATTTTAGAGGTTTAAGTAGTGATTTTTAAAACTTGTCTTAGGAATAACTTCTTCACTCAATTATTTGTCATTTCTATTCCATTACAACTTTTGTAGATAGTTTTACTTCTCTACAACAGAATGAACATTTTCACTATTAGAATTTCACCCTATTCTAGTATAATTTTAGGTGCTCAATAGTTAAATTTTTATTTTGTTCTTATTTTCGAATTGTGACTTCATTTTAATCTCTTTTATGTTTTAAAAGTTGTCTACATATTTATTTTACAGTTTCAATTGGTACTTTAATACAATTTTCATTCTTACCACTTTTACCCTATTATTCTTACTAGTTTAGCTTCTGGGTTGTCTTATTTATTGTACATTATCCAGAAACATGCTTTTATTTTGACATTATCTAGAGACATGCTTTTATTTTGACTCTATCTTCTTAGAAATGCATCTCTATATCATTTGTTCCTCACTTCTCATTACAATCATCTCCTAAATATAGCTAACTTATGAGCATATTCTATGCTTCTATCACCCAAGTACAAAACTCAATGAGAAAATAAATGCTTCTCCATACATAGATATCACTGACAACAATTGGTTTGGACAAGAAGTAACATGTGTAGTGTTTGGAGAATATAACGAACAAAAAAATTTAAGGCAAAAGTGTATAGAGAAGCATGCAAGAGACACTACAACAATTAAAACATCAACAAGACACTGGAAGATTAATGTAAGATGTTCAACAATGACCTATATGCCAAACCATATTTAAAACAATAGTTTCAAATGTTGTTCTAGCTATTTGAGATCAAACACAACAATATTGGACCATTCAAGATCAAAGGAAAGTGGTACTGGACAATCAAGGCAATGTGCAAAACATCAATCAACCATCTAATTGCACTCTAATTGACCATTCTAGCCTTATTAAGAACAAAACACCACAGAATAAGTGTTGCAGTATTACAATTATAGTCTACAAGCTCCCATAACCTAATTAAACCTTTAAACCCAACCAATAATTACCCAACAAACCATACTCTAATTTTCCAGTATGTTCATGGAGGAACACATTAATTAAGTGCTTAAACCTGTCATTAGTATGTTCCTTCCTAATGCTTGTGGTATTTTATATTTATGTGTTGAACAAAAGACACGAGTTCAGATATGAGAATGTGATGTATTGGAGTTAAATCCAATCAATTCCTGCTTCTTATGGAACCATATAATTGACGAAACCTAAAAACCAAAAAAGGTGAATACGAAACTGACCCCTCAAAGTATCAGTGTTGGACTGTTGCTTCTCTAATATAATCACTTTCACATCAACCCTTATACAATTGACTTAGAAAAATTGTATCTTTCATCTCGCAAAAACACCTTAAGGATTTTTTTATAGTTTTTGTTCATTTAACCACTTGCCAAACCTTTGATTACCTCTCATAATGCGCCAAATAATGTTATCTATAGGGAGGAGTGTGTGCTTGTTAATAGATAGTTGATTACAGCAAGATTAAATACTAAGCATGCATCTGGTGGTAACAACCATTTATAGTTTAAAATCTCATCATTAAAGGAAAATATATGACACGATTGAGCATTGTTATAACTCAACAAGACAACTGAGAAAATTTCATAACAGAGCACAACTCTTATAACATCATTGCCACCCAAAATAGAACAATCCACTATATCAATTGTTAAAATCTATCGAACAAAACATCTTCTATTCTAACGCAAATGAAAAGAAAATTAACAAAACACAGTCAACATCATCACTACACAAAACAATAATGACATGTTCTATAACAAATCATATTGCACAAACTAATTGAGAGCATACATTGAACAAAGTCAGAACAACTTCTTCTTACCTTTTATAGTTCATCAATCAAAATGACAACTTACCCCGACGGTAGCCCCTTCAATAGCCTCTAAAGCGGTAGTGGAAGACCTTGTCACGCAGCGACACTCCTCTAGTTACGCCGCCTCGTCTACGTCGCCTTGTCGTCACGGACCTGGCACCCCGTCATCATGCAACTAGAACCCCGTCGTCACCCACCAAGAACCCCACCTACAATTTCCTCACGACAATGGTAGCCTTCAACTCAACCACCCACCACCTTCCTCAACTCAGGACACTGCAAAACCGCTACAAGAAAAAAGGTTCCACCACTATCGCATAATCGAAAAGAGTAACATGAAAGGAAAATGAGATGGGAGAATGGGAGACTTCACCTATAATGGAGGAGTGGGGAAGAAGCGTATCCCAATTGTGGTTAGGGTGGGAAGTAGTCTGCACAAGCCACAGAGTGAGTCCGTAGAGGGAGTTAGGGTAGAGAATCTGAATATTGGGGAAGAAGGAGTTTTCGCGAAATGAGGGGAGGGAAATATCTCACTTTCTAATTTCATATACATCATCCACTTACCGATGGTCGTTTGCCTTCGGTAATGACTCGTGTCCATTACAAACGGCCATTATCCTTCGGTAAAGTCTTACTACACAAGCCTTCGGAAAAGCCTTCGATAAACTACATTTACCGAAGGTCAAAAGGCCTTCGGTAATACTCCGCCGGTAATAATTATTTTTCCTGTAGTGCCTTGGCATATTCAACGGGGTGTACTTTTCGTACCTAGCCTCCTTTGGGCTATCTCTGTACCTCTGGCCCTTTGGCCGTTCGCTAGGTACGAACGGTTTCTTGCTCTCCTTCTTCTCCTGCCCTGAACTCGAGCTTTGCTCCTGTTGTCGCTTCTGGACCGCCCTCATCTCTTGGACTGCCCTCATCTCTTCTTTTCTGATGAACCGAGCTACCCTCTTCTCTTCTGTAACTCATCAAGGGTTAGCGAGGGTTCCGCAAATAAATTATCGACGAACGGGGAGGGCCTCAATGCGGTAGTCAGAGTGCTAATAGCAAACTTTATATTGTTTTTTTAATTTTAATGTATACTTCAAATAATTGCATATAAAATTGTAAAGATTTATAAATTTACATTTCAAATATTTGTATAACAATAAATATCAATAATTTTTATATAAATATTAGGATTGATTTAAAAATAATAGTTTTATAAATTTAAATTTTAAAACAATTTTATAATTAACAATGTAAAATAAATATATTTAAAATTTAAAAGCAAATTTTAAATAAATTTCAATATAAAATTTGAATTTAAATAAACCTCATATTATTAAAAATATTTAATAAAATATCAATTTTAACAAAAGCATAATTATAACATTTATATAAAAATTGAATTTGGTATTATAAATCAATCCAACTTAACCAAAATAATTGTTAATTATACTTTTATTATAAACCTTTATGGTGTCAAATTCCATATCAAACATGAATAGACATAATAAATCTATGGATTGTACAGCTTGCCGCCACACGTGCATTTCCAGATCACAGTCTCAGGCCCAAAGTCATCGGGTCGCTGGAAGGCTGTGTGAGGTTGCTCAAAGGTAGAGTGGGTTTGTTGTGGAAGAGGAGGTGGCAATGGTACAAGAATTGGTTTGCAAGGTGTGCAGTTGTTACACCTGGAAATGCAGGTTGGTGGACTTGATCCGATAAGCATCTTAGGCCTATCCGTTGATGACACCAAATTTTCTCCAATTTCACTATCTGCTAATACAATTATATAAAGGTTAATGATTTCATAGCCAAAATGACAATTTAAGTATATATATATATATGAAAGAACTTCATACCCTTGATAGAAGCAGCACCGCTACTGAAGATCAGTGTACAAAACAATATCAATAACAAGACATTGCCACAAAGAGTTTGCTTCACTGTGGTATCCATGTTTCCCTTCCTCACTAACAAGTCCAAATAATTCAAAGGTTGTGTTGCATTCACTCTGCCACCATGGATTTATATAACCAAATTCTCAACGTCCTACTCTTAATTACAAATCGAAAGTAACCTTATAAAATCCAAATAAATAACATTAAAAGAAATGTCACGAAATCTATGTAATTAATAAGATTTAATAACTTCTAATGTTTAGTATCATTTTTACGTGATAATAATTACATTTATAAATATATTTCTAAAAATTTTTAATGACATTTTTTCAATAGAAAATGTTACAAATGTGTTTTAACAAAACATTAATATTACAAGTTTACATGGTGTAGCTACAACTACAAACTCTAGTCCAAGTGATACTAAATTTGCACAGTTTTAAAGATGAGGGATTAAATTAGTTTAAAATTTTAAAAAGAAAGTGTCAATTCTCAATTTTGCCCGAGTAACTAATAATATATATTCTATTGAAATCAGGGTTACGTAGTTCTATTGAAACTGTTTGAAAAGTTTGTTTGGAATTTGTTTGAAAATTTTGTTTGAAAATGATTATGGATAATTTTGGATTTTTTGGAAATGAAAGAAAGAGAAAAGGTTTTTAGCACCGCGAGTGCATGTGCTTAACCTTTAAAATTTTTTTTTGGTATTTTTTATGAAAGAAAGAGAAAAAGTTTTTAGCACAAGGACGACGATGCGATGCTTAACCTTTAAAATATTTTTTTTGGTATTTCTTATAAAAAAAGAGAAAAACTTTTCAGCACAAAATGATGTGAGCGATCATACATGTATTTAACCTTTAATATATCTTTTTGGCATTTTTTTTATAAAAAAAGAAAAAGTTTTCAACACAAGGACGATGAGAGGAATCACAAATGTGCTTAACCTTTAAAATAATTTTTTTGTTACTTTTAATTAATTTTTTTTAAAAAAACAAGAAATCATTTTTTACTTTATGATTTTTTCATTTTTGTAATTTTTTCTTATATAAATTATAAGAATAATAGTTATATTCACATAGGGTTTAATAAAAAATTTATTTAACGAAGTATTTAAAATAAAACAATAACATTATAATAATATTTACATATAGAAAAGCAACGTCCAAAACAGAAAACACATTCAAACTATACTCAGTTTATTTTTTAAAACTTTTGTAATTTTATATTTTTTTGTGATTTTTTATAACATAAAAAAAGGTAAATAAAATTTTAAAATACACAATAAAATCATCCGAATAATAAAAGAAAAATAATTAGTAAAGTGAAGGAACAGTAAAACGTGAATGCACTGAGCAATTAAGAATGTATATGTAGTGATCAATATGTAACAGATAAAATGAAGACAAGTAAACATAAATAAAGCACAAGACATAGGTGTGGGCTAAAATTATGAAGCACGCGAAGATAATAATAAAATAAAAAAACAGTACAATTAAGAAAATAAAAGTAAGATTGCAGTACTAAAATCCAATAAAAGCAAAGGGTGCAGAGGTAAATTAGGGGTGTCACACGCAAGTTTTGGTCCATGTCCAAATCCCTTTATCTCCAGCTTAGAATGCTAGGGTTTCCTCTCCACCAAGGGAAAACAGAGCCGAGAGGGGGAGCTCTGTAACACCCAGAAAAATCCAAAATTTTACGCCAATTTTTTTTTTCTAAACAATATGAAACTAAACCATCAAAAGTTTAAGCGTCTTACAACATAAGGTTAAAACCTTACAAATATCAAATTCAAAATTCAAAGACATAAAATTACTTTAAAACATGATAAGTCCCCA
Organism: Vigna nakashimae; assembly: GCA_034642375.1. Taxonomy (NCBI): domain Eukaryota; kingdom Viridiplantae; phylum Streptophyta; class Magnoliopsida; order Fabales; family Fabaceae; genus Vigna; species Vigna nakashimae. The sequence continues at coordinate 9,552,214 of CM067763.1, read as the reverse complement.
CACGTCGTGCTACTTCATCTCTGTCTTATCTGCAACGCCATCTACTCCCATACAAGTACGATCATCGTAGGTGAAAACCACAACCACAATATTTCAGGGTGAGTAACGAAGAACCTAACATAACATATAATTTCAATATCAAAATATCTCAACTTAGAAAACATGTGTACCCACCCAAGCAAAGTGGAAAACAATATGTGTCCACCCAAGCAAAGTGGAGCAATATGTGCCCACCCAAGCAAAGTGGAACAAGGCTTTGGAAGCCACTTCCACGCTCATCATAACACTTCAATTTCCACTCTGCTCAGCTTTGACCTTTGATGACTATTTTGCTCATTACTCTCTCTACCAAACTCCAATTGAGTTGATTCTTGATTGGTTGGAAACTAGACTCAAATATCTTTCTTTGGACACAAAAATCATAATTTTTGGACTACAGGACTAGTTGCAGTAAAATTATTAAAATTGGAAGTTTAACCACGCTCTGGTCTGCTTTGCTTTGATCAGCTGCAGGTCTGATTGTGGTTGTAGGTGGAGGCACGATTTTGATTTAGGGCTTCTCGTTCAGTGTTCGGACATGGAGGGTCACATCCAGTCGCCATGGTCTTCCCGTTTCCAATCTCTACTTATTCTGCAGATTTTTCTAGAAGAGGCTTTGTTGGTGTTCTGTAGATTTTTCTAGACTCCTTGGATGACAAAAAAAATGGGAAAGATCAAATTTTGAAAACTTTGAAGGTTCGATCAGCAGCTGTTTTGTTCAAAGGACTCAAAGAATTTCATGTCTCCAACCATTTTTGCTTCTTGCAAGATCAATGAGTCTCCCCCGAAAGAGAGTCCTAACTGGGCGGAACGATGACGATACCATCTGACCATTGAAAGAACTGATACTGATACTGCCTCAGTTCATTTAACCAAATGAATACTAGATACCGTTTCAAGTAAAGAGAACCGAGGCGAATACTTTTTATCCCGCCTACGTATGCCTCGGTTTGAGAACCGATGTTCATGACTGAAAATAACCGGTGCCTATTCATTAAACTGTACTAGTGTTACTATCATAAAAAAAATTCTATCTTTGATGTATCATAAACTTCCTTTAAACCTTGTAAATACATTGCTCTTCCATGAATCTTTTAAATAATCTTACTTCAAATACAATATATGTCATTGTTATTGTCAAATATATTAAACTTCTGATCTAACTTATATAACAAGTTGCATCTACTATCTTGTTATCAATTTTTTTTTTCGATTGGTGTGAAGACTAACTTTAAATTTTTTATTTTATATTTTTTTCATAATACTACTAACATATTTTTTTTTCAGTGACATGAATTGATGGATGAGAATTGGATATCTTGTTGTAGTTCGACTTAGGCTATTTTTATATACACGCTTATATACATATAACTCTATATAAATTCATTTTAGGTAGTATAATAGAATTTTTGGTTACAAGTTGATAAAAGTATTAAATTGATTGTTGAGCTTGTGACAGGTGTATATGGCATATGAAATGTTAGTAATTGAGCTCTATCATGCCTCAAAAATGGACTCTTACGGTAGAATAAAATTTTATATCACTGAACAAAAAATAAAAAAAATCTCAATATTTTATTTAATATGATTTTTTTAATATTTTTTGGTAGTTTACTTTCTATTTTACTTAAATTAGTGATGACACAGTTTAAAAAATGACCACTTCTTAATAATTTTGAACTTCTCTAAAATTGTGAATTGGTTCTTGTAAATAACCAACATATTTGTGTATGTGTTGGGTAATTGTAGGGGTGATGATTCATTGATTTAAGGTTGGATTATGGATATATTTATTATGTTGCATGTTTTTACGGATAGCATGCTTGATCATGGACTGGTTGTAGTACACAATATTATAGAGTTATGGACATTCAAAGCCATTGAGTAACCTGGTGTTGGGTTAGGCTTTTCCGGTAGGGATTGATGGGTTTAGTTTAGGAGATGGAGTTTCTTTTTGAGAATACAGAGAAGGTCACGAACAGGTTTGGTGTTATGATTATTGTAAGAGAAGAGTTAATGGTGTTTTTTTTTTTTAGGTTGAAGCATGGGCGAGGGTATTTGAGTAGCTCCTAGGGGTTTATTCATGTGGAAAAGTCTCCAAATTATCTAAATCATTGTAGGGTGGTTTGTGAAGGGATAGGACATTTGGTTAGGAGGCTTTAAGTGTGTGAAATTGGATGTAGGAGAATGGATAGACATTTGTATTAGGGGTGTGTATGAAATTTCTGGAAAGTCTTGAAAAGCGTTAGGATCGGGTTTCAGTGTGGAGGTGTGCACTCTAAAATTCTTGAGTATTTTGTGATTATTTTTTCCATTGTCGTAAGTTATTTAGGGTAAAGGGGAATGTTAAGGTAAAAAAGGATCGGGCATTATAGATAAGCACTTTCTAGCGTTCCTTAAATGAAGGGCAGTTAATAATTAGACTCCTAAGAAAGGTGCAAACATTGTCCAAAACCTTTATGGATTAGGACGATGTTACCTTCTGTATAATAATTGAATGTTTTCTTTTCTGAAAATGGTTGGGTTCATCACATCATCCATCTATATCGTGTTTCACATACATCTTTACATTTGTATAATCATCAGAAACAGAATATCTAATATACATAAATAAAAAAATTATAGTAATTTTAAACAGGCATAATGATAAGTAATAGAGTTATTAAAGTATAATGCAATTTCTAGAAGAATGTAGAAGCTCCTTAGATAGAGGAATTGAAATGTAATATAAATTCTAGAATGTTGTAGAAAATCCTAAGATAAGAAGAAATAATCAAGAAAATTCTACATAGGAAGCCTAGAACTTTCTACATAAGTTCTAGCTAGAATTTTCTAGAATAGTCATGAAAGAGAGAAGAGGTCTATAAATACCCATGTGTACTATCATTTGAGGTAAGAAATAGCCAACATCTATCATTTGTATGAACCAACATCTACTACAACTAAAGACAACTACAACACTTCTTCCAACTACTACTTTTACATTCAACTATTTCTACATTTTCTCTATCCCATCAACTACTCATTTCACAACCTTAAAATACTAACAGTGGTACCAGAGCTACGTTCGGTCATCTATTGGGCGTAGATAAAATTTTCAAGTACCTCAAACAAAACTATAACTCATTCTACTACTCCCAAATATATTCTCAACAATGGCTACTACTAATCAAACATCATCAATTCCAGTACCTATTTTCAAAGGAGAAAATTATGATTTTTGGAGTGTCAAAATGAAGACATTCTTCCGCTCTCAAGACTTATGGGATATCATAGAAGAGGGATTCACTATTCCAGAAGACACCTCTACTCTTACTGCAGCTCAAAAGAAGGAGTTGAAAGAAAACAAGCAGAAGGATTCAAGGGCTTTATTTGTTCTTCAACAAGCAGTTGATGACACAATTTTTCCAAGGATAATTGGTGCCACAAGTGCAGAACAAGCTTGGAACACAATACAAGAGGAGTTTCAAGGAAGTGACGAGGTACGCAATATTAAACTTCATTCTCTAAGACGAGAGTTTGAATTATTAAGAATGAAAGAATCTGAGACCATTAAAGACTACTATTCTAGAATAAAAGAAATAGTTAGTCAGATGAGAGCCTATGGGGAAAATATTCTTGACAAAAAGATCGTTGAGAAAATTTTAATTTCTATTCCCCAAAAGTATGATGCAATCGCAACCGCGATTGAACAAACAAAAGATTTGGCTACATTGTCAGTCACACAACTAATAGGCTCTCTTGAAGCTTATGAACAAAGATTGAAAAGGCATGAAGAAGACTCGGTTGAAAATGCCTTTCAATCAAAACTAAAATTACGGTCTCAGAATAAAGAATATGAAGGAAATAAAAGTAGAGAAGAAATTTCTAGAAATAAAGAAAATCCTAGAAGCTTCTCTAAGACTCGTCAAGAAAAATATCCTCCATGTGGCATATGTAAAAAGACAAGTCACTTGGAAAAAGATTGTTGGCATCATGGAAAACCTCAATGTCACTATTGCAAGAAATTTGGTCACATAGAAAAGTATTGTCGTAATAAAAATAAGCATCAAGCAAACTTTGCGGAAGAAGATAATCAAGAGAAACTCTTATTCTACGCCAATCAAGAATCTTCTGGTAGAGAAGGAAGTTGGTACTTGGATAGTGGATGCAGTAATCACATGGCAAAAGATCAAAGTATCTTCAAAGACATTGATAAATCTGTCAATGTCAAAGTTCGCCTAGGAAATGGCACCACAGTGGAGTCTCGAGGCAAAGGAACTGTCATGGTGGAGACAAAAAAAGGTACGAAATTCATCAAGAAGTCGTGCCCCCCTACACGACTTCACATTGTTCATATCTACAGTGTTGAAGTTGTGCACCCCAAAAACGACTTCTAGGTCCTGTAATCGATTACAATGTTTCGGTAATCAATTACAGAGTGTTGAAATCGTGACCCCCTGCAGTACTTCAAATGAGTAGACAGAAAACGTACTGGTAATCGATTACGACATTTCGGTAATCGATTACCAGGTTTGTTGTGTTGCAAGAAGCACTCTGGTAATCAATTACAGGGTTTCTGTAATCGATTACCAGTGTGTTTTTGATTGGTTTTTGAAAATGATTTTGCATTTTACATATGTTATGTATTGGTTGTGTTATAGGAAAAGAGAAAATAAATATTAATAAGAAATATTAATAGTAATATATGAGTAATCGATTTGATTACAATTGGGTAAGATTAAGAAATAACTAATGACGAGAGGGACAATTTCCCCTCTATGATGACCTTCGTTGCGGCCGTAAGAGCATTTTTTTGGCTTATCTAGATTAGATTGATCCATTTCATTATGAAGCCTATTTGTAGATGGTCTTCCGGATGCCTTGCGTCGCATTTTAGGATCTGGTATGAAGTTTGGACCTGTATACACAGACCAATAATCTTGATTTTGGATTTGGTGAAATTGTACTTTGTATGCCTTGAAAATGTTGTTAAGACTGTACACTAGATCGATTACTTGGGTTAGTGGGATATGCGAAAATGCACAAACAGCAATGACATGATGACATGGGAGAGGAGTAGTCTGGAAGTGTCCACAATTACACCACAATTCATTTAGGCTGACCTTGTAGGAAAGTGGAACAGGGCGGTAGTGGTGAGGTGTTGAAATTTCCTGAACATCAACTTCAGAATTTTCACGGTTGTAGTGATAAACATGACAAAGTGCGGATTATTGTTGATTTTTCCTAATGATGTCGGCGATTTGTTCAAGAAATTGGTGTCCTGCTTGTAGCATACAGTTCGCCATTAATCCGCGTTCAACAAACCATGATTGTATCCTCTCAAATGTTGTTCTGATGAGAGCACATATTGGTAATGAACGTGCTCCCTTTAAAATGGAGTTGGTGCACTCAGCAAGATTAGTCATCATATGTCCATATCTTCTCCCTCCATCAAAAGCCTGAGACCATTTTTGTAATGGGATTTTATCTATCCATTCAACTTGTTGTGGGTATTGGTTTCTCAATGCAGCAAGTTTTGCCGTCACAGTTGGTTGCTTGACCTCGTAAGCTGTAATGATGTAATCAATAAATAAATTAAAGAATAATGTTAACAAAATTATAAAAGTATAAGTGTTTGAAGAATGTTTGTAGTAGTACCTAAATTGATGAATTGTTTTTTGAGATCGTGATTTTTGAATTTGTTGTTGAAGTTGGATGCTAGATGACGTATGCAATAAACAGAGTTCAATACCCTATTTTGTCCCTAGTTTCGCTCTAAAATGTCAAATTAGTTCATCCTTTAAAAAATGCGTCAATTACGTCCTCACTTAATAAAATTTGCATCAATGAAATCTCTTCCGTTAAATCCGTACAAACGGCGTTAATTAAAGAAAGAGAAAAATAATTAACGCCGTTTGTACGGATTTAACGGAAGGGATTTCATTGATGCAAATTTTATTAAGTGAGGACGTAATTGACAGATTTTTTAAAGGATTGACTAATTTGACATTTTCGAGCGAAACTGGGGACAAAATAGGGTATTAAGCCTATAGCAATTATTGTCGGTTTGTCCATCAATCTGCACTGGAGAACCAGTGCATTGTAAAATTGTACCTGGGTTTGCTTCCTTGACGGCATGCAACCACCTCGACATGTGGTTATAAGAGTCCTCCCAGTCTCCAAACTCTTGATTGGAATGGATGGGTTTGTCCGGATTGAATTTGATATGATCGCGGCAATGTGAGTACTATCAAGATTTGTATGATCTTGAGATAGTATTGTTGAGAAACACGAATGTTGTCCGTCTATTGATGCTCGAGTTGAGCATGTGGAGCACGACATTGAGTATTTGCGTCGTCATTTTGGTCCACATGGTGGATCATCTTCCTAGATGCCTTTCAATTTGTAATGTCCTTTTCTTTTAATTTAAGCTTCTTCCTTATGTAATGCATTTTTAATTCAATAAAATACTACAAATTTCATTTCTCATTTCATCTTATGATTTTGTCTTATTTCTATTACATAAAATCATATATTTTTCCTATACAAAATAATACATCACAATGTAATCAACAACAATGCATGCTTACACAAATCCACATCAATACACTTAATAAACTTCAAAATATGCGTCACAATTACAATACAAAATTTAAAAAACCAACCAAAACACACTGGTAATAGATTACAACAACCTTGTAATCGCTTACCAGAATGATTCTTGCACCAAAAACAACCTGGTAATCGATTACACAAGTGTGGTAATCGATTACCAGTACGTATTTGGCATACTTATTTGAAGTCGTGCAGGGGGTCACGATTTCAACACTCTGTAATCGATTACCATTACATTATAATCGATTATGGTAATCAAAAGTCGTTTTTGGAGTGCACGACTTCACCACTGTACATATGAACAGTGTGAAGTCGTGCAGGGGGCACGACTTCTTCAATTGAAGTCGTTTGGGCCCCCACGACTTCCCCATTTTCGTAATTTAGGTTGAATTTGCCTATTTTGATAATATTAAAGGCAAATATGCCTAGTTTAGTGCAAAAGCCTAGATATTTAGATATTGTTATAAAAATAACATGACTCGTAATAAAACTGGTGTAAAATTGTATGAGGTTTCATTTAATTGAAAAGGTACGTTCTTGATATCATTTTCACTCTTTTAATTATTGGTCATTTTATGTCTGTATTTATTTGTCATTTTTCGATAAATAATAGGATAAACAACTTGATCAAAATCAATTTTCAAAGTTGTACGGAGATGTCTCAATCTGGCTTCATATTTAGCATTTTTTAAGGTTGAAACTGCAGTAAAACATGATAGAGAAGACTAAGAAAATTCTGCAGTGTAGCACACAGTGGTCATCCAAATATAACAGCAAATTCATAAGAAATATTTAACCAAGACTTTACATGGTATTATAAAGTCCTAGAGTGAGGGTTAGCATTGGGTAATGAAGCGGATAAATTTCCTCCATATTTTACAGAAAAGTAAACATGACATAACACTTTGTTGTAATAAATGTAGTCGTCGGCAGATTGGGAAAGATTCGTTGGGTTCACGAGAGAGGGAAGAAGAAATAGTTGATAAGTTCAAAAAGGAAAAATAAAATAGAAGAGAAGATGGTGTGATAGATGCTGGGAAGGGCTTGTGATAAAAGGGTGGTACCGGTTTGTTTTGAGGGAGAGAACAGTAGTAAATAAAATGGGAAATTGGAGCGTTTAAGTTCTGTGAGGGGTTACTAATACATACATACATACATATATATATATATATATATATATATATATATATATATATATATATATATATATATATATATATATATATATATATATATATATATATATATATATATATAATATAACCAAACCAAACATCAATTAGAATGGTAACTGATATAATTATTATTTTTAAATAACAAAGCTATCACTGCATTTTAATATGCGCGTTTGTAAAAATTTATTTTCACACTAGTGTTTGTTGCCGATAAAATAACAGCTATATAATTAGTTCAAATTATTTTTTACACAACTAACCATTGTGTCAAGGCATTTTATACACAAAACAGCTATATGATATGTCATAAAGTGGAGCTTAATATATATATTTTACATGAAACTAGTATCAATTTATGATAGCAGTGACAGTGTAAAGCTACCACAATATGTTTCTATGTAATTTTTAATTCTTTAATCTATACTATTAACGTATTATAAATTCAACTTTAATATCATTATTCTTCATTGGAATGCATAATATGCTAAAGCTGAAACAACTCATGGCTTATGAAATTATGAAAGCATATTTAAAATGAGTAGAAAAAAAAAAGTGTTTATTTACCTCTATGAAAAGCATTTCACGTCCTGCACAGTTAAAAGGCCACTGAAAAAGAAAGAAAAACTAGGTCACAGACACCAGGTAAAAGGTACGACAATGTAAAGTTGTATCAATCTTACCCGTAGAAAAGTCTGGTTGAATTGGTAAGAGAAAATACAGTGTTTCTGCTTCATCCATGGACATGCATGGCCATGGAGCACTACTACAAAAAGCGGTATCTGACGCGCCAAATACGCTTCGGTTAAATAAAAACCGAAGTATAAAAATTTATATACCTCGGTTATTGGATGACCCGAGGCAGAATGCAGATATTGTCTCAGTTACTGGATGACCCGAGACAGAATGCAGATATGGCCTCGGTTCCTGGATGACCCGAGACCTATACCTCTGCACATAACATTGCAAATCAGACCGGGAGCTTTTTAAAAATCATTACTACCTCGGTTACCTACAAAACCGGTGCCTATACACGTTTCAACTTCGGGTGTTTATTTGAACCGGTGCCATATGCTATATTATTTCGGGTATAATTTTCGTGCCATATGTATTCGTAGCCCAATCCTCTTCCCTCTCGTTCCCATTCTTATGCGCAGCTCTGCACTCTCGTCTCCCTTCCTCGTCGCGCCTGCCGCTTGGGGTTGGCCTCCTGCCGTCGTCGCGCGTCCAGCCGTCGTCGCGCGTCCTGCCGTCGTCGCGCGTCCAGTCGTCGTCGCGCGTCCAGCCGTCGTCGCGCCTCCTCGCATCGTCGCGCCTCCTCCCGTCGTCGCGCCTCCTCGCGTCGTCGCGCCTCCTCGCATCGTCGCGCCTCCTCCCCTCGTCGCGCCTCTGATAATGACCAATTTTACTTCATTATCCAACATCAAATTGATGGAAATTGTCAACTCTTCCTTTACTTTTAGTCTTGTTTAACTCAATTTCTGTTGTTTGTAAGTGATTACATAATAAGTTGTAATTAGCCCATTTGTTGGCTAATCCCCATTCAAAGAAGCTGGAGAAGCTACTCATAAAAAGAACAATGCCAAAACCCAAGAAAAGAGAGAAGAGGAGCTGAAAAGATGAAGATCCAAGTCTGCTGCAGAGAGTCACGCCGGGCGCCTGGTGACCGAGGCGGCGCCGGGCGTGACGAGCCTGATCGAGAGCGCGCCTGGCGCCTGTCTGTCGGGCCGCCGGGCGCAACTTTTGCTGATGTGGCAGAAACGGCTTATTTAGTTCTGGAACGCGAAGGGGTTGGTATCTTTGGCAACCCAGACGCGATTTCTACACCTTGGAGCAGCTGGAGGCGATCTTGGAGCTGTGGAAACACTTCTCCTTCCACCTTGGGTCTTCTCCCTTTTTCCATTTCATCAATTTGTAAGATCAAGCTCTCCATGACAATGGAGAGCTAGTTTCATTATTGTTGGGGGTTGATGTAATCACGGATCTTTTGTGCTAATTACAGTTGAATTGATTGATTATATGTCTATTCCATTGATTTCTAGTGTTTAATTCCTTCTCTTAAAGCTTGTGATGTTGTGTTCCACCATTGCATGATTCTAGGGTTTGCTTGATATTGGGAAATGTTGTGTAAATCTGAAATTGGATTAAATACCTAAGGGAAATTGTATCTAGGGATAGAACTTGGACCTTTGGTTGTCTTAAATCTCAACTCTTAAAGCGGATGAACTTGTTAAAGTTTCTAAGGAATTAGAGTTAAGAAGTAAGTCTAGGCTCTTTCTACCAAGGGATTGGGTTGGAGTAATTTAGTTGATTGACATTGGATAATTAATGGAAAGAAAGTGAATTGTATGCGCAAAAGTGAAGTAGATGAAATCATACCCCCAATAATACCATTTCGCATTTCTAATCACTCGCATTTCTAACGTTTAAGTTATCAAAGATCAACTCTTATCATTCCCGCATTTTCTTTACTTTAATCGTATTAAAACCACAAAAATATGGAATCATTCTTTAGTCTAAATTAGTTAGTTATTATACGATTGTCTAGGACACGAGTCTCTTGGGAAACGATATCCGGTCTTACCGGTTTTATTACTTGAACGATTTGGTACACTTGCCAAAGTCTCAACAAGTTTTTGGCGCCGCTGCCGGGGACCCGTGTTAAAACTAGACTTTTGTGTGATTTTTAACCGATTTAGGCTTTATCTTTTTGTGTATATTTTTCTATTTTATTGTAATTATTATCTTTATTTTTGGGCTGACTTGTGGCTCGAGTTTGGTTGTTTTCTAGTGTATGCAGAGAAACATCCGTACAAGGAGGACTGTGTCATCTGAACCACTCCTTGTGGATCCTGAGATCGAGAAAACAGCTCGTAGAAACAATAGTGACACCAGGAGACAGCGAGCTCTAAGTCAACAAGCTGCCCCGCAATCTTCATTTCCTTTCAACAATCAAGTCATAGAATCGTTTGATTCTTCTTCTGTGAACGGGATGGCTGGTGCAGGACCACCTCCAAGGAGAACCATAGGGGACTCAATAACCTACACAAGCCCGAGGAATTTCTCAAGCATTGTGAGGCCCACTATGAGTGACAAGTTGGCAGAAATGAAGCCTGCTCTACTCCAGCTCATCAGTTCAAACCAATTTTCTGGCCTAGACAATGAAGACCCTCATGCGCATTTGGTCACCTTCTATGAGTTGTGTGGCACTATGGGTGTAAAAGGGGAGGATGAAGAAGCATTATACATGAGACTCTTCCCATTTTCTCTGAATGGCAAAGCAAAGGCTTGGCTCCAGTCACAGCCTAATCAAAGTCTTACAAGCTGGGAGGATGTGGAATATAAATTTCTAGCACGCTTCTTTCCACCATCAAAGAGCACAGAGGTGAAGGCTGCCATTGCTACCTTCGTACAAGGAGTAGATGAACAACTTTGTGAAGCCTGGGAAAGATTTAAATCCTTATTGAGAAAGTGTCCCAGCCATGGATTCAGTCTAGAAATGCAAGTGCAATCTTTCTGTAATGGTTTGCAACCTCATACAAAGATGATATTAGACGCATCCTTTGGTGGTTCAGTTCTATTCAAGACTGCTGATGAAGCCATTGCTGTGATAGAAAATATGGCTTCCACTGATTTGAGGAGCCAACATGGGAGAAATCCAGCACAGAGGAGAGGAGTTTATGAACTGAGTGCCCAGGATGCTTTACTTGCACAGAATAAGCTTCTGGCTCAACAAATGGAACTCTTAACTCAACATATGGCCAAACTACCTCAGCAGTTACAAGCAATGCAAGCTCAACCTCAACCACATCATCAAGTAATGAGATGTGATTTCTGTGGAGATAACCACCCCAACGGCCATTGTCAAAGTCCTAGTACGTCCCAACCTGAAGAAGTCAATTATATGGGAAATCAAGGACGGCAACACTTCTTCAACAATCATTTCCCTAATCCTTCCAATCAAGGGTGGAGACAAAATCAAGAAGCTTCTAGCAGTAAAAATCCGTATCAACCTGCCCAGCATTCTCAACCTCAAAATGATCGGACTTCAAAGCTAGAAGACACATTGCAGATGTTTATGCAGCAGTCCATTCAAAACCAGAAAAACACTGATGCATCCATAAAGAACCTGGAAGTGCAAGTTGGTCAATTGGCTAAGCAATTAGCAAACCAACACGGTGGACATTTTACTGCAAACACTCAAGCCAACCCGAAGGAGGAGTGTAATGTAATATTCACAAGAAGTGGGAAAGAGGTTGGAAGAAAAGAAGAAGAAGAAGAAAAGCCAGAAGAAGAAGATCAGAAAGAAAATGAAGAAGAAGAAGACATGGTTGGAAGAGAAGAAGAGAATAAAAAGAAAGAAAAAGAGAAAAATCAAAAAGAGAAAGAGATTGTGAAACACCTTCCTTACCCAAAAATCCCATCTACTAAAGGGAAGGAGAAACAGTTGGCTCGGTTCAAGCAAATATTTGATCAACTTGAAATTACCATGCCATTGACCGAAGCACTACAACAAATTCCTGCCTACGCAAAGTACATGAAGCAAATCCTCAACAAGAAGATTAAGTATTTAGATGAGGAAACAATTGAAGTGCAAGGGAATTGTAGTGCCATCATGCAGAAAACCCTTCCTCCCAAATTTAAAGATCCAGGGAGTTTCACCATTCCATGCACAATTGGAAATCATGATATAGGTAGAGCTCTCGTTGACTTGGGAGCTAGCATCAATCTGATACCCCTATCTATGCTTAAGAAGATTGGTGGTCTTGAAGTCAAGCCTACGAGAATGATGTTGCAACTGGCAGATAGATCCATCAAGTACCCATATGGTGTAGTGGAAGATGTGGTGATCAAAATAGATAAACTCCATTTCCCGGTGGATTTTGTAGTTATGGACATGGAGGAATCTGCAGATACACCACTCATCCTTGGAAGACCTTTCATGAAGACAGCTAAAGTTGTCATTCATGTGGAAGAAGGAACAGTGAAATTGAAAGACCAAGATGAGGAGGTGACTTTCAATGTCTTTGGGGTTGAGCAGCAAAATCATGAAAAAGAGACTAGTCTTGAAGCTACAGATGAACTTCTATCAATTACTAGTCTAACAGAGCAAGCTGCCAAGTTGGTCAAGAGGAGCTTCAGCTGTTTATCCCCAAGAGTAAAGGGAGAGGAAGAAGAAAAAGAAGAAGAACTAGTCCACCAAAATTCTGTGATAGCAAGCGATGAGCCCAAACCTGGCAAACCAGTGAAATTCAAGAATAGGTTATGGGTCATCAAGAACATCAAGATAAATGGAGTACTTGAGATAGAGGCTCCATATTCTAGGAGAGTCAAATTGGTGACTAGGAAATTGCTGAGAGGATGTTGTTGTCATGACAAGAAGAAGCACTCCAACATCAAGAATCAAACTTGAGCTAAATGGTGTCAAGCTAATGACGTTAAACAAGCGCTTACTGGGAGGCAACCCAGCTTTCTAACCTTTTCTCTTGTGTGAATTTAATTCTTGTGTGTTGTTTGATTAGTTGATTGTATGTTGTAATGTGTGGTGTGATTTAATTGTTTTTGAAGCATGTTTGTGTGAGGAACAACCAAGGTGATTTGTAGAGTTGATTGTTAAATTTGTGAAGGCTATAGTGAATTGAGGTGAATAGGAGATGTGAAACTGTTTTGGCTATTTTCTGGGCTGTTTTTACATGATTTCAAATTACCTTACTCAAACCAAAAGCCAACAATGTTGCCTAACTTGTGGAATTTTAAAGTTTTAAAAGAATGACTTCAATTTGCCACTTGAATGCTCAAATTCAATTCCTTAGGTTTTAAACAAGTTTGTTTAATGATAATATGAGATTCTGGAGCATCTCAAGTGATTTGAAGTTCAAATTCTCAAAAACCCGTGTTAGGTAACTTGAAAAACCAGTTTCTGCATAATTCTGCAGAAACTCACGCCCGGCGCCGCGAGAACTAGGGGGCGCCCGGCGCCAGCTCGTCCAGTTTGGCCACACATTTCTCAGATTCAGCATCTGGCTGGGTCACGATCCCACGCTCGGCGCCGCATGACCTAACAGGCGCCCGGCGCGACTTCTGCAGCTATTTTTCGTGAGTGTACAGTTGAGAGGCCCATTTCAAATAACCTAAACCTAAACCCATCCCCCCACTCACGCACATTCTCACGCACTCCACTTCACGTTTTTCACTCTCCTCCACTCCAAATCACCACATTCAACTTCCTTCTCAAAAATTTTCAGCCCACACACCACATTACTGCTGCCACCACTATTGAGCCCTTTCATTCTCTCCTTCCTCACTCTCGGCACCTCTCCACCCAAGCACTCCTCCACTACAAACGTTCCCACACCAAGCTAATCACATTCTCTACACATCAAGTAGGCTATTCACTCTTTTCTATTGTAAATTCTTTCACAATGCTTAGCCTTGGTTGTTCATCATGTACATGGTTTGAATGTGACCTAGGGTAGTTTAATTCCTTTCAAATTGAGTGTGGTTTGTTATTGCTGCTTTGTTGCATTAATTTCGTGGCCTTATTGACCTGTTTGAACAATTACACACACGCACAGTGGCTAGGATGCAGAATCTGGGTTTACCCCAAAAACTGCATGTCGCGCCCGGCGCCTGCTGGCTGATGCGGCGCCCGGCGCGACTTTCCCTGCCCAGTTTTGATGTTTGTTGTTGTATGCCCTACAGCTTGTGTGTATTGGTTCAATGTTAATTGTTTTGAATTCTTGACTTCTCTGTGAATTAAATCTGAGTTTGAGCTATATAAAGTTTGAAAACATGTGTTGATTCATGAGAATTTAAGCTTGTACCTTGACTTGTGCTGATTGGTTTATTAAAGGATGCTTATTTAAAATGTTTAAGCTTATTTCAATGTCTGGAAACTGAGCTAGCAACTGTGAGGCTGCAATCAAAATCTGCATAAACTGCTGTCACGCCCGGCGCCTACTGACTGAGGCGGCGCCCGGCGTGACTGATCCTGACAGCTTCATTAAGTCTTGCTGTTTTTCTGTTTTGGCTTCCAATTTGCACTGATCATGGCCCTTCTTTACTCAATTTTAAATGTATAATTAGTGTGAATATCATTGAATGTCTTGGGTGCATGAAGATTAAAGTTATTGATGATTTTACTCATGAATCTAAACACATAAATCCTCTTGAACGCTACCTTATTTTGCAGCTATGGCTTCTTCATCTGGGTTTAAGCGAACCAAGACTACTGCTGGTCTTAGGGAAAACAAAAGGAAGGAGAAGATATACTCTGCTATCTTTTTAACCCCAGAACATAAGAAGCACTTCTCCAATGTTCAGAGCAGAAAACTCTTAATGGAGAGAAAAGTAACCCTCACCCCTCAAGATGTGCCAGAATTCTCCAATGAGATTTTGGAGAGGCAATGGAGCTCCTTATGCACGTACCCAGAGCCCGCCAATATTGCAATTGTCCAGGAGTTTTATGCCAATGCTAAATCCTTCTCTCCGGACTCAGAACCTTTCTGGAGCTATGTGCGTGGTCAGCGGATATCATTTAGTGCTGACGCTATTAATGAGTTCTTAAACACAGAGTGGGAAGATGATGACGAGCTATGCGGGTACGCCGAGCTGATGGCGACTGAGATAGACTATGAGGAGATTGAGCAGGCCTTATGTATTGCAGGAGGATCATTTCAACGAAATAGGCAGCAGCAACCTCTTCATATCAAGAGAGTACACCTGCATTCTCTCAGCCGCCTATGGATGCCTCTGGTGCATTCCAATATCTCACCATGCACGCATGTCTCTGACGTCACGGTTAACAGAGCGGTCCTCCTCTATGCCATTCTCACTGGACGCTCTGTAAACTTGGGGCAGCTAATCGCAAATGAGATACGCAACTGTGCGAACTCCACAAAAGCTCCCCTTGGACATCCCTCTCTTATCACCCATCTCTGCAAACAAGAAGGAGTGGACATCACTATTCCACCATTCGAGCATCCTAGGAGACCTATTGATATGGGGTATTATACCCAATTTTGTTTGGATGCAGATGATGGAGCTGCCAGTCCACCACCGAGATCGCCGAGGAGACATGCCAGACAGCGACCTATCCCCAGACGTCCTCAGCCACCACCACCAGCACCTCCGTCCGATCCTTACCAGATGATGGACATGAGACTCGCACTGATTGACTCAAAGTTGGAGGCGGTGAACCGGATCGGCCAGGCCCATGCAGAGATGATGAGGCATGTTTATGCAGCATCCCATCCAGGTTTTATGACATCCGACCAGTACAGCACCTTCGTTGCCTGGCCTGGGGACCAGTCCTTTCCTTCTGGGGGGGGGTAGACCTCAGGATGGCACTGCTGCTATGGATGAGGATGATGATGACGAGGAGGAGGAGGACGATGATGAGGTCGATGAGGAGGACTCAGACTGATTGATGGGCCATCACAGCAGTAGTCGACCTTCTTTATTCTTCTTTTTATTTTTCAGTCTTTATTTTACTTTTTGGAACCTTTTCATAAACATCTTCTATGCATTTGGTTTGACAGTATGAGTTGATGATATGTGAGAATCTGGCTGTTATGCTTTCTTTATGTGATTGAATGTGTGGAAATAGTTGAGTTAATTGAGCATTTATTGTGGATGTTTTCACTGAGCTATGCTAATGCTTAGGGAATCAATTGCAGTCAATATTCATGACATTGTGTTTGGCTAAGTTTGGAATCGTGATTAACACGGTGAGAATTTGTGCTTCAGATTTTTCTTTTATGTGCGAATGCTATCATGCTAGATCACAATTGACTTTGCCTGAGAGTCTATGATTTGAACTATTTACTTGCTTGTTGAATTTGATCAAGGCATTCCTTTCTCACCTTACACATACATTAGCCATTCAACCATAAAGGTAAAAAGATCTTGCCTCTTTGTACCTTAAACTTATTGAAAATTCCCTGAACCTTGTACCTTGAGATGAGTAGAACATGCATCTGCAGTACAGGAGAACAATCCAAGTTTGGGGGGGGGGAAATTATGGTGTATTGAGAATAAGACAAAGATGGAAAAGTTAGAAAAAGTACTGAATGAAAAACAGTTGGGTGTAAGTTTGAAATTGGTAATGATGTATGAGGAGCAAGAGAAAAGCTTATATGAATGAAGTGAATTATGTAATCTCTCAGCTCAAGAATCTTTGATTTCCAGAAAAACCATGATTCTTTCTTAGCCCAACCACAATACAAGCCAATCAAAGTCCTTGTGATATCAACTTGCTTGTAAATTATTTTGAATTGATTGAAACGAAAGGCAAAGTTAAATTGTGTGATAATATGATTGCAGAGTGAGCTTTATACACCCATATACACCAGTGCATTAGAGTGAAACACTTTCCGGGTAAGGATGGATTCCATACATCATGTGAAACACTTTGTCATGTTTGTTGACTTCTTTTCACCCTTTGCATTGTGATCATAATTGTTGATAGGTGAACAACACTGTTGTGCTTGATTGATGAAAGCTGTTTACATCCATTATGTTCTTTCCATTAGATGCAAACACAGGATTTTTATTTCATGAGCTTAAAGGATATCTCATATTTGAAACCAATGCATTGGAATGATTGTATCTTAGGATAGTTACCTTTTGCTTGAGGACAAGCAAGGTTCTAAGTTTGGGGGAGTTGATAATGACCAATTTTACTTCATTATCCAACATCAAATTGATGGAAATTGTCAACTCTTCCTTTACTTTTAGTCTTGTTTAACTCAATTTCTGTTGTTTGTAAGTGATTACATAATAAGTTGTAATTAGCCCATTTGTTGGCTAATCCCCATTCAAAGAAGCTGGAGAAGCTACTCATAAAAAGAACAATGCCAAAACCCAAGAAAAGAGAGAAGAGGAGCTGAAAAGATGAAGATCCAAGTCTGCTGCAGAGAGTCACGCCGGGCGCCTGGTGACCGAGGCGGCGCCGGGCGTGACGAGTCTGATCGAGAGCGCGCCTGGCGCCTGTCTGTCGGGCCGCCGGGCGCAACTTTTGCTGATGTGGCAGAAACGGCTTATTTAGTTCTGGAACGCGAAGGGGTTGGTATCTTTGGCAACCCAGACGCGATTTCTACACCTTGGAGCAGCTGGAGGCGATCTTGGAGCTGTGGAAACACTTCTCCTTCCACCTTGGGTCTTCTCCCTTCTTCCATTTCATCAATTTGTAAGATCAAGCTCTCCATGACAATGGAGAGCTAGTTTCATTATTGTTGGGGGTTGATGTAATCACGGATCTTTTGTGCTAATTACAGTTGAATTGATTGATTATATGTCTATTCCATTGATTTCTAGTGTTTAATTCCTTCTCTTAAAGCTTGTGATGTTGTGTTCCACCATTGCATGATTCTAGGGTTTGCTTGATATTGGGAAATGTTGTGTAAATCTGAAATTGGATTAAATACCTAAGGGAAATTGTATCTAGGGATAGAACTTGGACCTTTGGTTGTCTTAAATCTCAACTCTTAAAGCGGATGAACTTGTTAAAGTTTCTAAGGAATTAGAGTTAAGAAGTAAGTCTAGGCTCTTTCTACCAAGGGATTGGGTTGGAGTAATTTAGTTGATTGACATTGGATAATTAATGGAAAGAAAGTGAATTGTATGCGCAAAAGTGAAGTAGATGAAATCATACCCCCAATAATACCATTTCGTACCATTTCTAATCACTCGCATTTCTAACGTTTAAGTTATCAAAGATCAACTCTTATCATTCCCGCATTTTCTTTACTTTAATCGTATTAAAACCACAAAAATATGGAATCATTCTTTAGTCTAAATTAGTTAGTTATTATACGATTGTCTAGGACACGAGTCTCTTGGGAAACGATATCCGGTCTTACCGGTTTTATTACTTGAACGATTTGGTACACTTGCCAAAGTCTCAACAGCCTCCTCCCCTCGTCGCACCTCCTCCCCTCGTCGCGCCTCCTCCCGTCGTCGCGCCAGTGCTCCCGCCTCCTCCTGTTGTTGCGCCAGTGCTCGCGCCTCCACCGCTCCAGATCCGCAGCTCCAGATCCGGCGCTCCAGATCCACCGCCTGCTGCCTCACCGCATCCTCCCCGCTGTCGTCTCTGTTGCCGTCATGCCGTGTTGTCCTGGGTTTTTGATCTTGATCCAGAGACATTTTTGTTCTTGGTTTTGTTCTTGATCTTGGGTTTTTGATCTTGGTTTTGTTCTTGATCCTGGGTTTTTGATCTTGGTTTTGTTCTTGATCCCGGGTTTTTGATCTGTCCCCGCTGTGAATCTTGTGCTTGGTTTTGTTCTTGATCCAGAGACATTTTTGTTGTTCTGGAGACTCTTTCATGGACTATTCGAAACGGTGGGACAGTATACCAGGAAATTAATTAAAAAAAAAAAACCAAAACCTTATGAGATCGGTTACAGTGGCTCGAGACGAAATCTTCTTCCTTTACGCCTCGGTTCATAACCGAGGCATAAAACCTACCTCCTTTTACCTCGTTCGTATACGCCTCGGTCGTAAAACCGGTGTTTATGATAAATAATAACCGGTGTTATTTCGTGTTATTGCACCAGTGGAGGGAGGGTAGGACCTTCCATAACGGAGAATCAAATCACCCTCTGAGTTTTGGACTCTTCTCATAGATATTCACATATACATATGAATATATCTATCACTTTTGTCCCGTCTCACATGCATTGACCCCACCTCCCTCAGGAGACCCTCCTATGATATCGAATATATTATATCACACGTGAAATCTTCACGTTTCACTGTGTTGCTTAATTTCTCCATTGGTAATGTTGTTCAGTTTATGTGCTCCAACTAGTAACAGTAGTTAGCTGTATATATCACTATCTTCTTTATCTCTAAGTTATGTTTCTTTATATTAAAGAGTAATGCAAATTCTAGAAGAATGTAAAAACTCCTTAGATAGAAAATTTGAAATGTAATATAAGTTCTAGAATATTGTAGAAAAACCTAAGATATGAAGAAAAATCAAGAATATTTTACATAGGTAAAAATCTAGAACATTCCACATAAGTTGTGGCTAGTATATTCTAGAATAATCTATGGGTCTATAAATACCCATGAACTCTACCATTTGATGTATGTAGCCAACATCTATCATTTGTATGAACCAACATCTATTACAACTAAAGACAACTATAACACTTCTTTCAACTACTACTTCTATAATCAACTATCTCTACATTTTCTCTATCCCATCAACTACTCCTTTCACAACCTTAAAATACTAACAGTGGTACCAGAGCTACGTTCGGTCATCTACTGGGTGTAGATAAAATTTTCAAGTACCTCAAACAAAACTATAACTCATTCTACTACTCCCAAATATATTCTCAACAATGGCTACTACTAATCAAACATAATCAATTCCAGTACCTATTTTCAAAGGAGAAAATTATGATTTTTGGAGTGTCAAAATGAAGACATTCTTCCGCTCTCAAGATTTATGGGATATCATAGAAGAGGGATTCACTATTCCAGAAGACACCTCTACTCTTACTGCAGCTCAAAAGAAGGAGTTCAAAGAAAACAAGCAGAAGGATTCAAGGGCTTTATTTTTCTTCAACAAGCAGTTGATGACACAATTTTTCCAAGGATAATTGGTGCCACAAGTGCAAAACAAGCTTGGAACACAATACAAGAGGAGTTTCAAGGAAGTGACGAGGTACGCAATATTAAACTTCATTCTCTAAGATGAGAGTTTGAATTATTAAGAATGAAAGAATCTGAGACCATTAAAGACTACTATTCTAGAATAAAAGAAATAGTTAGTCAGATGAGAGCCTATGGGGAAAATATTCTTGACAAAAAGATCGTTGAGAAAATTTTAATTTCTATTCCCCAAAAGTATGATGCAATCGCAACCGCGATTGAACAAACAAAAGATTTGGCTACATTGTCAGTCACACAACTAATGGGCTCTCTTGAAGCTTATGAACAAAGATTGAAAAGGCATGAAGAAGACTCGGTTGAAAATGCCTTTCAACCAAAACTAAAATTACGGTCTCAGAATAAAGAATATGAAGGAAATAAAAGTAGAGAAGAAATTTCTAGAAATAAAGAAAATCTTAGAAGCTTCTCTATGACTCGTCAAGAAAAATATCCTCCATGTGGCATATGTAAAAAGACAAGTCACTTGGAAAAAGATTGTTGGCATCATGGAAAACCTCAATGCAAGTATTGCAAGAAGTTTGGTCACATAGAGAAGTATTATCGTAGTAAAAATAGACATCAAGCAAACTTTGCTGAAGAAGATAATCAGGAGAAACTCTTATTCTATGCCAATCAAGAATCTCCTAGTAGAGAAGGAAGTTGGTACTTGGATAGTGGATGCAGCAATCACATGGCGAAAGATCAAAGCATCTTCAAAGACATTGATAAATCTGTCAATGTCAAAGTTCGGCTAGGAAATGACACCATAGTGGAGTCTCGAGGCAAAGGAACTATCATGGTGGAGACAAAGAAAGGTACTAAATTCATCAAAGACGTTTTACTAGTTCCAAATCTTAAAGAAAATCTTTTAAGTATTGGCCAAATGATGGAGAATGAATATTCTCTTCATTTTGAGAAAGATACATGCAAAATTTATGACAATAAAATGATAGAAATTGGCCAAGTAAAAATGGAGAAGAGAAATAGAAGCTTTCCTATAAGCTTCAAACCTGGAACTAATATTGCCATGAAGGTAGAAGTTGATGACTCATGGCTTTGGCATAGGAGATTTGGCCACTTCAACACACATGCCTTAAAGCTTCTATATACGAAAAACATGATGAGAGATCTTCCATGCTTGAAGGAGAATAATGAATCATGTGAAGGATGTCTCCTCGGAAAACAACATCGATTACCATTCTCGACAGACAAAGCATGGAGAGCAAAAGACTTAATGGAGTTGATTCATACCGATGTTTGTGGACCGATGAGAACACCTTCACATCATAACAATAGGTATTTCATCCTCTTCATTGATGACTTCTCTAGAATGACATGGGTCTATTTCTTAAAGGCAAAGTCAGAAGTTTTTGGAGTATTCAAGAAATTCAAGGCCCTTGTTGAGAAGCAAAGTGGAAAACAGCTAAAAATACTTAGAAGTGATCGTGGCAAGGAGTACACATCTCGCGAGTTTGACAAATTCTGTGAAGATGAAGGCATAGAGCGACAACTTACAGTCGCATATACTCCACAACAAAATGGCGTGTCAGAGAGAAAGAATCGCACAGTTATGGAGATGGCAAGATCAATGCTGAAAGAGAAAAGTATGCCTAACACTTTTTGGGCTGAAGCAGTCTACACTGCATTTTATATTCTAAACAGATGTCCAACTAAAGCAGTCCAAGACAAGACTCCTATTGAAGCTTGGAGTGGGAGAAAGCCATCAGCTAAACACCTATGAGTATTTGGGTCTATTTGCTACATACATGTTCCTGATCAAAGGAGGCACAAGCTTGAAGACAAAACTATACGAGAAATATTTTTGGGATATAGCACACAGTCAAAAGGCTATCGAGTTTACAACCTACAAACAAAAAAGCTCATCATCAGTCGAGATGTTGAAGTTGATGAAAATGCTTCTTGGAATTGGGAAGAAGAAAAAGTTGTTAAAAGCAACATTCTACTTCCAGTGCAACAATCTCAAGAAGAAACTCAAGAAGAGGAAGAAAATTCAGGTACGCTTTCTCCACCTACACAACAAGATTCTTCACCTGAATCTAGTCCAAGAAGAGTAAGATCTTTGGTAGACATATATGAAACTTGCAATATGGCCATGATTGAACCTAACTGTTATGAAGAAGCATCAAAGCATGAACTATGGTCAAGGCAATGGAGGAAGAAGATCAAATTGAAGATATGTTACCAAGACCAAGATTTGAACTACTATGCACAATGTTTGGAGTTACCGAATTTGCATTAAGGAGGAGTATTAAAGAGTAATGCAAATTCTAGAAGAATGTAGAAACTCCTTAGATAGAAAAATTGAAATGTAATATAAGTTCTAGAATATTGTAGAAAAACCTAAGATATGAAGAAAAATCAAGAATATTTTACATAGGTAAAAATCTAGAACATTCCACATAAGTTGTGGCTAGTATGTTCTAAAATAATCTATGGGTCTATAAATACCCATGAACTCTACCATTTGATGTATGTAGCCAACATCTATCATTTGTAGGAACCAACATCTATTACAACTAAAGACAACTACAACACGTCTTCCAACTACTACTTCTACATTCAACTATCTCTACATTTTCTCTATCTCATCAACTACTCCTTTCACAACCTTAAAATACTAACACTTTAAAATGGAAGTTTCAAAGTTGAGAGTCTAGACATAGTGTCCACCGCACTGTCTCTGCAGGTTCATGCCTAAGCCTGACCCCATTGCATTAAATTCAATGTTGTTATCTCCGACACCCAAAAAATTCAATGTTCTTAATATTTCTCACAAAAAATTTAATTACAAAAATTGTACCTATAATAACCAATACTTTTCACTCGATTGTTTTAATTGTTATAGTAATCTTTGTTCTATTAGTATTATCTTTTTTTTATTAAGTTGTAAGTTAAAAAAGCAGTAGTTTTCTTTTTCTTTTTCAGTTGTCATTTTTTAAAAATAATCTGGTTTCAGATATGCTAAAAATCTCATTAGTCTCTTTCTTCTTCTTTTTTTTTTTTCTTTTTTTTCTCTTCATGATAAAAACATATTTTCAAAGGAAATCTAACCATCATAAGTTATAATTTTAGACGAATGATTAATTACACTAGTATTTAATGACTGGAGACCTATCTGTACATATTAGGTTCAATGGAAATTCAAAAATCGATAATAATGATTTCAAGAAGAATATTTATGTATATTAAAACGTGAACAAAATTCAGTAAATATGAACAATTTGAAATATAATATTAAATATTATCGTATATAATATAAAATATATTGGATTGTGTAATTTTGGAATATATTTTTAAATTATACAATTCATAAATTCTTTTTTATTCATGGGAAATATGAATTTTTTTTACATTTATGAAAATTTAAGAAGAAATTATGAGAGACTAAAACAAAAAACTTCTTTGATTTTTGTAGTGTTTTTCTTTTTTTATCTTTGGGCCTCCTCTTTAATGCAAAAACTGAAGTATATATATGGATCCAATTTACATATTTAAAGATGGCCCTTTAAATATTTATCTTTATTGACGGCGTATTATATAAAACATAAATATTCTAATAACGTTTAATCACTTTTTTTATAAAAAAAATTAGTTATCGGGAAATTAATTGGTAAGATATGCATACAATACATCATAATAATAACAATGTGATAAACCATGAGTCATGTGAGTATGTTGAAACCACGTTTTATTCTTTAAATAATATTCTGATAACACGTTTTTAATAGATTCGCAGAAACAAAAATTGTCTTGTTAATTCAAACCAATTTCGGTCAACAAATTTGACAACAGCAAAAAGCAGCAAAAATGAGTTTGACCTATTATCAACAAACATTTTCTTATGCTTATTTAAGTAGGTTATAGTGTTTAGGTCTAAACAACTTTTTTCATAACTTAGCAATAAAAATTGAATTATTTTTTTCCTTTAAAACGATCAACCATATGCTATTTGTAAGAGAATTGATATATTTATACATAATCATTTTCAATAATTTATTGCTTTTTATATTACACTATCTGTAACAATAATAAAATATCGTCATTCTTTTTTATCCTTAATCAACCTATTATCCTATTTTAAATTCATAAATAAATCAGTTAAATTATTTTAAAAAACTAAAATATATAATTCAGTATAATCTCAAAGAAATAAAAATATTATTGAATTATGTTACCATATTAATTTTTTTTTTAAGTTTTATAAATTAAAATGTATCAAAATTTTAATAAATATATACCATTAAACACTAGTGCAGCGAGGGGCTTTTACCGCGGTTCATTTTCACTATACGTCGCGGTTCTTGAACCGCGGCATATTCAGCCGCGGTAGTAAGTCAGACACTTTAGGCCGCGGTTATAACCGCGGTATATAGGTTGCGGAATATGCCGCAGTTGTCGAGGGAACCGCTGCCTAAATCCATTTTTTTAAAAAAAAAAAAATACACTATATGCCGCGGTTCAACCGCGGCAAAAGACTGAAGCATATGTCGCGGTTAGTGTCAAAACTGCGGCCTAATGTCTCGTTTTTAAAAGAAAACGAATCACTATATGCCGCGGTTGTGGTTAGAACCGCGGCATATTCCCCTGCAGTTTTTTAAAATTGCAGGTCTGTTTTTGTGATATCCACTACCACAAAAACAGACCTGGATATAAAAACATATACACAAATTCAATTTGAACATAGCAAACACATGTTCAAATGTATTTCAACATCAAATAAAGTACAAAGTTTAAGAAAATTCTATCTAATCAAATGCATTGTTTAAATCTAAGAGCTATTGTATAATCTAACTATATACTTCGCAGCAGCGTTCCTAATGAATAATAGTGACTTCTCAGGAACTGGTGTAGTAGTCTTGAATCTCTGCAAAAGACAATTCATTTTAATTAGTGTATATGAATTCAACATTTGTTAAAAAATCAAAATTTGTTAAAGTTAAATATTACCGTTTCCCAGCGACTTGTGATGTGAGAACGAACAATATGGGTCATCCAATACATTACATAGTATCCACACTCATATGACCCATTTTGTCTGTTACACTACAATATATCATCACAGTTGATAATAGTTAGTGAATAACATTTGTTATAAAACAATTATAACAAAGTATGACTTTAGCATATGTCAAACCTTGAGAAAAATCCAAGCAATCTTTCTAGTATTAACAATTGATCTCCCACCCATCATCATACTTGCTGGAATAGAACTGTATATAAAAAAAGGTTTTAGCATTCAGTTATATAACAAAGAAAGTCCAAACATTGAGGTTCTTACCAATCAATTGCTTGTTTGAGTTGTGTGGGAGGAGGTCTGTGCAATGAGCAGAACCACAAAGCATAGTTGTCTTGCATAGACATAACAAGAAGTTGCCAATGGCGCCTGAAATTCATAATAACGTAACTATTAAATATTAAAATCACATATGGAACATTATTATGTTAACAAAGTTGACTTACCCGGATATATAAGGCAAAAAGTATATTTTCTTGCCCCTTCCAAAACTTCTTATCAGACTCATGTTGATATGGTCAAAATCATTTGATTCATGAATTGATTGGGGATCAATGAATCCATAATCATCAGAACGCCCCAACTTATTAGTGACCCCAGACATATACCTAAAATCAAAAATTAACTTTGATATAAGGATACTTGATATATAAATCAATTTTATATATAAATAATTGGTCATAGACTTACATCGTCCATAGTTGAATAATTGAAATATTCAACTCTTGTGTTCCCGACGCAAGCTCACGGACATCTTGGCTATTAAGGTATATTGGGACCTCAGAGCCATGCCCAAATACATTAGCATCATACTCAACCTCCAAAGGCTTATCATCAAGGATGTCAGCAAGTAGATGCAATGAAGAAAGAGGGTCATCCTCAGATAGAGGAATCTTCTGTTGTGCCTACGTCTGTTGTTACATGAAAAGATAAGATAAGTTTTGACATCAAAAACCTTTAAAATTGAGAAGTGTAAAGAAGAATTTCATACCGAGGGGTCAGAAACTGGTTTAACCAAAAATTTAGGCCAAGTGATAAACGACTTATATGCTTGTTCCACAGTGAAAATCTCTTCCGTGGACAGTGGAACCGAGGCATCTGGTATGATTTCTACACTCTTTACCAAATTCGGGGAATTGTCGATCAATATTTTTCCATTGCTTTGAATCAGCTGGATGACGAAGCAGCCCGTCAATTTTTCTCTCATCTGCATGCCATCTAAGATTTTTAGCATCTTTGGGATTCGCAAACAAACGCTTAAGTCTGGGCACTATTGGAAGGTACCAAACTACTTTCAAAGCAGATCCATTTTTTTCTATTTGACCATTATCTTCACTATTGTTTTTTGACTTGTATCTTGATAAGCCACATTTTGGACACTTTGTCAAAAATTCAAACTCTTTCCTATACAAAATGCATTCATTGGGACAAGCATGTATCCTTTTATACTCCATACCCATTGGACAAAGAATTTTCTTCGCATCATAATTATGAGTGGGCAGTGTATTTCCATCTGGCAACATTTCATTCAACAACATCAACAGTTCTGTAAAACTCTTATCAGTCCATCCATTGCTCGCCTTCAAATTCATGAGCCTTAACACCGCTGATAAACGTGTGAACTTAGTTGAACCGACATACAAAGGTGTTTCCGCATCAGTCGACATCGTCTCATACACATGAGCTTTGACAAAATTTTCTGCTCCAACATCGCGGATCATGTCCTCCAATTTGTCTTCATCCGGTCGATCTTCTTCCATGGTGGAATCAGTAACATTTACACTTTGAGAGTCAGTGGGAAAATGCATTTCTTCGCCGTGCCAGATCCATGTTGTATAGCATCTTAGAAAACCATCACATATAAGATGTTCTCTAATTTGAGTTGCGTTCAACTTTCTCCCATTCAAACAGTTCACACAAGGACATCTAAACTTCACTTCAATATCAGTTCTCCCCTCATTACGTTGCGCAAATTGTATAAATTCCTCTACACCTCTCTCGTACTCAGCACTAATACGTGGTAAATTAATCCAATTTCGATCCATATTCCTAAATATTACATAAAAAGATAAGCTACTAAAAATCAAACTTGCAATTTCATACATATCATTGAAACTTAGTGAATAATATTTTAAGGTTTATAAATAATCATTTAAACTCAAGTTAGTTATACGAAGAATTGATATATTACGTGCTACATGGTTTTTCAAATAATCAGAGTTTTGAACTATAAAGTGCATCACTGATATATATATATATATATATATATATATATATATATATATATATATATATATATATATATATATATATATATATATATATATAAATAAAAAGCTTTTTAGTGCAGTAAAATGGATACACAATATTCTTTTTAACTGATATAAAATGTACAGATTGTAGTAATATTGTTGGTGTGGTAAGGAATAATGTGTTTGTCCTTTTATCTTTTTTGCACTCTTAACATTTGAAAACCTGTTGGTATATATACACTCTAATGTGGAATCATATTGAATTTGTTGTTTTAAGTAGTAATAACTGTTATCATATTCCAAATATTCTATTAAAGGATATTAGACAATCAAATATTGCGTTAGTTATAATTAGATATTATTATAATTTGTGCAGATTTGTGCACCTGTCATTCCTTTAATAGATGAAGGATTATAGGATTCTTAAATGTATATATATGGTACTCTACTCTTTGAAATAATAAATCAGAATTATTCTTTAAACCTTTTATTATGGTATCAGAGCCAAACACTGATATCCTCTACAATATAGGAATCAGTGTTCTGTTTGAATATTTCTGATGGTTTTTTTCAATAAAAATCAATCGGAGAAACATGATTTTGGGTCTTCCGTTGCTACCCATATGCATGAATCGCTCACCCTTGAACGGCTTGACGACACCAATTATGTTGAGTGGTCGTTGAACGCACAGAACAAGATTAGAGGCAGAAAACGTTGGGGTTACATATCTGGAACAAAGGTTGCACCAGAAAACAAGAAATCCGATGAATGTGAAGGATGGGAAGATGAAAACTGCCTAGTCAAGTCTTGGCTTCTGGACTCCATGACGAAAGAAATCAGATCCCTCTTTATTCGCTTAGCTACGACAAAGGACATTTGGGACACTGTGCAACAAACATACTCAGTCAACCCGGATGCATCCCGGTCATATCAATTAAAGGATATTAGACAATCAAATATTGTGTTAGTTATAATTAGATATTATTATAATTTGTGCAGATTTTTGCACCTGTCATTCCTTTAATAGATGAAGGATTATAGGATCCTTAAATGTATATATATGGTACTCTACTCTTTGAAATAATATATCAGAATTATTCTTTAAACCTTTTATTATGGTATCAGAGCCAAACACTGATATCTTCTACAATATAGGAATCAGTGCTCTGTTTGAATATTTCTGATGGTTTTTTTCAATAAAAATCAATCGGAGAAACATGATTTTGGGACTTCCGTTGCTACCCATATGCATGAATCGCTCACCCTTGAACGACTTGATGGCACCAACTATGTTGAGTGGTCGTTGAACGCACAGAACAAGATTAGAGGCAGAAAACGTTGGGGTTACATATCTGGAACAAAGGTTGCACCAAAAAACAAGAAATCCGATGAATGTGAAGGATGGGAAGATGAAAACTGCCTAGTCAAGTCTTGGCTTCTGGACTCCATGACGAAAGAAATCAGATCCCTCTTTATTCGCTTAGCTACGACAAAGGACATTTGGGACACTGTGCAACAAACATACTCAGTCAACCCGGATGCATCCCGATCATATCAATTAAAGGATATTAGACAATCAAATATTGTGTTAGTTATAATTAGATATTATTATAATTTGTGCAGATTTGTGCACCTGTCATTCCTTTAATAGATGAAGGATTATAGGATCCTTAAATGTATATATATGGTACTCTACTCTTTGAAATAATATATCAGAATTATTCTTTAAACCTTTTATTATGGTATCAGAGCCAAACACTGATATCTTCTACAATATAGGAATCAGTGCTCTGTTTGAATATTTCTGATGGTTTTTTTCAATAAAAATCAATCGGAGAAACATGATTTTGGGACTTCCGTTGCTACCCATATGCATGAATCGCTCACCCTTGAACGACTTGATGGCACCAACTATGTTGAGTGGTCGTTGAACGCACAGAACAAGATTAGAGGCAGAAAACGTTGGGGTTACATATCTGGAACAAAGGTTGCACCAAAAAACAAGAAATCCGATGAATGTGAAGGATGAGAAGATGAAAACTGCCTAGTCAAGTCTTGGCTTCTGGACTCCATGACGAAAGAAATCAGATCCCTCTTTATTCGTTTAGCTACGACAAAGGACATTTGGGACACTGTGCAACAAACATACTCAGTCAACCAGGATGCATCCCGGTCATATCAAATAAAGGATATTAGACAATCAAATATTGTGTTAGTTATAATTAGATATTATTATAATTTGTGCAGATTTGTGCACTTGTCATTCCTTTAATATATGAAGGATTATAGGATCCTTAAATGTATATATATGGTACTCTACTCTTTGAAATAATATATCAGAATTATTCTTTAAACCTTTTATTATGGTACAGAGCCAAACACTGATATCCTCTACAATATAAGAATCAGTGTTCTGTTTGAATATTTCTGATGGTTTTTTTCAATAAAAATCAATCGGAGAAACATGATTTTGGGACTTCCGTTGCTACCCATATGCATGAATCGCTCACCCTTGAACGGCTTGATGGCACCAACTATGTTGAGTGGTCGTTGAACGCACAGAACAAGATTAGAGGCAGAAAATGTTGGGGTTACATATCTGGAACAAAGGTTGCACCAGAAAACAAGAAATCCGATGAATGTGAAGGATGGGAAGATGAAAACTGCCTAGTCAAGTCTTGGCTTCTAGACTCCATGACGAAAGAAATCAGATCCCTCTTTATTCGCTTAACTTCATCAGCTTCTTTATCTCTAAGCTATGTTTCTTTAAAATATAAGTTTCAAAGTTGAGAGTCTAGACATAGTGTCCACCGCACTGTCTCTGCAGGTTCATGCCTGAGCCTGACCCCATTGCATTAAATTCAATGTTGTTATCTCCGACACCCAAAAAATTCAATGTTCTTAGTATTTCTCGCAAAAAATTTAATTACAAAAATTCTACCTATAATAACCAATACTTTTCACTCGATTGTTTTAATTGTTGTAGTAATCTTTGTTCTATTAGTAATATCTTTTTTTTATTAAGTTGTATGTTAAAAAAGCAGTAGTTTTCTTTTTCTTTTTCGGTTGTCGTTTTTTAAAAATAATCTGGTTTCGGATATGCTAAAAATCTCATTAGTCTCCTTCTTCCTTTTTTTCTTTTTTTTCTCTACATGATAAAAACATATTTTCAAAGGAAATCTAACCATCAGAAGTTATAATTTTACACGAATGATTAATTACACTAGTATTTAATGACTGGAGACCTATCTGTATATATTAGGTTCAATGGAAATTAAAAAATTGATAATAATGATTTCAAGAAGAATATTTATGTATATTAAAACGTGAACAAAATTCAGTAAATATGAACAATTTGAAATATAATATTAAATATTATCGTATATAATATAAAATATATTGGATTGTGTAATTTTGGAATATATTTTTAAATTATACAATTCATAAATTCTTTTTTATTCATGGGAAATATGAATTTTTTTTACATTTATGAAAATTTAAGAAGAAATTATGAGAGACTAAAACAAAAAACTTCTTTGATTTTTGTAGTGTTTTTCTTTTTTTATCTTTGGGCCTCCTCTTTAATGCAAAAACTGAAGTATATATATGGATCCAATTTACATATTTAAAGATGGCCCTTTAAATATTTATCTTTATTGACGGCGTATTATATAAAACATAAATATTCTAATAACGTTTAATCACTTTTTTTATAAAAAAAATTAGTTATCGGGAAATTAATTGGTAAGATATGCATACAATACATCATAATAATGAAAAAAAAAATCAACCTATTATCCTATTTTAAATTCATAAATAAATCAGTTAAATTATTTTAAAAAAAATAAAATATATAATTCAGTATAATCTCAAAGAAATAAAAATATTATTGAATTATGTTACCATATTAATTTTTTTTTTAAGTTTTAAGAATTAAAATGTATCAAAATTTTAATAAATATATACCATTAAACTTAAGTTAGATATACGAAGAATTGATATATTACGTGCTACATGGTTTTTCAAATAATCAGAGTTTTGAACTATAAAGTGCATCATTATGTGTGATATCCATGCACCAACTTGAGTGGGGGTGTTAAGATATGCCAAATATTATATTAAAGGATATTAGGCAATCAAATATTGTGTTAGTTATAATTTAGATATTATTATAATTTGTGCATATTTGTGCACCTGTCATTCCTTTAATAGATGAAGGATTATAGGATCCTTAAATGTATATATATGGTACTCTACTCTTTGAAATAATATATCAGAATTATTCTTTAAACCTTTTATTATGGTATCAGAGCCAAGCATTGATATCCTCTACAATATAGGAATCAATGTTCTGTTTGAATATTTCTGATGGCTTTTTTCGATAAAAATCAATCGGAGAAACATGATTTTAGGACTTCCGCTGCTACCCATATGCATGAATCGCTCACCCCTAAACGGCTTGACGACACCAACTATGTTGAGTGGTCGTTGAACGTACAGAACAAGATTAGAGGCAGAAAACGTTGGGGTTACATATCTGGAACAAAGGTTGCACCAGAAAACAAGAAATCCGATGAATATGAAGCATGGGAAGATGAAAACTGCATAGTCAAGTCTTGGCTTCTGGACTCCATGACGAAAGAAATCAGATCCCTCTTTATTTGCTTAGCTACGACAAAGGACATTTGGGACACTGTGCAACAAACATACTCAGTCAACCAGGATGCATCCCGGTCATATCAATTATATCGTGAGGTAATCTCTACTCAGCAAAATGGAGGATTTGTTATTACATATTTTGGAAAATTGCAAAGATACTATCACGAATTGTACCATGGAATGTCCTAAAGATGTTGAAAAATATAACAACATGATTAATTCTCAACGAGTTTATGTTTTTTTGGCTGGCCTAGATACACATTTGGATGTTGTTTGTGGTCGTATCCTTGCTACCACTCCCCTTCCAAATGTTCAATCTGTTTATGCAACTATTTGTGCCGAGGCAAACCGTCAAGCGGTTATGCTTGATAGTGAGTCTACTATGGGGACTTCCTTTGTTGTTAAAAAGTTTCCTAAGAAAGGAATCCGCAAGTGTACACACTGCAATGGGGATAATCATGTCATGGAGACATGTTTTAAACTCCATGGTTATCTAGATTGGCATCCAAAAGGTAAAATTATCTTCTTTATCTCTAAGCTATGTTTCTTTAAAATGGAAGTTTCAAAGTTGAGAGTCTAGACATAGTGTCCACCCCATTGCATTAAATTCAATGTTGTTATCTCCGACACCCAAAAAATTCAATGTTCTTAGTATTTCTCACAAAAAATTTAATTACAAAAATTCTACCTATAATAACCAATACTTTTCACTCGATTGTTTTAATTGTTATAGTAATCTTTGTTCTATTAGTATTATCTTTTTTTTTATTAAGTTGTAAGTTAAAAAAGCGGTAGTTTTCTTTTTCTTTTTCAGTTGTCATTTTTTAAAAATAATCTGGTTTCAGATATGCTAAAAATCTCATTAGTCTCTTTCTTCTTTTTTTTTTCTTTTTTTTTCTTCATGATAAAAACATATTTTCAAAGGAAATCTAACCATCATAAGTTATAATTTTAGACGAATGATTAATTACACTAGTATTTAATGACTGGAGACCTATCTGTACATATTAGGTTCAATGGAAATTCAAAAATCGATAATAATGATTTCAAGAAGAATATTTATGTATATTAAAACGTGAACAAAATTCAGTAAATATGAACAATTTGAAATATAATATTAAATATTATCGTATATAATATAAAATATATTGGATTGTGTAATTTTGGAATATATTTTTAAATTATACAGTTCATAAATTCTTTTTTATTCATGGGAAATATGAATTTTTTTTACATTTATGAAAATTTAAGAAGAAATTATGAGAGACTAAAACAAAAAACTTCTTTGATTTTTGTAGTGTTTTTCTTTTTTTATCTTTGGGCCTACTCTTTAATGCAAAAACTGAAGTATATATATGGATCCAATTTACATATTTAAGAGAAAAAAAGAAAGAAATACAAGGAACCTTAGTAGTACTGATTATGACATCTCTTTGGGATCTTCCTCTTATATTAATTCCACTCCTTTTTTTAGCTGCCTCTTCATTTTCCTCTTACATAACAGTAATAGCAATGATGTGAAAACTAAACTCTTAAATAATAAGACACACCTATAAAATACAGGTACGCTTTCTCCACCTACACAACAAGATTCTTCACCTGAATCTAGTCCAAGAAGAGTAAGATCTTTGGTAGACATATATGAAACTTGCAATATGGCCATGATTGAACCTAACTGTTATGAAGAAGCATCAAAGCATGAACTATGGTCAAGGCAATGGAGGAAGAAGATCAAATTGAAGATATGTTACCAAGACCAAGATTTGAACTACTATGCACAATGTTTGGAGTTACCGAATTTGCATTAAGGAGGAGTATTAAAGAGTAATGCAAATTCTAGAAGAATGTAGAAACTCCTTAGATAGAAAAATTGAAATGTAATATAAGTTCTAGAATATTGTAGAAAAACCTAAGATATGAAGAAAAATCAAGAATATTTTACATAGGTAAAAATCTAGAACATTCCACATAAGTTGTGGCTAGTATGTTCTAAAATAATCTATGGGTCTATAAATACCCATGAACTCTACCATTTGATGTATGTAGCCAACATCTATCATTTGTAGGAACCAACATCTATTACAACTAAAGACAACTACAACACGTCTTCCAACTACTACTTCTACATTCAACTATCTCTACATTTTCTCTATCTCATCAACTACTCCTTTCACAACCTTAAAATACTAACACTTTAAAATGGAAGTTTCAAAGTTGAGAGTCTAGACATAGTGTCCACCGCACTGTCTCTGCAGGTTCATGCCTAAGCCTGACCCCATTGCATTAAATTCAATGTTGTTATCTCCGACACCCAAAAAATTCAATGTTCTTAATATTTCTCACAAAAAATTTAATTACAAAAATTGTACCTATAATAACCAATACTTTTCACTCGATTGTTTTAATTGTTATAGTAATCTTTGTTCTATTAGTATTATCTTTTTTTTATTAAGTTGTAAGTTAAAAAAGCAGTAGTTTTCTTTTTCTTTTTCAGTTGTCATTTTTTAAAAATAATCTGGTTTCAGATATGCTAAAAATCTCATTAGTCTCTTTCTTCTTCTTTTTTTTTTCTTTTTTTTCTCTTCATGATAAAAACATATTTTCAAAGGAAATCTAACCATCATAAGTTATAATTTTAGACGAATGATTAATTACACTAGTATTTAATGACTGGAGACCTATCTGTACATATTAGGTTCAATGGAAATTCAAAAATCGATAATAATGATTTCAAGAAGAATATTTATGTATATTAAAACGTGAACAAAATTCAGTAAATATGAACAATTTGAAATATAATATTAAATATTATCGTATATAATATAAAATATATTGGATTGTGTAATTTTGGAATATATTTTTAAATTATACAATTCATAAATTCTTTTTTATTCATGGGAAATATGAATTTTTTTTACATTTATGAAAATTTAAGAAGAAATTATGAGAGACTAAAACAAAAAACTTCTTTGATTTTTGTAGTGTTTTTCTTTTTTTATCTTTGGGCCTCCTCTTTAATGCAAAAACTGAAGTATATATATGGATCCAATTTACATATTTAAAGATGGCCCTTTAAATATTTATCTTTATTGACGGCGTATTATATAAAACATAAATATTCTAATAACGTTTAATCACTTTTTTTATAAAAAAAATTAGTTATCGGGAAATTAATTGGTAAGATATGCATACAATACATCATAATAATAACAATGTGATAAACCATGAGTCATGTGAGTATGTTGAAACCACGTTTTATTCTTTAAATAATATTCTGATAACACGTTTTTAATAGATTCGCAGAAACAAAAATTGTCTTGTTAATTCAAACCAATTTCGGTCAACAAATTTGACAACAGCAAAAAGCAGCAAAAATGAGTTTGACCTATTATCAACAAACATTTTCTTATGCTTATTTAAGTAGGTTATAGTGTTTAGGTCTAAACAACTTTTTTCATAACTTAGCAATAAAAATTGAATTATTTTTTTCCTTTAAAACGATCAACCATATGCTATTTGTAAGAGAATTGATATATTTATACATAATCATTTTCAATAATTTATTGCTTTTTATATTACACTATCTGTAACAATAATAAAATATAGTCATTCTTTTTTATCCTTAATCAACCTATTATCCTATTTTAAATTCATAAATAAATCAGTTAAATTATTTTAAAAAAATAAAATATATAATTCAGTATAATCTCAAAGAAATAAAAATATTATTGAATTATGTTACCATATTAATTTTTTTTTTAAGTTTTATAAATTAAAATGTATCAAAATTTTAATAAATATATACCATTAAACTTAAGTTAGTTATACGAAGAATTGATATATTACGTGCTACATGGTTTTTCAAATAATCAGAGTTTTGAACTATAAAGTGCATCACTGATATATATATACCATTAAACACTAGTGCAGCGAGGGGCTTTTACCGCGGTTCATTTTCACTATACGTCGCGGTTCTTGAACCGCGGCATATTCAGCCGCAGTAGTAAGTCAGACACTTTAGGCCGCGGTTATAACCGCGGTATATAGGTTGCGGAATATGCCGCAGTTGTCGAGGGAACCGCTGCCTAAATCCATTTTTAAAAAAAAAAAAAATACACTATATGCCGCGGTTCAACCGCGGCAAAAGACTGAAGCATATGTCGCGGTTAGTGTCAAAACTGCGGCCATATGTCTCGTTTTTAAAAGAAAACGAATCACTATATTTGATATTAGACAATCAAATATTGTGTTAGTTATAATTTAGATATTATTATAATTTGTGCATATTTGTGCACCTGTCATTCCTTTAATAGATGAAGGATTATAGGATCCTTAAATGTATATATATGGTACTCTACTCTTTGAAATAATATATCAGAATTATTCTTTAAACCTTTTATTAATAACCACCAATAAAAGATTACCAAGGTCCAAACAAACTGGCATGAATTAAATTTTAAAGAATCGTATGCGAGGGACCATTTTACCCGTTATCATTTCTTTCTGATAACAATTCAATCTCACGTGATAGCAGGAAGAAGATTTAGCAATATGAGACAAGGAATAATAACCTCAAATGGTTTGTTATCAGTTCGGAACTGAATTCCCGGTATAGTTGCAGTTTATGATTGTACAATTTATGATTATGATGTTTATAGAAAAGAGGAGTTGTCTGATAATAATTATTAAATTAGGATGAATGATTGTCATCAGCTTAAAATTGTATCGAATTCAAAGAAGCATTAAACAAAGAATAACTTTCTGATTAGCTTTAGCACATCCAAGATCCAGCAATAATCACCTACCTGATTTATAGCCTAACATAGGTTTCAGATATTGGCAAGAGATAGTTACACACATAATGGTAATATATTTGTTTTTTTGGCAGCTCCTGGAAACATTCGTCACCTTTATTGTCTACAAGGCCATTGATCTTTGCTAGATAGTGCAACGAGACAATTAGCAGTAATGATGGTACAGAAACGAGGTTTCTGGCTTCCTTTTTGAACTTCCACTTCAATTCCTGTCGCCAATTCTACCGGCTGCACGGGTAGATGAGATCAAATTACGTGAATTAGTGCCCATCTATTTATGTCGTGCCATCAGAGAGGCACACAATCGAATAGTTTCTAATCTGATTGTAATATTTTTCCCTTCACTCTCTTCCATCTTTCTGTCTTTCTTCCTTCTCTCACTTCATTTCCAATGAAAGGTGTTAGAAACCACTTTTTGTTGCTTCTCCTGGCAATGGAGCTCCTGCTGATTCTTCTCTTTCCCTTCGCATCTCCTCTCAATAGCGAAGGTTTGTATGCACTCTCACTAGAGACACCCTTTTCCTTCATTTGTTTCCTTTGCATGGCCCAGAGAGAAAACAAGACTTTCTCTTGCGTCCGTGCATGTGGGTGCATGTGTTTATGTTTTTTGTGATTTGGTGCTTAATGAGAATTTTGGTGTTTTTTTCCCTACTGTTCATGTTTACTGTGCTTTACTTATGGCTTCTGTTTCATAGGTGTCTGGTAATTCTTTTGGCGACTTAGCATAACTTTGTTTAAGTGTTTAAGGTTGAAAACTTTGAGACGTATATTTTTCTTTGATTTGTGGATTTTGTTTCTTTTGAGAATGATAAGTGTGAAAAAGAGTTATTTTTCTACTTATAAATGAGCTCAATTTTGTAATTATTCATGTTGTTCCTCATTGAAAAGTTGTAATAGGTGGTAGATTGTCATGTAAAATATTGTACAGGAAATGGTGTATTATTTAGAATCTATCAGTCAATTTTCGCAAAGCGAAAGCCAAAATTCGCACTGCCAGAAGAAGGAAATTCGCATAGCGCATAAGGCGCTGAGCGAATAACATTAGTTAAAGTGCAGTAGTTAAGAAAATTTGCATAGCGCACCAGTACATGTGCACTAAGCGTGTTTCGGTGTACATATTGCTTGGTGTATCTTGGTTGCTCCTGGCTGTCTGGGACGCGTGCTCTTCTCCAATTGTTGTTGTTCATACTCGCCAAAGGAGGGGGAGGTACCTGCAAAGATACTCTGACGCTCAAGTCATATGTGAGTTATGGAGCCTCAGCTCTCAAAAGAGTGATTATGATACTGCTCTGAAATATTATTTAGGGTCTCTAGAGCATAAAGAGAACGTACCTGGACTTTGGCCCTGTCATTGTATTTATAAGCTAAAAAATAAAAATAACCACCTTACCTAAAAATGTGGTTAGTTACTTAACTGTCTAAAATATCTAAGATATTTATGTTATTACATAAATATCCTTACTACATAACATGCCCCCCAAGTCCAAGTTAACCGTTCCGTTTTATGGACGTGGTAAC
This sequence comes from Vigna nakashimae, assembly GCA_034642375.1. Classification (NCBI taxonomy): domain Eukaryota; kingdom Viridiplantae; phylum Streptophyta; class Magnoliopsida; order Fabales; family Fabaceae; genus Vigna; species Vigna nakashimae. The sequence goes on along the minus strand of CM067763.1, from coordinate 9,513,464 downwards.
TATAGGACTTATGAGTTTGAGGGAGGCTGTCTTCGCTGTAATTAGAGAGCGTGTTCCTGGTTATTGCTCATGTGTGGACTGAACGTTTTAAAACAAGGATGACCGAGTGGTTGAATTTGATGGACCAAAAGGAGGCGAAGACGAACGGCAAAAAGCTGGAGCGAGTGAGGCCGAACGTGAGGATACGTATGACCGAGCGGTAGAGGCCGAGTGGCATGCGAGGCCGATCGTGAGGACTGTTTGAACGTTCGACATATAGGTTGTCGAGCGGTCGAGTGGCATGTGAGACCGATCGTGAGGAGTGTTGGAACGTTCGACACATAGGTTGTCGAGCGGTCGAGTGGCATGTGAGACTGAGCGGTTGAAACCAAAGGGAAGTCGAACGGCCGATTGTCTTGAACGCTCGTACACATGGGTTGTCGAGCGCTTAGAACCAAAAGGTCGAACAAATTTGAGGCCGAACGGCCAACTTCTTGAACGCTCGTAAACATGGATTGTCGAGTGGTGTCTGAACGCTCGTTTTTGAACGCTCGTTGATATGAATTGACGAGCAGTGTTTGAACGCTCGTTGACATGAACTGACGAGCGGTTTTGTAACGCTCGTTGAAATGGATCATCGAGCGATGTTTGGACGCTCGTTGACATGGATTGACGAGCGGTTCTTGAACGCTCGTTGAAATGGATTGTCGAGCGATGTTTGGACGCTCGTTGACATGGATTGACGAGCGGTTCTTGAACGCTCGTTGAAATGAATTGTCGAGCGATGTTTGGACGCTCGTTGACATGGATTGACGAGCGGTTCTTGAACGCTCGTTGAAATGAATTGTCGAGCGATGTTTGGACACTCGTTGACATTGATGGTTGAGCATTGAGGCCGAACGACCGACTTTGTGAAGGTTCGTTGACATTTGATTGTCGAGCGTTGAGGCCGAATGACTGACTTTGTGAACGTTCGTTGACATTTGATTGTCGAGCGTTAAGGCCGAACGACTGACTGTGTGAACGTTCGTTGTCATTGATGGTCGAGCGTTGAGGCCGAATGACGAACGCTTTCGATGTCGAACGACATAATCTTTGAAAATTTGATGTTCTTGGGCGAACATAAGCTAGGCTAGAGGATGGTTCGCTAGGTTTGATGGTCTGGGTGTTCTAGGGCGAACATCTACCAGCGGGAGTGTGTCCCTTTGTTCAATGCACCTGGGTGTTCTAGGGCGAACATCTACCAGCGGGAGTGTATCCCTTTATTCAATGCACTTGGGTGTTCTAGGGCGAACATCTACCGGGTCTAGGAGTGCTTCAGGATGAACGGCTCTCAAGTGTCCGCTTTTACGTACAAGATATGCTTATCTGCACTGTAAGAAATAATATTAAGCATATAGGTGAGACCGTTTGGTCAAGTTGCAAACCTGGTGGCCGAACGTCCATTAGGCCGAATGCTGGACGCTTGAGGCCGTACGTCAAAGAGATCGATTGACCGAATGCCAGTGAGTCCGAATGACCGAACGCTTCCTGCGGGAATAGCCGAACGTTAATGAAGCGATTGGCCGAACGGTTGAAGCCAAGATGTCGAACGTTAATGAGGCCGAGGTGCCGAACGTCAGGAGGTCGAACAAGAGTTAGGCCGAATGCTGGAGCGCTTGTGTTGAAGTATGGTTGACCTGGAAAGTGGCGAACGGCAATGGGGAAGAATGGGAGCGGCGACATCAGTGAGGCAAAATGCTGGACGCTGTAGGCCACGGAAAGCCGAACCATTGAGGCGGGTTGGCCGAACGTCAGGGAGAGTGAGTGTTGGGCGCTTGAGGCCGAACGTCGATGATGGGCGAAGTGACGAACGCTCTAGGCCGAACGTCCGTGAAATCTAATGGTCTAACGATTGAGGCCTAGAGAACGAACGTTATTGACGTTGGATGGCTGATCATCAGTTGGGTCGAACGACTGTGGCGCTCGAATTCTAGGACGCTCGTACACAGGCACTGTCGAGCGTTTGAATCCGAAGGGCGAGGCCGAATGGCCGACTGTTTGACGCCGATGTTGAGCGAAGCGACGAACGCTCTAAGCCGAACGTCCGTGAGATTTAATGGCCGAACGTTTGGGCCCAAGAGAACGAACGTCGTTGGCGTCAAGTGACCGAATCTTGGAGCGCTCGTAGCCGTGAATTGTCGAGCGTCCTCGAAGCCGAAAGGCCGAACGTTTCAGTCCGGAGGAGTGACCACATGTGATACCAAATGGTTGAAACCGAAGGGATTGTCGAGCGGTTGAACGTGAGGACGCTTTGGACGCTCGTCACATAGGTTGAACGCGTGGACGCTTTGGACGCTCGTCACATGGCTTGTCGAGCGGTTTTTTAACGCTCGTTAATATAGATTGTCGAGCGGTGTTCGAACGATAGTGGCGCTCGAACGCTGAAGTGCTCGCGTTAATGTATGGTCGAGCGGTGTAGACCGAACGTCTACGGTGAGCGAAATGCCGAACGTTTGATGCCGAACGGGCGTCAGAACGAATGCTGAAACGCTTAATGCTTATTTTTTCCGAACGTCAATGAAAGTTATTGGCCGAAAGGTTGAGGCCAAGATGCCGAACGTCATTGAGGACCAGCGAACGCTTGTGGATCCGAGTGGACGAACGTTATTGATGCGGGTGGCCGAAGGGTTGAGGCCAAGGATGGCCGAACGTTGGGGACCGAGTGGACGAACGTTATGGAGACGGGTGGCCGAACGGTCAAGGCAAGGATGGCCGAACTTTATTGAGGCTGTTGTACCGAGTGGACGAACGATTGTGGCCACGGAATGGTCGTCAGATACACTCGCCCTTGTCAATCGACCTAGACGGACGACCGTGGAGTGCGGCTCGTTCTTGATGGTCGATCCGGACATTGTCGAACGGTGATGAGGAAGGTTTTGTCGATCGGTCACGGTCTACGCTCTGTCTTGCTGTCGACCAAGGTGGACGACCTAGGTGGTGGCTAATTTGTGATGGTCGACCAGGAAATGGTCGAACGACAATGTAGAAGTTTTTGTTGGTCGGTCAGGGTCGACCCTCGGTCTTGTCGGTCGACCAAGGCGGACGACCTTGGAGTGCGCCGAATGGTTGATCGCCAGGGGGGGTCGAATGGTTGAACATCAGTGTGGTCGAACGCTGGAACGCTTGTGACCATGGATGGTCGAGCGTCCTTGAAGCCGAAAGGCAGAACGTTTGGCGAGGCTGATCGCTGGACGCTTGAAGCCGCACGTCCGTTAGGTGAAATGACCGATCATGCGTAGGGCCGAACGTCATGGAGGTTTAATAACCGAGCATCAGTTTGGTCGAATGACCGAAGGGTGGTGGATCCGAACTGCCGAATGAAGGAGTATTTGAGGCCATGGATGACCGACAATGGAGTGCGGCTCGTTCTTGGTGGTCCAACCGGGAATGATCCAAGGTCGTTCGGAGTTTGAAGTTTGGGGAATAGAATTGGGGTTGGATGACGTGGAGGCAGAACTGAACGACGCGTGGATTGCGCGAGGGTTGCGAAAGACGTGGAGAATGGGTCTTACCAGACACCGAAAGGGTTTACCCTGGGTGACAACCGTCTTCTTCCCGCCTCTCTGTAAAATCCTTTCTGCCCCCAAAAACCCTAGAATCAGCCACACTGCGGAACGCCCGATCCTGAGGCTGTCGTCGACGGAAGCCGCGATCCAAGGTGATCGACACCATGGAGTCCCCAGGCTTGTGAAGGACTGACGAAAACGTAAACCTAGCCCTGGCTCATGGTGCTGCGGATGGCGCGGAGGCGGAACCGAACGGTGAGGTGATCTTTCGTGTGGGAGTTTTCCGCGAAAAACTACGAGTTTGCTGCCGGCGAGCCTGCTCCTGTGACTGGAACCGAGCTCCTAGCATTGGGTTGTGATTTGTGAATTTAGGGTTCCTGTTGTTCTGCGATTTCTGGTGTAATTGGGAATTTGGGAAATTAGGAATTGTGGTTTTGATCTGGCGTGTTTTGGGGATCTGAGGAGTGGCGCCAGCGAAGGTGCAGGTGTGGGCTGTTCATCGCATAACACGGCGGCTTGTTGAGAAGCATCGTGGACAGGAGTTCGGTGGTCTCCACCACTGTCGCAGGGTCAGCATGATCGTACCTGGGGGGCGATAGGGATGAATTAGCAATGCTTGATGGTGCGACGGAGGTTGATGGGCGGACCCGATTTGGGGGCTGTCTTTGGAACACGTTGGGTGTAATTTTCAGAAAAGAGGTTGCCATTGAAGACGAAGAGTGAGAACCTGAGCTCAATTTGGGGATTTAGGGTTCCACTTTTTCCTGCGCCTGCTGAGAAATGATCCTCTGCAGCTAGGGATTTCACTAAACGGAAGAGAAGATCATCTGGCCGTTAATCATGCTCTGATCACAGAGTGTTTGTTCATCCACCAGATTTCAGTTCCTGTCTCCTTAGAACTTAAGGATACAGAGGTACGAGCCTATTGAACATATATGTTTTTGCGCTGGATCTGACCCGCAAAGGGGTGTGATTTTGCTAAGGTGCTCACTGGCGCGATTTCGCAGAGGTGTTCACGGTGCGGGGTGTGATTTTGCTGAGGTGCTTACTGGCGCGATTTCGCAGAGGTGCTCGCGGTGGCATTAATGGCTCATGGGGGAAGAAGGAAAGAAACCCGCTGGAGGCGTCGTTTGATCTGGTAATGACAGTGGCGTCAACGGCTCGCGGAGGAGAATCTTGGTGGCGATGCAGTGATTTGATGAAGTAGCTCTATCCGAAGAAGTGATTCATTGAGACCGAGTGCTCCTCTTGCGGTTTCTGTGGGATGGCACTCGGCCCCACGGTGGGCGCCAAAATGTTTCGGTGTACATATTGCTTGGTGTATCTTGGTTGCTCCTGGCTGTCTGGGACGCGTGCTCTTCTCCAATTGTTGTTGTTCATACTCGCCAAAGGAGGGGGAGGTACCTGCAAAGATACTCCGACGCTCAAGTCAGATGTGAGTTATGGAGCCTCAGCTCTTAAGAGAGTGATTATGATACTGCTCTGAAATATTATTTAGGGTTTTAGAGCATAAAGAGAACGTACCTGGACTTTAGCCCTGTCATTGTATTTATAAGCTAAAAAATAAAAATAACCACCTTACCTAAAAATGTGGTTAGTTACTTAACTGTCTAAAATATCTAAGATATTTATGTTATTACATAAATATCCTTACTACATAACAAAGCGAATTAATGAATTTAAGTGGCTTTAAAAGACGTGACAGAGCGACAGAAACATGCTCTTCTGACAGAAATTCCGGACAAAAGAAAGAAACGAAAACATCTCAAAAACTTCCGGAGACTACTTCAAGGCATCAAGACACCATTGTTGCAAGGGATTGCTTCAAATTGTACGTTTTAGATGACTAGGAGTAGATAAATTTCTCTTTCGTTGGGATTGGATGCAATGAACTCACTGTGATGTAATTTTCCTGCTCAATATATCGTTATTCGTTCATATGCTCTTTCTTGAATTTATTATCATTGTATGAAAATATAATGTTATTTGAATGTCTTTGATTACTGGAAAGTAACTTTGAACATGAACGTAGATAGAGCACTTAAGTGATTTGGGATCTAGGGATAGATTCAATAACTTGATCATTCCTAACATCGGACTTAATGCAAATTGTATATTAAATTGACTAAGGGATTATTATTTTAATATATTAATTTAGAACTAGTTGCTAAGGGATTAGAACTAGTATGCCTTGATGTGAATGTTTGAATGAAGTAATGAAATATTGAACACAGTTTTATTTTCATATGATTCATGAAACCCAATTCCAACGAAGTTTCTTTAAATATAAATTCTTTGCACACCAACTGTTTGATAAAATACCAAAAATAGTTTTGTGTTATTTTGTGCATTTTGATGTCTAATTGAGTTATAAAAGGAAGAATTGTCATGTGTTGCATAAGTCCCTTGGGAGAACGATACTTTGAACTTACTCTATATTACTTGGAACGACTTGGTATACTTGCCAAAAAGTTATCAAGTTTTTGGCGCCGTTGCCGGGGACTTGTGTTCCAACACAAGGCAATTTGGGCATTTATGACTCTTTTAGACTTTGTTGTGAACATTCCTTTTTAATGTTGTTGTGTATGCAATTGACTTTAGATTTTTAAGACTTTCCTTTTTAACGTTGTTGTGTATGCAATTCAGTAGCGGAACTAACTAAATCATACCAGATGTGCAAATCACCAGGGATGGGGTTGTGTGTTTGGATTCACTGTTTTGGAACTTAAGACAAGTTGGATGGACTTTTTACACCAAGGGATTGGGTGAGGGTTTGTCATACTTAGGTAGGCACAACAAGAGGGATCTGATTGTCATATATTGATTGTCATATATTGATGCAACAATTGTTACCTGTTGTTATTCGAGGCATATTACCTCCTTCTGTTAGGGGTATTCTAACACGTCTGAGTTTGTTCTTTAATGCCATTTGCAAGAAAATTGTTGACCCTCGAGGTTTAGATGAATTGGAAAATGAAGGAATAAGACTACTATGTCAATTGGAGATGTATTTTCCACCTTCCTTTTTTGACATCATGGTACATTTGATTGTTCATCTAGTCAGAGAAATTCGAATATGTGGGTCGGACTTCTTAAGGTGGATGTACCTAGTTCAAAGATACATGAAGATCTTAAAGAGATATGTCAAGAATCAGTATAGACCAGAAGCTTCAATCATAGAGCGATACGTTGCAGAAAAAGCCATTGAATTTTGTTCAAGTTATATGCCATCTTGTGAACTCGTGGGTCTTTCCAAGAGCATACATGAAGGAAAATGTGAAGGTAAGGGTGTTCGAGGTGTGAGAATTCAAAGTGTTAGCAGAAAAGAAGTTGACCAAGCTCATTTGTACGTCTTAAACAACACTGTTGATATGATTCCTTATATTTCTGACCATGTTAATGAAATAAAGGCAGCAAACCCAAGAATGAGTGAAAAATGACATCATAATGATCATGTGAAAACCTTCTTACAATGGTTTAAGAAAAAGATTTATGCGACTCCACATGTTTCTGAAAGTTTATTGAGGTCATCTCGTGGGCCGAACACAGATGTCATTACATATGGTGAGTACTATATAAAGAATATTTCTTTTCGGACAAAGGTAGAAGATGACAAAAGTAGAGTTCAAAATAGTGGCGTCACACTACAAGCTGAGGCTGTGCACTTTGCTAGTTCTAATTCTAAACAGTTGTTTGATTGTGTATCTATCACAACATATCTTCTAAGTAACTTTGTTTTTTTATGTGTAGGATGAGTTGGTTGAGCAGCAAAATCAGGGCACATTTGCTGGCCAAGGTAGGGACGACATTCTAACAACGGCCATTGGAAAGCCTGAGCACCCATGACGTGTACGTGGAGTTCCTGGGGCAATTGGTCTTCGTGACTACTTTGGCCCTACACAGAAACCCCAACATTAATGAGTCAGGAGACACTGAGGCAGATGGATCTTTAGTGGGAGGAAAGACTCAACCAAAGCATGACATCAATGGAGCAACGATTCATGGAGCAACTACAAGAACAAAAAGAAATACAAAGAGCGCTTGAAGAGAAGCTGCATTCCATGACGCAAGGGAACATGGGGACCACTGAAACTCCCACACCATCTTGTGTCAGCACTAGAGGATCATGCTCTGTTCTAGAACCTACTCAGTATAGCGGTCAATATGAGCTGTTGGTTGATGGGGATCCCCCACGCATTTTGGCTCTCGGAGGAGTGCTTGAGGGAGGATAGACTATTCATGGTGTTCCCATATTACCACACCACGTGCGTGTGATGATTGACGAGGTTCGGGATCCCCAGGCTCAAGTGCCTGTATCCACTCCAGAAATTAACTTTGTGGGGGAGGCCATAGGATCATTTATAGCCTGGCCTAGAGCATTGATCATGTCACACATCGCTACTCCACAAGTATAATGTCTTTTTTATTATTATTTCTATGTTTATTCTTCAAATATTTATTGATAACTCTTTGACGTAAATTCTTATCTTCAGTTCACACGTCCTCAGAAGCAGCCAATTCATGATACAATCATACATGAAGATGATGACATGGCTGAAGTGGAGGATGATGACAAGATTACCCAGGTTGAAGAAAGCACCATTAGAACTATATTGGGATTTAAGAGTATTTGGTCTTCCCCCACATGTTCCAGTATATATCACATTGTCTGATGCATTGGAGGTGATTGAGGGAGACAAAATGTTGAATATTTCCATCATTCAAATGTGGTGCATGTAAGATAGTTAATTTTGTCTTTCATATTACTTTTATTTAGATTCTTATAGTTTCTAACAACTTAACTTTGTTGTTTTAGGTACATGGACACAATCGTTGTAGACCAAGGTCGGTCTTCCATGTACGAATTTGTTGAACCTCAGGTCATTCAACCTTCTGGTAACACACTTGAAAACAGACAACATTATTTGCAAACATGGATGGATGAGTCAAAAAAAGAGGTATATCTTGTGCCATACATTGATGGGTAGGTGTTGTTATATGTAAAAGTTCATTATTAAAGTTTCCTTAATTAGTTAAATAACTATTTGTCCTTAATTAGTTAAATATATTATACTATATTGTTATGGGACAATTTTATACTTTTCAGGTGTGGTTTTATTGCAAAAATAAATTATTTTTTTTTAAAAAAAGCGCCCAGTAGACGTCTGTTAGTGCACTGTTAGACGTCTATAGACCTCCGGCAGTCCACAAACCGACGTCCATCCCCATCCCTAGCACAAAACCATTCAGGCATATTGCCGTCGGGGGGATACACCTCGGACGTCTGTGTAGACGTCGGGAGAGGAGACATCGGACGTCTATGTGGATGTCCGAGGGGTGCACATCGGACGTCTATGTGGACGTTCGAGGGTATGCATCAGATGTCTACATAGACGTCGGGGTTGACACATCGAACATCTACGTAGACATCCGTTGTGGACCCCCTGACGTCTGAGTAACGTCACCCACAAAGACGTCGGGGGTAGGTCAGACGTCAAAAAACCAAAAGAATAGACGTCTAAAGCCCTTTCTGAACTAGTGAAAGTAGTAGTAAAGAATATCCAACACCATGTGTGTTTCGATCTAAAGGAATGCAACAAGAAGAGTGAAGCTTCGTGCCATGTCAGCCACCTACGGAACGAGGAAAGTACACACTATTTCACTTGACGTGGTGAAAACTATAAGTTTGGACATGAAATTTGAAGTACGACATTGGAGCTCAAATAGGTAGAGGTGGTAATCAATGACAATGTCGTTGATAGGAAAGAAGTTGGCGACAAAATCATCAAAGAAGGAGAGGTGACAAGAAGAAACGTAAACATGACAAATTTGGACAAGCACCACTTTGTTTTTCATCCACAATAAGCACCATTTTCAAGTTTTTTTATCTTAGTCCGCATTAAAGCAAATTATAAAGAGGTTTATAAAACTCGTATGTCTACTCTTTGTTGATTTGTGAGAAGTGTTGCACAATGACATTATGAATAAGTGGATTTCTCAAGTAGTCTTTTTGACTATTTGAAAGATTGAAAAATAAGGATTTCGTTGTTTCAAATACTTTTTTATATCGGTTGTGTGTTTAACCAATATAAAAAGTAACAATTTTTCATTGTCATATGTAACAAACATTTTTTTAATTGATATAAAAAAATTATATATATTTGTAACGAATCAATTTTACATATTTATGTATATCTTTTATATTTTAGTAAGTTTATTTTATTTTTTCACATTTTATCTTTTATACTTTTACAAAAATCTATTATTTATATTTTGTTAAATATATTAACTTTTCTAAACCTATTTATAGGATTGATTCTATTCAAAATTTAATTAGAAACTTAAAAATATTTATTATTTTTTAATCTTTTATTATTTTTTAATAAGCATACAAATCAACATCGGAGTTTAACATTATTTTAGAGTTACATTTATTTAGATTTGAATTAAAAAAATTGTAATTTTTTTATTTAAAAAAATTATAATTAAATGAGCTAGTGAGCCAACCTGTTTAACTCATCAACTCGTGGTGGGTCAAGCCGAGTTTAAATTTTTTCACATAAATGAGCTGGGTTGGGTTGACTCACTAAGTAACCAACCTGTGGTGGACCGGGTCGAGTCGAATCAGATTACCTATTTTGACAACTATAAATAACATAGAATTATAGACTTTTAGGATTGTTGATATACTTTCATATGCCATAAACAAATTTTGTTTATATTTACATAAAATACTATCATATATATATATATATATATATATATATATATATATATATATATATATATATATATATATATATATATATATATATATATATATATATATATATATATATATATATATATATATCAGAAATCATATAGAGAAAGTAAAATACGTCATAAATCTTACTATTTAATCCTTATATCTAGACCTCTTTTAATCTTAATAAATCACGTTATTATATTATAATAATAGGTCAAGTAGATTAAATTAATAAATATATATATATATATATATATATAATTATATAATAAATACATTAGAGCGTTCTTACAATAATTAGGAAAATTTATACTTAATGTAATGGATAAAAATTTTATTTTTAACAATTTCAGTAAGAATCAATATAAAACAATTAAGTGAGTAAGTTAAAGTAAATATAAAAAATTAGAATTATTAAGAAATGTTTTGAAGGTACAGATAAGAAACCAAGAAATTGAACGTTTTTATTTTCACCGCAAGAATTGAGTGCAATAGTTAATAAATATACCATTTTCGTCCCATGAAAAATACATAGAAACATTAATTTTAAATTTAATATAAATAAACATTTGATGATAATAATAAAATAAAATATTTTTATTATAAACTTTAACATCAATATTTATTAATAACACTGAATATATAAAAACAAAATGATGAATTTTCCTATAAATTAAAATGAGTTAATAAATTTAATGGAAATAAGAAGCTGGAACAAAATTGAGAATGGATAGAGAAAAATAATAAAAATAATGGATGGTAGATAATAAATTATTAGAGGAAAGTGTTACATGTATAATTTGAATGTAAATTACAAGCTCCAAGAAGATTAAAAGTTGGTAAATAAAAAAAATAAAAATAAAACAATGGAGTTGAGAGGGTGTTATATTGCGACACTGTGGAGAACAACAGTCTCAATAGTAAGTCCAGGTCCAAAACCAAACAAGACACCCCATTCAAGTCCTTCACCGGTGGTTTTGAGGCCATTTTCAGCTGATTTCCTCCTCATCTCGTCCAAGATGAAAAGCACACATGCACTTGACATGTTCCCATAGTCACTAAGCACATCTCTAGTGGCCTTCATCTTTTCAGCTTTGAGACCCAACTTTTGCTCAACTTGGTCTAGAATTGCAGGTCCACCAGGGTGTGCAATCCAGAAGATGGAGTTGTAATCAGAGATGTTCAATGGGTTGAAGGCCTCATAAAGTGCCTTCCCAATGTTCTTTGAGACAATCCCAGGAACATCCTTAAGGAGGTGAAACGTGAGTCCAACTTCACGAAGGTGGCCATCAATGGCACCATCACTGTCTGGAGCAATGGTCTGTGCAGTCCAAACGAGCTCAAACAATGGCTTCTCAATATGTGGAATGGGGTCAGAACCAACTATAACTGCAGCTGCTCCATCTCCAAAAAGTGCCTGTCCCACAAGACTGTCTAGGTGGGTGTCACTTGGGCCACGGAAGGTGATGTTCATGGTCATGGTGGGGCACATGGGGAAGGGCAATGTTTTCAAACATTCACGTATACTGATGTGGGTGGTTCTTGCGAAGGAGTGAAGGAGTGAAGGATGAGGTTGAGGACGTTATGGATATTGAAGCTGTTGTAAGCACTGTGCCACTACATGATGACACTGAGGATGATAATTTATTGAATGTAAATCGAACACAGTTGTACAACATGGTTATTCCGTTTAAACTTCCTTGGAGGTAATGAATTTGACAATTATTAAATTCGATTTATTAATACTGTGATGATGAAACATGTTGACTTATGTCATATTTTTGTTTTAAGGGTTGTTTCTGAAATTTGCGGTCAAACATTTGGAACCCAAGAGTGTTATTCTTTTGGACCTAGGATGCAGGTTGGCAACACGGTAATAATCAAATTTGGTGTGTCAATTTATGATTTATTTTATTTTATATGTCGGTTCAATTGTATAGTATTAAGAAGTTGTTGGTTGTGTAGGGGATTTTGTTTGCCACATCAGTGTTCATGTTCTTTGAAAGAAGGAGTACTGGAGTAGTGAAAAGGATACACTACAAGAAAAATCGCATTTATATACGGCCGAAATCCGTATATAACATCCAAAATCCGTATAAAAAGTGGTGTTATATACGGATTATATACGGTCAAAAATCCGTATATAAAAAGGGCGTAGATAACATTACATACGGATTATCCGTATGTAAATTATATACGGATTATCCGTATATAAATTATATACGGATTATCCGTATGTAAATTATATACGGAATATCCGTATGTAATTTATATACAGAATATCCGTATATAAATTATATACGGAATATCCGTATATAAATTATATACGGATTATCCGTATATAACTTATATACAGATATTCCGTATATAAGTTATATACGGATATTCCGTATATAAGTTATATACGGATAATCCGTATATAAATTATATACGGATATTCCGTATATAATTTACATACAGCTTGACTTGAATAGCAGACCTGGTCATCCAACATCCAAAAAGAGACAATTTACAAGACCTGCCCATACCACACAGTCAATTCACAAGACCTGGACATTATATCCATTCACAAATTTGATAAATAAAGGCTTAATTACCTACTTAGTCCCCATGTTAGGAGGTAATTTTCTGTTTAGTACCCGGTTTTAAAAATGTAGGCATTTGGTACCTATGTTTTGAAATTTGTATCCATTCAATCCTATCCAGTTAACGGCTTTATAATTGATGCGAGAAATTAAGGACGTTAATGATAGCCTGGGTGGAATAGCTATCAAATGTTTGAATGCATCTTCATTAACGTCCTTAATTTCTCCCATCAATTATATCGCCGTTAACTGGATAGGATTGAATTTATACAAATTTCAAAACATAGGTACCAAATGCCTACATTTTTAAAACCGGGTACTAAACAGAAAATTACCTCCTAACATGGAGACTAAGTAGGTAATTAAGCCATAAATAAATTAAGTCTTTAAAACCTACAAACATGCATTTCACATTAATCATAATAAGAAAGTTTACATAATTGTTAATCATAATAAGTTCAAATAACATGAAAAAAGTCATTGAGGGAATAAGTGTGAGTCATACATGTCCTACTTCTAAAAACATAACTAGTAATCTCCATAAACAGTATCATCTTGTGGTTGATCTGTTGGTTGCTGTGGTTGTTGTGGTTGTTGTGGTTGTTGTGGTTGAACATTAGCTTGTGGCTGATTCTGGGATTGAAGAAATTGTTGTGCAATTGCAGCTGCAGAAGGTGGAAGATACTGCATCATGACACCAATAAAGCCTTGCAATTGAGAGTTCATCTGTCGAAGTTGGTCATCATGGGTTGATACTCGTGTGTGGAGGTTAAGAATGTCCTCTGCAATCGGTTGCTGAGAAGAAGATGCCTGTGTCTGTTGTATGTAACTATCGACACAGTCATCTTGAGCACTGACATTTCCAATGCCGTATACGCGTCCCTTGTACCTTCCACCAGCAACATCCAACCAACATTGGTTCCTCAATCTTTCCTCATCTGCAGGGTCTAGGGGAGCACATGTTGAAGCCCCAACGGATGCTGTCTCAGATCTTATTTGAGAAAATTTGGCTTCAAACTCTTCTTGTTAAATGAATACATGATTATCGTTAAATAGTAGATAGACCTAAGAATTATATAACCTAATAAAGAATAAGTTAGTAGAAACTAACATGTGTCCGCCTAGACCTTTCATCGACAAATTCTCCTGTTGATGCTCGAATATGTGTCTGCTGAAATATTTCATCAACATGCACTGACCGACCAAGCTCCTGTGACTGCAAGCAAAGAAGATGTAAGTTGTTAACATCAAATATTTTTAAAGTTTATCCGTATAGAAATGTAAAAATAAATTTATATGTACCAGACGAATTGCATGCTCATGCACGCTAATGGATCCCCTAGTGTGCAAACAACCACCCTTGTCAGATGTCCTGTTCTTTTTGGCCGTTTCACATTTTTGTCTATAAAGTGGCATGTTCCACTTCTCCAAAAGACCATTCCAAACAATATCCCCCATCCAATCAGGTTTTTTTCCTTCTGTTCGAGCTTTTTTAAACATCTCAGATAATCTATGAGATGCTTTTGTGTGGAAATTTTTTTTCACCTTTTCTTCATGGTTAGACCTCCATGAAACCTTTCTCTGTTGACAAAAAAGATGAATATTGGATAAGATAATTGAGGACCTTAACATTTAAAATTAACTGTAGTACATAATGTAAATGAACACAAGTGTACCTTAAAACGCTCAAAGAAAACATCTCTTTGTGTCTGAGGTATTTGTCCCCATGTCACCCATGGCTCATCAAACTGTTGCTTGATGGTGGCTGTGATTGCTTTGGATGTTGTTTTTGTTGGATAAAACCTATACCAAAATAAAAGTCAAATATTAGAATAATACAGTATATGCTTGGAACATTAAATTGATGTTTTCTTACCCTCCTCCAATAGGTGTAATGATTGGACGATTGTTGGAAACATCTTCAAAGTCATTGGCTGCTGAACTTGAACGTGGAGGGTTATCCCCTATAGGAGATGGTGATGGCATATTTGTGGGAGTTGTTGGGTTAGAACCAACATGGGGGGAGGGTGATCTCCATTGATCAGCAGCAAATTGTTGTGAACTAGGTGTGAAAGGAGGAACTTCCAACGAAGGTGGAATTGATGGTGGAGTAGGTGTCAAACCAGGAACTTGTAATGGTGGTGGAACAAATCTAGCAGTGGAAGTAGAGGTAGGTGTAGATGGCTGACTACTTGAAGCATTTACGTTATTGAAACGGTTTAACAACTTGACCATATAAGATTTCTTCTTGCCCTTCTCCTTATCTGATTTTGCTGAAGGTGGAATAGGAGGGTCACAACCATCTGATGCCATATTCTTGAACAAAAAACAAAATTGTGGGGTCAATTTATTTTTACAATTGAATGGAAAGGAAAAGTAAGAAAAGAACATTTTGTGTTATTATGATATTACCTATTAAATGTGCAGGGAAAATGTATTGAAATTGCAAAACCTATTATTGAAGCCTTGAAATGGAAAGGTGCTTCTGCTATGGGATTTGTTGGTTTCTGTTGGGGTGGTAAGTGGCATATATGGGTTCTAATTATCTCAAGGTTGCTAATTCCTCATATATGGGTTCTCAAACCTTCTTCCTCCAAACATAGCAATTAGAATCCTTAATTTCCACCAAGTGACAACATCTGTTTCTCTCAAAATATTTAAGCAACTAATAGTTAATCCCTTCATAATCAATTTGATCTGCACTTCTAAAGTATTTTGCACTGCTCCAAAGTATGTTTCTGCCCTAGTCATCCATCCCACAGGCTCTTCTCAGTAAAGGACGGCAGTTCCACTATCTTAATAGCCATACAGTACTTCTCCAAACCTTGGATATTCAAATTCGAGTCCTGGCTTAAAGGATATTTACTTATGATTGCAACTCACATCTTCCACCGTGGTTCTCTTCCCTAACAGCCTTTACATCTCAAAGAGACGGTTCTCTTCCATGTGTCCAATCATCTCATCCATTTGTACCACATCAGCTTGATATTTTTCTGATTATTCAACCAACAAATCTACACAATCAAAACTCCATCCCAAATGATCACCTTGCATACCTCACAGATTTCCCTTCCCACTGATTCAACAGATCAGACTAAAAAATGACAGAAACTTGTTGTCCCAGAAACTTATCTGTATAAAGAGTATTCTCTGCTGAAAAACTACAAATAACATCACACTTGCTTAATTACATTCTACTAATCATCACATGGATCTCAGTTCCAACTAATGTATAAACATACGAGACCTTCTCAAACACAGCCAAACACAAGTATACATCTTTATCTGCAGGCATTATGCAGTTTTCTGGTTCATATATATTATACATTATCCACATCCCTTTTGTTATATGTTTATCTTTGGCTCATTCAAATAGTTCAAAAATGATTCTACATGCTCATTAACAAATCAGATCACTCTTAGATGTTTATTCATTTGGTTAATTGAATGCGATGTTTTACACTGAAGGATTTGAAAGCTGAGGATAAGTTGGGAGATGTTGAGTACCAAGCAGATAAGACTACGAGACAAGGAGGATATAGAGCCACATATTTCATCTTTGGTGGGTAAACTATGTTCTCCTCATTCAGCTTTTATACATTTAAAAAACAATTTACACATTTTTTTATTTTAAACTGCTTTTATGTTATTTTTCAAACAAATTCGAGTGTAGTATATATATATATATATATATATATATATATATATTAGTATGTGTGCATAAAAATTGGAAAAAAAAGACAATTATCTTTTATCAGAAGATTACTTAAAAGAAATCATCATAAAGAATGCACTTTTATTTTATCTGCACTTATTATATACTTTTTTTTCTTTTTCTTTTTTATTACGTCAATTTATCATTTTTACTCTCTTTAAATATATAAAAAGTTTTAAACATATATGAAGCGTTGAAAGACCTTTTTATATACAGGATATCATAATTTATGATTAATAGATTATGAAAAACAAGTTTTTAAAAGTAAGAGACAGGTCTCAACTTGTATGTCTGGTGCTATTCTGTGAGACATTAGCATGTTGTATTCCTATAGCTGCTTCACAGTCTCTTCCTGTTTACTGATATGGAAACTTGAGAGCAGAGGGAATATGTCTTTTCGCAATCTTCATTTATTGAAAAACTAACAGACACTAGGAAACAACCATAACCAATTGATTAAAGGTCCTAAAAGATGAATCCATCCCCACCTATGTACCCTAGTAACTATGAGAAGATCCACGCACAGACATGTAGCATTTGACACTTATGCAGATTTGGTCGCAATTTAGATGTTCTATTTGGGTTATGGCTTTTCACCCACAACTTTTTCCCTTGCAGCAAAGTCAATTACTTAACTGTTGCAGATGGATGAAGCTTCTTTTCAAGGCTAGCTAGTTAGGGTTTCCAACTGTATAGCACAGTGTTGAGGTGAAAACTATATATACTTTCAAGAGTAGGGTATGGACGAATTTCAGATTTTGGCTAATTACTACAACATCTATTTTATTCATAATGTTGTCGGTTAGTTTCATTGAAAAGGTTGTTTTATATATTACATTCATTCCAAGTATTTATGTTCTTGAATACGTATATACTGTTCTTGATAAAATTTAAGTGGATTAGAAGATTTATATAGATGTATATTCTTGAAGATTAAATATAAAAGATTTATTTGTAAAAATCATGTGATGTTTAAACCAGTAAAGAGATTAGATTTTCATGAATAAAACAGTTAACTGAATTGTACTGAACTAAAAAATAGTTCAGATCAGTTACTTTGAGCTGTTTTTAAGTACATTACAGTTTTCCTAAACTAGTTTATAGTTAACTATAAAATTTTACAATACAATGTAGTACAGTGTGCTTTGCCCACCCCTAATCAAAATAACACGGAAATTGAAATTACATAAATGAATTCATCACTTCTTCTTTCTCCCCTCTACAAGTATGGGTTTATGATCACCCATGGGTACACCAACACATCGTAACTCTATTCACTGCTAGAACTGTGAAATGAATCTTCATCCTCATCTTCACTTTGTCCCTCTTCACTGCATTCTTCTTCCGATTCACTTGTTTCTTCATCCATATAGCGTTCAACTGATGGTACATTGTTGGGGTCCACTTCTTCAAGACCGGCTTCTATATCTTGCAATCGGATAACTTCTTCAACTTGAATGATGTCATTAACATGTGACATTTCCTCCACTTGGTATGGCTCAATGGCATCTACCTCATTAGAGTCTATACGACCTCTAGGTTTGGTCTTTATTGCAACACACCAACCCCGTTTGTCGGTGCGCGATGCAGGATATGGTACATAATACACTTGTTCTACATTATGTGCAATTATAAAAGGATCAAACAAGATATATCTTTTATCCATTCGAATATCCACAGTGCCATACTTTGAATCCACTCTTGTCCCTATTCTTGATGGATCAAACCAATCACAATAAAATAATACAACCTTCTTTTCAATGGTTGAGGTATTATACTCGAGCTCATATATGTGCTTAATGACACCATAGAAATCATCTTCACCCCCTTCTGTAAGGCCTTTAACATGAACCCCACTATTTATAGTCTTCTTGCCCTGGCTCCATGCATGGGTATGAAATTTATATCCATTGACAAAGTAGGTATGCCATTCCTTCACACATCTTAAAGGACCAAGTGATAAATCTCTAAGATGTTGGTTTCTGACACTTAAAGGATCATTATGAACCTACAAAAATATATGAACCTATTCAATATAATTAAAAATGAATCAATATGTGAATAACAAATTTATGTCGAAGAATTTGATAAGTTGTACTTGATCCCTGAACCACAATGGGAAATTTGCATGTATATGTGTCGAACTGTTTGACTCTGAAAGTTGATAGGTATGTAAGAATGAGCTGTCCATAGGTATGAGAATATTCAGTCAATATCAATTTAATACTTAAAAACAAAATCCATAGACAAATGCAATTTATTTGGAGCCTTACTGAAGATAAGGTTGAACTTCATTGCAATTGATCAAGAGATGAAGATGAGCTGATCTCAATAGCCAATGAGTTGATTCCCTCCCGGAATGACGACCACCTTCGTCAAACACTGATAATGTTGTCCTTTCAACTTCAGTGTCTACGTCATTTCTCATGCTTTGTGGTGTTAACATAAAGTTCTTGAAGTAGTGTGAACAAAAATGAGTTGTTTCTTTGTGCAAATATGATGCCACTATTGATCCTTCAACCCTAGCTTTATTCTTAACTGAACATTTAGCATATCCCATGAACCTACAATTTAAGAAAGTGGTATGTTAGTTTCAATATGTGTTGCATCTAAATTCAACAAAATTCCACTGACATTCATCACAATATTAAAAATGTTGTCAAAAAAATTCTTCTCAATATGCCTGAAATCAAGATTATGCCTTAACAAATTATCCTTCCAATATGGTAGATCCCAAAAGATGTTTTCTTTCGTCCAATTATGCCACTCACCGTATCCATCTATTCTTGGTGCACCATTTTCAGTTACTTTAGGATAACCATTAACTCTATTCCAAACTTCTGTTCCCGTCAAATATGGTGGCGCGTCTTCCATGTCCACTTCCCCCTTTTTGAAAGCATTCTTATTTCTCCTAAAGGCATGGTCATTTGGTAAAAACCTCCGATGGGAGTCAAACCACGAATTTTTTCGCCCATTATATAATCTAAAAGCCTTTGAATGCTCCATGCAATGTGGACAAGCCAATTTACCATGGGTGCTCCATCCAGACAGCATACCATAAGCAGGAAAATCATTAATTGTCCACATTAGCATTGCCCTCATGATAAAGTTTTGTCGCCTTGAAATATCGTATGTTATGACACCACTCCACAACTTTTTCAAGTCATCTATCAAGGGCTCTAGGTATACATCAATGCGTACTTTTGGATTGAATGGCCCCGGAATGAGACCAACACCCTAAATGAAATCACAAACATCTAATTATCATTCTCAAAAATGGAACCAGCACCCTAAATGAAATATGTTATGGATGATTCCTTATAGATTTCTAAATATGTGAGTTAATAGTAATATTGAAAGGTGATGTGCAAAATAGATTGAGGTTGATGATGAGTAAAGGTGAAATGAAAAGGTGGTGAAATTTTGCTCAAGTTAAGATGTCCCTCCTAGGTCTTTTGTTTAGCCTATAAAATTACGTAAAGCATTCTAAATTGGTCCCATAGATGTGGGTTGCTCAAGTCCCTAAATTGACACGTGAAATTAATTAAAATGTAACAGGTTTTACAGACATCCCTTCCCCTTCCCTGCTTTTTATTTTCTATTATATTTTGTAATTCTAATGTGCCCAAAATGAGAGTTAAATTGCTCCAATAAACCAATGAAGTTGCTTCCTAGGTACTTTGTTGCACCATCACTACGGGAGAGAATTAATGCATTGTCCAATCAATGCATTAAAAAAATCATCTTACTTTCTTTTCAATGCCAAAACAACTCCCTCAATTATTCACCTCTCTATGCTCCTCCTCAATCATACCTTACAGTGTATATATATATATATATATATATATATATATATATATATATATATATATATATATATATATATATATATATATATATATATACACACTATAATACAACTTATCCCTAAAGTAATTGTGTTCCTAATTTCAGGCTTGCCATTTGGCCTTATGCCAAGTTGATACTTAGTTGCAAGCAACATTAGACACAAAACAGAACATTGAAAGCAACATTAGACAGAAAACAGAACATCATTTCAAACAATTAAATGGAATCTCACAACAACTCAATAAATGCCAACAAAAACCATTAATCTCTTCATTGCAGATTAACAAAAGAAACAATATATAGCACTCTATCTCTTGAGATATCAGTATTACATTATCCTCTGCTCATACTAAGGTTATATTTTAAAGGATTTCATGGCTATTTTTGTCTTCATTTGGTGAATATATATATATATATATATATATATATATATATATATATATATATATATATATATATATATATATATATATATATATATATATCCGTAATATTAATTTTACTACTAGATATTGCTCATGCAGAATATATTGTTTTGGTTTTGTAAAATTTAGGTTGAAGTTGTGTTAAACAATCAAGGTGAAGAGGAGAGATGGATGCATTATCTTGAGGAATCATTACTCAGGCTCTTTTCTTTGCTTTGAGATATCATATAAAAACAGAGTATTAATTTTTATTTATTTATCATATAACAACTTTATATGCTTAAATTGAAGGTGTTCAAACTGTCAAACAGCAAGGAAAAAGACCACACCCGAAACTCACTGGTCCACTTACAAAAAAAATAACCAAATCAATGGTTGGAAACTGATTTTGCAGTGCTGGTGTAAAATTAACCAAATGAACAGTAACTACAAGTTTCAAACGGTAAAAGACACATGCACAAATGTTTAAACTGCACTGAAACAATCAGATTCTATAATTCACAACAGTTGTAGCTTAAAATGCAGCAAAATGTGATGGTTTAAAGGTGAATTGTGCATATAGGCTTCTCAAGGACCATTTGAACATTGCACACAACTTTCAATTGACAACATACACTTGCTCAATTGGTTAGAATACATAGACACAGCCAGTGGCTTCATATGACAGCAGCAGTTGCTTAAAATGCCGAAAAATGCATTGAAAACTTTTGCAGATTTAATAAAACAGTAGATTCAAAGCTGGCTGGTTCAAATAAAGACTCAAAGAATGCCTAAACACTAGATCTAACTGCAGGATATCAGCTACAAGATTTAAAGTGACCTAAAACCACACAAAGACAGCAAGCACGGTGCAAACACTTCATTTAAAATTGTGACAGTTTTGAAATCCAGAATTTAATCAACTCAACCATTCATTTTTCAATTCTGTGATTGATTGGAGTTGCTATCACTTGAGACATGCTTAAAATCATAAAAGAAACTTGTCTCAAGCTTTATACACAACAAAACTGAGCATAAACAGTATTGACCAAAGCAGACCAGATCAGAATACTTGGAGTATATACGAGAAAAAGAGCTTCATACTAGATCTCTCTACTGATTTACTGATTTATATTCATATGTGTGTGTGTAAGGACCACTGGCTTAGAACCAAAGCTCAAGAAAAGAAAGAAAAATACAATAGAGTTTACCATTTTAGGTTACAGATGAATACAACACAAAACAACTATTCTATCAAGGATACAAAAGGAAAATGTGATAGGTTTGGAATTGGTTATAAGAGGAGGGATAAGAGGTATAACTGAATATGACAGTTATAACCTCTTGTAAATGTTTCTTTTTTTTCATATAAACTTGCTATTATAAGTAGTCACTGTGGTGGGAGGGAAACGAGGTTGTTGATATTTCCTAGGAAGTAATAGGTTGTGGGAGTTTGAGGACAACTCGAAAGTCCTTCTGTGTTGATGTTTTACTGTCTTGTACCATATTGGTAGAAAAAGTGCTTGTTTCAATAAGAACCTACCAAGAACGTGTCTTCTTTGTTCTATAATATTGGTTGAATCTATCAATTGGTATCTAGAGTTGGTTCTGTGGGGGACACAAAATAGGGTATGGTGCGTATGAGAATGGAGTCACACATGGATAATGTGGAAAAGATGATGCAAGAAATGGTTCAAGATCAAATGAATATCATGGGAGGTTTCAATGCTGGGAAGATTTCAGTCGTGGGCTAGCTGTGGTGGTGGAGCAAATGTCAGCAGCAAGGAATATGTCTGACGATAATTCTAGCATTAGCAAAAGCAATGGTGGGAGAAGAGAGCATGATCAGGGGGAAACAGCGTCTTCCTCAAGATGGAGGAAATTAGACATTTATGTTTTTGCCGGAGAGGAGGCTTATGGGTTCGATTAAAGGTGTGATTGAGGAAGAGAGGATGCAGGCTATCTTGATTGCTTTGGAAGGTAAAGCTTTGAATTGGTTTCAATGGTTTTGGAGTGTGTAGGCAGAGGTTCTAGCTCAGACGGCCTTCCAAGAGGGAAGGAAGCTAGAGATAAGTGTGCTAAGAAGGCACAAGTCAATGAACTTGAACAAGAAGTGGCTGGAACCACTAAAAGAATCTGATATGTGGGAGACCACATCTATCTCCAGAAAATTAAGAGACAATAAAAGGAGGTACACATCCCATCAAGTAAAAATTATAAATTCTAACACCATAGGTAGCTAAACTACAAGAAAAAATATGGCAGAAGGCATGATATCCAACAACAGACAAAAAGAATAATAAAGATATTTATAAAAGCTAAATATAGAAAATAGAATAAAAGTATTATATGTAAATACATGTAATCCATGTCTTTGTTAGACATATGATACACTATAGGTAATTTATGATGTGTTCAATTCTTCCAATACAGATATGCTGCACCAGACCAATACATCATGACCACACAAACTCTTTCACTACCCTCAGTTCCAGTTGCAACTGCACTTTCCCCAGTCTTATGGCAAGGTAAATATTTCTTGTCAACTATTACCACATATAGCTCCCTTTATCATGTAATGATGTTGGCTTTTTGGTTCATAATATGGTTTCATGTTTTAAACACTTGAATTCGCCAGACAAATTCGACATCTATAGTGCTGGTTTAATCTTTCTATAATTGGTAATTATCTAATGGTGACAAATTCTTCTCCTATGATTGGAACTAATAAGTCAATATATGTATTAAATTTTATATGCATCCACATATAGCTCCCTTTATCTGATTAAGCTCATATTTTGAAATGCTTAAGGTTTATACCACCCTCTTATAGGCTTTCCTTGGTCTAAGGACTTATAATAGCCTTATTCAATACACAATAAAATACAACACAAGATCATTCTTTGATTTCTTATACAGTGTATCTATAGGATATTTGATAGGTCCTCTTTAACTGTGTAATTTCTAAAGGGTTGTAAATATAATTGGGAAAAGAATCAAGGTTAAAATGTAAGGTCTGGGGCAATCAAGAAACAAGAGCTGCCATTTTTTATAAACACCAAAACAACACATAAATTTATTACTGAAAAATGAACATAATATTACAAGATCTTACAAGAT
This sequence comes from Vigna nakashimae, assembly GCA_034642375.1. Lineage (NCBI taxonomy): Eukaryota > Viridiplantae > Streptophyta > Magnoliopsida > Fabales > Fabaceae > Vigna > Vigna nakashimae. The sequence goes on along the minus strand of CM067763.1, from coordinate 9,489,516 downwards.
AATATATCTTAAATTATAAAAACATGCAATACAGGCCTTTTCTGTATTCAGAAAGATGATTATGAGAGATAAGTTACTAAAACACAACCATCATTGACATACAAGATTGAGTAATACCTGTAGGAGTATCGAATACAGCTAACAATCTCCTGCCAAGATCTTCAGCTAAGTTTAGTACTTAAAACTTGGTTTGAAGAGGCTGGATAAACATGAATTTCAGAAAATATGTCAATAAATCTCTTCCACAGGTGCACACATCCTAACAGTAAGAAAGAAGTTTATGTTTGTATCCAAACTAGTAGAAAACAAATACTTCTACATGTAATCATAAATAAAAAGATCAATCATTTCAAACATTAATCAAATTATACTCTAAATCCTGACCAACTTCTTAAAAAAAATCTTAAACACAACACTTGCCATCAGATAAGATGCTTCAGTTACATATCACATAAAAAGCCAGAATCTGACATCATATATTATATTTACAAAAGAAGAAAATGATATCAAACCAAAGTAACAAGACAAACCAAAACCAACCTTAAACACTTACAGATTCAATATGCCCAGTCAATGAGTATACTAAGCTTTCGTCAAATGCATTCCAAACACAAATTCTGCATCTGCAAGAATATCATGCAACCAGATAAAATAATAATCTTCTAGCTTCAAATCATGAAACAAGATTACAACGGCTACAACATTATTATCCTCACACTTGCACAAGAGTTGTATGATAACAAGAACAATGCTTAAGTAATTAAGGGTTTGCTGAGTAAAGAAAATTATTTTACATTTTCATCACTTGTCCTATTACTTATAACAAAAGAAGCTAGTTGTTTTCAAACATTTGCACGTTAAAGGATGAAAACACCGAAATGTTGTTTCACTCTTTCCCTTCAAATCAAATATCTAAACACAAAATAACTTCAAAACAATGTCACAGTTATCAAATCTTTTAACAACCACTTATTTCAGGATGCAGAAGTAAACACATAAATGGAATACACACTTTCATGCATTTTTCGACCTCCTCAACACAAAAACTCATCTCCATCAACATCCCATATCCTGTCCCCTCCCTGAACACCCATTTTCAATAACACTCAAGGTTTAACACAAACCTAAATCTAAACAATTGAAACTTACAAGGTGTAGAAGAGAATGCCAGCTCCAGCTTATATCTTCCACATCGACGAAAACAACCTACGTTTCCTTAATCACAATTTCAAACCTCCAAACAACGACAACCAAAAATAGGTCAATGTGACAACAACTAGAGCAAAAGGAAAAAAATTAACCTCAAAGCTTCAACTACTCACCGGGATTCGAGGATGACGACAACTACGGTTCGACTCAGGGAAAACGATGCCTGCAATGCCACACTACGGTTCGGAGAACGAATGCCAAGTTACCGTTTCAGTGAAAGCGATTTCGGAGAACGAATGCCAACTACGTTCGAGAAGGAGTGTGAGCTCAAGACTAATAGAGTTGCAAAGCGATTTCGGACACGGAGAATGAGTGTGAGGGAAGAAGACAGTGCAGGGAGAATGTTAGGGATGCATAATGAGAAGAGTAAGGGGGAGAAGGTTAGGGCTGGAGAGTGAGAAGAATCGAAAGTAAGAAAGAATCGAGACTAAGAAGAGTCTAAGAACAGTGCACGTGCTAATTTTTTTAATTACATACCGATATTACAGAGGGATAATCCGTATATAAAATTTTCCCCCAATTACATACGGAAAATCCGTATGTATTGCCATTATTCACATCCGTATAAAAATTCCGTATGTAAAATTCACATTATATACGGATAAAAATCCGTATATAAAATTCCGTATATAAATACCATTTTTCTAGTAGTGATATGTTTTAGTCCATTATATGCGGTAGGTTAAAATAGTAGTTGTTTTATGCTCTTAATAATCTGTTAACATGAGAAATGAAAGCTAACTGTGTCAGTTCCTTGCAGACCCATGTTTTAATTGAGTCAAGAAAGAGAAAGAGTAATCGCAAAGTTTGGACATTGAATGACTACTCTCACTACTTCCAGTCTAATATCATCGGATTTGATGACATTGTTAATGCCGAATTTGTTAGTGCAATTACATTTCATTGAAGTAATTTGGAGAGTATGTTTATGGTTATTCATAGTTGATGGTGTGATATTATTTTTGTTGTAGTTGTTTGTCCCAATTATCCATGACGGCCATTGGTGGTGCTACGCTGTGAAGATTCCATCATTGGAAATGTTTGCACTGGACTCTTTTGGGCACAAAAGAAAGGAACGACACGACAAAAGATTGACAATGTCATTGTATGTATAGTAATTGATGTTTACTTTGTGATTCCAAATTTATAAGGGAAGTATGTTGTTTCCAGGCACATAATCTTGCATTGCTTTTTGGACATTTGTTGAATTGTTCGGAAGAGAACAAACCATCATTGGAGGTACAACACTTGCATACTCCAATCCAACCAAACAAGTATGTTTTTAATGTTGATTTTTCTAAGTATAATATTTTATTGTATAATTCATATGTTAAATATCATACTGGCGTTGTTGGACTTGTTTTGATGTAGATTTGATTGTGGAGTAATTGTTTTGAAAATTATGGAGTTGTGGGATGACATTGACAAATATGAAAGAAAGACAATGCCCAGTTACACAACTGTAAGCTGTCTAAATTTGTATGTTGTGCATCTTTCATACAAATGTTGCATTGGATTAATGTTTTGTGCATTATTGTGTTTGCAGGAAGAACTACAACAAGTTAGGGAGCATTATGTTTGTCAATGGATTTTGGATGTCGACAACGTGCGGAGGAATCAAGTGTTGGAAGATTTAGGCATGTTGTAGAATGTTGGGAATTAATGATGGTTGAACACTTGTTGATACATTTGATATTTATGTATTGGTTGCACATCCAATATGAATTTTGGAAATTTTGAGAAATATATTTGGTAGTTCAAATTAAGTTATTTGAAGTTATTTGACTGTCATGTGCAAAACGTTTTATCAAAGTACGTACTGGTCCTGTGTGTCCAAAGAGTTATACCAAAGTAACCACTTATTTAGCCTTTCGTAACAGTTTTGGTCCTGCAGCTGGAGCGTTACCAATTGAGGTTGGAGTGGGATGAAACATGTTTAATCCTCCCTTTTTATCTAAGTTGTGAATAAATGTAGTGTTAGCTTTACATTTAAGTTTTCATCGTTAATCCCTTCTGGAGAAGTACTTAACTGGGAACCAAGGAAAAGATGCAAAAGCAGGAGGCTAAAGGAACGCTCGTCGAAGTGCGTGACTTTTTCAGAAAACGAACGCTCGTCGAAGTGCCGAAGCAGGAAAGGACGCTCGCCCAAGAGAACGAACGCTCGTGAGGAGATTGAACGTGCAATTGACGCTCGTCCAGCGAGAAGAGGACGCTCGCCCTGTGGACGCAAGTCAACGAACGCTCGCCCAGTGAGAAGTGGACGCTCGTCCACCAAGTACGTTCAGTGGACGCTCGTCCAGCGAAGCGAACGCTCAATCAGGCAGAAGAGGACGGTCGTCCAGCCAGGCAAAGAGGACGGTCGTCCATCAAAGTAAGAGGACGCTCGTCCAGAAGCGCTCAGTGGGACCTCAGGGAGGTGGTTTTGGGCAGTGGGAACTCTCCATTCTTCCTCCTTGGATCCCCTTCTTCCATTTTTCTCCATTGTAAGCTGAAGTTCTCCATGACTATGGAGAACTAATTTCAATTTGTTGGGAAATGATATAATTACGAAACTTTCATGTAAATGCACTTGAGTTTTAATGAATTTAAGCTTCTTTCATTTGATTGTGAGTGTTTAATTTCCTTCTCTTAAAGCTTGTTGTGACTTGATCAACCATAGCATGATTCTTAGATCTGCTTGATATTGGGAAATATTGTGGATCTTGAACTGGAATTAACACCTATAGGAGATTGTATCTAGGGATAGAGCTTCATCCTGTAGTTGTCTAGAACCTCTAATTGTAATGCAGATGAACTTTCCAAGTTACCAAGGGATTGGGACTGCAAAAGTGAATCTAGGCTCTTTCTACCAAGGGATTGGGTCTAAGTATAATAGGAAGGTTAACGAAAGCAATTAAGTCAGGAAGTAGTAATTTGCATTTGCATGATAGCGTAGTAATTACAATCATTGTCCAACATCTCAAATCCATATTGTTTCATCATCCATTAACCACTTTGAATCTTCTAGTCTCTAAGAAGTTAATTTTATTGACCTTGGAGTGGAACGAATTTGTTAGTTAATACATTTCCAAATAATTGTTTCAAAATTAATGACAAATACAAGACATGACCTAGACGACATTAGACATCCCTAAATGACTGTGGTGTATGAAGTTGGCCTTTGTGTGCAAAAAGTTATATCTAAGTCCCCACTTAGTTACCCTTTGGTACCCGTTCAGGTGGTGCAGGTGGAGCGTTAGCAATTGAGCTTCCAGTGGCACGAATTTGTTAATAAATTTAGAAATAATTGTTTCTAAATTAATTACAAACACAACGAATGATATGTGAGGACATTAGATACCCGTAAATGACTGTGGTGTACGAAGTTCGCATGTCTGTGCAAAAACTGAAACCTAAGTACCCACTTATTTAGCCATTGATACCAGTGGAGATCATTAATGTCATTGTTTGGAAATTACGTAGAAGTCGAACACATTAGCCAAATTTAATTGTAACAGCATGACGGAAAACAGAACGTGCGTAAATGTTTAACAACAAAACGTTCGCATCAGGGACTAAGAAGTTTCCTTAGTATGTCGTCTATTTCGTTCAATGAAGTGGGGTTTTGTGGGATGATTTGGACGGACGACTTGGTTGTTGGGTATGTTGTCCTTCCATACAGGCCTTCTAGATATGAATTCAGCTCAATTTGTTTGACATGAACGATGTCGGATGGATCCAATAGCAAATGCTGAAAGCAAAGCAAGGCTACGTAAGGTGGGTGACAATGATGTCGAACGTAAATTATGGTTATTCTTTCATTTCAATTGTGAATAGGTAACCTTCATTGATATTGAAATAAGTGCATACAGTACGTTACAAAACATAACTAATATTTATGTTAACTAATGCTTGAAATACAAACATAACGTTAATTTGTAAACGCTCATCAATCTTCCATGGGGGTTGTTGTTTTATTATTAGAGCCAGAAGGACAAGCCTTTTCAGATGGACCAACATCTTTGTTTTTGTTGTTGTTTTCGGGACATGGGTTGGATCGAATCACAGGTCTTGATGAAGCGTTAAGTAGTTCCTCAGTTGGAGGACCGATGTCAGCTTTGAAGACCTACACATTGGTTAAAGTGAATTTAACAATACGACGCCCGTACGTATCCAACAAAATAATTAGGATTTAGTTATGAGTTGACGATATTACCTTGACAACGTTCCGGACTGTTATATTCAAATAGTAAATCCTGCCAAAAGGACTCAATGCACCAACCTGTGCGTAAAGACATGTATAACATTTTAAAGCAACGAATAAGTTAATGTGGTGCATGATTCTTAAAGGTTATAATTAGAAGGTGTAGTTGGTTTACACTTTGCAATAATAACACAACACCAACTCCTATATCCGGCCCAAACTCTGGATGCAGAAGGACTTTGTTGTGAACCGAAGCAGACAATGAGGTACTTTGATCCTGTTAGGAAGGAATACCGAAAAAGTTAACATACCACGCTTTTAACAAAGTTAACAATGTAGACAGTGTGGCAGTTCAATCCTGTAAGTGATTGACCTTGACAACAATTTTCATGTCACCCAATCCATTTGGGTTGCACTCTTTAACAATGCATGCTACAAATGGAAGGACATGCATTGACTTAACGCGTTCTAGCTGGGTGACGTTGTTAATGTTGCCATCTTGTACAGGTCCTGCAAACAATATCATACCATTCTTATTGAAAACATTAAACATTTAAACTACATAACCGTGTCTACTGATAATGAAAAGGTTGACCATGGTGTTTAATGAACTTCTCAGCCCATATCCAAGGATTAGATTTAAAATCTCGATCAAATGTTGCCTTTGCAATTTCATTAACAAATTCCTGTGTTGACTTAGGTTCATCTGTTTGCCTGTTTAGCATGGCCGCTTGTAGATTTCCAGCTGGTCCTGGTATCAACGTTGCAGTTGAGTTGCACTTTTTTAAGAATGCTTTGAGATCACTGTCGTCTATATCAAGTCCCTCCCATGGCTCCATTCTTTCAAACTGCATCGTTGAAAACGAATTAGGTTATGCATGGGCCAACGAAAAAACACACAACTTGTAGTTAAAGGAAAGGCTACTGTACCTGACGTCCAAACTACTTTGAAGAGATATGCCAATAGGAAATCGAAAGTTATATTATATAGACGAATATAATATTATAATATTGACTTAAATCGCCATAATTACACTTGAAACTTTTTTAACACAACTGACACAGGGATAACTTAACAATTGAATAATCATATAATAATATTATATTATTTTGACATGACGTTTGTGCAGCTAAAACCCTTAATTGGCTTGTCATGCAATTAATGTTTAGGCGTTCCAGCCGTTGGAGTTTCCCGCCCATCCACCAACTTCCATTTAATGCAGTATCAAGCCAAATAAACCGGACCTTTTGTGATTAATTTGTTTGTTCGCATTACTCACCTTTTCTCATTCAAGAATTACAGGGTATGGCCGAAAGCAACAGCTTCCGTGTATGAAGTTGGTAAGGCATTGAAGAACATTTAATCCCAGCAAGTTGTTCAGACATTGAAGAGCATTTAATCCCCAGGAGCTTGGCCGTTGGACCTTGGTGAGATATTGAAGGCCATTTATTGAAGTGGTTGTGAAAGGACGTTCTTTCTCTTAGTAAGTTAATGTTTTACTGATTTCAAATGTTATGCCTTCTATTAAAGAGTTATTTTCTGGTTGATTGAACAAAGAAAAATGTTGCCTTTTGTTACAATATTGTTTGAAAGTTGCAAATACACGAAGTTTGTCGTTTTGACAAAGTGTGGGCATGAACATTAGTGGTCCCGGAATACCAAATATGTTGTTGTCATGTTTTAATGATTGCTTTCATTAACCTTTGACGTCCATGTCATGTTGGACTAGGCGTTGCTTTTGAATGTGTATGTCACGTATTATGGCGTCTGAAGAAGTAGCTTGTGCGGTGAACAACGATTCCACTGAGAATGTGAATGATATTGTCCCTAAAATTCATATGTGGTTTGATACAATTGAAGAGGTTAAAAGTTTTTACACTGACTATGCTGTGAGGAGTGGTTTTGGTGTTCGGATACGGACTTCTAGGAGAAATAAGAACAACGACTTAATCTTCCTTAAATTAGTTTGCTCTAGGGAAGGGAAGTACCTATCTTCCATTGCTCCAGAATGGAAAACCCAGCCAAGTCAGAAAAACCAATGTCCAGCTGGAATAACTGTTGTTATGAAAGAAGGAAGATGGCAGGTGAGAACAGTTGTTACTGAACACAGCCATGACATGTGTCCAAATAACTCCAACCTTATACGTGGTAATCGAAGAATTAATATGCATGCGAAGCACACCCTTAATATCAATGATAATTCTGGTGTTCGCATTAACAAAAGTTTCATATCTTTGGTCAATGAGGCCGGTGGGTTTGAAAATATGCAATTCGTGGAACGTGATGCCCGTAATTATATTGGGCAGCAGAGAAGAACTCTTTGTAAGGAAGGTGATGGCCAAGCACTTTTAAGATATTTTTCAAGAATGAGAGAATTAAACAATGATTTTTTCTATGATATGGAAATGGACGACGAGAACCGAATAAGCAGTGTCTTTTGGGCCGATGCACGAAGTCGCGCAGCATGTCTAGATTTTGGTGATGTTGTGTCGTTTGACACAACCTACCTAACAAACAAATATGATATGCCATTTGCACCATTTGTTGGTGTTAATCATCATGGTCATTCAATATTATTGGGTTGTGCTTTGATTTCCGTAGAGGACACTAGGACATTCACATGGTTATTTTCAACTTGCCTTAGATGTATGTCAAACAAGGCTCCTGAAGGTATCGTGACTGATCAATGCAAGGCAATGTCCAATGCCATAAAACGTTGTGTTTCCAAACACAAAACACCGTTGGTGCTTGTGGCACATAATGAAAAAAATACCTGAGAAGTTGCAAGGCTACAAAGGCTATAAAGCAATCAAAAGTGAACTTAAGAGGCTTGTGTATGACACACTCAGTTATGAAGACTTTGAGTTAGGCTGGGCAAATTTGATGTCATGTCAAGGGTTAGAGAATAATGATTGGCTAAATTCATTGTACGCAGATAGAGAACGATGGGTTCCTTGTTATATGAAACATCAATTTTGGGCGGGAATGTCAACTACCCAACGAAGTGAGGGCATGAATGCATTCTTTGATGGATTCATAAATTCAAGTACAACACTTCAACAATTTGTGCAGCAGTACGATAACGCCCTACGACAAAAAGCGCAAAAAGAACTTGAGGCCGATTTTTCTTCAATGAATACGACACTACCATGTGGATCTCAATCTCTTATTGAAAGACAATACCAAACCGAGTACACACAGGCAAAATTTGTGGAAGTTCAAAACGAATTTCGGTCACGCATGAACTGCTTCATTAAAAACATGACAAAAGAAGGTACAATAACTACGTACAGTGTTAAAGAAGACTTCATATGGGAGGCTGAGTGTCGTTCAAAATTTCATGAAGTAGTCTTTGATCCTGTGACAACTGACACTCACTGTAGTTGCCAACTGTTTGAGTTTAGGGGAATCTTGTGTAGACATTCCTTATTGGTCCTAGGGCAAGAAGATGTGCGTAATGTACCAACAAAATATGTTCTGCGTAGGTGGAGCAAAAACGTGCGTAGAAGACATACTCTCATTAAAGCATCTTACACCAACAACATTGAAGACCCTAAGATGCAAAGGTACCAAGCTTTGTGTAAGCGTTTCTATGACATCGCAGAGGTTGCTTGTGACTCTGAGACTGCATCTGAAAACTTGCTTTCGGATTTAAACTGTATAGCCAAAACTTTGGGTGTATGTACATCAACCACATTGTCGACGGTCAATGATGCATCTCACATGGATGGACGTCTGCATTGTAATGAAGAGGTTCCACGTAGCTGTGAAATTGACGGCTTACTTGTGCGCAGTCCTATAGCTTTCAAACGCAAAGGCCGACCCAGGACAAAAAGGTTGCAATCAACAGTTGAAAAAATTACGAAAAAGAAAAAGTCCCATGCTTCTAAAACCAAACATGCAAGGAATTCCAATGTCAGTAACAGACACACATGTCGTTTCTTTTGATGTACTTTTATTAGTGATCAACTTCATTGATTTAAACCTTAACTAATACTCTTATTTCAGGATACAAGTAACCAAGACATAACGGACGTCCACAATGTTCAGGAACTTCCAACTGAGGAGATAACGGACGTCCACAATGTTCAGGAACTTCCAACTGAGGAGATGTTTGAATCTCAAGTCACCCAATCAAATTTCATGTCTTTATTGACATCAGGAGAATACATTGTTCACAATGATGACTTTTCACCAAATACTTATACACACCTTTAACCCATGTACTGTGGGTATAAACTTATTTTTTGGGGTATGTATGTTGTTCAATATTATGTGTGTCGTTTCATTCAAATAAATAACATTAATATATTACTTGGTTACATTTATTTTTCATGAATATGGTTACTGAGGAATGTTTAATACCGAACCGTGTGTTTGTTGGGTAAACGTTAAATGGGTGGGAACCACCACTTGCTGAATAAGGAAGCTAATGTTCCCTACTTTGTAAAAGTTGAGGATTTTGAGGAAAGTGTCTTTCCTTTGTCTGCCGAAAATCTGCACCAATGCTTCTTGGAGTTTAGCTCTTTTATTGATTATAAAAGGAGAGCAAGATGTGCAAAGAAACCACCACCACCGAGAAAGAAATAAGCAAAGTTGCAGTAGAGAAAGAAATTTGTGTGAGTGTGTGGGAAGAGAGGGAGAACCACGGGAAAATTGGTGTAGCACCACCGTGAAGAGAGAAAGTGAGTATGTTATTTATTGTGTTGAGTTATTGTGAGTTGTGATGATTGTGTGCACCACTGTGAGAGAAAAGAGTGATTGTTGTATTTCTGAAAGCTTTTATTTTCAATAAAAGTATATTTGGTACCAACAGTGTTCAATACCGAACGCTGTCCACATGATTTCGCAGAACGCAAAGCATGGACAAAGAACGTCCTCCAAAACGAACGTCAACCAACGAGCGTCAACCAAGGAGCGTCATACTGTTCGCTGACGTCTTCGACCGCTCGTTAAGAGGCCCTTCTTTAAGAGGGCGTTCGTTAAGAGGCCCTTCTTTAAGAGGGCGTTCGTTAAGAGGCCGTTTCTGAATAGGTCGTTCGTTATCGATGGTCACCGTTCGGCCCATTGTTAGAGCCGTTCGGTTTCTGCTTCCAATGATCCCTCTTTACTTATGGTTCAGTTTTTACTTTAAACCTTCCGCGTGCTGTGCTTCCTTGGTATGACGCTCGTTATGTAGCGACCATTCGCCCATTCTTAGCATCGTTCGTTTTGTTCGGCAATGATGGGGTTTGACATGTGCTCTACTTTTGACTTTGAACGTTCGGTTTGTCAACTAGGTTGTTAGGACGGTCCTTATTTGGCGCCCGTTCCGTAATATTCTTATTCGGAGAACGTTCGTTCTCAATGTTAGTAGCGTTCGTTCTTAGTGTGGTTTTTCTTCTTCTGTTATCCATTTAATGTACCCCAACCACCACGTCATAAACTAGTACGACTCATTTATTATGAAATAAATGGTTGTTGAAACGGTTCAACACATTTACTGCTTCGTTGAACGGATTCAAATTCCACATCTCCCAATGGCATTCAACGTTCTTGTAACGAACCAATTAATTGACTCTACCAATTCATTGGACACGTCTGACGGTGCACTGTTCTGACTTTTCGTCAAACCTCTTCATTGTGTATATATATTTGTGGTTTAGGGTTGGGTAAATGGAAAGAGCCAAACATATTGGTTTTGCATTTTGAAGTTATGGCTGCCTCAACCTCCGCTCTAACATTACGAGTCTTGTGGAAATTTGGATCCATCCACTTTTCTCATTCGGTAAGCATGTTCTTCGTAATTAATTTCTTCTGATGAAAGTGAGCTTATACTTGCTTAAAACTTGTGCAGGACATTGGGTACGTTGATAGGCACTTTGCTGCGGCCTTTCAAAATGAATTAGGACCGACATGGTCCTTGCTGGACAACAATGGTCACACGCATGTGGTGACTTATAACATGGATACTGTCAATCCAAGAATAACTCATGGTTGGGGTCAAATGAGAAACATATACCCCGAAAGATTGAACGATTCCCACATAAGCTTCGACTATGTGGGTAATAATCATTTCCATATCACCATATATTTCGGTGCTTGCTCCCAAGAGAGTAGGGAATCCTTCATTTATGATGGTACCAATTATCCTGATACCTCATTGTTTCCGGTGAAGTTGACAAAATCACAAGCAGAGGGAAGTCATTTGGTACGTCCTAACTAAATTTTTATTTTGTTATAAATTTGTCATAAATTGGACAATGTGCTTTACTTCATTTTTGTTACTGCCACAGGACTTGCAAATTGCATTTGGGAATCTTATCAGGAGCAAAGGCTTGACACAGGTTATGCTCCTTGGACAGAAGGACGGCGTCATGTGTAGTGTTTTGGTTTCTGTCACTCGCAATTCCACAAAGTTTGGCAAAGGATGGAAGGAATTTTGCAGGGAATATGGGTTGAAGGAGGGAGACGTGCTAGTCTTTGAGGTTAACAATCTTGGAAATGACATTTTAGTTGAAGTTTATATTAATGGATGTCCCTGTACTGTTATACATCCAATCTCAGTGTAAACCATAATCTACATTAGGAATTCATGTAACTGTCTTTGAATTTTTATGATCTGATGAAAATGCAATTATTACTTATTTCTGTCAACGACGTTGGTCTTCATACAATTGTTGTAGTTGAACTTCAATAATTTTGACTTAACTTCATTTGTTATGGTAAAAAATAAATAAATAAAACATTTGTTGTCAAAATGATCACTAACATAATAAAGTAAATAATCTTTTGGAAAATATTCTACATAAGTAGGACTTTAGTTAAAATATTTGGGTACTTACGTTATCAGTTTTGCCCACAGGGGTTTGTGAACTTGGAAAACATCTTTCTACCTCACAAAAATGCCCAATAAGGTAGACTTAGTTGGACATCAACGTTTTCATCTACTCTTGAAAATTTAAAAAATAAAATCATGATAATACAAAATCAAAAATTAACGTGTGGGATGGTAGTTAATATGATTGGGTACTTACTTTATAAGTTATGCACAATACGGTGCACTACCTCTTTCATAAACGGTTTGAACTTCTAATATTCACCATCATGTTAAAAATTATTATATTTTAATATAATAAGCGTGGTAAATTATCAATATAGAACACAACCTAAGTCCCAAAATTATGTTACAAAACAACAACTGCACCTAACAAAACACAAATGGGATCACCGTTGAATTAAGTGGGGACTAATGTTATTACTTTTGGTCACCACGGATACTTACTTGAACATGGACTTAATCAATTTGTAATCTTCAGTTTGCACAATGATGCTGTATGACTAACAATATATTTCGATTTATTTTGTTTTTCATGATTTCCGGTGTAACAAAAATAATAATCAATTTCAAAACCATATTTCTATCCACAACCATGACAAAAACTCCATTGTCATGCCTCAAATTCCCCATCAATATCATAGAAACTTTATTTCAAACTTGATTTCATGTACATCCCACTTCATTTGAACTCCCTGCTTCTGTCATAAACAATTACAGACAAGAAGAATGAAATCATGACAATTCAAAAAAGCATTCCAATGTTTTCAAAATTAAAACAACTATTTGAACATGATTCCAAACATGATAACATTATCTAAAACTGAAATTCGTAATGTAATACAAATTAGTCAGGTACTAATTTCTTTCTTCTAACACTTGCAGTATAAGGACTTCTTTTTACGACACTCTTAACCCGTATTCGGGGTTGCGCTTTCATACGATCATACATTGTGCTTTGTTGCATTTGAAATCCACCTTCAACCACAAGGGTTTGCTGCTCATGCTGAACCGGTGTACTTTGACAACCATCTTCACTTCCCCACAACGGTTCTTCCACAAATTCTTCATTCTTATCTTCATTCTTATCTTCATTTTTTGCTTCAACCAACTTTCTTAAATCCTTAATATTGCTTTGCATGTCCGCGATTACCCGTCTTTGTTCTTGTACAACAAAAAGTAATTTTTCCTTATCTCCTGTATTTTGCTTCTTAAATGGAATACCAAATTTCTCACAAGCGTCTTTCACCATACCATAACAAAGCTCCTCTTTGGACACACCAACATCAATAACAACCTGCAATGTCATTAACAATTTTTGTTTCATAATAACACAAATCATAAATAACTTTGCACCTTCCTGTAATCAACAACTACTCACCGATCCCTTTGCCAAAGCAGTTTTGATAAACTTATCCCCAATATTGATATCAATCCAGTTCAACAACCTTGGGAATTTTGTTACCCGTGTATTGTAAATGGACTTCGATGTCACAAAATGGTGACAAAACCATACTTGCAAATGTTTAATCCATCAACTAAGACAATAAAAATAATTCAAACAATAAAGAATCATTGTCTTTCACTAACAATTACATAACAAACACGTACCTGCAACAGGTAAGCACATCCTTGAACATGAATATGGCTTTTGGTTGTTTCATTCTTCATTGTTGTTGAAGCACTACACACACTTTCAACAAAGTACTGAAAAACTAAACTGCCCCAATTGTACTTAGCCACACACCCCAACTCCCAAACAAGGTCAAAAATGATTGGAAATACTACTCCACTTCGATTCGGAAGCAAGAACTCTGATATCCCTACCAATATATACAAGCTGCAAAAATGTTCTATTGGAAAATTTTCATGTTCCTCTAACAAAAAGTCATATACCATGCTGACATCCACTTTCCCCTCAGGGAAGTACTCCCTACAAACACTACGATGCCCAACTTTATTTAAATTTATCACTTCACCAACAATAGGCAACCCTAACGACAGACACACATCAAATTCAGTAAACTTAATAACTTTGCCCCCAAAATAAAACCCACTCATGTTATCTACCCATTGACCACATAACTTAGATAACAAATTCCGACCTATCTTAATACAACTTGGCAAGTATAACAACCAACCAAAAACACTCTTCTCAATGTAACCCTTCTGCTCAATAGTCAACCGTTCGTTCAAAACACCTATCCTCTTGGTTCTGCAGTAGTGTCTGTAAGACCCAAAAAAAAAAATATACATAAATATATATTTTAGTAAATTTCAGCATTTTATTAGTAATAATAATTTTAGTGGATAGAAAAATGTAAATTTTGGATATAAAATTATAGTAATTTTAGAAGGAGAGGTTCAAATTTTTGGTAACTTATTTAGTAAATTTTTTTAAATTGAATAGTAAAAAGTAAATAGTAAATAGTAAAAAAAATAAATAGTAAAAATAAATAAATAAATTTTCAGCATTAAGATTCCTTAGCATGGAAGAAATTAGTAGGTAGAAACTAGGATCAGATTTGGTGAGTAAATGATTAAAATATTATTTTTAAATAATATTAAAATAATAAATAATATTAAAATATTAATGAATAGTAAATTTTTTTTACTATAAATAGTCATGGGAGGGAAGGGTATTATGCACCAAGAGAAGAGGAATCAAGTGAGAGCTTGAGAAATAGAGAAAAAAAAAAGAGTTAGGGAGAAATTTTTAGTTGCAAGAAGAGTAGAAGTTCTGAAGGGTTTCGGGGAAACAAATTCAGAGCAGGAAATTAAGCTTGGAATAGAGGTAAGGGGAGATAATCTTTCTTGTATATGATTTTTATCCATGTTATGATAATGAATATGAGTTATGAGTATGTTAAAATTTTGGTAATGGTAGTTATCTATTCACTTATATAAATTTAGTTTTCATGATTATAATTTTCTTATTTTCGAGTTAGTATGGTAAAAATTTTCTTTTAATTATTTTGACCGTTGGATTTAACTAAAGTTTTAATATATGAATCCTAAGACCTATTTCTTCACTTTGACCGTTTGGATTTGTAATTAGAAGTCTGTACTTAGAGAAATAAATCCTGCATGTTTGAGTAAATTAATTACCTCTGTAGATTTGTTACTGAGTCATCTCGGTAAAATATATATTATGACTCATTTGACCGTTAGATCAACTTGAAAATTTTATATATGATTCCTAAGATATATTAATACACTTTGACCGATCGGATTTTTAATTGAAAGTCTATGGTTGGAGAAAATAATTTTTTTAAGTTTTGAAAAATCCGATGAACACTATATTTCTGTTCTTAAGTTATCATGGTAAAAAATTTCATATATATTTTATTTACCGTTAGATTGAGCCCAAAATTGAGTATGTAATTCATACGACATATTAAGACATTTTGACCGTTCAGATTTGTAATTAAATGTCTGTGCTTAGGGAAATTAGTTCCGCATGTTGAGTATAACCAAAAACCACTTAAAATTCTGCACCTGAGTTACCTCGGTAAAACCTCAATATCTATCTAGTTAACCGTTGGATCAACCTGAAATTTTAATATATAGTTTATAACAAATAGTGAATTATTGTGACCATTCATATTTGAAATCGGAGTTACAGATTTATAGATATTAATTTCGTATCTTCTCAGAGATCTCAATATTGCTTAAATTTCTATTTTTTGATATCTATATTAAATTTCGGTGTTAATATTATATGTTGTTGTTTTAAATCTGTAAATAAGAAATTTGTTAAAAACTAGTTGAGGAACACTTTGGCTAAGGAAAGACTTGGTACTTAAGTTGTCCATTGTGACGCACCTCTCTTTCCTGGAAGTTTACTCGACAAGTTTTTAACTTAAATCCTATTGAACAGATTTTGGACTGTTAAATTATTGTGTAATATATCTTGTTGGAATATATTCAGTTTGTATGATTTCTGAAATAATTGGATTTTATTAGATTTGAATTTATGCATCTGAACATGATTGTGAATTATAATGATGTGATTTATGTGGAAAGTATGTGAATGTATGTGATATAGTCAATTTGTATGACTTTAAGGATGGATGGACATGATGCATATTGGTGTATGCATTATGATATGTTGTTGATGCATATTGGTGTATGCATTCTGACTTGGTGTTTGATGCATATTGGTGTATGCATTCTGATATGTTGTTGATGCATATTGGTGTATGCATTCTGATTTGGTGTTTGATGCATATTGGTGTATGCATTCTGATATGTTGTTGATGCATATTGGTGTATGCATTCTGATTTGGTGTTTGATATATATTGTGTAACTCATATTTGTTTATGTAATTTGATTTGGTAAAGTGAGTATAGTATGGTTTGGTATCGGGGTATGGTTATTGTATTGAATTGTTAGCTCACCCTTGCTTGTGTGTGCATGTGAATGCGATGATCGTATAATGCGTGATGTTATACGGGAGCAGATGTTATTACAGATGCGATGGCTGACGCTTTTGAACATGCATAAAGGTCGAAAGAGAGATGGGATAGAAGACTTGGGATTGTGATTTTAGTGTTTTAAAAATTTATTTCGATCCTGACTATGTGGACATTTTATTTTCGGAAGAATCGATTGTAATAAATAATGTACTATTTTCTGTCTATGTTGAAGTTTAAAATTTCAAAATTTCTACATTTATTTTTTTTACGGAAAAATTTAGTCGATGTAGCGCCAAAAATTTGGGGTGTTACAGTGTCTGAACACTAACTGCATACGAAGTCATGCTTACTAATTAAATACAGTCAAACAACAAATGTATCAAAATGAAATACAATCCTACGTACCTTCTTCCTTCTATCACTTCCTTTGTCACTTTGTTCACCAAGTTCTTCCTCCATCACACTACACCAACACAAAAACTAAAATTACATTACACCAACACAATCAACTAAAACAACAAATTGGAAATCATGACAAACATTGTCAGCGTTTGTTAAAACACAACAAAATAGACAACAAAAATATAATTGTCATTTATGAATTCATATAATTCGTGCCACACAAAACAACATTTTGAAACACTCATGGTACAGGAACAGGACTGGTACCTCAGGCAAAATAAGTGGGTACCTGGGTTCCAGTTTTTGCACACCAAGGCCAACTACGTCCATCACTCTGATTTTGGGGTGGCTTGTTTGTTTTCCCTCATTTTATCTACTTCTAAGTAATCTGGGAACACTCATGTTAACATTATTTCATATAATTCGTGCCACACAAAACAACATTTTCAAACATTCATGGTACAGGAACAAGATTGGTACCTCAGGCAAAATAAGTGGGTACCTGGGTTCCAGTTTTTGCACACAAAGGCCAACTACGTCCATCACTCTCATTTTGGGGTGGCTTGTTTGTTGTACCTCATTTCAACTACTTCTAAGTAATTTGGGAACAATTTCTTAACATTTTATTAACAAATTCGTCTCCCATAAAAATACATTCTCTAGGACCCTTGCTTCACCAACATTACTGCTACCAAACCAGAATGAAGTGGGTGATTGGGTTGAAGTTTTTTGACAACAAGGCCAACTAGGTCCATGACTACCAATCCAACAGAATTACAGCAACAATGTAAGATTAAGCAAAGAACTTGTATAAAAATTAGAAACAGAACAACATCCACTTGGGAGACGTTTCATACATAACCAAATCCAATCCAAAAACAACATCATCCATGTATTCAACATTCATTCCACTGAAAAATGAAAAAACAAACCAACCTTCAGTGAAGACGATGTGTGGCGGTTGGAACAGATACGGTTGCCTAAGGTGTCCGTGGAACTCACAGTGCGGAAAACCCCTCTTTTTGGTCCACCTCACAGCCCACACACCGGCGAGACTCCGGCGGCACTCCGCGACAGGGACGGCACCACCTGGGACGAAGCGACACCTTCAACGCCTCCCTAGGTCGCTGGGCCGGAACGGACGGAACACAATGTCGTGTTCGCTTCGAGCGGTCGACGACGGAGCTGCGGCGCCCCTCAAACGGAACGGGCTCGAGGGCGTTCGATCTCTCCGACACGGCCTTCAACAGTGAACGGCGGCACTCCGGCAAGGACTCGGTCTCTCTCTCTGTCGCTCGTGAACCCTTTCTCCAACTCTCTCGTCTCTCTGTCTAGGTCACACCAGTCGTTTTGGTTGTTCGCGCTTCTCTCTCTACGAAGTTCGAGTATCATTTCAAATTTGAAACGCACACCCTAAACTGCCCGTGCCCGTCCTCGCCACGTCACATTTGAAGCAGGTTTGATCAGATTTCCTCAGAGTGCAGCAGCTTTTTCCACTTAAAACGTGGCCCTCTCAAACGCTGACACGTGTGCTGTGTCGAAATGTTGTCAAATTTGGTTGTTCGAGTATCATTTTCCATAATAAAAATAATGGATGGTAGATAATAAATTATTAGAGGAAAGTGTTAAATGTATAATTTGAATGTAAATTACAAGCTCCAAGAAGATTAAAAGTTGGTAAATAAAAAAATTACAAAATTTTTTTGGAGGATCACATCAAAGGGGACTAGTGAGGAGACATGGAATGGGACCAATGAAAGTGCTTTAGCCTTCTTTTTCTTCCTTCCCTACATTATCTTTCTTTAATGGTACTATTAGCATTAAGCATACTTTATAATTTTGTTTCCTCTTATTTTTATTTTTTTTAATTATTATGCTCCCATCATCAAAGGTGTCATTATTGGGTAACTTAGCGTAATTAGCACTGTGGTTATACCCAATCACCATTAAATAACAGTCTAGGTCCTCTAGCATTAAGGGCTTGTTTGCCACCTAATAGAAAATTTTGGGATTACAAGTTAAACTTAGTGACTTCCGTAACCTATTCTATAACTCATTGTCATTACACAAAAGTATGGTGTTACATCTCTTTCACATGCTCATCAACCACAATACTTTTCAATTCTATTTACCCTATACCTCTTACTAATAAAAGGAATTCCACCCAAAAAGTTGAATGCAAAATTCTAACGATAATTAACAGTCTTTTTTACTGTAATATTACACAAATTATATAGTTTAAATTTACGTGAATTTCAAAGAATAAATTTCTCTTTCTTTGTGGAGGAAACAATAAAGCAAAGAATAATTTTGAGTGGAGGAAGGGTTGTTATTACTTGCTTGATTGATGAAGTATCTGATCGGAAAATCTTAAAATATTTTGTCTATATGCTTAAGGTCTGTAATACTCCATTTCAACACCTAGTTTATGGCATAATCATAATATCTAGAATTCATATGCATATTGACATAAAAACTCACATGTCACCAACAAATTTTGTTGTTGTGGTCATTTCTTTTATATTGAAATATCTTGTACAAACAACTTTACCTTTTAACTTTTAACTTTTCTTTACCAACTGATTAAGATAAGTTTTGTTTTCAATTCTACACTTTTCTTTGGCCCTGCTATACAAGTTACCTTTTCATAGACATATTATATTATATATATATATATATATATATATATATATATATATTACTTTTAAGAACTTCTTCACTTAAATGTTACAGCCAATAAGATTATGAAAAAAAATGGGAATTAATTATCATTACAGTTACTTCTAAAATAACGCAATCTCTCTTATCTATATATACAAAGATGTTTAAAATTAGAAGTGTAAATTATTAATGTCAAAAGATTATTTTATTAAGAAAATCAGGCACAATATTAAATGGTCATTTTCATTACCAAGGTTAGTATAATATAATATATATATATATATATATATATATATATATATATATATATTATACTTTGAATTTGAATTTAAATTATGATATTCAAATCAATTATATTTTTGTGAGTTTGTTGTGTTGAGTTTTTTAATTCATACAATTAGAATTAATTTGATAATAAATTTACACTAATGCAGTTAAAGAAAACGATTTTTTATAATTAACAGTGATTTTTAAATTAATGTATATTCAAACGAGGTAAAAAAAGATGAGCTTTTGTCCTTAGTTCAAAACTGAATGAAAAAATAGTGGATTTCTGCCTCGATTCACCATTACCCAAAGCAGAAAATAAAAAAAGTTGGACTTTTTGGCGTAGGTCCTTAAAATCAAAATTTTATTTAAAACATGGAGCACTTTATTCCAACGTGTTAGGCTATAATCGAGGTCATGGACCATTTTCTATTTTAGTTTTCACCATGACTGTTGTTAAAATGCTGCGTTTATTTTTTAATAGTGGTCCACCTCTTCCAGTGCTTCTTCCAACAACTTTTCTCCTTCTGCTCACATCCACCTAGATGATCATTGCAACAGGACAAACAACCGAACGTACAACACAGACAAGACAATAAATAGGGTAAGCTTATGTAATTTAATTAATTCAATAAAACATACAATTTTAATGATTAAATCAAACAATAACCAAATCATAGTTCATACATCATGGCATGCAAAGAACGACCACTTGACTTTGACTGTCCGGACTGTATGAATTATGTGTCGCTACAACGTTCGTGCACCCGGGTGATGTAGTAACTAGGATACCTTCAACAGCTACCACCCGAGGTTAATCCGTTCCGTCCAAGTTAACCTTATGGACTAGGACCTCCTGTCATTCCCACACATGACTTACTCTTCTCTACGTGAGAATGAGTAATCACGGAATATCAGGATAAATGTCCGCTAAGCTTTGCCCACATTCATACTTTGTCATTCAATAATCATTTTCTGAGATATTCCTCCCTGGAATACTCTTTCATAACCAAACTATTTCATTCGTATCACATTTCAAAATCCCTTATACTTCATCATCAATATATTCAACTGAATAAGATCACACTTTCTCATCATAACACAAGTCCGAAAGGAATAACACTCTTTAGAAACTATAAGTTTGGACATGAAATTTAGAGGTGGTAATGAATGACAATGTTGTTGATGACAATGTTGTTGATAAGAAAGAAGTTGGCGACAATATCATCAAAGAAGGAGAGGTGACAAGAAGAAACGTAGACATGACAAATTTGGACAAGCACCACTTTGTTTTTCATCCACAATAAGCACCATTTTCAAGTTTTTTCATCTTAGTCCGCATTAAAGCAAATTATAAAGAGGTTTATAAAACTCTTATGTCTACTCCCTGGTTGATTTGTGAGAAGTGTTGCACAATGATTCTTTTTTACTATTTGAAAGATTGAAAAATAAGGATTTCGTTGTTTCAAATACTTTTTTATATGGGTTGTGTGTTTAACCAATATAAAAAGTAACAATTTTTACATTGTCATATGTAACAAACATTTTTTTAATTGATATAAAAAAATTATATATATTTGTAACGAATCAATTTTACATATTTATGTATATCTTTTATATGTTAGTAAGTTTATTTTATTTTTTCACATTTTATCTTTTATACTTTTACAAAAATCTATTATTTATATTTTGTTAAATATATTAACTTTTCTAAACCTATTTATAGGATTGATTGTATTCAAAATTTAATTAGAAACTTAAAAATATTTATTATTTTTTAATCTTTTATTATTTTTTAATAAGCATACAAATCAACATCGGAGTTTAACATTATTTTAGAGTTACATTTATTTAGATTTGAATTAAAAAAATTGTAATTTTTTTATTTTAAAAAAAATATAATTAAATGAGCTAGTGAACCAACCTGATTAACTCATCAACCCGTGGTGGGTCAAGCCGGGTTTAAATTTTTTCACATAAATGAGCTGGATTGGGTTGACTCACTAAGTAACCAACCTGTGGTGGACCGGGTCGAGTCGAGTCGGATTACCTGTGACAACTCTAAATAACATAGAATTATAGACTTTTAGGATTGTTGATATACTTTCATATGCCATAAACAAATTTTGTTTATATTTACATAAAATACTATCATATATATATATATATATATATATATATATATATATATATATATATATATATATATATATATATATATCAGAAATCAGAAATCAGAGAAAGTAAAATACGTCATAAATCTTACTATTTAATCCTTATATCTAGACCTCTTTTAATCTTAATAAATCACGTTATTATATTATAATAATAGGTCAAGTATAAATAAATAAATATATATATATATATATATATATATATATATATAAAATTATACAATAAATACATTAGAGCGTTCTTACAATAATTAGGAAAATTTATACTTAATGTAATGGATAAAAATTTTATTTTTAACAATTTCAGTAAGAATCAATATAAAACAATTAAGTGAGTAAGTTAAAGTAAATATAAAAAATTAGAATTATTAAGAAATGTTTTGAAGGTACAGATAAGAAACCAAGAAATTGAACGTTTTTATTTTCACCGCAAGAATTGAGTGCAATAGTTAATAAATATACCATTTTCGTCCCATGAAAAATACATAGAAACATTAATTTTAAATTTAATATAAATAAACATTTGATGATAATAATAAAATAAAATATTTTTATTATAAACTTTAACATCAATATTTATTAATAACACTGAATATATAAAAACAAAATGATGAATTTTCCTATAAATTAAAATGAGTTAATAAATTTAATGGAAATAAGAAGCTGGAACAAAATTGAGAATGGATAGAGAAAAATAATAAAAATAATGGATGGTAGATAATAAATTATTAGAGGAAAGTGTTACATGTATAATTTGAATGTAAATTACAAGCTCCAAGAAGATTAAAAGTTGGTAAATAAAAAAAATAAAAATAAAACAATGGAGTTGAGAGGGTGTTATATTGCGACACTGTGGAGAACAACAGTCTCAATAGTAAGTCCAGGTCCAAAACCAAACAAGACACCCCATTCAAGTCCTTCACCGGTGGTTTTGAGGCCATTTTCAGCTGATTTCCTCCTCATCTCGTCCAAGATGAAAAGCACACATGCACTTGACATGTTCCCATAGTCACTAAGCACATCTCTAGTGGCCTTCATCTTTTCAGCTTTGAGACCCAACTTTTGCTCAACTTGGTCTAGAATTGCAGGTCCACCAGGGTGTGCAATCCAGAAGATGGAGTTGTAATCAGAGATGTTCAATGGGTTGAAGGCCTCATAAAGTGCCTTCCCAATGTTCTTTGAGACAATCCCAGGAACATCCTTAAGGAGGTGAAACGTGAGTCCAACTTCACGAAGGTGGCCATCAATGGCACCATCACTGTCTGGAGCAATGGTCTGTGCAGTCCAAACGAGCTCAAACAATGGCTTCTCAATATGTGGAATGGGGTCAGAACCAACTATAACTGCAGCTGCTCCATCTCCAAAAAGTGCCTGTCCCACAAGACTGTCTAGGTGGGTGTCACTTGGGCCACGGAAGGTGACTGCAGTGATCTCAGAACACACGACAAGCACACGGGCACCCTTGTTGTTCTCAGCCAAATCCTTGGCCAATCGAAGAACCGTGCCTCCTGCAAAGCACCCTTGTTGGTACATCATGTACCTCTTCACAGAGGGGCGAAGTCCCAAGAGTTTGGTGAGTTGGTAATCAGCACCAGGCATGTCGACGCCACTGGTGGTGCAAAAGATCAAGTGTGTAATCTTGGACTTTGGCTGCCCCCACTCCTTTATGGCTTTCACTGCAGCCTCTTTCCCTAACTTTGGCACCTCTACCACCACTATGTCTTGCCTAACATCCAAAGAAGGTGCCATGTAAGCACACATGTTAGGATTCTCCTTCAGGATCTCCTCGGTGAGATGCATATATCTCTTCTTGATCATGGACTTGTCGCACATGCGCTGGAATTTCTCTTTGAGGTCGGTCATGTGCTCACTGTTTGTGATTCTGAAGTAGTAATCCGGGTAGGTGCTTTGATCAACACAGTTTGGTGGGGTTGCAGTTCCAATGGCAAGGACGGTTGCTGGGCCTTCTGCCCTTTGAGCCTGGTGGATCTCCGATACACTCACCATATCTTAGGTTTCTTCAATAAAACTTAATACTGCTGTTTGCTCAAGTTGTGTGTTTGAAGATGTTGGAGGAGATAGCATTTTATATGCATGCAAGGGTGGTTGATTGGAAGCATATTCATCAGTTTGGTGGCATGTTTTGGAAGACCATCTCTGACCCCATATTTTACTCATTGCTTCATTCATTCACTGCTACGTTTTTCCAACTTTTTCTCTCTTTCTAACTTCTCAGTCAACCTTGGTACCTTAGCAAGAAAAGTCTACCACTTCTCGTGGTAGGTAGGTAGCCTTTTAAATTATATCAACGGCCACGATCAAATCAAAATTATATCTATGCCTACAGTTTCGCCGTCTTGTTTTTGGATCGCACACCACTTCTCTTCCTTTATTTTTATTGTACAGTATGTATTTCGTGGTGGTCATCCTCAACCAAATGAATAATCAAAAATTCATTTCTTCCTCCTATTATCTTTTATTTACAATATAACTTTTATATAACATATTAATTAAATAAATATAAATATAACAATGAAATAAATAATATCAAACACAATATTATTACTAACATTATATATTTAATCTAAAATTATTAGACACCACCCTTGATTATTGTTGTATCCATCTTCGACCATGATTTTGTGAATTTTGATTTAATCAATAACAAAAATCAAGAATTTCTATTTATAGAATAAAATAAGTCAACTAATGAATAAAAAATTTAAACTGAAATTTTAATAATTTTATCTTGAAAAAGAGTTTTCTATGTTTTATTTTTGAATTTAATTTTAATATAATTATCTTTAACTATAGAACATAGAAGATTTATTATTTATTTAAATTCCTTCGTTAACATAAAAAATGTTTTCCACATCACTTGTTTGTTTGACATTATGCAAGCAAAAAGTCCACGTTAAAAATGATCGCTAAAAATCATGTAATTTTTTGAGTAAAATTGACCTGCAGATGTACATCCTAAAAGGTCTGTCTCAAGACTTTTATGATGGACTTATTTCTAAATGTTCCCAACAGTCTAGTGCACCTATCATTGTTGAATGTGCTCTGAAGAATTAGAAGATTGTAATTAGACGTTCCTCCTCGATATTTATCACCACCACCTTAACCTTTTCTTCCAAAACAAACAACCCCTCCTCCTCTACTTTCACCATCTAAACACAAAACAGCATCGCCTCAATCCCGTACTACAAAAATCCCCATTACAACAAAAACAACCTCTACCACAACCTTCCACCTCTCAAATGACCATCTCCAAAACTACCTTAAACATTAAATCCTTCTACTCCAAAAAACACACAGTCAAACTTTACAAACTGTTTACTTATCACATTCTTAACCTAACACACAATCCCGTCTCTGTTTGGTGGTCCCATCGTAAGTCATGATTAACAATAAAAAATGAATAATCAAAAAATCATTTCTTTATCCGATTATATTTTATTTACTATATAAGTTTTAGATAACATTTCAATTAAATAAATATATATATAACATTGAAATAAATAATATCAAACACAATATTATTATTAACATTATATATTTAATCTAAAATTATTCACATACACACCGTTCATTGTTGACCGTGATTTTGTGAATACAATAACGATAGTTTGATTGAATCAATAACAAAAAACATATATTTTTTCACTCAATGATCTTTTATTTCTAGTATAAGTTTTAGATAACTTTCTTGTTTATCGATGATGTTCTATGTTAGCTTTTATTGCTCTTCACTGGTAAAATTTTAATAATTGCCTGAAAAATAATTAATTATATTTGAAAGATTACTTCAAGATAGAAAGAAAAGGTAGATTAATTGCAGTAACGTGTTACTCTTTTTTTCACACTGTACTAACGTATTACTATCACTACATAAATAATACAATATAGTTGGCGTTTATTTTTGAAGGTTTTTAAAACCCCTTAAATATTCGGCGGTTTTATTATAAACCCCCTAAATTTCTGGCGCTTTATTAAAAACCGCAACTAAGTTATGATTTTTATTTTCTTAAATGCATTACCGCCCATAAATATTCTAAAACTTTTAATTCCCGTTATTTTTGTCTCTTTGAAATTGCATTTTGGTAATATTTCTCTTTCTTTCCTTCCTGTCTCTCCCAATCGTTGTCTCTCCCAATCGTAACACAAATCTCTAAATTGCACTCTCGCGAAAGCCACTGTGCTAGGACGAAACCCTCACTCATCCATCTTCACCAACCTGCATTTGAGCAACAAGTAAACAGGCCATTAATTTCTCGTCCTCCCATTAGTGGCGACGCCGCTTTGTCTTCTCCACGACAGATCTCACCATCAGTCTCATGCCGCCATGACGAACCAACAACCACCTACCATCTTCTTCATTGGAACCAAAAGGAAAACCTATTCATGCAGGCACCACCACGAGCCACCTCCGAGGTTTGTTCCACCAAAGTCCCAACCATTCATCGTAGCTCCAAGATTCGCGACCACCATTAGTATTCTGTAATAAAATGATGGGTAAATGTATGATGTATAAGCCAGAGTCCTATCTTATAAAGATGTAATATCTTTAAGTAGTATATTGATGAGAGACTATTATATTCCCATTATGCTGAGAGCAAATGTGTTTTTTTTTCCAGGCCTTTTCTTTTTATGTGTTTTCTTTATGTCATCTTGTTGATAATTGATTCATCTGTATCATTTTGTGATTATTCTTTACGACATGCTCGATTACTTGTTCACTACGCAGTACCAGATAGGTGATGTTGTTGCAATTTCATTAAGTGGAGCGGCCTACATGATATGCATTCCCTAATTACGTACCTTTACTTGATAGTCCAATTCACTCAAGGTATCGAGTTCCACCATTACTTGCACAATTGTTTCCTTATTATTTTGGGTCTGTTGTCTCACCAAAAATTGAAAATTTTCACAATAGTATGAAACTTAAATGGACTTACAGTGCAGTCTTTTTGACTCTTGCATTTATATGAAATAAATGGTTGATTTTGTAATTTTTTTTGTGAAATTTGATTGTAATATAAGTTTTAAATAACAAAAATTTCTATTTGTCCACTTCAATTTTAGAGTTTTATTTACTTCATTAACTTAAGAAATGTATAACTTTTCATTTTCTACCATTTCTCTTCAAATATGTAATTGTGCATTTAATTTTGTAACTGTTTATACAAAATTTTTAAATGTTGAGTTCATAAATGGATTATTTAGTTATTTAAATCCATGACTAGATTAAAAAATAAGTTCATTTAAATTTTTATACAACAATTATAAATAAAATATTTTTTTTATTTTAACTATTAAAAATGTATGCAATACTTTATTTTATTTTCTGTTTATAGAATAAAATAAGTCAACTAATGAATAAAAAATTTAAACTGAAATTTTAATAATTTTATCTTGAAAAAGAGTTTTCTATGTTTTATTTTTGAATTCAATTTTAATATAATTATCTTTAACTATAGAACATAAAAAATTTTATTATTTATTTAAATCCCTTCGTTAACATAAAAAATGTTTTCCACATCACTTATTTGACATTATGCAAACAAAAAGTCCACGTTAAAAATGATCGATAAAAATCATGTAATTTTTTTGAGTGAAATTGACGTGCAGATGTACATCCTAAAAGGTCTGTCTCAAGACTTTTATAATGGACTTGTTTCTAAATGTTCCCAACAGTCTAGTGCACCTGTCATTGTTGAATGTTCTCCGAAGAATTAGAAGATTGTAATTAGACGTTCTTCCTCGATATTTATCACCACCACCTTAACCTTTTCTTCCAAAACAAACAACTCCTCCTCCCTTACTTTCACCATCTAAACACAAAACAACATCCCCTCAATCCCATACTACAAAAATCCCCATTACAACAAAAACAACCTCTACCACAACCTTCCACCTCTCAAATGACCATCTCCAAAATTACCTTAAACATTAAATCCTTCTACTCTAAAAAACACACAGTCAAACTTTACAAACTGTTTACTTATCCCATTCTTAACCTAACACACAATCCCGTCTCTGTTTGGTGGTCCCATCGTAAGTCATGATTAACAATAAAAAATGAATAATCAAAAAATCATTTCTTTATCCGATTATCTTTTATTTACTATATAAGTTTTAGATAACATTTCAATTAAATAAATATAAATATAACATTGAAATAAATAATATCAAACACAATATTATTATTAACATTATATATTTAATCTAAAATTATTCACATACACACAGTTCATTGTTGACCGTGATTTTGTGAATACAATAACGATAGTTTGATTGAATCAATAACAAAAAACATATATTTTTTCACTCAATGATCTTTTATTTCTAGTATAAGTTTTAGATAACTTTCTTGTTTATCGATGATGTTCTATGTTAGCTTTTATTGCTCTTCACTGGTAAAATTTTAATAATTGCCTGAAAAATAATTAATTATATTTAAAAGATTACTTCAAGATAGAAAGAAAAGATAGATTAATTGTAGTAACGTGTTACTCTTTTTTTCACACTGTACTAACGTATTACTATCACTACAAAAATAATACAATATAGTTGGGGTTTATTTTTGAAGGTTTTTAAAATTCCTTAAATTTTCGGCGGTTTTATTATAAACCCCCTAAATTTCTGGCGGTTTATTAAAAACCGCAACTAAGTTATGATTTTTAATTTTCTATTTATAAAATAAAATTTTCATCCTCAAGGGTCCCAAGACTCTTATGGATGACTTGTTTCTAAATGTCCCCCAACACTCTAGTGAAGCTACAATTACTTAACCAACTCCCAAGAAGCAAAACATTGTAACTAGACGTTCTTCCATATAAGCATCTAAGCTCAGATGATGACCAAGTACTCCTCACCCAACCTCACAAATATCTTGCTTGAGACTTATCGCCACCACCTGAACTTTTTTTCCAAAACAAACATGATGGAAGCAACTCCACACTTCAAGCGAGAGCAGCTCCACGAACCAGAAGAATGCAACGGAATGAAAAGATGATTGAAGACGCAGGTGCACACCAGGTGTTCGATGGAAGGTTTAGTGAGTGTTTTGGTGTATGTTGAAGCCTCACAAGCTTAGAAGGCCTTCCAAGAGGGAAGGAAGCTGGAGGAGAAGGTGTTGACTTAAGCACAATAAGGTGAACAAAAATGTATGGAGTCTGGAGAAATCTCAACAACACTTCAATATATCATTCAAGTCAAGATTTTCAAGGAGAAGAGCCTCTCTTTTATAGGTGAAGAGAAGACTATATTTCTAACTTTGCTAAGCTTCTAAGAATCACAAATGAAGTGTGATGGAGAAGCTAAGGAGCTTCGGACGCAAGGTTCAGCCAAACACACATTAAAAACGTGCAAAATGTGTAAAAATTGTCAAAAATGGCTGAGCGCACTGTGCAAATGGCCGAGCAAATTTACTATCCGGAAGTCAATTTCCTTTGTTATTCCAATCTGGAAGGTAATTGTTTCAATCCGGAAAACACCCTTTTTCCTTCTTCCTTTGCCTCCTTTGCTTCCTTTGGCTCACCAAGATTCTTTGGTTGATTCTCCATGGTCTTCAATCTTTATTTATTAATTATTCAAATTTTTAGTCATATAATTTCATTCAATTAGATAGAGAGTCAGTACTTATTCATCATTCTCTTCTTAACTCATACACTATAAATTATTATAATGATTTTTAAAGGTGGGAAACGTAGCACATTGAAGAATCGTAGATAGCGTTGAGTGCAAATTTAAAGGTGTAACCCCTGTTTCACGCCTGGGCGCCACCGCTGAGCGCCAGTCTAGTGCTGCAACCACTGTTTCACACATGAGCGCCATTGCTGACCGTCACTTGAGTGCTGCAACCACTGTTTCACGCCTGAGCGCCACCGCTGAGCGCCATAAGTGGGGCCAGTCTCGTGGGCTTGGACTTTTTCTGCACTCTATTTAAGGTTTTGGATGACTTAGGGTTCATATCTTTGGACAGAAGGAGGCACAAAAACACTTTTTTCACCCCTTGGAGGCGAATTTTGGATGCAAAAGCTCCGATCTTCAACTTTTAGGTTTTATCTTTCATTCTTTTCCATATTTTCATCTAGTTTCATCATGTCTATGGTGAACTAAACCTCCATTGTTGTTGGAGAAACGATGTAATCCGTTGAAACTTTCATGTATTGAATTGATTTATATTATAAATGCTTTACTTCATTAATTGTTAGGGTTTCTCCTGTAGGCTCTATGCATGCTTTGTTTAATTCATTCAATTGCATGATTATTGATTTTGTCGATATGAACACAT
The DNA here is from genome assembly GCA_034642375.1 of Vigna nakashimae. Classification (NCBI taxonomy): domain Eukaryota; kingdom Viridiplantae; phylum Streptophyta; class Magnoliopsida; order Fabales; family Fabaceae; genus Vigna; species Vigna nakashimae. The sequence goes on along the minus strand of CM067763.1, from coordinate 9,459,084 downwards.
ATGGGAAAATTTAGAACTGGGGAAATTCTCCCAAAAGCAATATTTCCTAGACATAGGGATAAGAGGGTTGGTTACTTTAAGCTTCTGTGCAAATGTAATGCATAATTAATTGTTGGGGATACAAGACATTGTGAACTAGTAATTAAGAGTAGGCTTTCTTCACCGAGACATCGGGTTTAAGATAAATTAGAAAGTGACATTAACATTAATGAAGAAGATGAATTCATAAATACATGAGAGTGAATAGGATAAGTCGGAAACCCCAACAACATAATCATTTCATATTTTATACATCAATCACCTGTGTATTCTTCAAGTCAATTGATCAACACTTGCATTCATATTTATTTTCTACATTATAAACACTATGATTTTGGTTACAAGTCTTAATTAATCAAGAAACCACATGAATGTCTAGGTCGTGAGTCTCTTGGAAAATGATACTTGGTCTTACCATTTATTATTACTTGATGCGATTCGGTACACTTATCGGAGTGTTAACACACAACAACATGGCCTTACTATGTCAAGACATAACAAAAGTGAACAAGTAGAGGGAAATGATGAAAAGAGACTACTTGACTTCAGTCTTGATCTAAATAAGTTGAGTAATTTACTTCAATAAGGAGAAAATGATTATATGAATCAAGGGTCCTGCATGGAAAGTTTAATCAGCTTTAATTAGTCTTCCTGTGAACAAAAAAATATTCCACTTTTTTAATACACATAATAATTAATATAATTGATATAGACATCGATGTTATTGAGGTGAAACATTTAATACTTTTAAATTTATTATATCTATTCTATTTTGTCTTAATCAAAAATTGACTTAAGCATCAAATTATCTTTTTCCCAAATTATCAATAAGATGATTTACCAGATAAACTGAAAGACAACAAGAGCATGAACTACTGACAGAATCAAACCACTAGAAGAAGTTCAAAAGTCATCTTAAATTTACAAGAATAATTCTTTTCATATTTAGGCTTAGCTACTTTATTTATCCATCAATATGATTAATTATTTTGAACGGTTTTCAGTTTGAAAAGACATGACACAAGAAATTGAAAATGGATTATGCTTTTACTGAAACATAAAATGAACAAAGTGGTTTACGTATAAACACAGAAACTTTTTTAAAAGTTTCTGTTCTGCATAGGAGACTAGGAGACTGTAGGATCGTGAGATGATATATATTTGAAAAGTTCCTTTTGATTTATTATCCTCTAGTTATACAAATTTTAGTAAGATTAACTTGGAAAGAAATCATTTGTTGTTTGAGAAAAATATTTTAAAAATGAGTTTTGAAGATCTTCCAAACATCATATTTTGAAAAATTGTGGGCAGTATTTTTTACTCAACCATCCAAGAACATGATTAGTGGAACAAGTAACTTTTTTTATTCACTAGTGAGTATAATTGACCATTGAAACACAATCAAGGGTGGTTACAAGTTGCATGATATAACTGTCCCCCACAAAATCATCTTTACATAACCTTTGTTATCTGAATTAGTCTTCGAAAGTTATGTGAATTTATCATAGTCGTCCATGACTTGTAAGGAATAATATGTACCCATTATAACATGACCAACTACAAAGACTTAATTTGATCTCTCTTTTAACTTTTTTTCTGATCCAGTGCCTGCATTTGTGGGAAATTTATCAACCAAATTTTGAGGTTAATTATAAAAAATAAAAATATAATCTTCGTATCAATGAATGTTAGGCATACAACCTTTTACATGCGAAGTAGGTAATATCGTATTCAAAAAGCGACATTCTTCGTAAAAACAATTTAAATTATAGAAAGTGTGAAAAAAATTCTTGCACAGCTAAACAAAAACAATTACAAACTCTAACGATTTCTCTAAATATCCTAATAAAGATTTGATGTTTAGTCTAAAAAAAAACTTGATTACATATAATACAAGAAAAAAAAAGACTTCATTCAATATTTATAAATATATTGAAGAGAATATTTGTTTTCATTTGTCAAATAGGTTCATTGGTCAAATGACAAAACATATATCAAAAAGAGATTTCTCTAAAAAAATTTAAAAGTTGTTTTTATATATTCATCAATTTTTTTAATAAAAGTCAACAAGTTTTTTTGGATAAAAGAAATTCTCTATAAAAATGGCTTGTGCTTCTCAACTAAGGTGAATCTTTGTCAAATGTTTGCCTGTAATTTATTCTCATGTGTTATTAAAATTAAAATTCTAAATAATTTAAATTGCAAATATTTCAAAAAACCAAAATCTACACAAAACATATTATTAAATATATGTTCATGATATTGCTAAATGTAAGGATGTTTCTTCACATTGGACACGAGAAAAATCTTATTTTTGGACATCACATTATGGTGAAGGAAAAACCTTTATTAATTAAGTTCCTAAGTTTAAAAAAAAAAAAGATTAATTAAGTTCCTAAGTTCAATCGGTTTTCTGTTCATTCCTTTTCTAAAAATGTCAGAAGTGGGATTTGAACCCACGCCCTCTTTCGAAGACCAGAACTTGAGTCTGGCGCCTTAGACCACTCGGCCATCCTGACACAAGTTTTAATAAAAGGCATGACATGAATAAACATAAATTTAGATAACCACTTACGTAATATTAGAAAATTCATGTAATTAAAACCTTAACACTAAAAGGAGTATGGTTACTGTAATTCAAATAGAAAAATTATGGATATGATTTGCTAGTAAAATCGCTTGTTTAATTTACATTCTTGCACTCGATTAATTATTCTAATTTAATTCTAAAGTTTTAGATAGATGGCATAACTTATTTGATGGATGAATGCCGGAGGAGAGGCCGACGACGCGACGCGGACTCCTTCGAAGCTTCCTCCAGAAATGAACGTAGCGGAAAAATGATAGAAAACATGAGAAAACCCTAAATAATGGATAAACCCTAAATCAAACGATGGAAACACTAATCAGACATGAAGAAACCCTAAAATGGTGAGGAGACTCAATATAAACCGATTAATCGGTTCAAACGACTGATTGAACGGTGGAAACGAAAGATGAAGGAGGAAATAAGGTTTCAATCGGGGGAAATCAAAAGAAATAGTGGAAGAGGATGGATCTGTGAGGAAAAAGAAGATTACCGTGATGGAAGTAATGGAGCTTGACGAAGAGAGCTCTCGAGAGAGAATGAGATGTTCAGGAATGAGTAAGGGATGCGCGAGAATGAAAATGAGAGGCGCGGTTCTGTGCGAGAGTGAAGGAACGAGAAAATAGAATGTGAATGGGTGTGTATGATGCGCGAAGGGAAAGAAGACGCGTGTGCTGACGCCACTGACGCGGATTGGAATGGTGATGTTGCGTGATGAGAGAAGCACGGTGGTAGTGAAAAATGAAAGTGAGAGAGGTGCTTGGAAGGTGGCTAGAGGGAGTCTTTGGACTCTCTGGCCTGACTTTCAAGAGAGAATTGTTTCTATTTCAGAAAACTTAATTCTCATTATTCTCAAAAGTACTATTACAAGAGATGAGTTGGGTATTTATAATAACCCATGCTCCTTAAGAGCTAAGCTAGGAAAGGTACAAATACAAAAGAAAGACTAAGTCAAGTAGGATTCCATCATGCCCTCCGTCTTAAGAAAAGATTTGTCCTCAAATCTGGCAATCGCCTTATGAATAAGCTCCACACAATCTTTGGGAGTATGGCCATCTTGGAGTGGCCTTATTCTTTTAGATTTAATTTTCTTCCTCCTGGATCAAACACGAATCTGCAATACACATCAAATATATCTTCGGTTAATATCAATCCAAGAAATAATTTTTCTTTAAAAACAAGAGAATAAGAACTTCTAATACTTTGATTAGTAATCTTTGAAAATTTTAGAAGTCCAAATTCACTTTTATTTTGAGTTAATTGTTTTCTTAAAGATAAGAATAACTCAAGATTTGAATTGTCATATTCTGAAAATATTTTCATGACAATTGGTTTGAAAGAGAAGTCAAAAATTGAAAAGTAATCAATTATTGGAAAAGAAGTAAAGATTTGGAAACCTTCCCTTTTAGGTTCCACAGTCTTTGAAAGAATAAGATTTGTCATCAGTAACAATTTCTCCTTTTCTTTCTTCTCTCTTTCTTGCCTTTCTCTCTTTTCTTCTTTTCTCTCTTCTTCTCTTCTTAATTCCTCTCTTCTTCTCTCTTCTTTTTTCTCTATTTGTTCTCTCTCTCTCTTCTCTTCTTCTTTCCTTTCTTCCTTTTCTTTTCTCTCAATCTCTCTTTCTCTTTTCTTATCCTTGATCTCCTTAAGTCTTGCCCCAAATTCTAATTCTCTACGAAGAAACCCATGATCATTTAAACTCTCAAGAAATAATTTTCCATCATTAATGCAATCCCTAATTAGTTCTAGGTTTCTTTTAATGCTTGAAGGCACAAACTTTCTTCTCATGCAAGCTTTTAAATCATGCCAATCACGTATGGAGGACTTTCTACCTTTCCTAACATGATATTGTCTTTTATCCCACCACTCACTTGCATTTTCTTCTAACTTAGAGAGATATATACTAAGAACATAATATTCACTCTCTTCACAAAACCAAGGATTTATTTTATCAATTTCTTTTTCCCAAGCTAGGTATGTTAATGCACCTATGTCTTTACCAAAGGATGGAAGATTCCTAGCTTGTTTAAACATTTCATCAACTTTATCTAACCTAGAAGACCTATATGAACCATAAGAAGACATCTTTGTTTTTAAAAGTTTTCTTAATCTAAAGGGTTCAAAACTTTCACTTAGACAAGTCCCAGGTAAGAGAGGTGAGCTAAAGAGCTGCTTAAGTACCAAGTCTTGCCTTGCCAGAAATGTCTTAGGCTACTAACTAATTACCCCTTAAACTAAAATCACCTTTAGAAACAAAGTACACAACTCAAACAATTAAGTACAAATAAAAGACTAGACTCTCGGACTCTAATGTGAAAAGGCTTAGAGTTTAATCCCTTTTAGCCTAATCAACCCTAAACGTGAACACAAAACAAATCAAAGAAACAAAAACACTAAAGAACCCAGCAGACTCTAATGACCCTACGAGATACACAAATCAAATCAATATTAAAGTATACTCCTATGGTGAAGCTTGTAGCTTTGGCTAACAAGACACATTCACCTGTCTAGCTATGCTAAAAATAAAAGCAAATAAAGTTGCCAAGAGTTTGAAAGAGCACCAAGGACTCTTCCTAAACACTTGGACTTTATAAAAGGCCCTTTTACAAAACAAAAACTAAAGCTAACAGTAGGCTAACACAAGCCTATTACAAACAAATTAAAGAAAAACAATTACAAAAGAAAATAACTATGCTAGGCTGCTACTGTCTTGGTACTGGTCCACTTCATGCTCAACTTTGTTATTGCTTCTGGAATCTTCTCTCTTGAATCCGATTCACCACTCCTGCAAAACAGTTTGCTTCTTGACAGCTTCTAGAATCAATACTTTGGAATTTCCTGGCCAGTATAATCCTACAATCACAATTCACAATTGGAATCAATGTACCTTATCTACACACAGATATCAAGAGGATTAACTTCACACAATATAAAAGATTCTTCCCTTTTCTCCTAGTCTCGTGCACTTGATGCAGCTATATAAATTTCTTTTTGCTCTAAAATGACAAACTGCAATCAAATATTCCCACTCAATTCAGCAAAGCAACCATCAATGCTATCACCAGCTAAGACAGAAACACTTAAGCAATCCAGAGGTAAGAAAGTTAAGAAACTCCCCTAATTACAATACTGCTTTTAGCTATGTAATTCCAACTAAACTCCCAAACAGATCAGCTTTGCACACTAAAATTTCAAACCAAATTTCAGCAAGGTACAAATGGAAAAGGATGTTAAACCAGATGCAAATAGGTGTAAATCAAAGCTGATTAAACAACCATCCAGACTAATCAAAACCTGACCAATCCAATGCAATGCAGAATCAATTCCAATTCAGAGTCAGATTCAGATTGGCTAATCCTAGTGTACAAAAATTACCATACCAGATCAACTTCCAAATAATGCTAAGCAATACAGGCTATAACAGGAACAGTTCAACCACAACAGAAGTAATTTAAGATGAAAGAAACTCCCTTCAATTTAACACTCCCACGTGAATTGCTTCTGCTTCTGGTTGCTTAAGCTAAACTCTGTTGAGGTGCTATAGCTGTATCAGTGAAGGTTCCGGTCTGCACTCCCAAATCCCACTCAATGCTGCAGTTTATCTATACACCAAGATACCAGAGAAACAAAAGAATTAGTATTTATAACAGCACAGTTCAGATTGGATTATTATCAACACAGAAAACAAATCCCATCCCTAATTTAACTTTCTCCCTGCATTGGTGTTTTTGAACCTTTAAAGGATTATTGCAGCTTCCAAACAACAATTACAACATCCAATTTATGAGTCAGAATTGAATCAAAGAAATAGTTTGCCTACGTTAAATCTGCTAAGCCAATAATAATACTAGACCAGCACTATCACTTAATGTATGGATGTCCAAACTTGCTAAACCAAATTCAATTTTCAGGAACAGTTAAACCATATGATATCCAAGCAGAATATTCAATCAAATATGGTTAACTATTTCTAATCAGGCACCAATATAGCACGAAACTACACAACAAAATAAAAAAAAACTCCCTATTCAACTTGGTGTAGTTTATGAAGGTAGCAAAGCTCCTTTTTCTCCACTGTAGGTATTCTTGTGTTAGACTTCCCACATGTGCAAACTGCTTTTGAATAGTGTTAATCAGAACAAAATCTGCACAACTAAATGGTCAGCACATTGCAAGTTCAGAAGTTATTTCAGCACTTAAACAAGAACACACTCTCAACAAGAAATTTGGCTCTTAGATGCAGCCACACAAAGCTCACAAAAATCAGTCTCTCTTAAAGCTTAAAGCACTCAAAATGGAAAGGTTTGGAAGGGAAATTCTCCCTTGGCAGTACACAACTGGAGAGTATTCCAGACCACCACCACCTAAAATGCTACCAAGCACACAAACCTCCTTTCAAATTCCAGAAATCCAGAGTGAAAAAAAACTTCTCAATTTTAGACAAGGCTATGCTAAGGCAAAGTAATGGACAAAACAGGACAGCCACCAACAATGTAAGCACCAGATAATGAAACTAACAGCACAACAGAGAACTGACTCAAGATCAACTCTAGATCAGATTATGAAAGCAACAAAAGCTCAATTATGAACAGCAGATCAGAGTTTACACTTGCATTGAGACAAAACCAGGAAAGTCAATCAAGACAAACAAGAAACAAGGTAATGAATAATGTGAGCACTCAAACAGGATCCTAAGATCAGTTCTAGAGTAGATTTCAAAAGCAATAAAAAGATCAATAACAAATCGCAGAACTTTTGTAAACAAATGTTCAAACTGATTCACTTTATTTCAAAATTGTAGTGCAGCATCTAACATTGTTAATTTCAGCCTTATGCACTGTTTTACATTGAAATCAGTAGAATCAACTTCAATTACAAGTGTTACTGCTAGGTTCAAATTCAAATCACAGATTTAGTGGTTGTTTTGTACAAGATTACAAATACTGCTGATGTGATGCAGATTTTTGTGGACTTAATCATCAACCACTTACAAATTTTAAGCCAGAACAACTTTGACACAAAGGTGCAGTAACACAAGTCAAATCAAATTTAATTCTGCAGAAAAGAAATTAAAACACTCAGACACAATGACTCTAGGATGTACTGATGTTAGAACTTAGTAATGATCTAATACTAAGTAGAACAAACACACACTCAAAACATTAACACAGACTTCAAAGAAAAACCAGTTCGGTGTAGCTGGCCAAATAACAAATCTGCTAATTAATCAATGTGCAACTGAGCTAGGCTGAGCCTTTCATTGCTCACTTGGTATGCACTTGTTACTGATTAGGCAGAAACCAAGCAAAGCTATCATTAAACAGATTCAAGAACATGAGATTCATTATCTCCATCACTGAAATCTGTCACCAAGCTCATTTATCCAAATATCATAGCTTATTTAAGGTGAACAGAACTTACTCAGTGCAAGCAACACAAATGAATCACAAAACACAAGCATCAGCTAGTTAAACTCGAATTAAATTGACAATTAAAACAAAGCAACATGACATAGACAAAACAAAAATGGATTTAGAAATTAAAATACTCAAACAAAGAAGATTCACCGAATTAAAATGAACTAAGACTCAAAGCACAGACAAGCACAAAATCAGAAAATGAGTTCAACATCAAACCAGAAAACACCTGGAATTGATTCAATGAAGACACAACCAGATCACAAGACAGTAATAGAAAATGATGAACAAATCAGAAATTGAACAAAACAAAACGCAAAAAAATCAAAAAGAGATGAAACTATCAGACGATGACATGAAACAGAACGCGAATCAAATGAACAAAATATGAATCAAACAAGACCGAATCGAAACAACTAAACTTGGAATCAAGAGAAAACAACGGGAAAACAAAGAACGCGAGACAACTTACCTATGAAGCGTGCTCGAACCTGAGCTCTGAATACCACTTGATGGACGAACGCCCGAGGAGAGGCCGACGACGCGACGCGGACTCCTTCGAAGCTTCCTCCAGAAATGAACGCAGCGGAAAAATGATAGAAAACATGAGAAAACCCTAAATAATGGATAAACCCTAAATCAAACGATGGAAACACTAATCAGACATGAAGAAACCCTAAAATGGTGAGGAGACTCAATATAAACCGATTAATCGGTTCAAACGACTGATTGAACGGTGGAAACGAAAGATGAAGGAGGAAATAAGGTTTCAATCGGGGGAAATCAAAAGAAATAGTGGAAGAGGATGGATCTGTGAGGAAAAAGAAGATTACCGTGATGGAAGTAATGAAGCTTGACGAAGAGAGCTCTCGAGAGAGAATGAGATGTTCAGGAATGAGTAAGGGATGCGCGAGAATGAAAATGAGAGGCGCGGTTCTGTGCGAGAGTGAAGGAACGAGAAAATAGAATGTGAATGGGCGTGTATGATGCGCGAAGGGAAAGAAGACGCGTGTGCTGACGCCACTGACGCGGATTGGAATGGTGATGTTGCGTGATGAGAGAAGCACGGTGGTAGTGAAAAATGAAAGTGAGAGAGGTGCTTGGAAGGTGGCTAGAGGGAGTCTTTGGACTCTCTGGCCTGACTTTCAAGAGAGAATTGTTTCTATTTCAGAAAACTTAATTCTCATTATTCTCAAAATTACTATTACAAGAGAGGAGTTGGGTATTTATAATAACCCATGCTCCTTAAGAGCTAAGCTAGGAAAGGTACAAATACAAAAGAAAGACTAAGTCAAGTAGGATTCCATCATTATTAATTGGGTTTTAAAGTTTTCAAATAAGTCTTAGATGACTCGAAAATTTAAGAAATTAGATACATGTTTAGTATTAATGTATTTAACTCTGTACAAGAAAAAATAATTCAAGTGACATTTTGTTCATCTTTAATCTTGCTCATTAGGTCAAAGTCAAACTACTCTATACTCACTTGAAATTGTTGTACTTATTTTGTAAGCTACACTCTTTACCATTATTTATGTTTATTTCTGTTGAAACCGTACAACCCTAGGTATTCCATGCAAATTTCTTTTATCATTCATACTTACGGTGACATAGTATTTAGTTTCTTAATTTTTGAATGTTGATATATCATACTCTTTCAAACCCGATGCTATTTTGATTTAGAATATTTACATTTTGGAAAAGTTATATAAATTGTGAAAATTATTTTTGTATAATGTGATAGGTTTAACATTCACAATTTTGAAAATGGTTATTGAGTGTACTTCCACAAAATATAATGTAATTATTCTTAATGAGTCGATATATCTTGCAAAGATGTATTCTTTTCGCGACTTTTCCACATTATCCAGTATCGGTTTTCTGAGCCTTCTAATTTTGTCACCGAAAAATGAATGTCTGCAAAAGATTTTCTAACGCTTAAGTCAATATTTGGTTAGATCTCTTTAGTCACATTTGAATTAAATTCAAAAAATGAATAGTAAACCATCATTAATGCATTATTTATAGGCTTACCTCATTGACCATGGGTCCATTCGAATGAGTCACAACTTATGGGCCCATTGGTCCTAAGGTTCAATGACCAACTTACTTGTGAAACGATGCTCGCTTTTGGCTAAGTGTTGTAACACTAGAGTACCCTTAGTAGACAATAAAAGATATCGATATGTAGTGTCCGGTATCTGACATCTGGCCTAGTTCTTCTTCGAAAGTGATACGTTGTTGTTGAAGCTATCAAATTAATACAACTTTACAAGACAACTTCAGTATTGCCAAGTTAGTAGTTAACGAACAAGATAGGGTTAAAGTAACCCTGAATCGTTTCCTAATGAATACGGGGTTGTTTTTTAATGCTTAACTCTTATGGAGACTCTGAAAGGTTAGTAAATGCTATGCAATGCTTAAAAATGAAAGTGAAAAGTTATGCTATAGAAATTAATGTTTGAAGAATGTTGTGAGTTTAATAGAATAACAATTAAGAAACTTAGAAATAGTTATAATGAAATAGGCTAATTCCACTACTTTTCCAAGATAGATTAATCATCGGTTATCCACAAATTATTGTTCAATTGATTAATTTTCGAGTTTCAAATTAATTAAAGTACATTCTTAATTACTTTGAGGGCGATCTTACAATTAATTAAAGTAGATTCTCAATCAAAAGCAATACCTTTCTAGATTATTCACGATAAATTCAACCAAAGTACATTCTCAATTAAATTCTATTGTGTTTAATCATGTCTATTTTTAAATATCCTAATCAAACTAAATGTTAATTAATCAAAGTAAATTTTCAATTAGTTATTGTTAAAGTTCTTAGAACTAGCCAAAGTACATTCTCAATTAGTACCAAAAATCCGTTTAATCATATGAAGGTTCCTAAATTCAATCAAAATACATTCTCAATCAAACCTAAAAACCCTAGAACTCATATAATCAATATGCATACATATTTAAACACCTTATGATGAAAAAATAATTACTTTTAACGTGATTGAGAGATGAAAGACAAAAGAAAGATAACTCAAATTAATAATCAAAAGACACAAACACATTAATTTAACTTAACCCTATAATCAATAATGAATGGAGTGGAATACATGGTAAAATAAAATGAGAAGAGTGTTGAAGTTACTTCCCAGTAGAGGAGTCTAAGGATTTGTTCACTTGAATGGATTTGGGAGAGAGTGATTGAGGGCATTTAAGAGGATTTGAAGGTACATTTTTTTGTTGTTTATTTGACTAGATTTGGAGGTAACTGAGAGTGGATTTGGAAGTAAAGTTTGTGAAAATTAGTGTAGGATTTGATTGATGTGACAAATTAAAAAAATTTACTTTCAAATTCACTCTCATTTACCTTCAAATTCATCCAAATAAACAACAAAAAAATTTACTTTCAAATCTTCTCAAATCCCCTCAATCACTCTCTCCCAAATCCATTCAAGTGAACAAAGCCTAAGTGAATGATTGAGTGATTTTCTTCTTTTCCTAAGTCTCTTTATATAGGAATTGATTAGACATGGATTCTAAATATTTTATATCTTTTACTACAATATCTTCCAAATAATTAATAAATTTTAGATAATTATAAGAATATTTGGGAGATATTTTCTATTTATATTTGCATATTTAATTATCTTTTAAAATATCTAACAGATTTTCCACATTTAATATTTCCCAAAATTCCAATTTAACCTCCTTTATTGTCGAATTAGGGACTACCATGTGGTAGTCTCCTTCCCCACTAGGGTTTCAAATTGCGGAATGGTTCACGAAAATAAGGTTTAACCCTTTTCTTTTGCGCTAACTGCTAGTGGTTTTGCGGTTCATGTTGGTTGCTCCGGTCTTTGGTTTTTTTCTACAGGTTTCCATGGGGGCAAGATGATGAAAGGGTTTCAAGAAGTAGGCAAACGTGGTGGAGATGTGGTAGTCCGATGGAGAATGCAATTTAGGGTTTATCGAGTCTCGTGATTTAGTTTAGGGAGTAGGCGAACGCTGAGTGCCATATCTCTCGCAGTTTCGCCTGCTTGCCCCCACTTAGGGCGCTGAGCGCCAACAACGTTGACCCATGATCCAATTTTGATCTATTAAGGACTTGCACGACCTAGGGTTGGTATCTCTTGATGGCTTGAGCATAGAAACAAACGTTTTTCCCCTTTGGAGGTAGATTTGGGGATGCGGGAGTTCTCCCAAAAGCAATATTGCCCAGGGATGGGGATAAGAGGTTTGGTCGTCTTAAGCTTCTAATCGTAATGCAAAATTAATTATTAGGGATGCAAGGGATTGTGGTATAGTAATTAAGGATAGGCTTTCTTTATCGAGGGATCGGGTTTTAAGTAATTTAGAGTGACATTAACAATTTAATGAAGAAGAATAATTCATATATGCATGAGAGTGATTAGGTGAAATCTAAACCCCAACAACATTATCATCTCATATTATCAACTTCATCATTTCATTCTATTGTTTAACCTCTATTGATCAAGTTGCATTCATATTTATTTTTATTGCATTTGCATTCAAAAGGCCAAAAGTTGTTCTTAAGTCTTAATAAGTTAAGTAATTACACAATTTTTTAGTGTCGTGAGTCTTCTGGGATATGATACTTGGTCTTACAATTTTATATTACTTGATACGATTCGGTACACTTGCCGACATCTTAACACAGGCTAAAATCCGAAAATTTGTACTAGGAACAAAAGATCATTAGAATCTTTCTTTTTAGGTCTGGAAGTAGATAAGAGTGTCAATAGTAGATGAAGAAGGTAGATAATGAATGGAAGCTTGTTCACGAGTGAGATACAAGAACAAGTTATGGGTGATTAAAGCTACTGAGATTGAGGTTCCTTATTCAAGGAGAGTAAAGATGGTTACTAGGAAGTTGTTGAAGTTATGTTGGTGTGATGAAAGAGAGAAAAACAACAACATCAAAATCTGGATTGTGCTTAATGGTGTCAGGCTCGTGACATTAAACAAACACTTATTGGAAGGCAACCCAGTTTCTGACTTTTTCTTTTTAATTGATTATTTATGTGGTTTGGATTTGATTTTTTTGTGCAATAATGACAACATCTACTGATGGATGCTGGACAACATCTACTGAAGGATGCTAGGAAGACTTATATGATAGCATTGATAACGGTTAAATATATTGTTATCTCTTATTCAATTTTGATACTAAACGCACCCTTTTTGACTTAGAAACTTGCTTGAACTCATGTTTTTGCTTTAGTTTTGCAAATAAGTGAGTAGAGGTTATACTTTATGATTTTATCACTAAATTCCCTTTATTTTGTAGCTAATAATGTGCCTGGAAGAATCTCCAACAATATATAGAGCTGTATACAGTTGAATCAACCATAAAAACAGCCAAACCAGCAAAAAAAGTGAGTTTTGGAATGCTACCGCTAGGACTGAGCGCCCCTGGGTGGGGCTTAGCGCCCCTGAGTGGTGCCAAGTGGCAATTTCAGTCTCACACCATACCTGGGCGCTCTTGTAGGGGCTCTGAGCTCTAGTTTTCTTGCAGTTTCGCATGGGTGCCCTAAATGATGGCGTTCAGCGCCAGCATGTTGGGCCTGGACCTATTTTCTGTTATTTTCTTAATCTATTTAAGGACTTGGACGTCCTAGGGATTGGATCTCTTGATGGCTTGAGCATAAAAACACATTTTCCACCCCTTGGGGTTAGATTTGGGGACGTGACAACTCTTCTCTTCTCTTTCTAGGGTTTTTCTATCTCTTTCATTCTTTCATTCCATTGTTCATCTAGTTTTTCCATGATAATGGAGAACTAAACCTTATTTGTTGTTGGGAAAGATGTAACCTCTTAAACTCTCATGTATTTTGAATTGATTATGATTGATTTATACTTCTTTCATTAATTGTTATGGTTATTCTTCTTCGCTCTATGCATTGTTATGTTTAACTCATTCATGGCATGATTATTGGTTTTCGTGATATGGACACATACGGGGAAACCTAGATCTGGAGAATTGCTCCCAAAAGTAGTACTGCCTAAACATAAGGATATGAGTTTTGGTTATCTTAAGCTTCTCGGCGTATTGAATGTTGAATTAATTGCTAGGGAGACAAGACATTGTAAACTAGTAATTAAGGATATACGTCGAGACATCGGTTTTTAAGTAATTTAGAAAGTGATATTAACATTCATGAAGAAGATGAATTCATACATGCATGAGAGGAAACTTGGTGAAATCTGAACCCCAACAACATATTCATCTCATATTTTCAACTTAATCCATTCATTCTAGTGTTTAGCCTCAATTGATCAATTTGTATTCATATTTACTTTCTTGCTATGCATTCAAAAACCCCTAAATTGTTTTTTAAAAGTCTTAATTAGTTGAGTAATCACATAATTGTTTAGTGTCGTGAGTTTTTTCGGAAACGATACTTGGTCTTACCATTTTATTATTACTTGATACGATTCGGTACACTTGCCGACATCTTAACAAGTTTTTGGCGCCGTTGTCGGGAACTCGTGGTTTAAACTATACTTTTGTGTGATTCTTAACCGATTAGACTTTATCTTTTTATCCTTTTTATCTTTTTATCTTTTTTATCTTTTTATCTTTTTATCTTTTTACCTTTTCACCTTTTTACCTTTTTACCTTTTTATCTTTTTCTCTTTTTATCTTTCTATCTTTTTATCTTTTTATCTTTTTATCTTTTTATCTTTTTGTGCTAATTGGGTGTTCTAGTGTAGTGTTCTTTAGTATCTACAAGATTAAATCGGAAATTTTGTACTAGGAGCACAAGATCATCAAAAAGAGAAGAAGACTGAAGAAGGTCGCAGGGTGCCTAGTTGCCCATTTAAGGGCCCTCAGCGCATTAGGCTCGTGACGTTAAATAAGCACTTATTGGAAGGCAACCCAGTATCTGACTTTTTCCTTTTAATTGATTATTTGTGTGTTTTGGATTTGATTTTGCTTTGTAGTAATGACAACATCTATTGATGGATGCTGGACAACATCCATCTATTGAGGGATGCTAGGAGGACTCAGATGATAGCATCAACTGATGGATGCTATGATGATTTAGATTATAGCATCTACTGATGGATGCTATGGTGATGAAGATTCAGATGAGAGCATCTACTGATGGATGCTACTTGATTGAGCATCTACTGATGGATGCTATGTGATGAGTCAATATTGTATTCACTTCACTTAGCTTATTGTGCTAGATTTAATTAGGGAATTGTGCTTGAATGTCCAGTATTTCCCCATTTTTGCTAATTGTGCTTAATTTGATTAGAAATTCTTATTTTAATTAATTCAAATTTTTTGAGCTAATTATTTGAATTATTAATTGGAGGAAAATTGTTGGATAATATTTTGGGACATTAAAGGGCTGCCACATAATTCAAGACTCTCCACATAGGCATTTTAAATTTAGTTATATTGTAATTTAGTTGTTTAGGACTCTTTGGACCAACTTGTGCATTGTGGGCCAATTTCCATCCACATATGAAGGAGACACACTTCATTTTGAAAGGGGGTGCACACAGAGGTGGGCTGGACTTCAAGATCTTCATGCTGCACTCCATGCACATAATCAACTTTTGATTTGGACTTTCAATTGGTGAAATGGGTTGTCACGACCTGGTTTTGGGAAGCACTCAGCACACGCACGTTGTCTCGGCCTGGACACGCTTAACTACTGATTTCATTTTGAGCTGGATTGGCACACAGTCACGACCCATGGAGAATTAATTCTAGAGCAGCTTTGGTGTGCACACGGTAAACAATAGCATCCAACTGGCTTGGGAGAAAGAGGCTTTCATTTGGAGAGGTGCACACGAGATGGGTTGCTGATAAACAAATTTTTAGTCCTTGAAAACCGAGTCAAAAACTTGTTATGACCTCGACAAGTGTACCAAATCGTATCAAGTTATAATAAATGGTAAGACCAAGTATCATTTCCCAAGAGACTCACAACACTAAACAATTATGTGATTACGCAACTAATTACGACTCTAAACAACAAATTTTGGGGTTTTTGAATGCAAATGCAATAAAATAAACATGAATGCAATTTGATCAATTCAGGCTAAACACAAGAATGAATGGATGAAGTTGATGATATTGTTGTTGGATTTAGATTTCACCTAATTTACTCTCAAGCATATATGAATTCATCTTCTTCATTAATGTTAATGTCATTGTCTAATTTACCTTAAACCCGATGTCTTGGTGAAGAAAGCCTACTCCTAATTACTAGTTCACAATGTCTTGTCTTCCTAGCAATTAATCATGCATTACATTCGCACAGAAGCTTAAAGGCAATCGATCCTCCCATTCCTATGTCTAGGTAATATTGCTTCCGGGAGAATTTCCCAGATCGTGATGTGTAAGATATCTCTCAATAACAATCCTAAGGAGAGAAGAGGAGAGCTATCACATCCCCAAATCCTCCAGCCCTAGGAGTACAAAATCTCTTGATACATACAAATCATAAGATTTACGCCATACATGAATAAAACATCACAAGCATTTGATCAAAAAAGAATATCTCTAACAATGAATGAAAGAAGCATATATCAATAATAAGAATCAATTCAAATACAAGAGAGTTTAGAGGTTACATCTTTCCCAACAACAAATAAGGTTTAGTTCTCCATCGTCATGGAAGAACTAGATGAACAATGGAATGAAAGAATGGAAGAGATAGAAAAACCCTAGAAAGAGAAGAGAAGAGTCATCACCATCTCCAAATCTACCCCCAAGAGGTGAAAGGTGTGTTTCTGTGCTCAAGCCATCAAAAGATACAATCCCTAGGACATGCATGCCCTTAAATAGAACATAAAAATAACATAAAACAGGTCCACGCCCATAAAAATAACAGAAAACAGGTCCAAGCCCATAAAAATAATAGAAAACAGGTCCAAGCCCACGTCAGTGGCGCTCAGCACCAAAATGGCGCTCTATAGTAGCTAGGACACTCAAAATTGACGCTCCACACAACTTTGGCGCTCACTGCAACTTGTTTTGCAGTCTGGTTGACATTTCTGCATTGTGGTTGACTTTTCCGCACTTTGGTTGACTTTTCTTCATTCTGATTAACTTTTCTGCATTCCAACCATTCGGTACTTTAACTCTTCTTTCAAATTATTCCAATAGCCTACAAAATCAAGGGAATCTAGCACAAAACCATTAAATTCACCTTCAACTCTCTTATTCACAAAGCTAAAGCAAAACCATGAGTTCAAGCAAGCTTCTAAGTCAAAAAGGGTGCTTTTAATATCAAAATTAAGTTTAAAAATAATGGTTTTTCAACTGTTATCACAACCCCAATCGTTACACTTTGCTTGTCCTCAAGAAAAATGTAACTTGTCTTAAACAAAATACTCATACTACAACGGTCTAACACACTAAAAAGCATTTTTCTCTTAGGACAAGTAAATCACTCATGAATGCTCATCACATAAAGATTAGTCAAGATATAATGATGCTTTAGCCAATCAAGCTTTAATTATGTTGCTCACATAATCAAGACATACACAATAGATTCAAACCTTAGGAATAATCAATCAACCAAGCAAGAATGTTATCATATAGTTAATGGAACAATTCCTCACCAAAGACAGTGTTTCACTCAAGTACTCAAAAGTATTTCACTCGAGCACTCAAAAGTGTTTCACTCAAACTCAAAGGTGTATAGTGAGGTGTCACTCTTACACTCTACCATCACAATGTCACATGAGTCAACTTTGCCTTTCATTTAACTACATATCAAATAAACTCACAAGCAAGTTATCATCACAAGGATTTTTCAAGGCTTGTATTGAGGTTGGGCTAAGAAGAAAATTGGTTTTTGTAAACAACAAATTCCTTGAGTTAAGAGAGTGTACAATTCATTTATTCACATTAACAATAATCTCTCTTTCTCCTTTTATGTGAGAAACCAAATCTTCAACTTATTCCCAACTTTCCTTTCATTGAGCTCAACCTTTTATTTTCTTTCTTTTCTTCTCTTTTCTTTTTTTTTTTATTTTTTTCTTTTGCTCAGTGCTCTTTGATAAATTTCACAAAGTTCTTTCCGGTTTCTGACCACCCCAAACTTGAACCATTCTCCATTACCACAAAATAGACTCTACTTAACTCAAGGTAAGGATTTCAAAAAGGGTTTTTCCACTTTTCAAATTTAGGCTCAAGGTGCAAAGGTTAGAGAAAACATTGATCTTTATTGGGTTCACCTATAAACATTAGCTTTAAGGGAGAAGAAAAACATGGCCTTGATCATTTGTAACAAGCAAGCAAGTGGTCCAATCATAGAAAATTAGGCAAAATCAATCATGCTTCCAAAGCAATAACACTCAATCAATCAAAAACTCTAGAGCCTAATCTCTCATAGGTTAACTCAACTGTTGATTTTGCAATCTGTTGATTGTGGTTTCCCTATTGTCGGTGGCCAGGAAGAGAACATGAGGTTCTTCTAGTTTCTTTGAGAGGTGTCTCAAAGGGTTTATGCAAAAAGATGATTGTTCTTTCTGTGTTGTATTCTTTTATATTAGATTTTGAGTTGGAGAGGAGATTACATTAAGAGAGGGTCTTTATAGGTCTTGTTGTATAACTCAATCTTTATAGTGAAGAGGCTTTCAATCTCAGGTTGATTGAAAGGGACTAAATGTAGGCATTGAGGCCGAACCAGTATAAAAATCTTGGTGATTGTCTTTCTATCCCTTAACTCTTTTATTGCATTACAATCTTTATTTGCTTGTGTTTCAAGAAAATGCAAAAGATTTTCAAAAGCTTTTAAAAGAACATATTTTTTATAAGAACCAATTCACCCATCTTGGGAAATAAGGCCTATCTATTCTTACATCCTCAATCAAAATAAATCGTTTATATAAAAAAAAGACAAATATGAGGCTAAGTAGCTCGGCCTGGTTAGCTACCAAGTGTAAATGACTACATATATATCATTGCTTACATTTAAAACAACAATTAAGAAAAATAAGGGCATAATTTTTTGAGCCCATTCCTAAAGGGGTTTCTTAAAGTGAACCTTGGGCGATAACTTTTCCAACCTTCTTCTTCTATGATTTCGTACTCAAGATCTACCACAGTTGCAACATTGGCTTCACTTGATCTTTGGCGAAGAAATCTGTGAAATATTGACATCCAATTAATAATTAACTCTATGAGTGCACACTATAGTAATGCATGTAAACCAAGTTCAGCAAAGACTAGAGTGAGGTACAATGCATACCTATGCACACTACGTACAAAGTCAAAAGAATGAAATTAAATAGAATTGCAGTAATATTACAATAACAATTGAAATACCGTTATTTTTATACTTAATTTTGATATTAAAAACACCCTCTATGACTTAGAAACTAGCTTGAAATCATGCTTTTGCTTAAGTTGTGAGAATAAGAGAGTTGACAACAAATTCTTGCTTGTGCAAAACACATGAAGCAATTCCTCACAAAAAGAGATATATAGATTAGGAGACTATGGGTGAACAGGGAGATTGCAGTGTTATTTTGGAGAAACCACTTCCTCCAAAAGTGAAAGATCCAGGAAATTTTACTATTCCTTGCATTATTGGGAAGGTGAATATAAGGAAAACCTTTATTGATTTAGGGTCAAGCATTAAGTTGATGCCCTTATCTATGCTTGAAAGGATTGGTGATCTTGAAGTCAAGCCACCAAAGATGACTTTGCTTATGGCGGATGGATCTTCCAAGAAACCCTATGGTGTAGCGAAAGATGTTGTGGTTTGTATAGAGAAGCTTAAATTCTTGGTAGATTTTGTGGTGATGGAGATGGATGAAGATGAGAAGATGTCAATTATTCTTGGAAGACCGTTTATGAAAATGGCAAAAGTAATCATCAATGTGGATGATGGGATCATAGTGCTTCATGACCGAGACGAAAAGGTGATCTTTAATGTCTTCAAAGCTGAGCAGCAGATTCAAGAGAAGAAGACTAATCATAAAGCTGCATGTGAGGATGCACCAATGATTAGCTCTAAACTTGTCAAGCCGGTCATCAAAGGTAAAAATTGTTTCTTGTCACAGGTTAGGGAAGAAGAAAAAGATGACAAAGGAGTGGTGGTTCATGATGACTTACTGGATGCACAATTCAAACTTGGCACGCCTGTAAGATTCAAGAACAAGTTGTGGGTTGTGAAGGATTTTAAAGAGAATAGAGTGATAGAGATTGAAGCTCTACATTCAAGACGAGTCAAGAAGGAGGACCGAAAGCAATTGATTAGTTGGTGTGATGAAAGCAAGAAGAACACCAACATTAAAGATGGAACTTGAGCTTTATTGTGTCAAGCTAATGACGTTAAAAGAACGCTTATTGGGAGGCACCCCAATGATTTGAAAACATTAATTTCTTTGAGTTATTGGTTATTTTGGTGTTGTAATTTAAAAACATTGGAATATTGTTTTATTTTGTTATTATACTGATATGGTTTACCATCTACTGATGGATGTTAGGTGATAGAGTATCTACTGAAGGATACTAAGCTTATACACGCCTACTGATGGGTGCTGGTGAGAAAGATATGCATCTACTGAAGGATGCTGGAGGATTCATGGGTTAGACTCGTGATGTTAAACAAGTGCTACTTGGGAGGCAACCCAGTTGTTTGAATTTATCTTTGTGCGTTTTGATTTATTTATGTTCTAATTGCATTATAGGTTCTTCAGTGTTGAATGATTGAGTGGTGTGAGAGATTAAATGCATTGATTAAGTGAGAGTATGTGAAGTGAGTGAAAGATGAATGAAATTCGAAAAGTTGAGAGTTGAAGTTGAGTGAATATTGGTTAAAGCACGCTTAGGGTAAGCAAGAAAAGAGGAGAGAATGTGTCGCACTCACCGCTTAGCGCCAGTCTGGGGCGCTGAGCGCGATTCTGCAGATTTGGGTTTTAAGTTAAAAATTGGGCTTAGCGTATGTTGGCCCATTATATGCTTTCTCTACCCTAGGTCTCGCCCTAGCCGCCCCATTCACTATTTACTCTTTCTAGCCACTTCAAATCACTCTCCAAAGGTTTTCTCTCCACTTTCTTCTTCATCCTCCTCTCCAAAACCCTTTCTCCACTCATTTTGGATAATTCGTCCATCCAAGTTTGGGGTTTGTTGATAGCACTACTGTTAGGGTTTGGTTTCCCCAATTTCATTTGGCATTCTTTACAAGTTGAGCATCTCCAACAAAGTAAGTACATGAATTTTACATTCTAGGGCATTTGCAAGTATGATTTTGAATGAATGTTGTGGTCCAAACATGATTCTTAAGGAATTTTGATATTTATGCATGATTTGTTGAAATAATCACTGTTTGGACCAATTAAAATGTTTGATTGATGATTAGAACTGTAAAAAATTGCATGTGAGTAGCGTTTAAGGCCAACTAGGGCTTATTTTTAAAACTGAACTGATTGGCGCTGAGGGCCCTCTAAGGGGCGCTCAGCACGATTTCTGCAGAGTTGGTTTTTCTGGTTGTTGGCCGTTTGTGCAGTCTGGTTGGATGTTGTTTGATGTAGGTAATGCTAAAGGATCCTGTTTTACCCTCAGCGGTGATAAGAAGAGTGAGTTTGGATTGTTTTTTATGCTAATGCTTGATGATGTTCTTGTGGTTTTGTGAATTGTTTGTGATTCAGGGATGGCTTGATCATCAGGGAAGAGAGTTAAAACCTTGGGGAACAAGAGAAAGTATCTAGAACATTTCTATTCAAACAAGTTCCTTTCTCATAAGCATGAGCGACACTTCCAAATAGTCCAAGATCGAAGGCTTTTGATGGAAAGAAAAGTGGGGTCGATACTATCTTTGGCCCTACAATTTGGAGAGGAAATAGAAAGAAGAGGATGGGAGAATGTAATTGCTTATCCTAAACCAGCAAACATAGCAGTGGTCAAGGAATTTTACACCAATGCAAGGCCATTTGGCAACACTCATACCGAGAGGTACATGAGCTATGTAAGAGGAAAGATTATTCAGTATGATCCTGATACTATTGACAGGTTTCTGCATATTAAATGGGCTACTGAACAATGTCAGTTTGCATTGAATACGGAGGAAGGAGCAGACTTTGATGATGTGGAGAGGACATTGTGTGTGCCTAGAGGACACTTCCAGAGGAATAGGAATGATGTGCCTATTCATGTTAGGAGATCTCATTTGACTCCTCTTGCAAAATACTGGATGACATTCACTCATGCCAACATTCATATTAGGTCCTTCTTCCTTTATTGTGTGCTTAAAGGGTTGAATATCAATATTAGGCAGGTCATAACAAATGAGATTCATACTTGTGCCAGTTTTGTGAATAATAAAGCACCGTTGGGACATCCATCTTTGATCACACATCTCTGTGAGTTAGCTGGGGTGAATACTTCCACACCGCTGATGGAGCGACCAAGGAAGGAGATTGACTCTTCTTACTATACGCAGTATTGCATGATGGATGAGGTAGCCCAACAAGTGCCACCACCATATACTTCTAGAGTTCATAGGAGGGGACCACCACTAGCACATGCACAACCTCAAGATGCAGAGCCTTTTCATATGAGGGACATGTATATGTCCATGATGCAGTCTAGGATGGAGGCATTGCATAGAGGGCAGGTGGCTACTACAGAGATGATTATAGGGTTGTATGATACACCCCCTATGCGACAGTGGATGATGGATGAGTTTAACACTGTGGTGGGATGGCTAGAGGATCAGGCACAGGCTAGTGAAGCTGGAGCAACTGAAGCTTCAGCTGTGGAGGATGATGATGAAGATGGTGATGAAGAAGAGGAAGATATGAGGAGGAGGACTCAAATTGATGATGATATCATTTACTAATGAATGCTATTTGCAGTAGAACATGATGTTTCTTATCTTCATTTTTTATTTATTTTATTTTGCTTCTGTTTTTAGAATAGGGGTTGATGTACTCAGTTTGAGACTTATATATGATGTGATGGTTTGATATTGATTTGCATGTGATGAGTAGTGCTTGATGATGCTTTGATATTGATTGATGTTGAGATGTTTCACAAGATGCTGATATACAGGTGGATGTTCATAAACTGTGTGAACAGATGCATGATGTTATGATTGTGATTATGATGCTAAGGAGGATGTGTATTTGGTGTATGTTGAACATTGAATTAGCTTATATGTGAGGTTTTAAACTTCAGAGTATTTATGTGAATGATTGTTATTCTTTTGAAAGCATGAATGATATTGCCCAAGTTTCTATGATTGAACTAATTTCTTGCTTGTGTCATATGATCAAGGCCATGTTTTATTACCCATTTTCTTAGCCAATGCATGAGTTTAGCCCAAATGAAAGAAAACACGATGTGTTCTACCTTTTTTGAACCTTAAGCCTTAAACAGATCCTATCCTTTATGAAAATCTTTACCTTGAGTTGAATTGAGAATCATGGTGTGGTATTGATAAAGGTTCAAGTTTGGGGTTGATTGGGAAAATTGAAAAAGAAAATAATGAAAAGCATTGAGCTAAGTATTGAGCAAGTATGAAAAAGAGAAAAGAAAATAAAATGCAAAGAAAGAAAAGCTTGATGCAAAAAAGGGAAAGTTGGGAATGAGTAAGATTGGTTTGTCTAAAGAGATATTATATTTGAATGATAAATTTTTGAATGACTCTCTTAACTCAAGGATTTTTTGATCTTGAAAAACCAATTTTTCTTCTTAGCCCAGCCACGTTACATTGTTTGTGAGTATGTTTGATTATGGTAAATGGAAGGCAATTTTGTTTTATGTGACATTGGGATAGGCAGAGTGAAGGAGTGACCTCTATATACACTTGTGTGATTGAGTAAAACACTTTGCCCAGTGAGGAAAGGTTCCATGAATACATGAGTACATCTATGCTTAGTTAATTGATCATTCATGAGAATAACATCTGTTGGATATTATGTGATTATGTGAATACCATGATGAGTGATTTTAATCAAGCCATGTGTACATCTTGACTGAATTTTGTTTGATGAGCTGACTTGAGTAATTACTTGTCTTGGAAGAAAGAGTTTATGAATGTGTTGAACCATTGTATTGATTTGTTGAAAACTGAGTTATATCTTGTTTGCTTGAAGACAAGAAATGTTATAAGTTTAGGGTTGTGATAAAGCTTGAAATACAATTTTTTTTATACTTAATTTTGATATTAAAAATACCCTCTATGACATAGAAACTAGCTTGAAATCATGCTTTTGCATATGTTGTGAGAATAAGAGAGTTGAAGGTGGTATTATTGGTTTTATGCTTGGTTTTCCTTGTTTTGACAGGAATTAAGATGAATTGGATGAAGAAGTTGAAGTAGCAAGGAGTTGGAGTCAGGAAAGGTGGGAAAAGCAGCACATAGAAGAATCGTAGATTGCGTTGAGCGTCATTTTGGGGCGCTGAGCACCAATTTAGAGGTGTAACCACTGTTTCACGCCTGTGCACCACCGTTGATCGCCAATCTGGTGTTGCAACCACTATTTCACACCTGAGCGTCACTCTTGAGCGTCACTTGAGTGCTGCAACCATTGTTTCACACCTGAGCGCCACCGTTGAGCGTCAGTTGAGTGCCGCAACTACCGCTGAGCGCCATAAGTGGGGCGTTGAGCGCCAGTCTCGCGGGCTTGGACTTTTTCTGCACTCTATTTAAGGTTTTGAACGACTTAGGATTCATATCTTTGGACAGAAGGAGGCGTAAAGACACTCTTTTCACTCCTTGGAGTTAAATTTTGGATGCGGAAGCTCTGATCTTCAACTTTTAGGGTTTTATCTTTCATTCTTTTCCATATTTTCATCTACTTTCACCATGTCTATGGTGAACTAAACCTCCATTGTTGTTGGGAAAACGATATGTAATCCTTTGAAACTCTCATGTATTGAATTGATTTATATTATAAATGCTTTACTTCATTAATTGTTAGGGTTTTTCCTCTACGCTCTATGCATGCTTTATTTAATTCGGTACTTGGTCTTACCATTGATTATTACTTGATACAATTCGGTACACTTGCTGGAGTGTTAACACACAACAACATGGCCTTACAATGTCAAGACATAACAGAAGTGAACAAGTAGAGGGAAAGGATGAAATGAGACTGCTTGAGTTCAGTCTTGATCTAAATAAGTTGAGTAATTTACTTCAATAAGGAGAAAAAGATTATATGAATTAAGGGTCCTGCATGGAAAGTTTAATCAACTTTAATTAGTCTTCCTGTGAACAAAAAATTATTCCACTTTTTTAATACACATAATAATTAATATAATTGATATAGACATCGATGTTATGCAGGTGAAACATTTAATACTTTTAAATTTATTATATTTATTCTATTTTGTCTTAATCAAAAATTGACTTAAGCATCAAATTATCTTTTTCCAAAATTATCAATATGATGATTTACCAAACAAACAGAAAGACAACAAGAGCATGAACTACTGACAGAATCGAACCACTAGAAGAAGTTCAAAAGTCATCTTAAATTTACAAGAATAATTCTTTTCATATTTAGGCTTAGCTACTTTATTTATCCATCGATATGTTTAATTATTTTGAACGGTTTTCAGTTTGAAAAGACATGACACAAGAAATTGAAAATGGATTATGCTTTTACTGAAACATAAAATGAACAAAGTGGTTTACGTATAAACACATAAACTTTTTTAAAAGTTTCTGTTCTGCATAGGAGACTAGGAGACTGTAGGATTGTGAGATGATATATATTTGAAAAGTTCCTTTTGATTTATTATCCTCTAGTAAGATTAACTTAGAAAGAAATCATTTGTTGTTTGAGAAAGATATTTTAAAAATGAGTTTAGAAGATCTTCCAAACCTCATATTTTGAAAAATTGTGGGCAATGATTTTTTACTCAACCATCCAAGAACATGATTAGTGGAACAAGTAACTTTTTTTATTCACTAGTGAGTATAATTGACCATTGAAACACAATCAAGGGTGGTTACAAGTTGAATGATATAACTGTCCCCCACAAAATCATCTTTACATAACCTTTGTTATCTGAATTAGTCTTCAAAAGTTATGTGAATTTATCATAGTCGTCCATGACTTGTAAGGAATAATATGTACCCACTATAACATGACCAACTACAAAGACTTAATTTGATCTCTCTTTTAACTTTTTTTCTGATCCAGTGCCTGCATTTGTGGGAAATTTATCAACCAAATTTTGAGGTTAATTATAAAAAATAAAAATATAATCTTCGTATCAATGAATGTTAGGCATACAACCTTTTACATGCGAAGTAGGTAATATCGTATTCAAAAAGCGACATTCTTCGTAAAAACAATTTAAATTATAGAAAGTGTGAAAAAAATTCTTGCACAGCTAAACAAAAACAATTACAAACTCTAACGATTTCTCTAAATATCCTAATAAAAATTTGATGTTTAGTCTAAAAAAAAACTCTATTACATATAATACAAGAAAAAAAAAAGACTTCATTCAGTATTTATAAATATATTGAAGAGAATATTTGTTTTCATTTGTCAAATAGGTTCATTGGCCAAATGACAAAACATATATCAAAAAGAGATTTCTCTAACAAAGTGTTAAAAGTTGTTTTTATATATTCATCAATTTTTTTAATAAAAGTCAACAAGTTTTTTTGGATAAAAGAAATTCTCTATAAAAATGGCTTGTGCTTCTCAACTAAGGTGAATCTTTGTCAAATGTTTGCCTGTAATTTATTCTCATGTGTTATTAAAATTAAAATTCTAAATAATTTAAATTGCAAATATTTCAAAAAACCAAAATCTACACAAAACATATTATTAAATATATGTTCATGATATTGCTAAATGTAAGGATGTTTCTTCACATTGGACACGAGAAAAATCTTATTTTTGGACATCACATTATGGTGAAGGAAAAACCTTTATTAATTAAGTTCCTAAGTTTAAAAAAAAAAAGATTAATTAAGTTCCTAAGTTCAATCGGTTTTCTGTTCATTCCTTTTCTAAAAATGTCAGAAGTGGGATTTGAACCCACGCCCTCTTTCGAAGACCAGAACTTGAGTCTGGCGCCTTAGACCACTCGGCCATCCTGACACAAGTTTTAATAAAAGGCATGACATGAATAAACATAAATTTAGATAACCACTTACGTAATATTAGAAAATTCATGTAATTAAAACCTTAACACTAAAAGGAGTATGGTTACTGTAATTCAAATAGAAAAATTATGGATATGATTTGCTAGTAAAATCGCTTGTTTAATTTACATTCTTGCACTCGATTAATTATTCTAATTTAATTCTAAAGTTTTAGATAGATGGCATAATTAGTTGGGTTTTAAAGTTTTCAAATAAGTCTTAGATGACTCGAAAATTTAAGAAATTAGATACATGTTTAGTATTAATGTATTTAACTCTGTACAAGAAAAAATAATTCTTTTGTTCATCTTTAATCTTGCTCATTAGGTCAAAGTCAAACTATTCTGTACTCACTTGAAATTGTTGTACTTATTTTGTAAGCTACACTCTTTACCATTATTTATGTTTATTTCTGTTGAAACCGTACAACCCTAGATATTCCATGCAAATTTCTTTTATCATTCATACTTACGGTGACATAGTATTTAGTTTCTTAATTTTTGAATGTTGATATATCATACTCTTTCAAACCCGATGCTATTTTGATTTAGAATATTTACATTTTGGAAAAGTTATATAAATTGTGAAAATTATTTTTGTATAATGTGATAGGTTTAACATTCACAATTTTGAAAATGGTTATTGAGTGTACTTCCACAAAATATAATGTAATTATTCTTAATGAGTCGATATATCTTGCAAAGATGTATTCTTTTCGCGACTTTTCCACATTATCCAGTATCTATCTTCTGAGCCTTCTAATTTTGTCACCGAAAAACGAATGTCTGCAAAAGATTTTTTGACGCTTAAGTCAATATTTGGTTAGATCTCTTTAGTCACATCTGAATTAAATTCAAAAAATGAATAGTAAACCATCATTAATGCACTATTTATAGGTTTACCTCATTGACCATGAGTCCATTCGAATGAGCCACAACTTATGGGCCCATTGGTCCTAAGGTTCAATGACCAACTTACTTGTGAAACGATGCTCGCTTTTGGCTAAGTGTTGTAACACTAGAGTACCCTTAGTAGACAATAAAAGATATCGATATGTAGTGTCCGATATCCGACATCTGGCCTAGTTCTTTTTCGAAAGTGATACGTTGTTGTTGAAGCTATCAAATTAATACAACTTTACAAGACAACTTCAGTATTGCCAAGTTAGTAGTTAACGAACAAGATAGGGTTAAAGTAACCCTGAATCGTTTCCTAATGAATACGGGGTTGTTTTCTAATGCTTAACTCTTATGGAGACTCTGAAAGGTTAGTAAATGCTATGCAATGCTTAAAAATGAAAGTGAAAAGTTATGCTATAGAAATTAATGTTTGAAGAATGTTGTGAGTTTAATTGAATAACAATTAAGAAACTTAGAAACAGTTATAATGAAATAGGCTAATTCCACTACTTTTCCAAGATAGATTAATCATCGGTTATCCACAAATTATTGTTCAATTGATTAATTTTCGAGTTTCAAATTAATTAAAGTACATTCTTAATTACTTTGAGGGCGATCTTACAATTAATTAAAGTAGATTCTCAATCAAAAGCAAGACCTTTCTAGATTATTCACAATAAATTCAACCAAAGTACATTCTCAATTAAATCTTATTGTGTTTAATCATGTCTATTTTTAAATATCCTAATCAAACTAAACGTTAATTAATCAAAGTAAATTTTCAATTAGTTATTGTTAAAGTTCTTAGAACTAGCCAAAGTACATTCTCAATTAGTACCAAAAATCCGTTTAATCATATGAAGGTTCCTAAATTCAATCAAAATACATTCTCAATCAAACCTAAAAACCCTAGAACTCATAATCAATATGCATACAGATTTAAACACCTTATGATGAAAAAATAATTACTTTTAACGTGATTGAGAGATGAAAGACAAAAGAAAGATAACTCAAATTAATAATCAAAAGAAACAAACACATTAATTTAACTTAACCCTATAATCAATAATGAATGGAGTGGAATACATGGTAAAATAAAATGAGAGGAGTGTTGAAGTTACTTCCCAGTAGAGGAGTCTAAGGATTTGTTCACTTGAATGGATTTGGGAGAGAGTGATTGAGGGGATTTGAGAGGATTTGAAGGTACATTTTTTTGTTGTTTATTTGACTAGATTTGGAGGTAACTGAGAGTGGATTTGGAAGTAAAGTTTGTGAAAATTAGTGTAGGATTTGATTGATGTGACAAATTAAAAAAATTTACTTTCAAATTCACTCTCATTTACCTTCAAATTCATCCAAATAAACAACAAAAAAATTTACTTTCAAATCTTCTCAAATCCCCTCAATCACTCTCTCCCAAATCCATTCAAGTGAACAAAGCCTAAGTGAATGATTGAGTGATTTTCTTCTTTTCCTAAGTCTCTTTATATAGGAATTGATTAGACATGGATTCTAAATATTTTATATCTTTTACTACAATATCTTCCAAATAATTAATAAATTTTAGATAATTATAAGAATATTTGGGAGATATTTTCTATTTATATTTGCATATTTAATTATCTTTTAAAATATCTAATAGATTTTCCACATTTAATATTTCCCAAAATTCCAATTTAACCCGCTTTATTGTCGAATTAGGGACTACCATGTGGTAGTCTCCTTCCCCACTAGGGTTTCAAATTGCGGAATGGTTCACGAAAATAAGGTTTAACCCTTTTCTTTTGCGCTAACTGCTAGTGGTTTCGCGGTTCATGTTGGTTGCTCCGGTCTTTGAGTTTTTTTTACAGGTTTCCATGGGGGCAAGATGATGAAAGGGTTTAAAGAAGTAGGCGAACGTGGTGGAGATGTGGTAGTTCGATGGAGAATGCAATTTAGGGTTTATCGAGTCTCGTGATTTAGTTTAGGGAGTAGGCGAACGCTGAGTGCCATATCTCTCGCAGTTTCGCCTGCTTGCCCCCACTTAGGGCGCTGAGCGCCAACAACGTTGACCCATGATCCAATTTTGATCTATTAAGGACTTGCACGACCTAGGGTTGGTATCTCTTGATGGCTTGAGCATAGAAACAAACATTTTTCCCCTTTGGAGGTAGATTTGGGGATGCGGGAGTTCTCCCAAAAGCAATATTGCCCAGGGATGGGGATAAGAGGTTTGGTCGTCTTAAGCTTCTAATCGTAATGCAAAATTAAATATTAGGGATGCAAGGGATTGTGGTATAGTAATTAAGGATAGGCTTTCTTTATCGAGGGATCAGGTTTTAAGTAATTTAGAGAGTGACATTAACAATTTAATGAAGAAGAATAATTCATATATGCATGAGAGTGATTAGGTGAAATCTAAACCCCAACAACATTATCATCTCGTATTATCAACTTCATCATTTCATTCTATTGTTTAACCTCTATTGATCAAATTGCATTCATATTTATTTTTATTGCATTTGCATTCAAAAGGCCAAAAGTTGTTCTTAAGTCTTAATTAGTTAAGCAATTACACAATTGTTTAGTGTCGTGAGTCCTCTGGGATATGATACTTGGTCTTACAATTTTATATTACTTGATACGATTCGGTACACTTGTCGACATCTTAACACAGGCTAAAATCCGAAAATTTGTACTAGGAACAAAAGATCATTAGAATCTTTCTTTTTAGGTCTGGAAGTAGATAAGAGTGTCAATAGTAGATGAAGAAGGTAGATAATGAAGGGAAGCTTGTTCACGAGTGAGATACAAGAACAAGTTATGGGTGATTAAAGCTATTGAGATTGAGGTTCCTTATTCAAGAAGAGTAAAGATGGTTACTAGGAAGTTGTTGAAGTTATGTTGGTGTGATGAAAGAGAGAAAAACAACAACATCAAAATCTGGATTGTGCTTAATGGTGTCAAGCTTGTGACATTAAACAAACACTTATTGGGAGGCAACCCAGTTTCTGACTTTTTCTTTTTAATTGATTATTTGTGTGGTTTGGATTTGATTTTTTTGTTCAATAATGACAACATCTACTGATGGATGCTGGACAACATCTACTGAGGGATGCTAGGAAGACTCAGATGATAGCATTGATAACAGTTAAATATATTGTTATCTCTTATTCAATTTTGATACTAAACGCACCCTTTTTGACTTAGAAACTTGCTTGAACTCATGTTTTTGCTTTAGTTTTGCAAATAAGTGAGTAGAGGTTATACTTTATGATTTTATCACTAAATTCCCTTTTTGTAGCTAATAATGTGCCTGGAAGAATCTCCAACAATATATAGAGTTGTATACAGTTGAATCAACCATAAAAACAGCCAAACCAGCAAAAAAAGTGAGTTTTGGAATGCTACCACTAGGACTGAGCGCCCCTGGGTGGGGCTTAGCGCCCCTGAGTGGTGCCGAGTGGCAATTTCAGTCTCGCACCATACCTAGTTTTCACCCCCTGGGGTTAGATTTGGGGATGTGACAACTCTTCTCTTCTCTTTCTAGGGTTTTTCTATCTCTTTCATTCTTTCATCCCATTGTTCATCTAGTTTTTCCATGATAATGGAGAACTAAACCTTATTTGTTGTTGGGAAAGATGTAACCTCTTAAACTCTCATGTATTTTGAATTGATTATGATTGATTTATACTTCTTTCATTAATTGTTATGGTTATTCTTCTTCGCTCTATGCATTGTTATGTTTAACTCATTCATGGCATGATTATTGGTTTTCGTGATATGGACACATACGGGGAAACCTAGATCTGGAGAATTGCTCCCAAAAGTAGTACTGCCTAAACATAAGGATATGAGTTTTGGTTATCTTAAGCTTCTGGGCGTATTGAATGTTGAATTAATTGCTAGGGAGACAAGACATTGTAAACTAGTAATTAAGGATATACGTCGAGACATCGATTTTTAAGTAATTTAGAAAGTGATATTAACATTCATGAAGAAGATGAATATCATACATGCATGAGAGGAAACTTGGTGAAATCTGAACCCCAACAACATATTCATCTCATATTTTCAACTTAATCCATTCATTCTAGTGTTTAGCCTCAACTGATCAATTTGCATTCATATTTACTTTCTTGTTTTGCGTTCAGAAACCCCTAAATTGTTCTTTAAAAGTCTTAATTAGTTGAGTAATCACATAATTGTTTAGTGTCATGAGTCTTTTGGGAAACGATACTTGGTCTTACCATTTTATTATTACTTGATATGATTCGGTACACTTGCCGACATCTTAACAAGTTTTGGTTTTGTTGCTGGGGACTCATGGTTTAAACTATACTTTTGTGTGATTCTTAACCGATTAGACTTTATCTTTTTATTTTTTTGTCTTTTTATCTTTTTATCTTTTTAAATTTTTATGTTTTTATATCTTTGTGCTAATTGGGTGTTGTAGTGCAGTGTTTTTTAGTATCTGCAGGATTAAATACGAAATTTTGTACTAGGAGCACAAGATCATCAAAAAGAGAAGAAGACTGAAGAAGGTCGAAGGGTGCCTGGTTACCCATTTTAGGCCCCTCAGCTCATCAGGCTCGTGACGTTAAACAAACACTTATTAGGAGGCAACCCAATTTCTAGCTTTTTCTTTTTAATTGATTATTTGTGTGGTTTTGAATTTGATTTTGCTTTCCAGTAATGACAACATCTACTGATAGATGCTAGACAACATCCATCTGTTGAGGGATTGTTAATCTCTTTGGCAAGTGCACCAAATCGTTCAAGTAATAAACCGTGGTAAGACCAGGTATCATTTTCCCAAGAGACTCGTAATACTAGAAAATTGTGCGATTAACAACTCATCTAGACTCAAGAACAACTCATCATTTAAGAATTTGTGCAAAAAGATAAATTCACAAGTAATTACAATGTTGGACTTTGGTATTGAAGGCACCTGGAAATGGAAAAGACTAGAAATGGTATGAAATGACATTGTTAAGGTTAGTTTTCACCAATGCACTCTTGTGTATAACCAATTTCATCTCCTCTCTATCAATTTACTAAAGTCAATCCACTAAAACACTTTAGCCCTAATCCCTTAGGTGAAAGAGCCTAGGTTTTCCTTATCGAACTCCAATCCCTTGGACAATCTAACAAGCAAACCCGCATTAAGAACTAGGATCTAAGACAACATGTGAATCATTTCCCATCCTTGGCTCAATGACCCACAAGGACTCTTGTTTCAGTTCAAGATTTCATATCCCATCCTTGGCTCAATGAAACCCCAAAATCAAGTCATGAACGTCCCCATTACATACAAGCTTTAAGATCGGAAACAAGAATACTAGTAATAGATAGAAAAGGCATTTATAAATACGAAACAATCATTCATTACACAAGAGTTCATAGGCTACATCTAACCCTAACAAGATGAATCTGGTTCTCTATTTCCATGGAGAACCCTAAAGCTTACAAACATGGAAGATGGAAGAAGAAGGAGACCCAAAGGAAGAGGAGGAGATGTTCCCACAAGCTCCTCGCGCCCTCCATGAGCTCCAGACGTGAAATCGGGCCTCCAAAGAACCAAAGACCCTTTTCCTTTCTGCCTCGTGAGTATATATACTGCCCGAATTCTCGCTTAAGCTAAACTATTCTTGCTTAAGCGAGAATAAACTTCTTGGAGAAGATAGTCATTCTCGCTTAAGCTAAATTATTCTCGCTTAAGCGAAAATGACTTTTAAATCAATGATTTTCTGGATCACCGAGGCTCTTCAATGTAATGGAGGATCTTCCTAACATCAAAATAGATCAAAAAACAAGGGATTAGAGTATTATTTACGTAATGTAGCTCAAAATATAGATAAATACTAAAACTAAACAAAAGAGAGGATTTAAGCAAGTAATAAGCTAAAGAAGAGTTGATTTTGCTACTAAAATGATGCTTAGATAATGGTAAGAATTAGCATTATCAGGGATGCTAGGAGGACTCAGATGATAGCATCTACTGATGGATGTTAGGATGATTTAGATGATAGCATCTACTGATGGATGCTATGATGATGAAGATTCAGATAAAAGCATCTACTGATGGATGCTACTAGATTGAGCATCTACTAATGGATGTTATGCTACTAGACATCTACTAATGGATGTTACTAACAACATCTACTAATGGATGCTACTAGATCAGGATTTATTTTGCTTTATTTTTATGCCTATTTGAATTTTGTTTATTTTTTTTAGCTTGCTTATGTACTTGGTTTAATGAATTGTGATGCAATGGTTTGGTATGATGTGATAAACCTTTGTTTGTGATGAGTAATATTCTTGTGTTTGCTCTATTGTTCTATGATGCATGTTGAGTTAATGATTAGTGAGGGTTTTAACCATAGATGGTGGTTGCTCATAGTTTTGTTAAAAACAGATGCATGATTTCAATCGTGATTAATATGCTGGGTAGGATGTTTATCAAATTCTGGAACTTGAATTAACCGGTGAGAGGTTAGACTCCAGAGTTTTTGATTGATTGAATGTTATTGCTTTGGAAGCATGATAGATTTTGCCTAAGTTTCTATGATTAAACCTCTTGCTTGCTTGTTACACATGATCAAGGCCATTTGTTCTTCTCCCATATAAGCCAATGCCAGTATGTGAACCCAATAAAGAATAATGTTTTTTCTATCCTTTGAACCTTGAGCCTAAATTTGAAAAAAAAACTTTTTGAAATCCTTGCCTTTAGTTAAGTAGAGTATGTTTATATGGTAATGGATAATGGTTCAAGTTTAGGATAGTGGGAAACCGGAAAGAACTTTATGAAAATCTTTAAAGAGCATTGAGCAAAGAAAAAGCAAAAGAAAAAGAAAAGAAAAGAAAAGAAAGAAAAGAAAAGGTTAAGCTTAATGAAAGGAAAGTTGGGTATGAGTTGAAGATTGGTTTCTCACGTAAAAGTAGAAAGAGAGATTATTGTTAATGTAAATAAATGAATTATGCACTCTCGTAACTCAAGGAATTTGGTTGTCCAGAAAAACCAATTTTCTTCTTAGCCAGGTGCGTTACAAGCCTTGAAAAGCCCTTGTGATGATAACTTGCTTGTGAATGTGTTTGATGGTATTTAAAGGAAAGGCAAAGTTGATTCATTTGACATTGTGATAGTAGAGTGAAAGTAACATTGAGACCTCACTATACACTATACACTTGTAAGCTTGAGTGAAACACTTTGTTTGGTGAGGAATTTTTCCATGCATTACAGTTTGACATTCTGCTTGGTTGTTGATCACTCATAAGGTTTTGCATCTGTTGTGTATTTTTTGAGTATGTGAGCACCATAGTTGAGCTTGATTGGCTAAAGCATGATTATATCTTGATTGATCTTTCTATGAGAAGCATACATGACTGATTTACCTGTCTAAGAAGAGAATGCTTTTTGATGTGCTTGACCATTGTAGTATGATTATTTTGTTTAAAGCCAAGTTACATTTTGCTTGAGGACAATAAAAGTTTCAAGTTTGGGGTTGTGATAACAGTTGCATATACCAATATCTGTGATGCAATTTTGATATTAAATCAATTCTTTTTGACTTAGAAGTTTGCTTGAACTCTTGTTTTTAATTCAGTGGCGCTCAATGTAGGGCCAGCGCAGGGCGCCTGGTTTCCCTTTTTTGGGGCCCTCAGCACCACTCTACACCGCAGCACGCCTGAGCGCCCTTCCAAGGGTGTTGAGCGCCAGTTCTCTCACAGTTTCGCCTGCTTGCCCCCACTTAGGGCGCTGAGTGCGAGCGACGTTGGCCCATGATCCAATTTTGATCTATTTAAGGACTTG
Organism: Vigna nakashimae; assembly: GCA_034642375.1. NCBI lineage: Eukaryota > Viridiplantae > Streptophyta > Magnoliopsida > Fabales > Fabaceae > Vigna > Vigna nakashimae. The sequence goes on along the minus strand of CM067763.1, from coordinate 9,423,223 downwards.
CACGACCTAGGGTTGGTATCTCTTGATGGCTTGAGCATAGAAACACATGTTTTTCCCCTTTGGAATTAGATTTAGAGATGCGGGAGCTCTCCTCTTTAGTTTCTAGAGTTTTTCTATCTCTTTCATTCTATTGTACACCTAGTTTCTTCATGACAATGAAGAACTAATCTTATTTGTTGTTGGGGAAGATGTAACCTCTAAACTCTCATGTATTTGAATTTGTTTTGAATTATTATATGCTTTTGTCATTAATTGTTAGGGATTTTCTCGTTTGCTCTATGCTTATTATATTTGGCTTTCTTTCTTATTGGGAAATACCTAGAAACTAGGATCTGGAGAATTTCTCCCAAAAGAAATATTTCCTAGGGGGTGGGGATAAAAGGTTTGGTTGTCTTAAGCTTCTATTCGTAATGCAGAATTATCTATTAGGGATGCAAGGGATTGTGGTCTAATAATTAAGGATAGGCTTTCTTTGCCGAGGGATCTGGTTTTAAGTAATTTAGAGAGTGACGTTAACAATTTAATGAAGAAGATGAATTCTTATATGCATAAAAGTAAGGATGGTGAAATCTAAAACCAAACAACATTATCATCTCATATTATCAACATCATCCATTCACTCTTGTGTTTTAGCCTCAATTGATCAATTTGCATTCATATTTAATTTTGTTGCAGTTGCATTTAAAAACCAACAAAATATGTTTTCAGTCTTAATTAGTTAAGTAATTACACATTTGTCTAGTGTCGTGAGTCTTCTGGGATACGATACTTGGTCTTACTATTTCATATTACTTCATACAATTTGGTACACTTGCCAATGAGTTAACACACTCCTGGTCTTCTCAGTCAACGAATAACCTCTTGTGACCCAAGATTGGACGATTATTCTTACCATTCATAGTCTCCTCAATTAACGAATAACCTCCTATTACCCTAGACTTAATGAGTATTTGCACCACTCCTGGTCTCCCCAATTTGTTACTGGATGATTATTCGTTCCACTCCTAGTACTAAGCAACATTGCCTAAATATTTTTAACTTAACCGAGTTGAACAAGTGTTTTAATTCTCTTCTGAATTGTAATCAACGATTGCTTACAAGTCGTTCAGACTGTTACAATACAATGCAGTCTAAACACTTTCAGGTGTTTTTCTCTTTTGTCTTTCTCTCTGACTTACAATCAGTAAGAAATATAACAATGAAGCCCGAGAGCATTTTTTTCTTCTCTTCTTTTCTTTTCATTTCTTTTTATGCTCATATGTATTATTTTTCTTGAGGTTTTTCTTTTCTCTTTTGAACGGTTCTTAGGATGAATATTTTGGTGTATGCTATCCTTTTGATTCTTCATTTAAAAGCTCTTATATTTATAAGCTTATTGCATAAATGTTTGTTAGAATAAGCTATTGGTCTTGATTCTTGTGCTTTGTCTTTCTTTGTGAACAATAGTCATTTGATAAAGTCTACTTTTCAAAACAGACATGTTTCTTTAGTAGTTTACTTGAAGTAGGTTGTATGTTCTTTTACACATGGCTTCGAGTGAAAAACATTCTTTAAATATCGTTTTCGTCTTTAATGTCCGCTTCTGATATTTTGATTTGAAGTTTATGAATGCATATAGAATAACTCATCTGCACAGAATAGAGTAGACTGGTCATGCAATAAATATGTCTTTGCTTATCACTTTAGTTGTTTTTGAATGTTGAATATTTACTGTCATTTAATGCTTGCTCAAAACAACAAAGTAGTTTTTTATTTCCTACCATTAAGGTAGCATTTGACAGTTAAGCTTTACTTCTAAAGATACCAAGTGTTGATTAAAGACTTCATTGTCTGACAAAGTAATGTTTTAGCTCATGGTATTGTTTAAACAGAGTAAACGCATCTTATTGTTTAAAGAACATACCGATGATCAATGATCCATTGGTAAGTTAAAACATGAATACCTTTTCCGATGGAATATTCCTTTGGTAAATACAAAACAACTGCCTGTCAGTAAAACTATTGGTAACTAACATTTACCGAAGAACAATGGGTCGTCGGTAATAATCCGTCGATATTAAGCGAGTTTCCTATAGTGAACAATTATTGCAAGGTCAATAATTTGTTGCTCTCGAAATAGTCGGTAATGAAGCCGAGTCGTTGAAAAATTTCTTAACAAACATTCAACTAAGAATGAAACCAACCACATTTGCATCAATACATTAAGATTTCCAATCAACAATAACTATAACTAAAAATAAGAATTACAATGGAAATAACAAACATACAATTGAGACATAATTTGGTGAAACAACTATTAAGTGGAACAATTGACTATGTGAAGTCAAAACAAAATCTAGCAAATTCTTCTGACAAAAAAGTTGGAAGAAACATGATTTTAGAAACATTGAGGGGAATATGAACTAAGCCACTTCCAAACCAACAAGTGACAATAACCTAACCTCTATGATTAGAGATTCCATGAATAAGGTTCATATGGTTAAAAACAAGTCACTTGTTAGTTATAATAACATTAAATTGATTTCAAATCCATTATGTTGATTACTATGATATGTGTGAAAGGGCTACATATTACATTATTAAGATGTTAAACTTTGTAATTAAAATTCTATGTGCACTAGTGTAGTAAGGGGAAATGATAGTGGTTATTTTCGCATATAAATTGTGGTTCTGCAACCGAGGCATATACAGGCAAGGCAGAAAGAGCTAAGTCTTTTGCCTCGGTTCCTACAGAACCGAAGCAATAGCGTGTTTTATTTTTTTTAAGACTTTAGGCCTTCATTCGAATAGAGAAGGGATGAACGACCAATGATGAAGAACAACCAAAGACAGTGGAAACTGGTGGATGCAACCGCAAACAACAAGTACGCTAGAGGAGGCAAGATGACGGTGTCAAGCCAATGGAAAGGACTACACGGTGAAATGACGGTGGCGGTGCAGCGGTGCAACGATAAAGCAACAATGGTGCACAAGGGAGACGACACCACGACGAAACGGTAACGCTGCAGTGGCAGTGTAGACGCGAAGGAGACAACACCGCAACGAGACGAATGTGGCGGTGCAATGGTGGAGCAAGGATGGTGCAGCGGTGGAGCAGCGACGGTGCAGTGAGGAACTTCTTTGGAGGCGCGAAAGAGAAGTGGAAGAAGATTGGGCATGAAAATGCGTTCACGTTTAGGGTTCTGAATTTGAACTTACACAGAGGCTATTACCTCAGTTAAGTAAAAGAACCAAGGCGTATAGTCCTTAGAAAATATTGAAAAAATATCAAAATGCCAAATTTGAAATTATTTCACACTATATGCATTGATTCACGGTTAAATCGATGCAGAAAGAACCTACGCCATCGGTTCTACTAAGAACCGAGGCATTATGTCCTATTTCGAAAAGCTTGTCACATGAAAAGACTGATTTGCATGGGGAGACAGAGTTTTCTGCCTCGGTTGATCAAAGAATCGAGGCAGTATACCCCTTTAGGCATCGATTCCTAGGCAACCGAGGCATATAGTTTTGCTAAACTTATGAAAATGTCACTGCGTTTTGATACGCTTTTTTTATATAACTAAAGCGTATATGGCGCGTTAAAAACCACTTTTTTTATTAGTGGTGGTGTAAGAATTTTAGTTTAAACAAAGTTTTTAATGATTTTATATCCCGTATGGGTGGTGTATGATTTGCAACATACACTTGATGAAATCACCTATATGAGTGTCAAGTGTATTGGGAATCCAAGTGCGAGTCTAAGTCCCACATTGAATATAAATGAGAAAGTGGAGAATCATATAAGGATGAAGGCTCATTAACCAATTACTTTAAGGTTTTAGGTATAGAGTGGAGTCAATTCCTTATGTGGTTGGACTTAAATCTCATTATTGTTATGTTTTCCTAGTGAACTTCCTCCTTGATAACAAGTGGTATTAGAGTCGATGGTTAGTGTTGTATGAGATTTTGGCATGATCTCTAGAGTGCTCATGAACACCAAGCATTCGCATGGCCTAATAAACACAATACAACGATAACAAGAATTGTGGGGATGTATTATGATTTGTAAACCGCTAACACACACCAAGTGTTTTAGTTCATATAATTTTCTATTCAAACTACACTATGTGTTAAGTTTCACTCATATGGTTTATGTTTTCTCTTCTTTCTTTTCTTATCTTTCACAATATGTGAGGGATTGTTGTGAAAGTAGAGTATCACAAAAGATAACTCTACAGTTTTGTGCCTCTTTCACAATAAGTTTTTTTTTACCTTATTTTCATTTGATTTTTGTTCGCTCTTCTCACCATGTGCATAAGAGATCATTAAACAACACTTCCTGTGGTCCAAATCACGAAGGGCGTTGAGAGCATTTGATCGGTTGAATGATTGGTTGCTCTTCCTCCATAAGACATGGCTTCGTCTTTAGTTGCAGATATGTTGCGCAGCTTTTGCCACAAAGTGTAGTATCTTATCTGCAAGTCATGGCATTTTGGCCCATCATCATGGCCTCTCCTTAATTTATATATAATGCTTGATCCTTCCTCCAAAAACACACACTTTCACGCTTTCATTTTTCTCCTCTCTTTCATTCTCTTTTCTATTATATTCTCTTTTTTAAATCGTTCAATGTAGTCCTAAAGATTGTAATTTGTGTTCAATTTAGTCTTTTTTGCAAACGTCGTTTAAATCGTTAACGGTCAACTGTCCACCTGTGCAATCAGTGAATCAGTCAAAAATTGGGACCATCAAATTAGGACCATATTTCTTTTATTGAATTATGGGTTTTTTTTTTGTTTATATCTTTTAGAATTCCTTAATAGTTTTGAGATTCTCAAAAAAATTGATATGTTATCAGTTGAATCCTAGGAAACTTACACAACCAACTAAAGATAAGTCCTTAAGAATAATGAATATACATGCTTTGAGAAATTTGTTTTTTGTTTGTGATATAGTAAGCTAATAATTAAAAAAAGTATTCCACATACACAAAACTTACATGTTGCATACAAATTTTAAGGAAAAAAAAATTCATAATGCATATAAACTGGTTTCAATCATAACTTTGATTTTATACATTAAACTAAAGAGATTTTTAATTAAAGATGAACGACACTACGAAAAAGGTACTCGTGGATGAGAATTCTTCCACTGGAGGGGGAGTGTACCAATATGCAAGGGACTCATCCTTAAAGTGGAGATTGTTGGGAATCCTAGAGTAAGTCTAAATCTCACATTGGATAGAAATGAAAAAGTTGAGCACCACATGTGAGTCCCATAAGGATGAATACCCATTAACTCACACTACAAGAAATTAGTCAGTTATCTGCGGATCAATATATACGGATTCAGATCCGTATATAATATATTTATTATATACGAAAGTGATATACAGATGAGCTACATACGGAAAATTCTGTATATAATGACAGAAAATATTTACATACAGAATTGCCATATATAAAATCCGTATGTAAGGTTGGCACCTTTGACTGCGGAGTTTCCCAAGGATAAACCGTATGTATTTTCCGTATGAAAGGGGTTAAAATCTTACCGGCTGATAATACATATGGATATAAGGAAAAAAAAATTAAAAAATTGAAAGTGTGCCTAAAATGCTATGTGCTCTCTCTCTAAATGTTTCCCTTTTCTTTTTCGACAAAGCTCTTTCTTCAGAAAACCTAAAATGCTCCCTCTTGCTTGTCCTTCGATTCTCCCGATCACGAGATTGCTTTTCTTCGTTGAGCTGTCGCAGCTGAGTTGTACTGTTGCAGTAGCATTTTGATCTTTTGACCATCGCGAGTTGGAAGCTTTGAGCTTGTTTTATTGATTGCTTTCTCTGTCGAAGCCTGGAGCTGTGGTTGTCCCTGTCTCGAGCCCTCTTTCGTCTGGCTGTCCCTGTCTTGAGCCCTTTCCACTTTCGTTGTCCATCGCGCTCTGGTTCTTCATCCTCTCTCTCGAGCTGTCTCCTTCATCAAACACTGTTGTTGGGCGTCATTGTTCGGTTCGGTTCGGTGTTGAAAGAGTACCTTCATCTGGTAATTAAATCCTAATTTTGAGCAATTGATCTTAAATAGTGAAAATGTCGAACCCTAATCTGGTTTTTTTTTTTGACATATTTGTGGTTCGGCTCCCAAGCCGTGGTTGGAGTGTTAGGAAGCATCCATTGAGAGTACTGTGTGGCGGTTTAAGAAGATTGTTACTCGTATTAAGGACGAAGACATATACTATTTGGAGTTGCGAAGGCCCTTAGTGAAGGAAGCAAAGGTGAGTGAGTTCCTTTGGACTATTACAATTCTGTCTTTGTTTGATTCAGTCTTGTGTTGATATGTATGGCTGTTATTAGTTGTCTTCAATTCACATGTTGTTCATCGTTATCCTTTACTGTCTTGTGTTCTGAGTTTTTAATCATTGTTTGTTTGATTAATTAGGTTTCCAAATCTTGTTGAATTTGTGTTGGGTATATAGGGAAGTATTGTATGATTTCATTACATCAAATAGGGTTACATGTTAGCAGTAAGAAACCTATCATAACAATTTGAAGTCAAATAACCACATATAACAAGAAAAATAACGTACTATCAATATGCCGAATCCAATGTCTCAAATAACTTCCCAATAATCAACAAATTTACTAATAATAAAGCAGTCCAACAATGACAAAGGTAAAAGATTTCAGTGATTAAGAATATATAGAGGATGATGGAGAAACTAATACAAAATTTAAGCAAAATAATATTAAGCCAGAGATGAAGTTCAAGTTGTTGAATGTGACGAGGTTGGAACACAAACAGAGACAACACTGACACAATAACCACACAAAAATATTAGCAAAATTTATGCTTCGTAGATCATATAGAATACCAAAGATGACATGAACAAATATTCTTAACAATAGACCACTAACACGCAAAATGTATACTAACAATGTCCTCAACCTTGCCGAAGCATAAGTTAAAATAAGATATAATTCATTTCCTAACTAAGATATAATTCATTTCCTGATCATGTGGGGAGAATTGGGTGGACTAGTATAAATTCAAAACTTTGAGTCTGGAAATCTGCTGCCACAGGGCATGTATTTTTGCCCAAAGCAAAAGAATTTTGTCAAAAGATGAAGGGTAAATTTCCTTAAGTCACAATGTACTGCTCATCTATTCATTATGCTAATCAATCATTGTTTGTCCATTACAGCAGGAAAATTAATACTATGTTGTTATATGATATCTCAAAGCAAAGAAAAGAGCCTGAGTAATGATTCCTCAAGATAATGCATCCCTCAAGATAAACCAAAACAATATATTCTGCATGACCAATATCTAAAATAAAATTAATATTACTTATATGTGTGTGTGTGTGTATATATATATATATATATATATATATATATATATATATATATTTATATATATTCACCAAATGAATACAAAAATAGCCATGAAATCCTTTAAAATTTGACCTTAGTATGAGCAGAGGATAATGTAGTACTGATATCTCAGGAGATAGAGTACTATATACTGTTTCTTTTGTTAATCTGCAATGAAGAGATTAATAATTTTTTTTGGCATTTATTGAGTTGTTGTGAGATTCCATTTAGTTGTTTGAAATGATGTTCTATTTTCTGTTTAATGTTGCTTTCAATGTTCCTTTATATGTTGTTAAACAAGTCTCTCTGTCTCCCTTTCGTTTTTTACTTTAGAAAACCCTTTTAATTGTGGCTTTTCTTTGTTGCATTATTCTTTGCCTATTATTCATCTGTACTTCATTTTTTTAGATGGTCCTCATTTCGGTTTCTCTCATTCCCATGGTGGCTATTCTGATTCTTGATTTGTTTCATGCTATTGTGGTCTTGTTTTTCTTTAAATTTATGTTTCTGATTTTAGAAGTTCAGAATCATGTTGTGTGTGTGTGAGTGTTTTTTATTTTATCAAAGCTACAAGGTCAAGTTCCCAAAGTAATGTTGGAGTTGTGATGTTTTCTTGGACTTTAGTCAATGATTTTGTCTTCTTTAATTTATTTATGTTTCTTTTATTCTATTTTCTATATTTAGCTTTTATAGATATATTTATTATTGTTTTTGTCTGCTGTTGGCTATAATGCCTTCTGCCATATTGTTATTGTATTTTTTTTGGCTCATCACCATAGGCCGTCATCAACAATTTATAACCTTGGTTGAATTTTGTTTTGTGCTCAATATATGACATGTTTCAAAAATTCTTGCACATTAGAATGAGTGTTGCAAGCATCACCCACTGGTTGGTTTGGAATCCTTACTTATTACTTTGACTCTTTAGTAAACAATACCCCAAACATTCCTTGTCCAGTTTATAAATGTAGAGTACAAGCTTACTTTTTCAATCATGTGATGTAGGAAATCTCATATAACTCAATCATATTTCTCATAATCAACCTTTACAACACTTTATTTGTTATTATTTTATCTTCTTACTTCATCCACAACATCATTGACTATTATCACACTGTCAATCACTTATTTACCCTTTATAAATGGAAACCAATTTTGGTCTACTGTTTTATATAGTACAGTATTCAGTCTTTTGGTAGGGTATTCTATGATCTTGTATATACTACCCAACATTGGTATAGGTTTTTACTTTTCCAAACCTTAGGGATGACGATTACAAAAGATGTGTTACTTCCACTTAGGCATTTACCACTTGTATGAAAATTATGTATTAGATTCAGTAAAGCCCATTTGATAAGTTCCTTTACAAACTTCATGAATTTGAGAGACCTTCATGCATTTAGATATTTCTCTCTTCAAAGTGAACCACAATTCAGATTTTTTTTTTTAGTTCATCCTATTTTGTCAAAAAATTGGTAACATGGTTTCAGTTTGTCATCCTCTATTTGAAGTTGTATCCTGGTTAGGTCATGTCATCATTAGTCATAGTGTTCTCTTATAGTTGTGCAGCTCACACTATGGCCCTTATATTAGTTTCTCTCAATCTTTTCCTTAGGCACAATCCATCTTGCAAAGGCTCCTCTGTTTGCTTTTGTCTTACATTCTTTTTCAATTGTGATTTGAAGGTGGTAGTGTACGAAGGTGTGATTAGGGAAAAGGCAACAAGCAAAGAAGATTGTCCACAATTCTTGAAAGGTATGCTTAATGTTATAGTCCTACCATCTTTGAAGTAATAAATAGTTTTGATGATTATTATTTTAGTCAGTCTCTCCTATTTTTTGTTGACTCTGAAGTATGTTAATTATTAGGTAAAAATTTCCACCAATTTTGTAGCAAAAACAGTGACATCAACACTCAAGTAAGTGGTTCTAACCTTTTATTTGTATTTAGTATGGGGAGATAAATTTGCCTTGTGATTGTTCGATGTTCAATTGCATTGTGTCATTGTCGTTAGTCTCTTAAATTTGGTTATGGATGTAGTAAAGTATGTTAATTTTAACATGTGTTGTTTCTATTTTAGTTAATTTGTAGTTTGATGTTACACTGTGGGTGTGTTCCCTTTGTGATGAACAAGATATGCATCTTATTCTCATTTTGTCTTCTTTATTTTGGTTAATTTTTTCATCCTTCTTAGTGACTTGTTCTATTCTGTTCTTCCTGCCACCCACAAAGGTTACTTCTCTTTTGTCCTTTATGCTTTCTTCTGTTATATACAGTGTTGCTCCAAACAATCCAAATACAAATGAAACTTACTTAACCACTGAAACAGTGACTCTAAATTAATAATTTGCACAATTATTTTGTCCTTATGTGTAGATAGCTATTTATGCACATCACCATTTCTCACATCACTCTAAATTAATATGCACATAGTTATTTATGTACAGCTATACATCACCATTTCTCAATCTCAAAAGCTCTCTCATTCTCCTCTCCCATTTCACGTCAAAAGCAAGCACCCATCTTCCTTCCTCTTTTAACGTCAAGCACTGCAACATGTTCACCATCTCCTTTTTTTTCTTTTGTTTATCTCTAACATTTTCCTACTGAAGCCAAAGCTGTCCCACATTTTGTTCTCCTTCTCAACCCCTACTCACTAAAACCTCACTTTCCCTCCTCTCATAGTTAAAACTAGTTCTTTTCTCTTCAAACAATGGAAGAGAATACTCCAAACCCTCTTACCCGCACTCTTGGACAACATACCCACAATATACATGATTTTAAAGTGCATCCATGACACTTTAACGTACACAAACAACACCCCAAAGTATCCAACCATGTGTACTCATTATAACATGACTAAGTACTTACATAACATGAGTAAGTACTTACCTAACATTACCACCTCCTATAGGGGTCTATAGTGATGGAAATTCAATTACTGATTGTTTAGTGTTGAACTTTCTTAATAGTTTTCCTTGAAGGAAAACTTGTAATACATAATTAATTTAGCCTTGTATTAACTAGTGGCTAATTTGTCGTTAATTGGTATGTATACAGAACATAGATCAAGTTCCACCAAATTGTTCATGGATGTACAATAGGTGTTATAGAGGAAGAGGTGCGTTGAAAGAGTCATTTGTATTGGGTGTTGAAGAGTTTATAATTAAAGCTTGTGAACAAGACCGTTATCAAAGAGATAAGGGGCTTCGATGTCCATGTTTAAAGTGCGATTGTACAAAGATTTTGAACGAAAGAGTTGTGAAGGTTCACCTATATAAAAACGGTTTCAAGCCTAATTATTTCATTTGGGAGGATCATGGGGAAACCATGCAAGAAGCTGATTTAGTTAATGATGTCACTTTTAGGGGTGTGGAGACAGAAGATGAACCAAATGAACAAGTTATGACGATGGAAGACATGGTGCATGATGCTCTTATGCAAAGACAACCATTCCAAGCATCAAATTCTTCTAACATAGAAGAGGCTCCAAATGAAGAAACTCAAAGGTTTTATAACCTTTTGTTGGAGGCAAATACGCCTTTGTGTGAAGGAGCATCAGACTCCAAATTATTAATGTGTGTGAGGCTTTTAGCTTGCAAGTCGAATTGGAATATTCCTAACCAATGCATAGATTTTTTGCAAAAATGCTTTTGGATGTAACACCACACAAATGTGGTTTACCGAAAACTTACTACGATGCAAAAAAGATAGTGTCGAAGTTGGGATTACAGTCGCAGAGGATTGATTGCTGTGTGGATGGTTGCATGTTATTCTATGATAATGAATATGGTAAGAATGATGGAGCGTTACTTGAATGCAAATTTTGTGGGAAGCCAAGGTATCAACAACACAAGACAGGAGCAAGTTCTAAAAAAAAAGTGCCCGTTAAGTCCATGTTCTATTTGCCAATAATTCCAAGACTTCAAAGAATGTATGCCTCAAAAGAAACTGCAACAAAAATGACATGGCACCATCACAACAGGTCGTCAAATGGTGTATAGCGTCATCCATGTGATGGAGAGGCGTGAAAGCACTTTGATAGAGTACATCGTGATTTTTCCATTGAGCCACGCAATGTTCGACTTGGTTTATGCTCGGATGGTTTTAATCCATATGTGCAGGCGTCAAATATACCATATTCGTGTTGGCCAGTAATTGTCACGTCGTACAACCTTCCTCCAGAAATGTGCATGTCTAAACCCTACATGTTTTTGACATGTCTCATTCCGGGTCCATTCAATCCAAAAGTACGCATTGATGTATACCTAGAGCCCTTGATAGATGACTTGAAAAAGTTGTGGAGTGGTGTCATAACATACGATATTTCAAGGCGACAAAACTTTGTCATGAGAGCGATGCTAATGTGGACAATTAATGATTTTCCTGCTTATGGTATGTTGTCTGGATGGAGCACCCATGGTAAATTGGCATGTCCACATTGCATGGAGCATTCAAAGGATTTTAGATTATATAATGGGCGAAAAAATTCGTGGTTTGACTCCCATCGAAGGTTTTTACCAAATGAACATGCCTTTAGGAGAAATAGAAATGCTTTCAAAAAGGGGGAAGTGGACATGGAAGATGCGCCACCATATTTGACGGGAACAGAAGTTTGGAATAGAGTTAATGGCTATCCTAAAGTAACTGAAAATGGTGCACCAAGAATAGATGGATACGGTGAGTGGCATAACTGGACGAAAAAAAACATCTTTTGGGATCTACCATATTGGAAGGATAATTTGTTAAGGCATAATCTTGATTTCATGCATATTGAGAAGAATTTCTTTGACAATATTTTTAATACCGTGATGAATGTCAGTGGAAAATCAAAAGACAATGACAAGGCCCGAATGGATTTAGGCTTGTATTGTAAACGAAAAGACTTGGAGCTAAAAACTCATACTAATGGAAAGATGTACAAGCCAAAAGCTAATTATACACTCTCAGTAGACCAATCAAAACAGGTCTGTCAGTGGTTGAAAGATCTTAGGATGCCTGACGGATATTCTTCTAACTTGTCAAGGTGTGTTAATGTGAATAGGGGAAAGGTCATTGGGATGAAAAGCCATGACTGCCATGTGTTTATGGAATGCTTACTTCCTATAACGTTTAATTCTTTACCGACTCATGTACTCAATCCCATTATAGAAGTAAGTCATTTATTTAGAGATTTATGTTGTACAACATTGAATGAGGTTGACCTTCGGAAGATGGAAGAAAACATTCCAATCATTCTTTGCAAGATGGAGAGAATATTCCCCCCCTCATTCTTTGATTGTATGGAACATCTCCCTGTACATCTTCCATATGAGGCAAGACTTGGTGGACCGGTCCAATATAGGTGGATGTACCCATTTGAAAGGTGACTATCTCATTCAACTGTTGAATTTAGATGTCACACATATTGAAACTAACATACCACTTTCTTAAATTGTAGGTTCATGGGATATGCTAAACATTCAGTTAAGAATAAAGCTAGGGTTGAAGGATCAATAGTGGCATCATATTTGCACAAAGAAACAACTCATTTTTGTTCACACTACTTCAAGAACTTTATGTTAACACCACAAAGCAATAGAAATGAAGTAGACACTGAAATTGAAAGGACAACATTATCAGTGTTTGACGAAGGTGGTCGTCATTCCGGGAGGGAATCAACTCATTGGCTAAGTGACAGCTCATGTTCATCTCTTGATCAATTGCAATGAAGTTCAACCTTATCTTGAGTAAGGCTCCAAATAAATTGCTTTTGTCTATGGATTTTGTTTTTATGCATTAAATTGATATTGACCGAATTGTCATACCTATGGACAACTCATTCTTACATACCTATCAACTTTCAGAGTCAAACAGTTCGACACATATACATGCAAATTTCCCATTGTGGTTCAGAGATCAAGTACAACTGATCAAATTCTTCCACTTTAATTTGTTATTCACATTTTTATTCATTTTTAATTATATTGAATAGGTTAATATATTTTGTGGTTGTAGGTTCATAACGATCCTTTAAGTGTCAGAAACCAACATCTTAGAGATTTATCACTTGGTCCTTTAAGATGTGTAAAGGAATGTCATACCTACTTTGTCAATGGATATAAATTTCATACCCATGCATGGAGTCAGGGCAAGAGGACTATAAATAGTGGGGTTCATGTTAAAGGCCTTACAGAAGGGGGTGAAGATGATTTCTATGGTGTCATTAAGCACATATATGAGCTCGAGTACAATACCTCAACCGTTGAAAAGAAGGTTGTATTATTTTATTGTGATTGGTTTGATCCATCAAGAATAGGGACAAGAGTGGATTCAAAGTATGGCATTGTGGATATTCAAATGGATAAAAGATATGTCTTGTTTGATCCTTTTATAATTGCACATAATGTAGAACAAGTGTATTATGTACCATATCCTGCATCGCGCACCGACAAACGAGGTTGGTGTGTTGCAATAAAGACCAAACCTAGAGGTCATATAGATTCCAATGAGGTAGATGCCATTGAGCCATACCAAGTGGAGGAAATGTCACATGTTAATGACATCATTCAAGTTGAAGAAGTTATCCGATTGCAAGATATAGAAGGGGGTCTTGAAGAAGTGGACCCCAACTATGTACCATCAGTTGAAGGCTATATGGATGAAGAAACAAGTGAATCGGAAGAAGAATGCAGTGAAGAGGGACAAAGTGAAAATGAGGATGAAGATTCATTTCACAATTCTAGTAGTGAATAGAGTTACGATGTGTTGGTGTACCCATGGGTGATTGATACAGCTGTCGCGGCCGATCAAATTTTACGTGCAATTAAGAATGCAGTACAGTGCTAGGAATCGACTCCTAGGTCGTCTCTCAATGACCAATATTTGTGGTTCGGTCTTAGATTTAACACGAAGTGGGGGGGTTTGTGATTTTGGTTTTGATGCGGTAAAATTAAAGTTGACTGGAAATTAAATAAAATATAATTAAAAACACTGAAATAAATTTTAACGGTGGTAAAAACTGAACGGTAAAAATGGAAAATGTCTAAAAATAAAATGAACGATAAAACACAATGACAGAATTTAACGGTACAGAAAATAGTAAACGGTAAAATAAAAGAGACAACAAAAATAAAACACTTAACTGAAAATAAAATTTATCAAAGATTCAACACTTGAAATAAAATGAAAATGAAAATGAGCAAACTGTGAAACAATTGAACTACACGCTTCAAAAATAAAATTTTACATTTGTGCACTATTTGGAAATGAAAACGGAGAGATTTATTGAAAGAGGAAGAGGCAAGAGCCTCCTCCAGGCCGTGGCTTCCTACACTACTCCTAAAATCTAATGAGTTCTTCTCTGGTTGCTGCCTTCCTTTTATAACCAATTCTCTGAACACATCCCGTATTCTCTCCTTCATTTCAACCAATTTCTCGGTTTTGTTTTGTCTCAATATGGCACAAATTTCTTTCATGCTAAGCTTGGACGTGCCAAAGTCAAGAAGATGGGCCCTCACTTTTTTTCAGCCTTCACGTGAATATTCTTCGACCTCCTTTCACCATTCCATCCTTCTTCTTCATTGCTCTGGGCGTGATTGTGGCTGCTAGATAACAAATTCATTTGAAGCGTGGTGCCCACATTCTAAGTTGTTGGATTTCACGTGAACCATGTCCTGCTGCTTTTGGTTACTGGAATGTGCATGCTTCATCACCAACTCCTTTCCACTACAGACCAGAAGCCGCTCCCCATCTTGCTGTCCCAAGGCCGTTAGTGTCTTTCATTCCCTGCTGGATGCTCTTCTGCTTCAAACTTGATGGACGTTGCTTCACATGTTGCCATGGCCGAGAGCTCTCTCTGGAACGTACTCATGCTGCACCAATTCTCCTGGACGTGACTTGTTCATCTAGTCGTGATAAAGCGTTGGATATCTCCATCTAAATGTGTGGTTGTTTGAAGTTGGTGATGTACCGTGAATCTTCCACGAGCTTCACTTCTCTAAGTTGGACCAGCTGCTGCTTCCATTGAAGAATGAATGAGTTGCTGCCTCCACAACATCCAGCGTGCCATCTTCTTCTCATGGGGTTGGATGCTGGACGCGTCTCCTTTCCTTCGTTGCAGCCATCACAGTGCAGCTTCTCTGTTTCATGTTGCTGAATGTGGAGGTAGCTGCTGCCCTGCTCTTAGCTGAGACACCCTCTATCTTCATTCCAGCCCCTTTCTCACGTGAAACCAGCTCTCAAAGATGGAATGAATAATCAAATGCCAAAACATTTCTGCTGGAATGGAGAACCAAGAGCTCTTCCTCCTTCTCCAAAGAGTGCTAGACGTGGCAGCTGGACATGTTCTTCCAAGGTGCAGCCGTGACACTTCTTGCTTCCGTTTCCAGCTGGATTTGCATCCGCTTCTTGCCACTTCTTGGACGTTCATTCTCTTTCTTTCTTCTGTTCCAGCAAGGCCATGTTGTGTTCTTGGACGAAGAAACCCGTGAGCTTCCCTTTTGGAAATGAAAAATATCACTTCTTGGTGGATGGATGCCATTAGCTTATCAATTGTAAAATAAAAAAAAAAACCATTGTGGAGTGGAAGAACACGCAACAAAATCTGCACTCCAAGCCATTAGAAAACCGTGAGGTGGCCCATGTGGTGTCTCCTTTGTAATTTTCTTCACTTGAAATCTGAAATCAATGAGTTGCAGCCGTGGCACTCCACTCAACGTCCTATGTGCTTCTTTTTTTTCAATAATATTCTTTTGGATTTAAGCTTGCTGCCAACCTTCCACGTAAAATGAGTCAACAAGTGGCTATATTGTATATAATTTTTTTCCAACATTCTCTTGGCTCTTATCTTTTAAATGGATAAGAAACCAATAATTAAGAACCATGAATTACACCTCTTCAACAACGTGAACCCTTCATCCATTTGCCATGCTTTCTTTCCAATTGTAAATCACGTTCCAGCCAACAAAAACAATGTGGTGGTCCCAACTTTTGATTCCAAAGGCTGAATGCTTTTGAATAGCCGTGAGCTTCTTTGTTTGCTTTTCCCAAATAATTGACAAATTCAACTATAATTCACATTCCAAGCTAAAGGTGTGCGGCTCCCACTTTAATAAAAAAAATGTTTATTGGATGCTTGCTGAAATAACTTCCACCGTGACTCCACTTCCCTTAATAATATTTGGAATAAAATTCAGCACTTGGAAGTGGACGTGAATTTTCACCATGGTGGTCCCCTCCTTTCATTCAAAGTGATACTTGCTAATTTCCATCCAGCCGTGAAACATGTGTATCACTTCTACCACTTTCCATTCCTTCATCTCAATTAATTGGCTAAGTGTTACCATTCCAGCCGTAACACCATTCCTCTCTTTCTTTCCAAATTAAAACTAAAATTCAAAAGCTTCTAATTAATGGCTTCACAAAATAAATTAGTCCCTAGATTTTATCCAGGAATTTCCCTACAATTAATAATGCAAATATTAAGCTTAGAAAATTCAAATTAATCAAAATAAGAATTTCTAGTCAATTTAAGCACAATTAGTAAAAATAGGAAAATACCGGACATTTAAGCACAATTCCCGGATTAAATTCGGTACAATAAACTAAGTGAAATGTAGAAAATATTGATTCATCAAAATAGACCACACTTAGTCTTTTGCACTCCTGGGCAAAATTAAAACACAAATCAGGGAATAGTTCAAAGGACTTCTAGGAAGGTGACACACACTCAGCAGACAGAAAATAAAGACTCACAAGAAAACAAAGATAATTTACAGAGTTCTCAAGAAGTCTGGACAGAGAAAAGATGTAGACAATATCCACACAAAATCACAGAACAAATACTTACAAAAATCATCCAAGGAATTCACAGTATACGGAAAAATAATCACTCAGCTCAAGAGGTGATTTAAAAATAACAAAATCTCACAGATGCACTAATAGTGTTTCTCTCAAGTGTTTAAGGTAAATCAATGTCACTCAATGCACTCAAGAAAGCTAACACAAGTAGACTTGGCAAGCTTCTAATATCAACACTTAAAACATATGCATGTTCAGATCAAAAGGTCTTTTCTGGGTTGTAATGGGGCCAAAGACAGGGGAGGATAAATTTGGATAAGTAGCTATAGCTCAGAAGAAATAGAGGTGCACTAGGGAAAAAATGTAAACACAGTGAAATCTCACCCAAACCTCTAATTCAATCCTCTTCTCGACTCCATTATTCACAAAATTATTTTTCAATTTTTCTCTTTTTCTCATCATTTTTTTTTATCCTGTCTTCTTCTTCTTCTCTTTTTTTTTTTTTTATCACACAACAGGATATAAATTATCATTTCAAAACATGATGAGGAACCAACTAGCCAATTCATCAGAATTCCCAAGGAGACCACACTTATTCACAAAATACTTCTATAGCTCCAGACTTTCCTAAGGTTAAGATAATCATTTGTTTTTCACTTAGGATCAGTGTATGAGCTTCAACACAAAGAAATATATACAGTATAGGCTCAAAGGGGTTATCAAAGGATAATAACAAGGTAGGCTTATTTGGCTAAAGAGGCTCAAGAATAAAATTGCCTTTATCACTTCTGAACATGCATATCAATCAAGTATATCTAAAAGAATCAAGCCAAGGCATATGTGCAAGCAATCAAGATACATATCACACACAAGAAAGAAAAACAAAGTGGCTCAAATCTCACACAGGGTGTTCGTCACAATCAAATCAACCTCTTGAACACATAATCATCTTTCCAAACAGAGAAAAGCAAGGATTGCAATCTATAAGTATTAAGTAAGTGAAGTGAAGTACGAGTCTACAACTTAAACACAGTCCAGAATTGAAGAGAAAAATGTAAAATTTATTGCACACAAAACTCGATAAAAATAACTTAAAACAGAAAAAATTAACACTCAAAAACAAAAAATTTAACACACAAAATACAATCTAACAGAAAAATCAGAAAAATCAGAATTTCTTCCCAGTAGACCACACTTAAATCACACAATGTCCTCAGTGTGTTACAATCATCAGATGATCAACTTCAGAGCAGTCAAATAATATAGACAAGTGCAATAAAATGTTAGGAAATGGGAAGAAATTTTCAGTAACATCCATCAGTAGATGTCTAAATCACGTAGCACCCATCAGTAGATGCTAATTAATTTTTATTATATATTTTTTATTTATTATTTTTTTTTTGTGAAAAAGGAGAAGACCGGTACTGTGGCAACAGTCTCGGTGGCAACGACCGGAACTGTTGCTACAGTGGAAAGCAATCTGGCTATAAATAGGCCGCTCCTCCGCGTCCAGCGCCATTTCTGATCCCTCACTCTCTCTCTACTCCTCTGCTCTCTCAACTCTCTCTTCTCTCTGCTCTCTTCTCTCTAGCGTCTGGATCAGCGAGGAAGCCTCTCCACCCCGCGTCTGCTGAAGATCTGAGATCTGCGCAGAGCCTCTGTCCCTGCGTCTTCTGAAGAGTCTGAGTGAGATCCGCGAAGAGCCTCTGCAAGCCTACTTTTCCAGGTAAGTCCTCTGCTCCTGGATCTGCCTTTCTTTCCACTTTTTCTGCTGTTATTACCATCCTGCTTTCCTGCCTTCCATTTTTTTCTTCTCTGATCTCTTGCCTGCTCTCCCTCTTTTCCATTTTCCTGCTTTCCTTTATTTTTCCTCTGCTGATTATGCTTCTTTCTTCTCCTTTTCAAATTTTTTTATTTTTATTTTTTTTTTTGTAAATAAAACACTTAAACACATAAAACACAACTGTCTAAAAACTTAAGGGGTATATAGGCTGGAAACCAGACGTTAATCTCCCTTCGATTGAAGGTATTGCAGAGACAATCGGGTAGAACAACGCCACGTACCCCACTTAAAATTAAATAAAACACAGAAACATAATATACAAGAACAATATGGACAAGAACAACCGGACAACTGGACGTAGATCCGTTTAGGACCCTTTTGCAAGGACCGTGAAACAGATCTGAGACCAGACACTGAAACATCAAATACAGACTGGACAAAATAAATTTAAAAGGAAACAAGAACAAATAAAGAAAACAGAGAACTAATCTAATTTTTTTTTTTTTATGCTTCATTTTTTTTAGTTCTTTTTATTATTATTTTTTTTATGTTTATTTTTTTCTTTTTTTTATGTTTTTGTTCTTTTTATTTTTATATTATTTTTTTTTTATTAAGTTTTAGAATATTTCAAGAGGAATGATGACGAGTGAGATGGAATCAGAGAGATACACTAGTCAGCGATGGCGTCCTACAGATGATCAGATCAATATGATGACCAAAATCTACAACTATGGGGTCACACACCCAAGCCGAGCGCAAGTCGTCGAGATCGCGTCTCGACTAAGGACCTTCGCAGATGCCACCGAATATAACGTGCACTGCTGGTTTAACAACCATGGCAATCGGGTCAGGCGCTGGCAAGCGGAGATAGACCCCACAGGCACTCTCTTTTCACAACTGCCGCTATATATGTACGGTAAGACTCTGATCAAATCTCTATTTTTATTGAAAATTTTTTTTCACTTCCTCTTCTATAATTAACACAATTTTATTTATTTATTTATTTATTATTTTTTTTTTGTTTGAAAGAAAACAACTGGGTGATAATGAGGGCACCGAGGCTGCTGGATTTGTTTCCAGTTCCGATCATTATCGATGACGACAGAAATGAACGAGAAATTCCTCCACCAAAGCCTCCGCTCGTGACTTTTCGAACCAGAGCTCCCTCAACGGAGCTCTCCCTTAGACCACCACAACCAGCTCGTGAATTCTTTCATTTTTAAAGTTTTATGTTTTTTTTTTCTTTTTTTATGTTTTTACTGTTGGCCGAGTGTGGCCAGAATTTGAACAAGTACTGTAATAAGGACACTTAATTTTTTATGTTTTTAATTTTTTTTATGTTTTATGTTTTTTTTTTTTTTATTTGGACTGTAATATTAACGATCAATAATGATCGAACCTCGGACATCTTTATTTTATTTTTATGAATTTTTATGAATTTGAACAATTTTTTTTTTTTTAATTTTTTTTTTTTTTTAATTCATGCTCACAATTTAAAAATGAAATAAACACAACCATGAAAACACATCAGAAAAGCTAAATAATATGTACATAATGAGGAAAAAGAGTGCTCCCTGGTCATGGTGGCAGTTGCCAATTCTGGACTATCAGTGAGATATCTTCCACCTCAGGATCCGGCGAAGATGTCTTCAGGAGCAGCTCGCCCAGTACTGCCCTCTCACTTGAATCAGGACAAATCCCAGTAGCCACGCCACTTCTCCGAGCAAGTTGTTGAATCAACAAAATCTGGAGCCTTCTGTCCACCAGCAGTTGTTGAGTCTGTGACACCGGAGTAATAAGAGAAATAGCAGTATACTTTCCTTCATCTATCATTGTTTCCTCTATGTCAGTACCTGTATTCTCATTTACTTTTGTAACCTGGTCATCAAACTCATAATCAATAGCATCTGTTATGAATTTAGAATCTGTTTGTAACACATAATCAATTTCAATACAAATCGGGCAAGAACCAGATTCACAATCACATTCACAATTCTCAGAAAACTGAGTCAGATCAATGTTTTGTTCTAACTCTATCATGTTATGCGACTGCAAAATTCCTGTCTCAAAATCAATATTGACATATGCATCATCAACAAAATCCACATTCAGTGCAAAGCTATTATCAATGGAAAATTTATCACTGTAATCATGTTCATTCAACACAACATTTATACCAATGGTTTCAGAGACTAATACTGAATCAAAAACTTTAGAATTGTCAATCAATTCTGTATCAGTTTCAATCCTAAAACCAGTAGAATCATTGTGCAACAAATCACAAGCAATTGAATGTATAGGCAGATCTGGTAAAGAGCTTGTAATCTCAGTTTCAGAATAAACATGTTTTTGTTCAGAATAAATTTTCTCATGAATTTCCAATTCATCAACTGCACATTCAAGTTGAGGTACGTTTACCTCCACGGGGGAAGATAAGAATGGTCTACCTGTCTCAACAGTGTTACTCATACCTGTCTGGTCCTTAAAATAATCATCAACAGTCTCAGGTGCAAGAGTGGGATCATAGAAAGGTAGGAAAGTGGGTGTAGTAGTAAACTCATAGCTTTGCTCCCCATCTTCTATGTTGATGCCACTATCATCTTGAAAGTGTTGAGTGGCCATCTGCCCGATCTGATCAGTCAGCTTCTGAATGGCAGCTTGAGTTTCCATGCTCTCTTGCTTGAACTGCATGTTCCCTTTCTGAAACTGAATGTTCTGCATGGTCATCTGCTCCAATAACTCCTTCAATGTAGGTTCAGAAGTTGAAGGCTGAGAAGCTACTTGGGCAGGAGCATCATACTGCTGACTCTGATATTGCTGAACTGGTGGAACCGGCTCCCAAAGGGAGCTCTCAGGAATTTGAGGATGATCCATATTTTTCTCAGTATTAAAATCAGCACAAGAATCAGAGTAATATGCAGAAAGAGAATCATAATTACAGGCACTTGTAGAATAAGCACTATTCACAAAATTAAAATAGGTAGACATGGAAAATAAAAATAAAAACTAAAAACTAAAAATTACGAAACAGATAAACTAAACACATTTATACATGCTACAAGCACACACAAGATAGAACATCAATAGTAAAAAAAATTTTTTTTTTTTTTTTAAATATAGCAACTAAATACAGAACACTGCACAATAAAATATAAAAGACAAAACATATATTAACACAACATAATCGAAAAACACAGCAAAAATCTAAAACGAAAAACCTGGAACTGAAGTGACAACGCCGCCAAAATTTGCTGAAGGTGTCGTTGTCGCCTACAAAAATATACAAGACAAAACACACAAAACAAACATATTAACAGAACAAAACTTTATACAACAAAAATCTAAAACTAAACCGTCTTTGGTCCCCGGCAACGGCGCCAAAATTTGATACAGCTGTCGCGGCCGATCAAATTTTACGTGCAATTAAGAATGCAGTACAGTGCTAGGAATCGACTCCTAGGTCGTCTCTCAAGGACCAATATTTGTGGTTCGGTCTTAGATTTAACACGAAGTGGGGGGGTTTGTGATTTTGGTTTTGATGCGGTAAAATTAAAGTTGACTGGAAATTAAATAAAATATAATTAAAAACACTGAAATAAATTTTAACGGTGGTAAAAACTGAACGGTAAAAATGGAAAATGTCTAAAAATAAAATGAACGATAAAACACAATGACAGAATTTAACGGTACAGAAAATAGTAAACGGTAAAATAAAAGAGACAACAAAAATAAAACACTTAACTGAAAATAAAATTTATCAAAGATTCAACACTTGAAATAAAATGAAAATGAAAATGAGCAAACTGTGAAACAATTGAACTACACGCTTCAAAAATAAAATTTTACATTTGTGCACTATTTGGAAATGAAAACGGAGAGATTTATTGAAAGAGGAAGAGGCAAGAGCCTCCTCCAGGCCGTGGCTTCCTACACTACTCCTAAAATCTAATGAGTTCTTCTCTGGCTGCTGCCTTCCTTTTATAACCAATTCTCTGAACACATCCCGTATTCTCTCCTTCATTTCAACCAATTTCTCGGTTTTGTTTTGTCTCAATATGGCACAAATTTCTTTCATGCTAAGCTTGGACGTGCCAAAGTCAAGAAGATGGGCCCTCACTTTTTTTCAGCCTTCACGTGAATATTCTTCGACCTCCTTTCACCATTCCATCCTTCTTCTTCATTGCTCTGGGCGTGATTGTGGCTGCTAGATAACAAATTCATTTGAAGCGTGGTGCCCACATTCTAAGTTGTTGGATTTCACGTGAACCATGTCCTGCTGCTTTTGGTTACTGGAATGTGCATGCTTCATCACCAACTCCTTTCCACTACAGACCAGAAGCCGCTCCCCATCTTGCTGTCCCAAGGCCGTTAGTGTCTTTCATTCCCTGCTGGATGCTCTTCTGCTTCAAACTTGATGGACGTTGCTTCACATGTTGCCATGGCCGAGAGCTCTCTCTGGAACGTACTCATGCTGCACCAATTCTCCTGGACGTGACTTGTTCATCCAGTCGTGATAAAGCGTTGGATATCTCCATCTAAATGTGTGGCTGTTTGAAGTTGGTGATGTACCGTGAATCTTCCACGAGCTTCACTTCTCTAAGTTGGACCAGCTGCTGCTTCCATTGAAGAATGAATGAGTTGCTGCCTCCACAACATCCAGCGTGCCATCTTCTTCTCATGGGGTTGGATGCTGGACGCGTCTCCTTTCCTTCGTTGCAGCCATCACAGTGCAGCTTCTCTGTTTCATGTTGCTGAATGTGGAGGTAGCTGCTGCCCTGCTCTTAGCTGAGACACCCTCTATCTTCATTCCAGCCCCTTTCTCACGTGAAACCAGCTCTCAAAGATGGAATGAATAATCAAATGCCAAAACATTTCTGCTGGAATGGAGAACCAAGAGCTCTTCCTCCTTCTCCAAAGAGTGCTAGACGTGGCAGCTGGACATGTTCTTCCAAGGTGCAGCCGTGACACTTCTTGCTTCCGTTTCCAGCTGGATTTGCATCCGCTTCTTGCCACTTCTTGGACGTTCATTCTCTTTCTTTCTTCTGTTCCAGCAAGGCCATGTTGTGTTCTTGGACGAAGAAACCCGTGAGCTTCCATTTTGGAAATGAAAAATATCACTTCTTGGTGGATGGATGCCATTAGCTTATCAATTGTAAAATAAAAAAAAAAAAAACCATTGTGGAGTGGAAGAACACGCAACAAAATCTGCACTCCAAGCCATTAGAAAACCGTGAGGTGGCCCATGTGGTGTCTCCTTTGTAATTTTCTTCACTTGAAATCTGAAATCAATGAGTTGCAGCCGTGGCACTCCACTCAACGTCCTATGTGCTTCTTTTTTTTCAATAATATTCTTTTGGATTTAAGCTTGCTGCCAACCTTCCACGTAAAATGAGTCAACAAGTGGCTATATTGTATATAATTTTTTTCCAACATTCTCTTGGCTCTTATCTTTTAAATGGATAAGAAACCAATAATTAAGAACCATGAATTACACCTCTTCAACAACGTGAACCCTTCATCCATTTGCCATGCTTTCTTTCCAATTGTAAATCACGTTCCAGCCAACAAAAACAATGTGGTGGTCCCAACTTTTGATTCCAAAGGCTGAATGCTTTTGAATAGCCGTGAGCTTCTTTGTTTGCTTTTCCCAAATAATTGACAAATTCAACTATAATTCACATTCCAAGCTAAAGGTGTGCGGCTCCCACTTTAATAAAAAAAATGTTTGTTGGATGCTTGCTGAAATAACTTCCACCGTGACTCCACTTCCCTTAATAATATTTGGAATAAAATTCAGCACTTGGAAGTGGACGTGAATTTTCACCATGGTGGTCCCCTCCTTTCATTCAAAGTGATACTTGCTAATTTCCATCCAGCCGTGAAACATGTGTATCACTTCTACCACTTTCCATTCCTTCATCTCAATTAATTGGCTAAGTGTTACCATTCCAGCCGTAACACCATTCCTCTCTTTCTTTCCAAATTAAAACTAAAATTCAAAAGCTTCTAATTAATGGCTTCACAAAATAAATTAGTCCCTAGATTTTATCCAGGAATTTCCCTACAATTAATAATGCAAATATTAAGCTTAGAAAATTCAAATTAATCAAAATAAGAATTTCTAGTCAATTTAAGCACAATTAGTAAAAATAGGAAAATACCGGACATTTAAGCACAATTCCCGGATTAAATTCGGTACAATAAACTAAGTGAAATGTAGAAAATATTGATTCATCAAAATAGACCACACTTAGTCTTTTGCACTCCTGGGCAAAATTAAAACACAAATCAGGGAATAGTTCAAAGGACTTCTAGGAAGGTGACACACACTCAGCAGACAGAAAATAAAGACTCACAAGAAAACAAAGATAATTTACAGAGTTCTCAAGAAGTCTGGACAGAGAAAAGATGTAGACAATATCCACACAAAATCACAGAACAAATACTTACAAAAATCATCCAAGGAATTCACAGTATACGGAAATTGTTAAATCGTTTCAATAATGTAAATGCTTCAAGTAGTCAGCCATCTACACCTACCACTACCTCCACTGCTAGATTTGTTCCACCACCATTACAAGTTCCTGGTTTGACACCTACTTCACTGTCAATTCCACCTTCGTTGGAAGTTCCTGCCTTCACACCTAGTCCACAACAATTTGCTACTGATCAATGGAGATCAACCTCCCCCCATGTTGGTTCTAACCCAACAACTTCCTCCCCCCATGTTAGTTCTAACCCAACAACTCCCACAAATATGCCATCACCACCTCCTATAGGGGATAACCCTCCAAATTCAAGTTCAGCAGCCAATGACTTTGAAGATGTTTCCAACAATCGTCCAATCATTACACCTATTGGAGGAGGGTAAGAAAACATCAATTTAATGTTCCAAGCATATACTGTATTATTCTAATATTTGACTTTTATTTTGGTATAGGTTTTATCCAACAAAAACAGCATCCAAAGCAATCACAGCCACCATCAAGCAACAGTTTGATGAGCCATGGGTGACATGGGGACAGATACCTCAAACACAAAGAGATGTTTTCTTTGAGCGTTTTAAGGTACACTTGTGTTTATTAACATAATGTACAACAATTAGTTTAAAATGTTAAGGTCCTCAATTATCTTATCCAATATTAATCTTTTTTGTCAACAGAGAAAGGTTTCATGGAGCTCTAACCATAAAGAAAAGGTGAAAAAAAATTTCACACCAAAGGATCTCATAGATTATCTGAGATGTTTAAAAAGGCTAGATCAGAAGGAAAAAAACCTAATTGGATGGGGGATATTGTTTGGAATGGTCTTTTGGAGAAGTGGAACATGCCACTTTATAGACAAAAATGTGAAACGGCCAAAAAGAACAGGACATCTGACAAGGGTGGTTGTTTGCACATTGGGGGTTCCATTAGCGTGCATGAACATGCAATTCGTCTAGTACATATAAATTTATTTTTACATTTCTACTCATAAACTTTACCAGTATTTGATGTTAACAACTTACATCTTTTTTGCTTGCAGTCACATGAGCTTGGTCGGTCAGTGCATGTTGATGAAATATTTCAGCAGACACATATTCGAGCATCAACAGGAGAATTTGTCGATGAAAGGTTTAGGCGGACACATGTTAGTTTCTACTAACTCTATTATATTCTTTATTAGGTTCTAATTCTTAGGTCTATCTATTTAATGATAATCATGTATTCATTTAACAGGAAGAGTTTGAAGCAAAATTTTCTCAAATAAGATCTGAGACAGCATCTGTTGGTGCTTCAACAAGTGCTCCCCTAGACCCTGCAGATGAGGAAAGATTGAGGAACCAATGTTGGTTGGATGTTGCTGGTGGAAGGTACAAGGGACGCGTATACGACATCAGAAATGTTAATGCTCAAGATGACTGTGTTGATAGTTACATACAACAGACACAAGCATCTTCTTCTCAGCAACCGATGGTAGAGGACATTTTTAACCTCCACACACGAGTATCAACCCATGATGACCAACTTCGACAGATGAACTCTCAATTGCAAGGCTTTATTGGCGTCATAATGCAATACCTTCCGCCTCCTGCAGTCGCAATTGCACAACAATTTTTTCAATCCCAAAATCAGCCACAAACTAATGTTCAACCACAGCAACCACAACAACCACAACAACCAACAGATCAACCACAAGATGATAATGTTTATGGAGATTATTAGTTATGTTCTTAGAAGTAGGGCATCTATGACTCAAACTTATTCCCTCAAGAACTTATTTCATCTTATTTGAAGTTATTATAATTCACAATTATGTAAACATTCTTATTAGGATTATTAATGTGAAACGCTTGTTTGTAGGTTTTTTAAGACTTAATTTATTTGTCAAATTTGTGAATGGATATAATGTGCAGGTCTTGTGAATTGTCTGTGTGGTATGGGCAGGTCTTGTAAATTGTCTGTTTAGATGAGCAGGTATGCTATTCAAATTGATCTGTTTAACCATATATAGGTTATATACGGAATATCCGTATATAAGTTATATACGAAATATCCGTATATAAGTTATATACGGAATATCCGTATATAAGTTATATACGGATTAGTATATAACTTATATACGGATAATCCGTAGATAATGTTATCTACACCCTTTTTATATACGGATTTATGGCCGTATGTAATTGCGATTTTTCTTGTAGTGTCACTGCCTTAAGGTTTTTGATAGAGAGTTGCTTCAATTTCTTATATGGTTAAACTCATTTATCATTATTGTCGGGCTCATGAACACCGAGAGTGCGCATGACCTACTAAGCACAACACAACCATAATTTTGACTTTCATTTTAAATTCATTTTAAGATATAATATAACGTCGTTTTTAAATTAATTAGTTGAAATAATTTTTTAAAATAAATATTTAATTACAATTACATTTGCCGAAAATAGAATATGGAGAAAAAGTATGTTATTCAAAAGACTTTTTGCTTTCCATATTTTCAATTAATTTTATAAAGGTTTGAATACTAATTTAGTTTTTATTTTTTTTGAATTTGTTCAATTTTATCCTAATATATTTTCTTAAACAACAAAATTTTAAATTTTGACAATTTAGTATTTTTTTTAACACCATTTAAATATAAATAGTTAATAACATAATGACGGAACAAATAGTCTATCGTGGATACCGTGTCTACCCCATCTTCTCATCGTTCTCTATGGCTTCCGACACATATCTGGTGTTTGTCTTTGTTAAGAAGAAGGGATAATTTGGTATTTTTTTAGTGATATTTTGTTCTTAATACTGAGTTATATGTTCATTTCTTTTACTTATAGTACTTTTCCTTGGATGTTTAGAAAATAGAGACTAATAAGAATATTGAGTTAGACAAAATGTGAAAGATAACTCATAAGAGAAAAAATAGTAACTATGTGAATAACAAAACTATGAAGATTGAGTGTGTACGCGCGTGTACTATGTAGCATGTGTGCGCGCTTGTGTGTTTATATGTGTACTATGTAGCATGTGTGTGTACTCTATAGCATGTGTATTCTAGAATTTTTATTACAATACTTCTATATTTAGGATTTTCTATATTCTTATGTAATTTCCATTATAGTATAATAAGTACAAGAAAACTTCAATGCTTTTTTTCATTCCAACCACCTAACTTGCATCTTGCGTGTGACATCTTGAATTATCTCCATATCATTTTGTATGATTGAATTTAGACATTTAAACTTAGAAAGTTGTGATGTGACATCTCCCAGTTTTACTGAATGAAAGGGCCATAAAATAGGAGGGGTGGAAGTGGAACAAAGTCTATAGTGCAGTTTGATTTATCTGGGATTACAAATTTTTCCTTCATCATCTTTTTCCATATATAATTCTTCCTCTCTCATTTCAAAAATCCATTTTTGAAAGTGTACTGAACCCAATTATGTGAGAGTGCAATACTCGGAGACCAGAGCCGGCATCAAACTTCAGTTCATGTTATATGCCATCAAAGGCAGTATTACAACAAACAAAAAATGAGAATTCTTCCACTGGAGGGGGAGTGAACCAATATGCAAGGGACTCATCCTTGAGGTGGAGATTGTTGGGAATCCAAGAGTAAGTCTAAATCTCACAATATATGAAAAGAAAATGCAAGGGCTAAAAATCCATTTTTGAAAGTGTACTGAACCCAATTATGTGAGAGTACAATACTCGGAGACCAGAGCCTGCATCAAACTTCAGTTCATGTTATATGCCATCAAAGGCAGTATTACAACAAACAAAAAATGAAAATAAAAGTTACCAGGCCAAAAACAACAAGCTTCAACCAACGTCAACCCTCCCAACAAATAAAGTCAATCTTTTCAACTTATTCGGTTTCAAAATCAAAATTAAGAAAAAGGGTTACTAAATAAAAGGGGAAAAACCACCAGACTTAAATTGATATACATGAAAACATTTGATAATGATTCACCTTAGTTGAAGAAGCAGAAGTCCATTTTTCAGTCATGCATTGACTCTCACGTAGTATCGTGTGCATGCAGAGGATTAAATAAACCATGTGCATGACAAATATTTGTCTGCGAGCAAACGAAAGATAATGGTTCATAATCTGCCAGTTGTTTATATACTAAATTATTTCATTATCAGTTTTTTGCTTAAAAGAATCTGACGGAAGACAAATGTAAAAGTTGCAAAGTCCCACATCGAACAGTTAGCGTAAGATACTGTGTTTATAACGCTTTGACGGGGAAGTTAAGCACTTGGAACTTGTGTTGTTTGACGAAGTCATGTCTCTTTTATAATCAACCCAAGAGGTGTAGAGAGAATGAAACATAAGCCGGCTTGAAACCTTCACCACGGTCTTTCCTTTTCAAGGCCCACATCTGACAGTTAACGGAGAATCATATTCTTTATAAACCTAGCTTGTAGATCAATTTCCTTTTCTACCACCTTTTTTATATTTTAAGCCTACAATTCCATCTGCATGAGAAAGTTTTAATATAACTAATTGTTCAAAATTAAAAGAAGTTTTCAGAAAAAAATATAGTTAGTTAGTTTTCAAATATAAAAGTGCCTTTGAATATATTGTCTATATTTTATGAACCACTAACAGTAGAATAGAAAAAAATTAATGCATGGACCTAAACAACATTGTAGAGATTATATATGGATCGTATTCATATATATAAATACCTGCAATGGCTTGCTTAAACTTTGGATGACTTACTCTTACGTGTGAAAAGGAGTAACACAGGCTGCTGCACCGTGAAAAGTGGTCTATGAACATTATGCTTGAATCATCTACTCTTTTTTTTTCCTTATCAAAGCATGAATATTTGAAATAGAGCAAACTATCTTTCATTGCAATATCTAGTATTGTATCTATGAAAAAAGGCTGCAAAATAAGAATTAACATTATAAATTATTTTATGACACTACAACGTAAATTAGTAAATAGTTAAAATACCACAGGTCTTCCTTTTCACGTCCTACATTGAATAGTTAACGGAAGATATAGTGTTTTTAAAGCTTTGGCATACCACAAGGAGTGTCGAGCTAGGTCATGGTGGTTTGTAACACTAACAGAGGTATTAAAGTGCTGGAACTTGTTTTATAAAACTAAGTGGTGTCAAGGATGGCTTTCTTCTACTTCAAATGAAGTTTGTGTCTTTTGAATAATCAACCCAAAGGTTGAAGAGGGAATGGAACATTAGTAGGTTTGCCCAAACCCTTTGACCTGTAAAAGATATTTCGATGATTAAGTCAAAAAAGATTTGAACACAAAAGAGTATTAAATACAGTAATCAATGTAACCAATTACCTTACTTGGAATGCCTTTTTATTTCAAAATTTTACTTACCATCGCCTTAATCAAAATCCAATCATATATTATCACGATTATTGAGATAGTTTATGTTATTATACTTTTAAATTGGTTTAACCGCGCTAATCGTTCAACCGATTCGTCCATAATATACATTGGTCCCCTAAGCTCAAGGTGTTAAAAGAATTGTTCTTTAACTATCTTGTTTGAAAATTAACCGTTGGAGGCTAAGAGCTAGGATGCCTTGGAATAATCGTTGTCAGCTCTAACAAGGGATGTGAGACATCAAGTATTTTTTATCGTTAGATGCGAGTAGATCTTACAATTCAGAAAGCCTAATAGTTGGGCTACTCATTTCTATATATAGTGGTGGGGTTGAACCATCATTTTTATCTTTTTTTTCTTTAGTGCTATGCTTTTGTTGATTGAGTTTTATGGTAATAATAATGTTTGTTATTCATCTTTCTTCGTGCGAGGACTTTGCTTGTCAACAGGGTCAAGGGTACGCTAATGGTGCCTCATCATCATTTGGATCTTCGTTAGTTACTAAGGACCAACCGAGTGGAGTTTAGCATTAGTCAAGAGTAGTACCCTAAATGTTCATGCTAAAGACAAAAATAATGCTAAAGCTTCCTAGGATCCCACCCTAGATGTGGCTGCTATAGAAGTTGAAATCAACATATTTGGCGAATATTGAACTTGCCGGAGGTTTAGGGTTACAATTGGGCCCCTTATAAAGTTTGCAACTATACTACATGTTTCCAAAATGGGGTGAAAGTTTGCATGATTGGTCTAAAGGAGTATATGTGCTTCACTATAAAAATAAAATCGTAGTAACATACGACCAAAAATCGCAATTATAGTGGTTCCTTTGAAACCGTTATATTATATTTTGTGGAAGTTAAGTAGAATGATAAAAATAAATTTGCATGAAATATTGAGGGTTGTACGCGTAGTTTCAACAAAAATAAATAGAAATAGTGGTAAGGAAACTCTACATGATGACTCTAGAGTAGTTTGATTTTGACATAATGAGTAAAATTAAGATGAACAAGTGCATAAAAGAAAAAAGAAAGTTTCGCTAGTGCATAAATACCATTTAACGTCACGCGTTTAACAGCTAACAAAAGAAAAATTCAACGTAAAAAATGACAGGTAACATTTTTGTAAATAAAACATCATTATAAAAATTGGTTCCCCTAGAATCACACGTCAAATAAGGTATTAGATGAAAAAAAGTCTAAAAATACCTCATTTAAGTGTTAATATTAAATTTTTTTAAGACATCGACTCTCCCAAACGAGACGTCAAATCCTCTTTTGGACTGACTAATTTTTCTACTTCGAAGTCGTGTCTCTTTTATAATCAACCTAAGAGGTGTAGAGAGAATGAAACATAAGCCGGCTTTGATCATCACCTTTCAAAGGTCCCACTTGAAAACTTAACCTTTTTTTATATTTGAATATCACTGTACTAAGTTAAACTATTTTATACAGTTGAGGACTAATTGAGAGTGTGGATGGAAGTTGTTTGCTTGTATTCAGTAGAGCTGATTTGTGCAGAGATGTAAAAGAGGGAAAGGCTGAAGTTATTACTGTCACTGATCACGGTCTTTCCTTTTCAAGGCCCACATCTGACAGTTAACGGAGGATCATATTGCTTATAAACCTCTGACTATCTGAATAAAATGCCGAGCTAGGTAGCGCTAGCTTGTAACCCTAGCGGGAGCATTAAGGTGATGGAACTTGCACTGTTAGACTGAGTGTGGTGCCTATGGTAGCCCGTTTCCCACTCTTAAAAGAAGAAGTGGTATCTCCTCTGTAGACGTTGGTGAGTCATGGGATGACCCATTGCTGCTATCCCAACACATATGAGGGCATTGAGGTAAAACAGGACGGTTAGAGTGGCTAGTTCTGCTCAGCGCTGCCCTTGACAGACCAGCCAGCGAGCTGCTTCTGCTAGCCACACTAAGCGGTGCAGGCAAAATTACAGCGGCAGCTTCGAATGCACCACCACTGAGGTCTTCAAAAACACAGTGCTTGGACCATCACCTTTTTATATTTTAAGCTTACCTTTTTAGTTGCAGCGATAATAGAACACTTGAAACTAAAAATCTTATCCAAATCACAATTTTATACTACATGCATACAAACTTAAACTAATATAAAACTATTGAAACGGTTTAAAAAATTAACAGTAAAAAGTCTGACTTCTAAAAATCTAGTCTGCATGAGAAAGTTTTAGT
Source organism: Vigna nakashimae (assembly GCA_034642375.1). NCBI lineage: Eukaryota > Viridiplantae > Streptophyta > Magnoliopsida > Fabales > Fabaceae > Vigna > Vigna nakashimae. The sequence goes on along the minus strand of CM067763.1, from coordinate 9,390,262 downwards.
ATAGCTAATTGTACAAAATTAAAAGAAGTTTAATAGCAAAATATATTGTCTTTATTTTATGAACCACTAATAGGAAAAAAATTAATGCATGGACTTAAACAACAATTTAGACATTATATGGATCATATTCAAATATATAAATACCTAACGTGGAAACAAAACTCCATGACAAATGCAAAAGAATTGGATAAGGGTCTTATGTTCACACTGTCTTAACATAACAATGGGTTGCTTAATCTTTGGATGACTTACTCTTAAGTGTGAAAGGGAGTAACAGGCTGCTGAACTGTGAAAAGTGGTCAATGAACATTATGCTTGAATCATCTACTCATTTTTTTTCCTTATGAAAGCATGAATATTTGAAATAGAGCAAACTATCTTTCATTGCAATATCTAGTATTGTATCTATGAAAAAAGACTGCAAAATAAGAATTAAAATTATAAATTATTTTAAGGTTTACATGACACTACAACATAAATTAGTAAATAGTTAAAATACCACAGGTCTTTCATTTTCACATCCTACATTGAATAGTTAACGGAAGATATAGTGTTTATAAAGCTTTCACATACCACAAGGAATGCCGACTAGGTCATGGTGGTTTCTAACCGTAACAGAGGTATTAAGGTGTTGGAACATGTATTATAAGACTGAGTGTGTCAAGGACGACTTTCTTCTACTTCAAATGAAGTTTGTGTCTCTTGAATAATCAACCCAGAGGTTGAAGAAGGACAGAAACATTAATTGTTTGCCCAAACCCTAGATATCGATGATTAAGTCAAAAAGAATCTAAACACAAAGGTATTGAATGTAGTAATCAATGTAACCAACTACCTTACTTGAAGTTTCTTTTTACTTGAAATTTTACTTACCATCAACCTAATCAAAACCAATCATATCTTAACACAATTTTTTAGCTAGTTTATGTTAATATACTTTTAAATTGGTTTAATTGCGCTAATCGTTTAAACGATTGGTCCAAGCTATACATTGGTCTCCTTAAGCTCGAGCAGTTTGAAGATTGTTAAAAGAATTGTTCTTTGGGTGTTGTTCAAGAGTTCGCTTCTATCGCTCAATAATGTCTGCCGAATTGTCTTGTTTGAAAATTGACCGTTAGAGGCTAAGAGCTAGGATGCCTTGGAATGCTCGTTGTCAGTTCTAACAAGGGAGGTGAAACTTCAGGTATTTTCGATCATTAGATGCGAGTAGATCTTACAATTCAGAAAGCCTCACAGTTGGACTACCCATTTCTATAAATAGTGGTGGGGTTGAACCATCATTTTTATCTTTTTTTTCTTCAGTGCTCTGCTTTTGCTGATTTAGTTTTATGGTATTAATAATGTCTGTCACATAAAGTTGAAGCTGGTTGAGTATAGCTAGTGTCGATGTCTCCTCAAGATAATACAAGGGAAACTTCAGCCAGTCTTTATCAAGGGATCCTGTTTTACAACTCTACGAGACAAGGAGAAAAACAACAAATTTCATTTTTTGATATTTTATAAAGCATGATATGAACGGATAGTGTAATATCAACAACAAATAACAATAACAAACAAAAAATAAGTTCAATCAGACAACAACAAACAAGTCCAACCAAACAATAACAAAAAACAAGTTCAATAAAAAAACAACAAACAAGTTCAACAAACAAGTTCTTCAAAACGAAAACGAAATCTAACCTTCAAAAGGTGAGTTCATCGAAATAAAGTATTGTCATCAATGAGAGAGAAAGCAGAATGCGCCTATGAAGAACAAGAACACAAAAATTATTGGACAAAACAAACGAAAATCATACATAAAGTAGTTAATTAAGATAAAGTGAAGAGAAGAGGGTATCTCGCGCTAAGAGAAGAGTTATAACAAATGAAAGAAAGATTACGTGTGATAGTCATCAAACTTCATTCTAGAAAAGTTTGAGCAGAGAAGAGGGTACTGTGCGTTAAGATAAAGTGAATGAATTTTCAATCTTCCACTCAAATTTTTATTGAATTCACTAACCTTTTTAATGTCTAACACTAGGACATTCGACATTTTATATCCTTTTGATGTCTAATTCTAAAGAATTCAACGTGATAGATAAATATATTTTCACCTTCGCGCCAAATTGACGTCGAATTACAACTCTAAACGACATCTAATAATTTCATTTATTTACAAAAATGGCACCGATCAATTTTAACGTGACGTTATACGTTGTTTTTGCATAACTTAAATCTTGTATACGAAGCAACAAATAGCTCGAAAAGCCACTTCTCTAACTAGCTTAGAGACACCCATTGTGAAGCTTTCCCTACCATGGAATACGCGTTCGTTCCCTTTGCATACATTCAAATAGAAAATATAGTCCTAACTATTGTTGCCAACCACAAGAAAATTGTGAATTACCGATATTTACATATGGATTTGAATTTGTATGGATTTTACATATGGATTTGCAAAAATGAGTTACATACAAATTTTTCCGTATGTAACGAGAAAAAGATTTTCTACTGATCTTCCATATATAAAATATCAATATAACTTTAGCGTGTTTGAGCGGGAATATTTGCGAATGACAGAATATGCAAAAAAAAATCTGAAGGATTTATCTTCACGCATAATTCAAAGCTAATTCACTTCCACTGGTTTCGATTCTTCACTTCGGTTGCCCTCTCGAAAAGCCTTTGAAGCATTGGCGTCGTCTTCGTCGTGGTCTCTGTGGCTCACATTAGAGTCGCTCTCTGTTCTCTATCGCTCGCATTGTGTTGTTTATCGAAGGAGAATGGATTTGGTAGTTGACTTCTGAATGCGGTGAGAAATTGAAGGTTGGAGTGAGTTTTGTTTAATGTTGGTTTGCGTTTGTTGTTATATTGACCCTTGCTCTTTGTTCGAATCAGTTTGAGGTCCAATCGCCCTCTACACCAGGTAAGTATGAATTGGTTAGAATTGGGTTTGTTTTAATTGGATGTATACTATTAGGAGAGCACATGTTGTTAATCCCATCACTGATGTTCAAATGGAGTGGTCCCTTTGGACTCGTGACATTGAGGAGGAGATAGTTCCTCTTTGCAGGTAAGTTCAACTTCTTCTCCAGTTCTAGAATTTACACAACTAATTGCAGGGAGCTTGGCATTCAAATTCTGCCATACAACCCTCTTAGTCGAGGTTTCTTTAGTGCAAAAGGAGTTTTGGAAACTGTCAACTGTTAGCTCCCTGGTATAATAATTATCAATATTCTTCATCTTTGATTATGTGCTCATCAAAACGCAAATACTTGAACGAAAGCAATGATTTTGCACATAAAAAATACTTCACTTAAAAAGAAAATGTTAAGATGAACATGGGTATATGATGAATATTTGTTTCACTTATCAGGTGACACATCCAAGCTTCTAAACTGAATATTTTAAGATGAGTATATTTGTTTCACTACATATATGTGGGTGCCTTGTTTTATGGGATTGTTGTGACTATGTTCAATGGATTTGTTGAACTTTTCATGGTTGTTTCAAGGCTTCCTTTTCTATAAACAAAGGGATTAAGTTTTTTTTCCCTTCATGGGTATATGCTCTTCTTGCATGGATCCTAAAATTCCCTTTGACTTCATGTTTTCTATCGTTTAATTTTATATTTGAATCCTAATAATAACTAATAGAGTATTTATATTTTAGCTTAATGCAGATTGTTTAGGCAATACCTTGTTCTTTCATTAGTAAATCAGATGGCTTCGACACTATTCAGATTGATTGCAGCAGTTGAGAGGGAAATGAAAGTAGTTCTAACACTGGGTCATTTACACTGGCCATCCTTTTTGCTATGGGTGGTTTTGTCCTATCAAAAGGTATAAAGGATATAGAACTAAACATTCCTAAGCTTTATCACTTTATGTTCTATACTAACAATGAAGAAAGGAGACTAACAAATAACTAGATTCAGACAAAATTTGATGGCAATGAAGAAAGTTGTCTCGGCAAGCTTTGTCATTATCTCTTACCTTGTCCTTTTTCCTACTACTATACTATATATTCATTTCCATATTGGGTTTGCACATAGACAGAGGATTGGTAATCTTGAGTGATGTGTTTCCATGTAGTTGTTACCGTTAACCTTGAACTTTTTCTTATTAAATATGTGTAGTCAAGATTGTATCTAAATTGGTAAAGAATTAAACTGCTAATAATGAGCTCTGTATCAAAATATAAAAATCTGTCTTTTTGTTATAGGAGATGTATTCACAAGTTGGGTCCCACTTGTGAATTTCAATGCCACAATCTTCCTTCATCACTGGTAGCATTAACTTTTATTTTAATATTGTCCTCGTGCATGTCTATGTTTCACTTCTGTAATTTAGATATTGAAGATCCTTTTTAACATTTTCATATCACTCATTATGAGATTTAGTTTTCCTTTTTCTTGGAATTACAATGATTTTAGGTGAAAGCTATAAATGCCAGATGTCAGAAACCGTGATTGACGTGATAGAGATTGACATGGTGTATTTTAGGAAGTTTTATATTTGATGTGCTATATTTTTTGTAACAATTATGTGTTGTCTTTATTAGGTTCATTTATGTTTGACTGATCCCGTAATCACAGGGATCTATCCCTTAGAATTAGCCGTCCATATTTCCTAAAATATGATGCAGACTTATGTATTTATATAGAGGTCAATAACTTCTTAATGATTATAAGAAAGAATTCTATTCCTTTTAATTTTGAGATGGTATCAGAGCTCTCGATCCTTGGGAGTCTTTGACCGTGCCGTTAAACCTAAACCGCAGCCTTCATTGCTGCACAACCGTTAACCTAAATTGCAGTCTTCATTGCTACGCCACCTTTAGGCCTTGTTACAAGCCTTCATTGCAACGCAACCCTCTCTACCTTGGTCGCACCTAGGTATGGCTAAAGTCGTGAATCTGGAGACGGGGGACAGACCCCAAACTGTTGGAGAACTGCAGAATGTTCATTTCGCTTATCAGTTAAATGGGAAGAACTACCTCAAATGGTCTCAAATCATTAAGACCATCTTGAAAGGGAAAGGGAAGATTGTCACCTGACGGGTGATGCACCTGATGAGACTGATCCCAAATTCAAATCATGGGATGAAGAAGTCAAAGGAAATTTAGGAGGCAGTCGAAGAAACTTACTCTAAGGCCAAGGATGCTGTCCAAATTTATGATGTAAAAGTGAAAATCGTGGCTGCCAAACAAGGAAACAAATCCATTACAGAATATGCCAATTCTGGTAAGTTTCCACTTTTGTTTGGGCTCAATGTTTCAGATACACCATTTACACATTACTGGATATTAGACTCTAGAGCCACTGACCATATGACCCCCTACCCAAATACTTCTCCACATATTTCCCATGTCCTAGCAACAAGAAAATTTCCACAACAGATGGAACCCTCATAACTACAGTCGGACAAGGAGACGTCCAAATAAGTCCATCTATGACTTTAAAAAATGTCCTTCATGTCCCTAAACTATCTTTCATGTAATGTTGTTTTTTATAGCAACACTTGTATATTGTAGGACAAGAACTCGGGGAGGACGATTGGACATGCTAGAGAATGGAATGACCTCTATTACATGAAAGATCCTAATCTTCCTAACAAGAGTCTCATCTCTAAATCCACCATGACCAACAAAGAGAAAGCTCAACTTTATAATTGTCGGTTAGGACATCCGTCATTTCGAGTTATAAAATTATTTTTCCCTTCCTTATTTAAAAATTTAAATGTGGAGAGCCTCCATTATGAGGTGTGTGAGTTTGCAAAACACAAACATGTACCTTTTCCCATTAGCATCAAGATGAGTTCTTTCCTGTTTTCTCTTGTTCACACTAATGTATGAGGTCCTGCATATGTTCCTAATATTTCAGGTGTAAAATGGTTTTTAACATTCATTGATGATTGTACCCGGGTGACTTGGGGTTTTTTATTGGAACAAAAGTTTGAAGTTAGCTCTGTGTTTGTCCAGTTTGTCTCAATGATTAAAAATCAATTTGGGGTCAGTATAAAAGAATTAGGTCCGACAATGCCAAGGACTACTTTAATCTTGTACTAAACTATTTTTTCCAAAAGGAAAGGATAATCCATGAGTCCTCATGTGTGAACACACCCCAACAGAATGGGATTGCAGAAAGGAAAAATGGTCACCTTTTAGATCAAACTAGAGCTCTACTTTTTCAAAATCATGTTCCTAAGAGATTTTGGAGGGAAGCCCTTCTTACTACCACCTACCTAATCAATAGGTTACCTACTAAAGTTTTAAACTCAAAAAGTCCCATGGAAGTTTTATCCTCATTCTACCCACACTTAGACCCTACAAATAAACTCCAACCTAGAATATTTGGGTGTGTATCCTTTGTACATGTTCATAGTAATGAAAGGGGAAAATTGGATCCTAGGGCTGTCAAATGTGTTTTCTTAGGGTACTCTACCACACAAAAAGGGTACAAATGTTTTCAACCCTTTTCCAAAAATATCTATGTGCCAAGAGATGTCACCTTCAACGAACAAGAGACCTACTTCAAACAGCCTCATCTTCATGGGGAGAATGTAAGAGAGGGAGATGAGACTCTCATGTTCCCCAACATGACGTTTGGACTTGAAATTCGGACAAATGGCATTGTTGTTCCTGAAATGGAGGGAAGAATTGAACCTACACCTGAACAAGCGAGACCTCCACCTGATGGTGGCGGAAAATTTGGGAAAAATGTGGTATATTCAAGGAGAGAAAAGGCCATTCTAGAACCTGGCAATGTCCAAGAATCCAACCCACCATCACTGCATGAGGTAACACCTTCAAATCCTATAAATTCCAATGATTCTTATTAATTTGTTTCTGAAAATCTAGAAGCGCAGTTGGACCAAACTCTTGACCTACCCATTGCCCTTAGAAAGGGAACTAGAACATGCACCTAACAACCACTTTACCTATTATCAAATTTCTTATCCTTTGAAAAATTCTCACCTACTCAAAACTTTTCTCACTAACCTCAACTCCACACACACACCTTCCCCTGTATCTGAAGCATTGTCTGAGAGGAAATGAAAACATGCCATGGATGTGGAAATGGAGGCGTTAAACAAAAATAGGACCTGGGAACTTGTCACCCTACCTCCTGGAAAAAAACCAATAGGGTGTAAGTGGGTATATGCAATAAAGTATAGGGCAGATGGGACCATCGAACGTTACAAGGCAAGGTTGGTGGCCAAAGGCTTCACTTAAACCTATGGAGTTGATTACTTGGAGACATTTGCCTCGGTTGCTGAGATGAACACGGTCAGAGTAATATTGTCACTAGCAACAAATAATGATTGGGATCTGCAGCAGTTTGATGTGAAGAATGCTTTTCTACATGGAGACCTTGAAGAAGAAATATACATGGAGTTGCCCCTGGTTACAATGGACAGGTTGCTGCTGGAATTGTTTGCAAATTAAGAAAGACTCTATATGGACTGAGACAATCCCCAAGAGCATGGTTTGGAAAATTTACCAAAGTTATGATAGGTTTGGGCTACAAAGCCAAGGGGATCACACATTATTTATCAAACATTCAGTTTCAGGGGGAGTAACAATTCTATTAGTATATGTAGATGACATTATAGTAAGTGGGGATGACAAAAAGGAACAAGTGTTAAGCGAATGCCTTGCCACTGAATTTAAGATCAAGACACTAAGGAGGCTTAAATATTTTTTAGGAATTGAAGTGGCTCATTCCAAGAAAGGAATCTTCATATTTCAACAAAAGTATATTACTAACTTGCTTAAATAAAACATGGACGACAAGCTACAGACCAGCAAGCATCCCATTTGATCCAAATATAAAATAAGAAAGTATGGAGGAGGATATTGTTGTGGACAAGGAAATGTATCAAAGACTTATGGGCAATCTTATTTACTTATCTCACACTAGACCAGAGATTGCGTTTGTTGTGAGTCTAGTTAGCCAGTTTATGCATCAACCAAAGGAAGCACATTTACAAGTTGCCCTTAGAATCGTCCTGTACTTGAAAGGGACCTCCGGAAGAGGGATTTTGTTCAAACGGAACAAGAGTGTAAGTCTTGAAGCATATAAAGATGCAGACTATGCGGGGTCAGTGGTAGATAGGAGATCAACCACGGGATACTACACCTTCCTTGGTGGAAACTTAGTGACTTGGAAGAGTAAAAAATAGAGTGTAGATCAAGTGGTGAAGTAGAATTTCGAGCAATGGCTCACGGAATATGTGAACTTCTATGGCTGAAGATTATATTAGAATACTTGAGGATAAAGTGGGATGAACCTATGAGGGTTTATTGTGACAATAAATCTACAATTCGCATAGCCCACAACCTGGTGCAGCATGATAGAACTAAACATATTGTTGATAGACACTTTATCAAGGAAAAACTAGACACTGGCATGATTTGCACACCATATGCCCAGACTAACTTGTAGGCATACTCACCAAGGGCCTGAATTGCATTAACTTTGAAGGAATCATATCCAAGCTAAGGGTGGAAAACACCTATTCACCAGCTTAAGGGGGAGTGTCAGAAACCGTGATTGACGTGATAGAGATTGGCATGGTGCATTTTAGGAAGTTTTATATTTGATGTGTTGTATTTTTTGTAACAATTATGTGATGCCTTTATTAGGTTCATTTATGTTTGATTGATCTCGTAATCATAGGGATCTATCTCTTAGAATTAGCAGTCCATATTTACTAAAATATGTTGCAGACTTATGTATTTATATAGGGGTTAATAACCTCTTAATGAATATACACTAGTGCAGTCAAGGGAAACGACAACGGTTATATTTTCCCATAGGCAGCGGTTCCCGAACCGAGACATATCCAGGCGAGGCAAAAAGTCTACTACTTTTTGCTTCGGGTATGAACAAAGGCATAAAAGGGTAAGATACTTCCTCGGTTAATCATTACCCGAAGTAGTAGATGTTTTGATTTTTTTATTTTTTTTCATAGGACTTTATGCCTCGGTTCCTACTGAACCGAGGTAGTATATCCCACTCTACTGTCTCGGTTTTGACCTTAACCGAGGCAGTAGAGTCCATTTTTGTTTTTTTTTTTCATCCGCCAGCCTTTCTACATCGGGTTTGACCTTAACCGAGGCCATAAGGGGATTTTCTACCTCGGTTATGACCTCAACCGAGGCATATTCCCCTGTTTTTCTTTAATATGAGGGTTGTTTCTGCTACATTCCCAACTACAAAAGCATACTTGCATATATATTTACAGCCAGAACAATCCAGAATAATCCAGAAACATATATTTTTAATGAAAATTATATTAAAACATAAATACATTCAATGGAATCATAAATCAACTTCTTAGAAGAATAAATCAATCTAGTGTAATCATAAATCAAGTTTGAAGCATAAATCAATGCAATGTACAAAGTTAAACTAATAATAATATCGAAAAGCATAAAACAACTTAGAAACATAAACTTAGAACTTACTATATCCTAATATCTACTACATACTATTATATAATTGAATTACATATTTAGTCAGTGTTTTCCTCACGAGTTGAAGCGACTTCTCTGGAATTGGAGCAAGCCTATTGAATCTCTGCATAAAACACAATGATTTCAATTAGTGTATATGAAATCTAAACTACAGAGAAAATAAAATTCAAACCTAAATACTATCGTTTGCCATCCACTGGTGTAATATGCACGAATAATGGTCATCATCCAAAACATGACATAGTAACCACATTCATATGACCTCATTTGTCTATTGCACTGCAATATATCATCATAATTATAAAATGTTAAGTAACATCATTTGAATGGAACCAAATGTTACAAAGTATGAACTAAAATACCAAACCTTAAGAGCAACCCATGCAAGCTTTTTAGCTGTAGCAGTAGATCTCCCAAATAACATCATATGTGTTGCAAGGGAACTACTAAAATAATTTCTTTAGCATACATTTATATAACAAAGAAAGTTGAAACATTGAGGTTCTTACCAATCTACTACATGTCTAAGAGGGCTGGGAGGAGACTTGTGCAATAAACAAAACCAGACAACAGTGTTCTCCGGTATGAAGATCACAAGTAGCTACCAATGACACCTAAAATTGGTAATAACTTAATTGTCATATACCAAAATTAATAAATGAAACTTTAAAGTTAACAAACTTCACTTACCCAAATATATAAGGGAGAAAATATATCTCCTTCCCCATTCCAAAGCAGGTGGTGATATATGTTTAGATATCATCAAATTTATTTCTTTCATGATTCATAGAGGGGTCAATGAACCCATATACATCGTTGAACCCTTTCTTATTACTAACATCAAACATATACCTAAAATGAAGAAATAATATGATATAAGTAACTTGATATAAAATAATTATATAAAAAAGTTCTCATAAACTTACATCATCTACAGCTGAATGAGTGTAATATTAATTTCTTCTCTCCTCGACGCAAGCTCCCTAACATCTTGATGAAGCAAGTACAATGGGATCTAAGCTTCTCTTCAATGTAGTAGAATCCCAGTGTACATTCATCGGCGCATCTAAAATGATTTTAGCAAGTTCGTCTAATGCACCAAGAGGGTCGTCCTCAGATAAATGATTCTTCTTCGGTGTAGGACTTCCTCTTGACCTATCTGCTATTACATGAAAAAAGGGTTATGTTATAACATCAATTAGAAGTAAACTCTATAAATTCATCATCTTCGGTGTAGGACTTCATCATCAGATAAATGAGTCTTCTTCAGTGTAGGACTTCATCATCACCACTTGTACTTGCATTACGTTGCGCAAACTCTATAAATTCTTCTACCCCTCTGTCGTACTCAATGTTGATGCGTGGTAAATTCATCCACCCTCAATCCTTACGCATGTTTACTGAAATTGTTTACACAATTTCAATAATCTTGAATGATCACTTTGTTCGTGTTTGTATTCAAGGTGTGACCCTATCCCATTCAAGAAGATTCACTTGTTTTAGTTTATTAAACATATCAATTTTAAACAACATATCTTAAATTTCACGAAATTTTGCCAGCATTTCATATTAGTCTTCAAGTTACACGAAATGAAAGTGATTATAAATCACAATCAAATATGCACTCGAAGATCAATACAAAACACAACTGCAAAATTTCATGAAATTTAAGACATGTATATTAAAATTGATATGTATTAATAAACTATGAAAAAGTTATTACTCTTCTTAAATTGTCCAACCGGACAATTCAAGATTCAATACTTGTAAATTATTATTACCATCTCATCTATTCATTTGTAAAAAGTATGTTTGTTCAAAAAATCTCAAGATAGTAAATAATTTTTGTATTGAATCTCAAACAGAAAACTAAGACTAATTGTCAACAACAATATATATTCAAGCAAACAAATAATTACATATATAACATGAAATATATTCAAGCAAACAATATATTGAAACAAACAACAAGTGAGAATAATACACCCATAGTTATAAGAACTTATTATTATTGATGATAACTATCATTTTCATATCATAAACACGACAAAAGTTTCAAGATATCTAAACTCTTACAACCACTCATATAAGAGTTCCAAAACATCAATTAATATCTTGTTTTGACCATGTCACACTTAGTCTTCCTCAGCTAGCTAAGCATAACTCTTAGCCTGTGGTTGGATTGGAAGGTGGATTAAGGAAAAGATAATAAAAAATTAAGAGGATTTGAGATGAAGGTTTATGAAAGTTAAAGAGTAAATTTTGATAGATTTAATAGATTAAAAAAATGTTTTAATTGATAAAAATAGAAAATTACTATTATTTATATTATTGTTTATTGTTGTTATTATTTATAGAAGACTACTATAAATAATTGATTAATTAGTGTTATATTAATCCTTATAGATATGAAATTATTATAACAAGGTTAACGTACGTAAAATAAAACATTTAATAGTTAACCGTTACTCACTTTAACACTTCACAAAATAGTACTTCCACTAAACTAAAATAATATAAGAAAATAATTCACTTAACTCTTTCTTTAGTCATGTAAGTTTGTTTAACTACAAATTCTACTAAGTGTAATGTATTATTCTAAAAGTATTTATTCAAAATGCGAACACCATCCTCAATAAATTAAAAATAATTTAGAAAATCCATTTTTTATATAAATCAAGAAAATTACCACGACAAAAATAGTTAGAATATATTTATAATGAAATCAATAAGTTAGCAGTAACTTATTTGACTAGCTTATAAGATGTATTTAACAAAATTGGTTGGTAAATAATGTCACGGGTATTTAGCTAATAAATTAACTATTGCCTATAAACTTATAATCTATAAGTTATGAATTGATAAATTAACCTACAAGAAGTGTTTGTAAACTTGTTGTAGTTAGTAAATGTAGCATAAGATAAAAGAATAAAACTACATCATTTTATTTGTATTGCAGACTTTAACAGTTGTGTCTTTGGTTTATAATTTTCTCAGCATTTTCATTAATGTTCTTTCCACTTGATCCACACTAATTAGCTGCAAATTTCAGTAGCGAAATTGAACATTATTATTAATAAAATTAGTGCCAAACATACATTGACTTCCTAATTTATTTATGACTCAGTTTTTCTGAACACCCAACCAACCTTCTTTCACTGTTCATTCAATAATTTACAATCAGGAAGCAAAACGCAAAGAGTAGATTTTTCTTATTGCACAAAGTCTCAACCAATATACCAATCTCAACCAATATACCAACAAGATAAAGAGGGTTTGAACAGCTTACCGTGCAACACCAACGACGACGGCGGCAGCCGGGCAACGACGGGAACCGGGGCGACAACGGCAGAGTGGGCGACGACGGCAACAATTGCAAGGATGAAGGCGGCAGAGTGGGAGAACGACGGTGAACCAATTCTCGCAGCAAATGGATGCACAGTGTAGGGAAAACGGAGAAACTTCAGGTGTACAAGATGAAGAAGAGAGGTCGCGAGGAAGGAGGAAAACGGAGGTTCAGTCGAGGAAGAAAATGGAGGTTCAACAGGTGGTGATGGCCAGAAAGAAAATCCAGTAGAGGAAATGCACAGCGGAAGAAAGAAGATGCACAGTAGGTTAAGTGGATACGGTGAAGGAAAAATTGTGAGTGAGGATATGCTTCGGTTACTCAACTAATCGATGCCTAAGCTCCAAACATATGCTTCGATTCCACCAACTACCCGACGCAATAGCACAATTCTGAGTGGTTTGCAGTGGCGTTGCAGGTTGTGCCAAGCCTATGGGCATCGGGCTGCTACCAACCAATGCAATAGGACCTTTTCTAAAATGTTGTCAGCCAAAAGTCTAATTTGCAGGGTGCCATGCAGAGGTATAGGCATCGGTTCTACAGCTAACCGATGCAATATGCTCCTTCAACCTCGGGTTTCTCTAAATCGAGGTATATATGTCTTTATGCTTCGGTTTTTTCTTAACCGAAGCCTATATGGCGCGTCAGTAACCACTTTTTTTACTAGTGATAAGAAAGAATTTTATTCCTTCTAAATTTGAGACCAAACTAGAGGGAATTTGACCAAAAGTTCATTGTTGAGTAGATCATTGTTGTTGGTAGCCTAATATAAGTGTAAATTGTAAGACCCTAGAAAATTATGGTAATTAGAAAATAATGTGGTTATGAGACTTGGACATTATTATTTGATAATTGGTGTTTGATAATTAATTATTTTCTAAAATTATAATTATTATGTTTACTATTTAACGTTGTTATTGATTAAGTGGAACATATGATTTGTATATTGTTATTGGAATGAGTTGGGTGGTGTGTTACCAATATAATGTGTTGGATTGATGATACTTAGGAATGAATAGGTGTGGGCCAAATTCTAGAAAGAAAGTGAGTTAAGGTAAACTTTTAGTTTTAATTATATTTTGGAATCTTGGTGATTTTGTAGAATAAGTGAGATATATTATTTTAATTAAAAAGATAAAGATAAAATAAAAGAAGATAAAAAGGAGAAAAGTAAAAGAGGGCTCCATATTGCTACCCTAAAATCAAAAATGAAAATTAGAGAGTTAAGGGAGAGAAGAGACGTTTTCTTGGAGAGAAGAGGAAGAACTACATAAAACCTTAGTGCAAGGAAGGATTTGTTGTACTTTTCAAGTTAGATAAAGCACTAGGATTGGCCAAGGTATGGAGAAGCTTACCTTTGTTTGTTAATTATTGTATGTTATGTGTGTTATTGGTTATTTTGATTAATAATCCTTTGTGATATATGTTTATATGATTATGATTATGGTTGTATGTTGCTCTTGTTGGGCAAGGGTTTATTTATGCATGGGCATAGGGTTTATGTAATATTTGTGTTGGGTTATCCCTATGAATGTATGTATGGTTGTTGGGTTATCCCAATGTAGGGTTTGATGCTAAAGGAGGATAAAGTTATGAAGCTTGGGGTTTTCCATGCAAATGTATGTGTAAGGGTGTGGTAATAATCATATGCATTATAATTGTGTTGTTTGGGTTATAATATGTATAATGATTGAATTTGGATGATTCAAATGTTATGATGTATGTGTTTGAGTATGTTTACAAGGGTATGTGATGCTTGAATGCATGAATGATGTTTTGGGGGAGTTCCCTCGTGATTTAAGGTTGTTGCATGAGTGGTTGCAGACTTGAATTATATCCAGGTTGTGTTTCGTTTCGCAGATAATCGATTATCACTAATGATAATCGATTATCATAGTGAATTTGGTGAAAAATGGCGAATTTGATAAAGAATGGGCATGGTTCAAGCCTAGGAAGTAAGGGAATGTGTGGTACTCAAGGAATGACAGTAATGGGTATGTTTATGGTCAATTTTGACTTGGAATTACGAGTGGAGAATGAGTGAGTGTTGGGATTTACCTGAGTATGTGATTGATGAGCATGGGAATGAAGGATAAAGTCTACTTGTTATACCTAGTAAATCCCAGTGTTATTTGCGGATAGGTGCTTCCTTTTGACTTGTGTGCACTAGAAGGGTTATTCAGGTATTAAGCCTTCCTTGTGTGGGGCTGAAGGTGTCTTCCTTGTCCTTGGGTGGCGGGACTACATGTTCCTTGTTGGATTGCGGGATTACTCGAATGAATCTGTATGAGGAATCTACATATGGGTTTAAGGGGAATCTACAACCGGTGAGGTAGGGTATGGTGTTGTTCATGACTGGGATAGTCATGATGGTGGTGTATCTATGATGGTGATCATAGTGATTGAGATGCTCCAGGTGACGCTATGTGATAGCATGTTACTATAATAGTATAGTAAGTAGTTAGCATAGGTGCTAATGAGTGAATAGACATGGAGTCTGTGTGTGAGATGTTAATGATGACATCCAGGGTTAGAGGTCGAGGATCGAAGATTTATGATCAAGGATCGAGTAATTCATTTGATTGAATTGTTATGTTAGAGGATTAGGAAACCTATTTTTATTGCTACTATGTATGAGGTGTTTGATTATTATTGATTTATTCAATATGTTTATATCATGTTATTATGATTGTTTTATCGGTAGCTTATCCCATACATATTTGCGTTTGTGAATGATATTATCAATGATGATCGTATAATGCGTTATACGTAAGCAAATGATGTTGCAGATAGTGCTTAGCATGATAAATTCGAGAGATGATGGGAGACAAAAAGGGGATTTTATTTATAGGTATTAGTTTTGAACTTTGAAACAATTTAATTAGAGTCATTTTATTTCCTTCGTTATTTTCATTAGACAAATATTTTGGAACTATTATGTTTTATGCACGTTTAAATGTTGAGTTTTTGAAATAAGTTTCCGCATAGTTTGAAACTTTTACTCGTTTTTTAATAACCCATGACACCCTAAATAGTGGGATGTTACATAAACTTTTTTTTCCTTGGTCGTAAATCATGCTTAGAACATGTTATAGCCTATAGGCAATGTATTTAGTTTTGCAACTCAGTCCTATATGGTTCTTTTTAAGAGTTGTAATTATCTAAATTTTGCTAGGCATTATAGGTCCAACTCATGATCCAAATTATCAAAAGTTCATTGTTGAGTAGATCATTGTTGTTGGTAGCCTAATATTACTATAAATTGTTTTTTTTTCCTTTTCTCCTTAGTCGTAAACCATGCTTACAACATGCTATAGCTTATTAGCCATGTATTTAGTTTTGTAACTCAGTACTATATGGTTGAAGTTAAAAGTTGTAAATATTTGAATTTTGCCAGGAAGTGTCCAAGTTATGAAACTAGGAGATAAATACTTTACTTTAAAAAACTTGTTCTGATGATAATTTGAAAAGGACTATTTTCATAATGGAATGTTTCATCGACAATGTATTGTCACAAGTTCTCAAATTTTGCTCGTGTAATTTGATTAATTTTTAATTGGTTTTGTCACAACATCATCTTATTTTAATCAAAGCCGATAGACTAATTATATGGGTAATAGTTTGTGTTAATCAAGATTATGGTTAAACCTGCTTTGTAACATAGCATAGGTTTTTCAATCTATATTTATCAATATATATAATTAATTCTAGTTGTTCTGATAACCACAATTTTTTTAAGGTATGAGCAAAGCATAGATAAGATTAACGATTATATTTTGTGTTTCGGTATAATTATTGGGGCCGAGATGCCAACTTGATGAATGACATCTTCTCCTTCTCGCAATGCAGTTATCCTTATATCTTCTTCTTGCACAGGGCTCTTCGGGGAGAATGGAGTGGATACCTCTGAAGGCACTCCGACGCTCAAGTTAGAAAAAGGAATGACGGAACCTTTTTGGTTCAATAATAAAATCAATATTTTCTCTCCTCTTCCTGAATTACCAAAAACGTCTTGTATGTTTTATCTCCAATCAGCTTCGTGTGTTGATACAGTGGTGGCGAAAGTTTCCACGATTGGGTGGTCAAGTGTCATCTTGATGACGGAAGATAGTTGTGCTTTCTCTCTTGAGTGACTTAACTTGGACATGAGATCTGCTCTTGCATTTTGTTCCCTAGGCACATGAATGATGTTGACATTGACAAAGTCTTTGAGGAGGGGGTTTGCCTTGTGAAAGTAGCGCAACAATTGATTGTCTTTGACCTGGTAGGTTCTGTTCATATGACCGACCACCAATTGTGAATCCATCCTGCATTCTAATCGAGCGACTGTTAATTTTTTGGCTAGAATTAAACCAACAATCAAGGCTTCATATTCTGCTTAGTTGTTGCTGGCTTGAAATCGGAATGTGATGGCTTGCTCGATGATTAGGTCGTTTGGTCCTTCTAGCACAATACCAGTTCTCCCTCCTCTTTTGTCCGAGGATCCGTCCACGTTAAGGAGCCATATCAGATCTAAGCTGTCAGGTATGGGTGTTAGTTCGGCTGCAAAGTCTGTCAGGTGTTGTCCTTTAATAGACCCTCAAGGTTCAAAACGTAGTCCGAACTGAGAAAGTTCTACTGACCGTGAGACCATCCTTCCTGTCAGGTCGGGTTTCCTGAGGATCTTGGCGACTGGGTGATTAGTTCGTACGATCACCTGATGGCTCTGGAAATATGGTCGAAGTCGACGTGACGCCATGAGCAGGGCCAAGGCTACCTTTTCGATTTGGGAATATCGCTCCTCCGCCCCCTGTAACGTTCTTCGGACAAAATGTATCTTGTACTCGACCACATTCCTGAAAATGGATTTATCCGAAGACCTGATAGCCCCTTTCAACGAGCAGATTGTAGGTTTCGCAGGTGAAAGAGTGGACACTCGGGGATACCTCGACCTAAGGACTCTACTCGGAAAGGACAGAGAAGCAAGAGAGCTACGAGTCAGGTTCTTACTGGTAGAGGCAAATACTTCGTATAACGCCTTACTAGGACGACCCTGCTTGAACGCTTTCGGAGCCATAGTCTCTACCTCTCATCTAGCTATGAAGTTCCCTATAGAGAGAGGCACCGTGTGTATGGTAAGGGCTGATCAGCGAACGGCTCGACAATGTTACGTTGTCAGTTTAAAGGTCACACCTTTCATGCCACCAAGAAGAGCCAAAGGAGCCGAAACGACTGCGATTGACTTGGATCCCAAAACCAATATAGACGAGCGTCTCCATCCACAGGGTGACGTCAAAACATTCCAGCTGAGAGCAGACACATCAAAAACCACGACCATCGGTGGAAGCCTAGAGTCGCACGATGAACATGATCTGACAAAGATGCTAAAAACCAACGCCGACCTATTTGCATGGGTGGCTGCAGATATTCGGGGGATCCATCTAGGAAAAATGACACATAAGTTGTCAATCTTCAGGGAAGCACGTCCGGTAGCTCAAAAGAAACGAAGATTCAGGGAAGAAAAACGAGAGGCCATAAAAACAGAAGTCAACAAACTGATGAACGCCCGATATATCAGAGAAGTAACTTACACGACGTGGTTGTCGAACGTTGTCATGGTCAAAAAGCCGAACGACCAATGGAGAATGTGCGTGGACTTCACCGCGCTCAACAAAGCATGTCCTAAGGATTCATATCCCCTTTCGAGCATTGATCGGTTGGTAGATGGGGCCTCAAGACATACAGTACTAAGCTTCCTTGATGCGTATTCGGGGTACAACCAAATCCTCGTGTACAAACCCGATCAGGATAAAACAACCTTCATTACCGAACGCGTCAATTACTGTTATGAAGTAATGTCGTTCGGTCTGAAAAATGTAGGAGCCACCTACCAACACCTTATGGACAAAGTCTTCTACCACCAAATCGGCAAATGCATGAAAGTCTATGTAGATAATATGGTCATCTGAAGTCAATCTGTGGAACAACATCTCAAAGATTTGGCGGAAGTCTTCCTCCAGGTACAATGATATAACATGCGATTAAAGCCATCCAAATGTACCTTTGGGGTCCTGGCTGGGAAATTTTTGGGTTTTATGCTAACATGCAGGGGAATCGAGGCCAACCCAGACAAATGCAGGACCATACTGGAAATGCAGAGCCCACAAAACCTAAAAGAGGTACAACGTCTAGTTGGCCGAATGACAGCATTATCACGCTTCATTTCGAAGTTGGCCGAACACATCAGGCCTATCTTGAAGAACATGAAGAAGGGCACCACCCGACACTAGGACGACGAGTGCGAAGAAGCCTTCGGTGCTGTTAAACACATCCTCACCAACCCTCCAATCATGGCACGACCAATGGCAGGATTTGACTTACAGCTGTACATCGCAGCATCCCACCATGCCGTAAGTGCCGCTTTGGTACAAGAGACCCCCATCCTTAACTTGATATATTTTGTCAGCAGAACGTTACAGGGGGCGGAGGAGCGATATTCCCAAATCGAAAAGGTAGCCTAGGCCCTGCTCATGGCGTCACGTCAACTGCGACCATATTTCCAGAGCTATCAAGTGATCGTCCGAACTAATCACCCAGTCGCCAAAATCCTCAGGAAACCCAATCTAGCAGGAAGGATGGTCTCATGGTCAGTGGAACTTTCTGAGTTCGGACTATGTTTTGAACCTCGAGGGTCTATCAAAGGACAGCACCGGGCATACTTTACAGCCGAACTAACACCCATACCTGACAGCTTATAGCCGATATGGCTCCTTAACGTGGACGGATCCTCAAACAAAAGAGGAGGGGGAGCTGATATTGTGCTAGAAGGACCAAACGGCCTAATCATCGAGCAAGCCATCACATTCCGATTTCAAACCAGCAACAACCAAGCAGAATATGAAGCCTTGATTGTTGGTTTAATCCTAGCCAAAGAATTGATAGTTGCTCGATTAGAATGCAGGATGGATTCGCAATTGGTGATCGGTCATATGAACGAAACCTACCAGGTCAAAGACAATCAATTGATGCGCTACTTTCACAAGGCAATCACCCTCCTCAAAGACTTTGTCAATGTCAACATCATTCATGTGCCTAGGGAACAAAATGCAAGAGCATATCTCCTGTCCAAGTTAACTTACTCAAGAGAGAAAGCACAACTATCTTTTGTCATCAAGATGACACTTGACCATCCAGTCGTGGAAACTTTCGCCACCATTGTATCAACACACGAAGCTGATTGGAGACAAAACATACAAGACGTTTTTGATAATTCAGGAAGAGGAGAGAAAATATTGATTTTATTATTGAACCAAAAAGGTTCTGTCATTCCTTTTTCTGACTTGAGTGTCAAAGTGCCTTCGTAGGTACCCACTCCATTCTCCCCGAAGAGCCCTTTGCAAGAGGAAGATAAAAGGATAATTGCATTGCGAGAAGGAGAAGACATCATTCATCAAGTTCGCATCTCGGTCCCAACAATTATACCGAAACAATTTGTTTTTTTTTTAGGATGCTTCAAATTGTTTGGGGAATTTCTGTAAGCTTCATTAGCATAATTTTGCTACCAATTTTATGGAAATGCTGCAGAACATGTTGTGTCAATCATATTTGGTTACAAGAACAAGTTGGTATGGTTTGTCAATTTATAACATGTGAGCTTAAGTTTAGTTTAAAATTAATGAATGGTACTATGTGGTGAATAATTTAACACCCCGATTTCTAGGATTCCTAAACTGACTTACGAGGCACAAAAATTGAAACGGACCGAGTTCTTAGAACTCTAAATTCACAAGAGCAAGAAAATAGAACTAAATGATACATGCATAACAATTTTTGTGCATAATCATTGACTGAAGTAAAGAGGATAGAAAAACGAGAATAAACTTACTTACTCTAAAACAAAAATTGATCGGTTGGATTTGTAGACCTTGACATCGTGATCGTCTAGGCACCTTCTGATCGTGAAACAGATGACTCGGGAGTTAAAACTCTTAGAGAGAAGGTAGAGAACTCTAGAAAAGTGGTTTCTAGAGGGATGATATGTTTTAAAATAATGAAACTCGTTTATATCACAATTATTTTTAATAAAACTCTTTAATATTATAATAACCGAGTGTCACTATTTAGACTACAACCATTTCTAAAATATCATTTCGTGGAGTTTTACAAATGAATTTTAGAACTTTTTTATATTAGAATATTTAAAAAAGTATTATATATATATAAATATAAAAGAAATATTACATTAATCAAATAACTCAAGAACAAATTTCATTACTTGTCATAATTTTTATTTTATTTCGTTTGATCCGAATATTCAAAATTTTCATTTTCTTTCTCTTTCTCTTTCTTTTCTTTCTTTCTTCAATCTTTAATCAAACAAAACATATTATCTTGCTTTCTTTCTCTTTTTCGTTCGATCCTTAAATCAAATAAAACACTACTACAAAATCATCCCCCTTATAGAAAATAATTATTTTGAAGTTTATAAATAGAATTTTGAAATCATTATTTAGAAGTCTACTTTTTTAAGACTGTAACACAAAATAACTTTGCTAGAACAATTATAAATTCAAATTCAAACTACAGTAACCCTTGAACTACGGTAACATAGTTGTAGCACACAGATTTCTTCATTGATAACCTAGTCAAAATCACCAAATTACAAGACAAAATTTTTTGACAACAGCTAGAAGAAAGTACTTCAAATATATATATATATATATATATATATATATATATATATATATATATATATATATATATATATATATATATATATATATATATATATATATATAGTGTCAGTTAGTTCTCTTTTGTTCTTTCATTGATTGAAAATATATATGGTGATCACGTGTAGTCTTATTCAGGAATGTCTATTTCATATTTTGGGACCATTTATGGAACTATATATCATAGTTATATAATTGAGACCTTTTTATTCTGTGGCTAAAAACCTAGGCTAGCTGTTTTTAAATATGAACATTAAGACAAAACATAGGACAAAAATAAAGGGAAATTATTTAAATTTATTATTTTCTAACTATTTTATCACTTCCAAAACACATAAAATTACACAACTTAAATAAGTTTCTGATAGAAAAATTATTTTATTTTTTAAAATAACAATTTATGACTTATATATGTATTTTATTTATCTTATATTATTTATGTATTTGTCAAAATCATCAACTCATGTTCATAGTTAACACCAATAGCTTATTATTTCATGAGTGTCAAAAGTAAAAATATATTAACGACTATAAATAAATTATTTAATTTGTTTTTCGGATTTCAAAAACTTATTTAAATGGAATAGAAGTATTGTAATTATTATTTTGTGACTTAAATAAATTTTAAAGCGTATAAATTTGGAAAAGGTATCTAGTAAAGAATGTCATCATATACTAAAAAAACATGTAAATAACAAAGAGTATTTTAGTATTTACCTGGTTTTATTTATTTAGGTGATAGTTTCCAAAAATGTTATAAATTTTGTCTCATAAAATAAAGTATAATATGATAGTTGAAGATGAACAACCACAACAACCACCGTCATTTTATATCATATATATTCAGTGATGTTTTAAAAAAAAAAAATAACGATAGTTAAAATTTTACTGGAAAACAAATTCAAAAATCTTAAACTCTACAAGGCTCAAACTTACAAATAATATTAGAGAACTTAAGCAAAATTTATTAGATAACTTAAAACAAAATTTAACCATATTATAAACAACTGAAGAACATTTAAGTTAATTTTATTGAGTTTTCCCTTTAATATACATATAACTTGTTTTTATATTTTCTGACAGAAACTGGTTTAGGATTTTCTAAACCAGCCAGTCTTTATAGTCTCAAGAGAATCAACTCCAAGTGCAGTAAATTTACACTAGTAAAAAATCGTAATTTTAACTCACATATTACGTTTCGGTTCTAATAAAACCGAAGCATATTAAAATACGGTGGCAGTTTCGTAAAATTTAGAGAACTATATGCCTCGGTTGTCAAGTAACCGAGGTCTAAAACGAATACTATCTCGGTTATTAAGATGAACCGAAGCATAAATCCACAAATATTATATTAATTAAATTTTTTTTCTAATGGTGACAGAAATACTGCCTCGGTTGGTAGAAAAGACCAAGGCATACAAGCCTTTACAGCCTCGGTCAAGAATAACCGAGGCATAAAAGCCTTTCTTATATCCGAAGGAGGTAATTTTCCCCCAAATGTTCATCTAAGGAAAACCTAGACTGCCTTCTTTCTCTCTTCGTCCAGCCTCGTTCTCGACCATTCCGCCGGCGGCATCATCTACTCCGACTGCGGCCTCGTCCTCGACCACTCCACTGGCGACATCGCCTTCTCCGAATGCGGCCTCGTCCCAGACCACTCCACCGGCGACATCCTCTGCTCCAAGTGCGGCCTTGTCCTCGAGTCCCACTCCACCGGCGACATCGTCTTCTCTGAGTACGCCCTCGTCTCAGACCACTCCACCGGCGACATCCTCTGCTCCGAGTGCGGACTCGTCCTCGAGTCCCACTCCATGGACGAGATCTCCGACGGGCGACAACAACCCCAACCGTCCTTGAGTCTAGATCCCCTCGGGACGATGACGGTCACGACACCCACACAGCCGCGAGATCGGTGGTTTCCAGCGAGAGAGAAACGATGGTGGACGCGGCGGCGGCGAGGACGCGACGACAGCGACAATTGCTCGATCTCCCTCACCATCTCTGTTTTCTCTCCTACCGTTTGACTTTCTGCGATTTGAGTTTGGCTTCTGCTATTTGAGTTTGGTTGCTGCAATTTAAGTTTCGTTTCTCCGATTTTTGAGTTTCTGGGTTCTGTGTGCAGGTTGGGGTGGAGAAGATTGAATCATGGAGGCACGATTTAGGTTCTGGGTTGCTGTTATGGTGGTTCTGGGTTGCTGTTTTGGGTTGCAGGTTGTTGTTCTGGGATATGGGTTGCACTTCTGGGTTACTTACTCTCATGCTAGAAATATTTGGTGAAGCAGAAGAAGTGCCAAAACCACGTTTCTGTTGCTCTGATTTTTTCTTCTTGCAGTTGCATTTTTGTGAATCTTGGTCACCAAATCCTTCTGCTTGAACTGAACTGTGTTAACTAAATTTAAAAAAAAAATAAAAAAAAAGTGTTACGGTCCCGGTTATCTAAAATTCGGGGCATAATCTTACCACGTTTGTCTCGGTTCATAACCGAGACATAAAACCTACATTTTTTTACCCTGTCTGTTTATGCACCGGTTGCAAAACTGGTGCCTATAACCAATTTTAACCGGCGCTGTATCCTCTTCCTGTACTAGTGTTAGATAGAATAAAATGGAAACAAATGAAAAAAAGATAATTTTTTATATAAAGTGACATTTCAAAATGACACAATTTTAAATAATAATATGACAATAAAAAAATATGATTGTAAACGTCATATTAATTATAGATGTATATTTTGATGATTATCGAACTAATATATTCCGTTATATGAAAAACACTGTCATATACATTATTTTTTTTAGCATTATGAGTTTTTTGTAATTTTTTTACCATTTTAAGATTTTTTTTTTAATCTTTCCCTTGGTGTGTTGATATCTCTACTACATTGCTTAATCAATGTTGGTGTCATGCCATGTTAAAATGCTAAACACCATGTCAGTCTGTTACTACAAAAATTAATTAGTTAACAAAAATCTTGGGTTAAAGAGTTATTGAATAATTCTTAAAATTACGAACAAATTTTCATTGGTACTCATTTCAAATAACTTTTTTATGCTTAGAACATGTTTACGTCTTATTTTACTGTATAAATATCATTTAAACAAGTAGGTTACATCATATTTTGACAAATGACAACCTGATATTCCAATTTAGATTTGTGTTTGAATAATGAACGAGATGACATCATGAATCAAATAGCTTTGTTTTATTTTATTCTTATTTTTGCGTGTATGATGGCATGATGATTCATGGAAACAGTGAGATTGGAATGTAGTAAAGTAGGAGTTCATATAGTGCAGCACACCAACCACACACTTGGCATATATAATATATGATATTTGATTTATAACATGCTGAAACATATGCCACTGTTACTGTTAATGTGTTCTAGGTTTCTGTTGATCTCCATAGCATGATCCGGATCGGAAGGGAAAACAGACACAGCTTGTCTGAATTTTGGTCACTGTCGATGCCATCTGTTAAACTAGGTAGTTTTTAATTAAGAATATTAAATATGTGTTTCATAAATTTACAATAGTAAATATTCTGTCATCATGTTATGAACTCTAATGGTTATATACGAAAAAACAAAACACTCATGTTTAAGATTTTTCTCACCAAATGTAACAATGAATTAGTTACTATTTTAAACAATTATATTCTTCATGAATGAAATACTGGTAATTGTTACACGATTGATGATGGTAGAAAACTTGATACATGTATCAAATATAATTATAACCCAAAATCATACTACAAACCCTAGAAAGAAAATTTATCAAGAATTAAGATAAAAATATAATTGTATACAAGATAATCATAAATTCAAAGTAGAAATATCATGAATCTAATATACTCTATTTGATTAATTTCAAAACACTTTAGGTTAAACATATTCTTCAAAGACTAACACTTATATATACTAAGAACTTTTGATCTATAGATGGATATCAACTTCAAAGGGTAAGTTCATTGTACAATCATTCTACACTTACAAATGTGTCGTGTTAGTGTCAAAACTCTGTCTCAACTTCTCATCAATCAAGCCAAAATATTACTTTCCAAACATAGATTACTTAATACTTCAAATCATCGACTAACTCAATATATGATGCAAGTATTAAATCATCCAATCCAATCATAACATATACGTCAATTAAATGCATTACCAATAATTATTTAAATTCAAGCTCAAAATAAACAAAATATATTACACAAATAAACATTTATGTACACGCATGCCAAACAAATCAATTTGAGCTTAAATATATTTCTCAGTTTACTCACGTAACTTGAGCAAGTTATTATCGCTTGAACAACCTATGTTCTTCAAATACAGACAAATTTTTGCCAGAGGAACAATTTGTCTCTTTGAGAAAAAAAAAATTAAGATGTACCTTGTTCGCATTTTCACTTGATAAAAAACAATTCAAAAGGGAAGAAAGTGAACTAGAAACAATTATTCAAATTTTTTTAGAAATAAAAAAATATTACAAAAACTAAAACAAAAAATCCTCACATTTTATAAGAATTTAGATCAATTATTTCATATTTTATAGGGATGAAATTAAAAAAAAATGTCGGAATTAAAAATAAATAAAAAACTAAAATACATATTTTTAATCTATAAAAAGTATTATAAAGTCTTAATTGTTTTTTTTAAAACATTCATTAATGAGATCACAAGTTTTAATTTATTTTCTTGTCTACTCAGTAAATATTATCTACATGAATTAAAAGATTAAATCAATATCCCCATTTGTTTTATAACTATATATTTAAAAAACTTCTGGCATATATATACCAGTAATTTATCAGTTTCTACAAGATAACAAGAATACAGAAGAATTGACAAAATTACTAGTGATGTGATCTTAGGAAGACAAATAAACGAAAGAGTGAAAGAAAGATTGAAAAAGGAAGAATAGTCATAAGACATTAGTTAGGAGTGTAAAATAATTGGAAGAATGAGAGATGAAAGTGATGAAAATGGGAGAAGATGTTCTTGATATTAGGTGTTTGAGCATGAAAAGAGGAATACCAAGGAGTGTGTCTGTGAAATGGTGGTGAAGTGGCCCCACTCTGCTACTTGAAAAGCAAATGGTGACCCTCTATTTTGGGGAGAATGATGTGCTTTTTCAATGAACAAAACTGCCGCCATATTTGTGTTATTCTAAGCTGGCTTCGTCTCTTTGCAGAGTGGCGTAGTACCACAAAAGTTAGAGACACTTTGCTAAAAGACCATGCATGAATCAATACTTTATATATATCATCACCATAATCATCTTTTGGGACCATACTACTCTACCTCACCATCTTTATAACTACCCTCAATTTTCACTCTTTTTCTTTTCTTTCCCTGCATTTATTCTCTCTCTCTCTCTACCTCTCTCTCTCTATATATATGTAGAATGGTTGATGAATAGTATAATTGATCTATGTCAAAGTATGTCCTTTTAAGTCATTTTTTTAGTATATTATTACAACATGACTTGTGATCACCATTAAAACCCTAAAGTTAATTATATTAGTAATGAAAATAATTTATTGTATTTATTCATTTCTTATATATATATATATATATATATATATATATATATATAGTTCAAAAAATTATGCATTTTAGGGTGATGGTGGTGGATGGTGTTTGTTAATCTCCTAACAAAGCAATGTTTAACACTCTTGAAATGGTTTTGTTGTATAAAATTTACCTGATAAATTTTTTTATTGCAATTTAATTTAGAATCAAGATAATACTATGTTGGTTTAGATGAAAACGGGTATACAAATATTTAATTTATTTATACACGTATAATTGTCTCACTTATGAAAGAAAGGTTTAATTAAGTCCATGCATACTACAAAATTGAAAAATGTTTATTATTATGATCAAATTTTATCATAATCAAGTGTATCTCCTAAACATATGATGAGCCGTTTATCTTAATTTTTTATGTGTGAAAAGGGATTACATTTTTAAGGAATCTTTTATTTTGAGAGATTAAGATTTGAATTTGTAAAAAAAAAATGATAAGCAACAACATTGATTTATCAAATTTGAAAGTGGCCCCATCATGTGGAGACCAGTTTGACCTTGACTGTTGAGTCATTCATTTGGAAGAGGCTCTTTGCTTTCTAGGGTTTTGAGCTTTTTTTAACATTTTGCTTAAGGGCAATCTTCATTCATGGAGTTAGATTTGAGGACCACTTTTCCACTCTTTTCCCATGTACCCTATTTATTTCTCAATGGACCATTCCTCTTCAAAATTGGTGAAACTATGTGTTTACTAAATAGTAAATCAAATTGAAACTATGTGCCATACTTTTCCTCCATATTTAATTATAACACTGTTTTTCATCAAAATATTCTTCTTTTGTTTCGTAGATGATAATCAAAAGTCATGAATGGCCTCATTCTTTTCTTTATTATATAAGGATAAATTTTAAAACATTATAATAAAACTATATTAATTAATTACCTTCCTTAATAAATACGAAATTAATTAGCTGTCTTAAACATAATTCAAAACAATCTTATTCATAAAATGTTCCAATAGAGATCTCAATCCATGCATTATGCTGCTCTTGATTATTTTCTTAGGAACCATGATTACTTTTACAAAGGTTGTCATGAAAGTTTTCTAAAAAAATTCTCTTCCTTGAAGACTAATGCATTTTTCTATTTTCATGATTGTTGGGAGTTATAAGAATGATTCTTGCTATTACGTAAACTTAATTACTTTTATCTTTTTCTCCCTTGTACACTTCAACATCTGTCAGGAAGCACAAATAATAAGACAAAAGAAAGTGAAATAAAATTAAAAATGTAATAATTGTACCAACTTGATTAACAACAAAAATATAAATACTAAAAAAATGGAAATAAATTTATTCCACAGCATTATGTACCTTTTGATTAAAATTTTGGAAATCATGAAACTAAACAATGCTTATAGAAAAGAAGAGAAAAACATAGTAAAGTTATTATCTTTCAACTACGGTGTTAATTATAAATTCAAATCTTCTTATATGTGATTTGAATTTTTTTTAATTATATTATATTGAAGTAGTTATTAATCAAATAATATTATTAAGTTTTTAATGATTTAAATTTATTCAATCAACAATAACTGTAATAAAATATTTTAATAAACCAGGAAACTGAAACTTTATTAATTAAACTAATTTATTTATTTATATTTTAATGCGTTTGTCTTTTTTATAAGCAAAGATTTATATTAAAATTATTTGAGATACTTCAATCTATGAACAAGATATATACAAAAATATAGCAAAAAAACCCATTAGGTATTCTCCTACATCCTTCTAGCCTGAACATATGGTTTCACTACACTTTTCTTGTTCATTATCCAAGTCCTACACTTTTGCTTTTTGACCAAGTACATTAAAAGTTCTATCAAGATGTTGCCCTAATTTTCGTCTTGTTCTCTTGGGCATCACCAATGTTTAATTATGCTCCATCTATGTGCTTTTGCATTAAGGTAAATTTTTATACTTTACTACATCATATCTTCCACTAGTGTGTGTATCTATTTTGATCGTGCATTATTATTCTTAGGTAGACTAATTATTATGTATACACAATTTTCTTTCTTTTTCCCCTTATGAAATAAACATAGGGTTATTTTCCATTTCTTTCTTATATTTGTTTTATTAAAATTCCTTTGTCAAAGAAAGTACATTGAAGAAGAAGATGTATTGTTTCTTTTCACTAGATGAGTATCTACTTGTACTTGTTTCGATGATTCTCACTCATTGTACTTACTTTCATTGTATTCCTTTTTACTTGTACTATCAATAGTTGTTGTTTTTCTGTGTCCTAGGTTCTTTTCTTTGTGGATAAATAAGTTTGTTGATAATTAGTATTTGAGTGTGTGATCAGCATTAACATTTTTTCACCTAAAGATATCTTGGGATTTTTGAAAAAGTATCAAAATATTAGGAAAACATTTAAATACTATGTGAAATATTGAAATGATCCAAATAACTTATTCTAAAATTTCTTAAAAAGTTATTTGAGTGAATATTCAAACCCCTCCTTTATAGTATTTAAATACTTACAAAGACTAGTGTTCTTATCACTATTCGTTAAGGAGTCTTTAGAATAGAGTATGCGACTCTCAGTTGAATTATATCTTCTGATAAGAAAACTACTATGCTTCAAAGAAAAACAGAGAAAATTTACTCACAAAAGACCTTGTGAAATATAGGTTTTTTCTGCTTTTATATATATATTTTTATCATAAATACGGTGTAGTATTCTATATTTTTTATTCTTTATTTATTTTATTTTTTATTTTAATAAATCTTTTATATAATTGATATACTTTGAAAATGTCAGATTGACTGAAATATCAATATACATAACTATACCTGATTCCTAATATGGGTTTATTTTGAATTTTCTCATAATCGCTCTCACAATAGCTTTATCCTTCTCTTATGTTTTTTGTTGAACCTACTATTACAGGCATTTATGATAATTATGATAATGAAAAATCAATAATGATAATTTTGGAAAAACTTGCATTATTTTGTATTTTTAGTGTGATACAAAATCATGGAAATGGGTAAAAGCCATTCCTTAGCACAAGGCAGAAGGTACCTTTTGGTGTCACATTCATAGGAAACATGGCACAGCAAACTATTGTGATTTTATTTGCAGGCACACACGTGGGGTTGGTTACTTTCTCTCTCCATGGACTAAGATCACACAAGAAAGAAAGTAACTTCCTTTCTTTCTACCCTTAAGGGTTGGTTACTTTCTCTCTCCATGGACTAAGATCACACAAGAAAGAAAGTAACTTCCTTTCTTTCTACCCTTAACGTTCAAACTAGTACAAAGGACGAGGTTCAAACTTCGAAGACAATTCTCAGCATTGAAGCTAAAACAAATGCCTTTTTGCGTTGATTCTTGAAATCAACCCCTTTTGGGTTTCCCAATAGAGTAAAACAAAGAACAAGCCGACGAATCATAGCCTTTGTTACACACCTCAAAAAATAATAATATATCTCAATGAAGGGGCACATGAGATTCTATTCCATTCTCCCTTTTGACTGTTTCCCTTTTATCTCTTTTCTATTTATTGTTTCTGAATTTTTCATTCCAATTTCTTGAGTAGAGAGGACCCTACTCCCTATTTGCACCTATTCCTATTTCTTTGTCCCCTCTTCTATCCTTTTGGAAACCATCAAATATTTTGTTTGGTATATATGTCAAGTTTTATGGTTCTTTGCAAGAGAAACTTTGGACCCTTTTGTTGCAGACGAGAGTAAGAGTTCTCAGTTTAACATCTATTATTCAGGTTCCTTTTTCTTCCTTTCTCAGTTTATATTCCTTCTCTAGGAATACCCTGTTGGATAATTGATGTTTGAAGGGCATTGCACTGCAAGTTGACTTCTGTAAGGATCACATTTGGAATTTATACCCCTTTTCAGGGGTGACAATGTTTTCTCGAAATGACTGAGATCTTCTTCTTTGGTGAATGCCATTTTTGTGTGATACTGTTCTGATTTGTTGGATTTGGGTTCATGGCTAAGAATTTATACTTGCTGCACTTCTTAACATTTTTGGGCATTTGTGAATTCATTCTTTTCCAATTTGTGTCATACTCTATGTATTTCAATAATCTGAGCGTATCAGTTTCGTTTGGTGTGAATGCTTTCAGATGCCAATTTTCTTGTGAATAGTTAAATAATCATGAAATGGGTGTTGATTAATTTCGTGTGATCCATTGGGAATTTAGATGGACAACGAATTTGAGGATAGACAAGAAGAAACAGTTTCAGATATCATACGAAGCAATCAGCAGAGGAAAAAGCAGGTTTCTTTCATTCTTTCTCCCTCTTTCTTTTCTTGAAAATATTGTTTATTTTATCTTCAGTTTAATTGCAATCTTCTTCTTTTTTTGCCTTTGTTTGTGTCTCTTATTCACTCGAGTCATGTGACGGAGTGTGTATTGGTTATGCAATTTCATGCTTATTCCAATAACTTGATTAAATGTTTACTCTATTTTTCTTTTGGCAATTAATCCTCTGAATGTGATTTCAGTCGTTTCTGTGGAAAGTTTTGGCCATGAGAGAGAGAAATGGAAGGACAATGGAGAGAGGTTCAAATTATTCCCTTGGTGAGTTCTATTGAAATTCACTCTGTTTTTAACAAGACAGAGAGGTTGACAGCATTACACAACATTCTGGTCATGTTTACGAACGAAGATGTCAAAAAGATAGAATAATATTTTTGAATTATGGGTGTTTTGACATAGACATTGTTAATTTCTTTTGGTTACTCTGTTGGAGATATCATACAGAAATATGCTCTCTTCCCTGAAAAGGTGGAATCACTACTATCCCATTAAAGAGAATATTTATTGGAATCACTACTTTTCTGTTGAAGAGAATATATATTACTTCTTTATTTCCCTTTGACTTAAACCTTTTCTTCTTCCATCTTCTGTACAAGCACGACGTTTATTAAAAAACCATCTTAGTTGTAAAGATCAGAAGATGAGCTGGCCTAACTGATAACTGAAAGTTCAGTGTGGTAAGAGGGGAACATCCTCAGTTTTTTTAATGTAAATTCACAAGAATGTCTTCATGTACTTGTGTCTCAGGTGGTGAAATAAATGAAGCAAGTTGAATGGATTCATTTTCCTTTTCACTGTTTCATCTTGGCACAAAATATTCTTTCTCACTGTTGAGAGAAAATAAGTGGGCATTGAGAAAGGCATATATACCTTTCCTGCTTTGTTTCTTAGAACTTATCTTTCCATTTTCCCTTTGGACAAGGATATTTTTTAGAAATGAGAAATAAAATAGATTAGTAGTTGTTATGGCTTCATTGACTAGTTAACGGTAATAATTCGAGCATCTACTGGTTTGCTCCAAATTTGAGAATATATTACAGTACAAACTTTTTACCATAATGACCTATCCTTATCTTAACCTTTACTGTTTGTAGATTCCCTCAGTATTAGAGGATGATGTTAAGAGCAATAGAACCTCACCCTTCACATGTTTCAGAAACACCATTCTAGAGGTTCATCTTGTTATGATCACTTAGACCAATCTCTGACTTTTCTTGTAGATGTACTTTCTGATCCATCCATTGAAAATCGAGGCTCAGAACCTTCTATGTCTTCTACTGAAGCAGTTCAAAATCTCAGGTATATTTATATCAAGAATTGATCTTTTTTATTTTATAAAGAAAGTATAATATTTGGTGACCAGATTAATGATTGCAGTTATTTGTATATCAGAGTTTTTGCAGCAACATGGAATGTAGGAGGCCAATGCCCCACTATGAACCTTGATCTTAGTGATTTTCTTCAGGTTCGAAATGAACCAGATATGTATGTTTTGGGGTATGCTCTCTCTCTCTCTCTCTCTCTCTCTCTATATATATATATATATATATATATATATATATATATATATATATATATATATATATATATCTCAGTTCTGATTTTAATCAATGAATAAGATTTTAGTCAACAAATTGCCCCGTTTTTTTCAAGAGAGTTAGCTACCCTTTCTTTCCTCACTTTCTCAAAAAGAAGGTCACTTATCATTTTGAATTTTAACTTTTGACCTTTCAGATTTGTCATGAAATGAATTTATTTGCACCATTTGCCATATGCCAATATAGTTGGTGCATGTGATGTTGTCTGCTTGAGCAATAAAAATGCTTTGAATATTGAGGAGCGCTTTGTTAGGCAGAAAGGTAGTCTAATAGTAGATTTCTGCTTTACAAGTTTGCTGAACTAAAAGGGAAAAAAGTATGTTTTAGATTGTCTAAAAAATAATCTTCTTTTAGGAGATTTTTTTAGTAAGCTACTCATTCTAGCTCTTCAAAATAATCTAAAAGCTTATATTAATGATGTGAACATTTTTCAAAAGTGGTTTTTAATTTTATAATAGCATACAAAAGTGATTCGTTTAAGAAAAAAAGTCTCAAACAAACTCACTCTAATTCACAATATAATATATCTTTCTCCAATTTTTCAGCTTTCAGGAGATTGTTCCTTTAAATGCTGGAAATGTGCTGGTATTAGAGGATAATGAGCCTGCTGCAAAATGGCTTGCTTTAATCAATCAATCACTCAATGGCCCTTCAGATTTGGCTTCAAACGGACTAAAACAAACTGGATCTTTTGGCGGGCCATTATTCTTCCAAAAGCCTTCTCTAAAGAAGATCAAGAAAACATTCAAGAAAATAAATGGAAAGAGGCTAAAAAGTTGTAACTGTGTTCTTGAAATGGAAAGGAAGGCTTCTAAGGATTTCTGTTTCCGTTGTCAAGAATCTAACTTCAATTCGGATGACTCTTCTACCGAAGAGGAGGACGAAAATTTTTCAATTCCTGTTGCCTTAGCTACTAGCCAGATGAAATACAGTCTTGTTACATGCAAACAAATGGTTGGAATTTTTGTAAGTGTCTGGATGAAGAGGGAACTTGTTCAGTATGTTGGCCATCTGAGAGTATGTTGCACTAGCCGCGGGATCATGGGTTGCCTTGGCAATAAGGTAGTCTTAAGAAGCTTGATTCTATTTCATTTAACTAAAGTTAATATAAAGTGTAAATAGGTAGAAAACAATTTCTTGACATAAAGTTGTAGTTACTATCTACATTACCATGCTTGTTTTGTGGCTGCAGGGGTGTATATCAGTGAGCATGTCTTTTTATCAGACAAGTTTTTGCTTTATCTGTAGTCATTTGGCATCTGGAGAGAAAGAGGGTGACGAGCTTCGCAGGAATCTTGATGTCATAGAGATTCTGAAGAACACTCAGTTTCCAAGGATTTGCAAGACAGCGCATAGTAGAATGCCTGACAGAATCTTAGATCATGAGTGAGCATCTTTCGAAACCATTTAAGACGAGTTTTAATACAAAAATTTCTCCAGTGCTTAATGACACTGAGAAATTTTCATATCATCATTGGTCCCAAATTTTCTGATTATGTGGGAAATGTTTTTCCTCCAGCCGAATCATATGGTTTGGGGACTTGAATTACAGAATCTCTTTGAGCCATGAGGATGCAAAAAGGCTTGTGGAAAAGAAGGACTGGCCTGCACTTTTTAACAAGGATCAGGTAGTTTCTTTTGACTAAGAATGTTGTGCTGATTTGACTATGATTTGTCATTGCCGTTGCGCATTTGGGTGATGAGCTTTTATGGTTTTCATTTTTATGAAAAATGGAATGGAAGATATTCATATTGATATACTCATAATCTTCTGAAAATTTAAGTGGAGTTCCATTTGTGTGCATCTGTGACTTCTAGCTACATTTCTGATTATGATGCATTGTACAATTTTCTCTTTTCACAGCTTAAAATGGAAAGGGAAGCAGGTCGTGTATTCAAAGGGTGGAAAGAGGGAAAAATCTACTTTGCACCAACCTACAAATATGCCTTTAACTCAGACACTTACTATGTTGAAGGTGTAAAGGTTTCAAAGAACAAAAGGAGAACTCCAGCTTGGTATGTCTCAGTTTGAAGAAATTAAGATATTTTCTTCAAATAAATATTAAACTTGTTACTTGCATTACTTTGGTCCCTAAGAGGTTCCATCTAATTCCAATTTGTCTTTGAAATTGTCAACTAGCTAACAGTTTACAAAAATTGTTATAACTTGCTAATAAGTTCACTTCTTGGATTTTATATATGATGTCATGAACGTTGCAAATGATTACCAATTTGTGTAAGAAACTAAAGAGTTTAACTAATGAAACTGTTAACCAGTTCAGATTTTCTGTTGTTTTTTATACTCTCCTTCTGCCAGAACCTTCAAAATACACTCATGTAAATATATTAAAAAAGGTTTTAATATATTTTAAAACATTAAAATTAGTATTCATCAATGTATTTTGAAGGTTCAACAGAGGAACAACATTAAAAACTCAATAGAGAATCCAAATTCATTGTCAACCAATCAAACATCAGTGTCCATGTAACATTTTGTAATTACACTGTCAGTGTATAATCTTTCAGGAACTTTTGAAACCAAATTGTGTATTCACTCTCTTTGAAATCTGAATAATTTAGAATATTGCAGGTGTGACAGAATCTTGTGGCATGGAAGAGGAATCCATCAACTTTCATACGTCCGCAAGGAATTTAAGTTCTCTGACCATCGACCTGTTTGTTCAACATTTAATGTAGAAGTTGAGGTTATGTTCAGACAGAAGAAAAAAGTTCCAACTTATAACTTTCAGAACATTGATGATCTTGTACCCACAAGAAGTCCATATTATTCTTGAAAATTCGTAAGTTACAAGCCAAATTTTACAATGATATCATAGCAAAAGAAGAAATGACTCTTGACACTGTTGCATGGTGTTGCAAGAGAAAGAATCTGACCCTTGTAAAGTGCCTTTTTGCAGTTTAGAAATTCAGTTTAGCTTCTGATTTCATCTGTTCACAGATTGTGTTCTTGTGCAAATCAATGCAAATAGATAAGAACAAGCTAGTGAGAATATTGAACTGTTTGTTTAATGTGTAAACAGGTACATTGGTGCACTAACAACAATGATTGCAAAACTGAACAATAAATATCAAAATTTTGGTTGCAGCTGACGGTGATGAAAAGTTTGAAGGTTTTGGAATGCATCAAGAAACTTGTTGCATCCAGAATAGAAGAAACTATGATATTGATGTAATAAAAATGTTATTAGAATTAACTTCTTTTTTATGAAAAAGGAAAATCAAGTTCCTACTAGCATATTCTAAGAAAAATATGTCAATGATTTATTTTTTGTCCTATAGGAAATTAGTATATTATTAACTATATATAACTATATTCCTAATGTTGCTAGTAGTGCTTTTAAGTGCTAACGAAGAGTATTAATTAAAGTATTTTTTTTCCTTTTATATCTCTGTTCCTTGCAAGATCGTGTTAACGAAAATTCTACAAAAAAGAACCCTAATAATTAATCATTATCTCCTACGATTATAAAATTTCTTAATCTTTTAAACTGAAGCTATTTATTTTTTCTTAAAAACAATTTTTCTCTTCTATTTTGTGCAATTTAACTTTGGATCAATTTTAAAATACAGAAAAAAAATTAACAAGTTTGATCTAAGTCAGAAATTTATCCACATAATTTTTATTTCTCACATTTATATTTATATTCATTAAGTATATTTTTATTATTATGAATACGATAAGTTTAAATTCAATATAATCAAAATAAAATAACTAAAATATATGCAAGATTGGACCAAAATTACACAGTTTTTTAACAAGGATCAGACGTCTCTATTTTAAATAAAGAACCAAAAGTAGAGACAAAAAATTGATTTTTTTTCCCTACCATGGTTTGAATTTGAGCAACGTTGGTTGATCTGTTCATTGCAATTTTAAACCTCTGAAATATTCATTAGTAGAATCCAAAGCTTGGAAATCCCACATCATGTGAAATTTCAGAAAAATAAAATTAACATTAAACGTAATCTCACACTGATGTAGCTTTGGGATTTGTAAGCTTAATTAGTCAAACATTAATTTCCCACATGACTCCGCAACTCTCGCTGCATTTCTAATTAGTGTAACCCACTAGCCAAAAAAATTATAGATATAGTTAATAACATGTTAATATTAGATAATCCATATCTTATTTTAATCTTAAGTGTCTTCCTATACAGTGCATATTTAAGTATTTTTACAAAAGAAATAATTTTGATATATGGTTATTACAATAAATAAACTTAAATTTATAAATTTTATAGTGGATTCAATACGAAGACTTCTAAAACTTTGTTTATAACTTTTTCATTTAAGACGTTTTTTTTTTTCTGATACAACATCCCATTATATGTTTGAATGGTAAATTCTGTCCTAAGTTTAACTTAAAAACACTTGAATGAGAAATTGTTTTATATCATCATCATCCATAAACCAGAATACATATGATATTTAAAAGTTTCAAAATGTAGATGTAAAATTAAAATTTATTTATTTTCCAAACTTTGATATATTGTAGTTGTGAAATTTAAAAAGTAAATAAATATAATTTTTTAATCCAAAAACATTAAATATTTTTACATATTAAACGATATTTTATGATTGTGTTTTAGTTAAATGATATAAACAGTGCATACATTAACCTAAAATGTCATTTAACATGTGAAGAAAATTTCACCCAATTGAGTTATAAGAATTATTATTCATTTTTTAAATTTAATGACCAAATTGTATCAAAAATTTGAAATAAAATGAATTTTAATTTTTCATATAAAATCAAGAATTAAAAACATATTTAATTATATTTAAAATCCTTAAGATAAAAATCAATAGAGAATGCATATATAATTTTGATTAAATAAGTGAAATTAGTACAGATTTTTTCACATTATTTATATACAGCAAGAACATTGCTTGCATTTGCTCAATTATAAATTATATATATATATATATATATATATATATATGTAACTCAAGAAGAGAAACACATCAGCAAAGACCATGAACTCCTTATTCAGATCACTGATTGCAACTGTCTATGCCATGACAGTGATCCTTTCATTTGGGGTAATGTCCCAAGCTAGGTCATACCCTTCTGCACCCTTTGTTTCCCAATCTCATTTACATTCACTCTTGCTACAAAGAGAAGGACACAAAATAACTGAGAAGCGCGTGGTAGCATTTAGCCTTAGATCGATACCAAAACCAACACCAAATCCTACACAGAACAAGTAAGATTTATCCTTCCTTCATTAGTTTCTGCTTAATTTGTTTTTCATACATACATACATACATACATACATATATATATATATACATATATATATATATATATATATATATATATATATATATATATATATATATATATATATATATATATATATATATATATATATATAAAATAATAACAGAAAAGGGTGCATGTGAATGTATCACAGATTGAAGCTAGCAAAAGGAGCTAAGAAGAGGAACTGATGGCATGGATTGGAGTCATATATATGAAGATTGAAACCTATGGCATGAACTGTTGGTATTGTTTACCTGGGTTTTAATGTTTCTCAAGCTTTAATTTTTAGGTTTGTTATTGAGAATGGTACAGTTCTTAATTTAGTTTGGTCTTTATGTTATTTTATGTTGACGTTTTTCTATTGCAGAAAATGTATGAGCGCCATAATGTAATGGAGAAAATAATAAGCATTTATGTTTGCTGATGGTGAAAATTTGTTTAAGCTCATTTTCAAAGAATTTCTTTTGTTTAAGTCTAACGAGTTATTTTTGTTGTTATTATAATCAGCAAGTATTTATGTTTGTGAGACTTAAACTTAATTACTAGTTGTAACTTGTTTTTGTTCAAACCTAACATGGCTCTCTTGTGTAAACTTGATGGTAATATAGCTAAAATTTCGATGCTATTGAAGTTAGTGAGTAATATTTTTTATTCTATTTAATGTTTCATGCCAAAATTTATATATTTATATTTTTAATGCTAATAGAAATATTGAACCAGTATTGGGTGGTTGAATTTCAATTGCATGAATACCAATCATTAAAAATGTAGTTTACAGTTTAAATTACGAAATAAAGAATAAATTAAATAAAAACACCTTTTTATTTTGAACATGTTATTCTAATTATGCAAACTAACTTGTTTTGTTAAGTTAAAATTTAATATTATTATATTTTATTTTATTTTTGTTTTATTGTTTAAAAAAAACAATTAGATAAAGAGACAAAATTGAATTTTGAAAAAAAGAGAACTTAAAAATTATAAAAAGAATGAAGCGTGAAAAATTAATATTGACAATTACTTGAACGAGAGAATGAGCCAAGAAAAAGGATATAAAGTAATATTATATAGACTACATTCATTGTCAAGGCAATAAAGTCATATGCAGCTATTAAAATTAAGACAGATCCTCAGCCAAAGAGGAATTGGCTTGTCAATGGACAGAGATTCAAGGAGTAAAAAGGGTGGTGATCAGGTATGGCAAAAACATGAGCGCCCGCTGATAAAATTCCCGGTGAATAGTTGATACTAAGATATTTACTATCCGTAACATATGAATAACGCATATTTTAAAATCCGTTTATAAATAAGTCGGGTATGGGTATTATACTATCCGTATCTACAGATACCTGTTATCCGCAAAAAATAAAAATAAAAATTTAATTTATATTTTATTAAGTTAAATTTAATTAAAATTAACATTAATTTATATTTTACATGATTAAATTTAATTAAAATTGAATTTAAATTTATATTTAATTTAATTTATATTATATTTTATATATTTTTTGTAATTCTATTTAAATTTTATTTTAATAATTTATTAAAATATATATTCTTTTAATATTTGCAGGTATTCGCTGATTTAAAATATCCGCAGATATTTTTTAAACGGGTATCCATGTGGATAACGGATCGAATAACAGATGAATTTTTTTGTCAGATCGAATTGCGGGTAGGCCGTTGCCATCCTCAGTGGTGACTTTGTAAGACTACTACAAATACAGTGCTAGCTAGATAACAAGCGCTACAGGGAAACAACTCAACTTAAATAGCTAGTTTTATTTCATTTATATTTTGCATTTTAATTTATAGAATTGCTTAGGATGCCTGCTACAAAATGAATAAAGAAGTTGAGAAAGGTGAAGAGATGAACGGAAAGCTTCAGGACAAAGGAAGTTCTTGAAATTTGAAAATCAGAATATGAGAGCCACCATTCGGACTTTTTTTTTAAAACACTAATAATATTTTAACACGGTTATTCACTTTCACATTCAAATAACATCATGTGGGTGTGTCAATAATTTGAATATTCATTAAGGGTAAATTTAAAAAAATGTGTTTTGTTCTGAGTTGATTTTTTGCATCAGAATCCCTAATCTTTGTCCAATATACCGGTGCTCTTATGTGTGTTCAATATTTGTTTCCTCTTTTGTTCCAATTGTAAATGCGAAAGCAACAACTTCAGTCTCATTTGTCATCCCCATTGAGTCGAATGTCATCAAAGTCAAGTTATAGACTTAACATTGTGAGTTGTTTTGAATCCTCTTTCTTCTTTCACAATATATTAATTATTTCGTTTAGGGTTTTCGAGATTGTGGTTCTTGGTTGGATTGTGGGTGTTGTGTTGGGTTGCACATGTTGGGTTTTGGGTTTTTGATTGAATGTGCTAGTATTTTTTTTTTCAATTGTGGGTTTTGTAATTTTTTCTAGATCATGCCTTTTTGGTTTTTTCTTGTTTACTCTAGGAGGGAATTTTGCACTTCCTTTTTCTAATTTCTGTGTTATCTCTCCTACTTCGTTTCATAAAAAGTAACGAGATTGAATATAAATATTGATGATTGTTATGAAATGTGAGTGTATAGAATGTGTTTAATGAAATGTTTAGGTGAGATAAGAATGATTTAGTAAAGGATGAGAGTAGGGCCATATTTTCATTTCGAGCCCAGATTGAATTTTTATACATTTAGTTGTTTACTTTAATTTGTGGAAGGAAATTGTTTTACTTTAATTTAATGAATAAGAAATTTCCACCTACACGGAAGTATGTCCAAGAGAGAAAATTAAATTATATACCTCCTACAATATTATACCATGGCCTAAATGATGAATTAGATACTAAATAACTTAAACCAAATACATCTTTATGCAAAACCACTATGGCCCTTCTATGACACCGTTCATAAACAATTTTATACGACAATAATGTTTGTTAACTATACTTTCATTTGTTGTAAGCCATAAAAACATCAACTAAACACGACATCTCACAATTTTGGCGAGGACATGTAACAAAGCCTACAATGTGTAACTTTTGGACAGAAATATCGAAACACCCATTAATAACACTTGAAAATCCCACATCTTGGGAAATGAAAGCACACAAATTTCAATATCAGAGTGTACGAATTTTTATGCATGCAAAATGCCTACTTTGTTACTCAGGTTGATATGCACTTCAGTTTACTTTAATAATGCATCCAATTAAACTAATCTTCCAAATTATAATAAAATAGTTAACCCCTAATTTCCATAATGTAAAACAATTTACTCCCACAAATTAAAGTAAACAACTAAATGTATGAAATTCAATCTAGGCTCGAAATGAAAATATGGCCCTACTCTCATCCTTTACTAAACCATTCTTATCTCACCTAAACATTTCATCAAACACATTCTATACACGCACATTTCATAACAATCATCAATATTTATATATTCAATCTCATTATTTTTTATAAAATGAAGTAGGAGAAATAACACAGAAATTGGAAAATGAAAGTGCAAAATTCCCTCCCAAAGTAAACAGTAAAAAACCACAAAAGAGGCACAATCCAGAAAAATTTACAAAACCCACAATTGAAAAAAAATTACTAGCACACTCAATTAAAAAACCGAAACCCAACTTGCGCAACCAACATAACACCCACAATCCAACAAAAAATCATAATCTCAAAAATCCTAAACGAAAATAAACAATATATTGTGAGAGAAGAAAATGGATTCAAAACAACTCACAATGTTAAGATTGTAAGTTGACTTCGGTGGCTTTCCCCTCGATAGGGGATAACAAAGAGAACTGAAGTTGTTGTTTTCGCATTTACAATTTGAGCACAAGAGAGAAATAAATATTGGGCGCACATGAGAGCATCAATATACTAGACAGAGATTAGGGATTCTGATGCAAAAAATCAACTTAGAACATTTCAAAACTCTTTTCCTTTTTCTTTCCAAATTTATCCTTATTGAATATTCAAATTATTAAGACCCATATAGTCTCATTTGAGTGTCAAAGTGAATAATTGTGTCAAAGTATTATTATTGTTTTTTTATATAAAAAAAATGATATGACTTACAACATAACATAAAATACATAACCAATTAATGCAGGAACAGATCATGAAACTGACTTTAGTACTTAACAATGAAACTACAAAATTCATCCATGTAAAGATAAACAATATTCCATATTAACAATAATCATAAATCGTAAATAAAAAACAAAAATTTTCCATAATCAATGTTTTTGTTTGATCCACTGCCTTCAGGTTTGTCGTTGTTGTTAACTAGTGGAATGAATTTTTTAAGGATGTCATCAAATGTACATGTCAGAGGCTTTTTGATAACAAGTAGTAGTGATAGACGTACTAGGTTATCAGTTGGTAGCCAATATCAGTTCCAAACACCTACACATACTTACACTATCACTCAAAGTGTTCAAAAAATGTTAAGAAAAAATAAAAAACCATAATTCATAACCATTGTAAAGTATACCTTAACAACGTTGTTAAGTGTTATGTTAAGGTAGTATATTCCGCACTTTGGTGAAAAAATTGCAACCTGTTCACACATTAATGCTTTATATGATATACTCATGTGGGAATATAACGTGGATAAGTAACTTTTTTTTAAAAAAAAATTATTACATCTTTTAGAATTATCACACTTCCAACTTTTAAGTGTGGAGCTACTTAAGGATGATCAATGGCCTACGGTGAACACTTGCTTTTGCAATCCCTGTTGGATCATGTAAAGAGGTACATTTTCCATAAAATGAGTTAAAGTTCTTAGTTGAAGTAACTTAACATTTTCCTAAACCCATTAACAATATACATCAACCAACCCGAATTGTTATTTTCATGTCAAGAAATCCATTATGTTCATAAGCTTTAACAACACATCACAACAATGTCACTGCATATGTTCCTTTTAACGAATCAAAGGTTAAGATATGCGCAACCTCATGTTTAACCAACAATCTTGGAAATGAAAGTATTATTTATATAATGTTCCCCAAATCATGTATTTTGGATGCATATATAGACGAATTCTGAAGTAGTGTACTTACCATGGATGTTAATGAATTTTTCTGCCCATAGCCAAGCATTGGATGTGAAGTCACGATCAAAACTTGTTTTTGCTATGTCATTCAAAAATTGTTGCGTGAGAATATTTACCATAACTACTTGTACGACGCTAGCAGGCTCTGGAATCATAGTGTTATTCGAATTGCAATAATGAATAAAACCATTTAATATTCAAACCTTAAAGACCTTCGATAAAACTGGCTTCCAAAGCAAGCTACACCAAATCCAACAAAAGAAGGGATACAACACCAAATCCAACAAAGGTTAGGAGCAAAAATGAATTGGGAATGAAAGGGGCAACAATGAACGTCAAACACTACAAGAAATGCGTTAATTACTGAAGGCCTTTAGGCCGTTGGTAAATGACATTTTTCGAAGTATTTACTGAGGGCCTCCGGAGTAGTAACTTACCGAAGGATTTAGACCCTTGGTAATAGGAATGTTAATTACTGAAGGCTTGTGAGTCGTCGATAATGTGTTTGATTAATTAGGTCCAAAAATAGGGTATTCCTGCTCTCGAATTCATTTCGCACCAAAGTCGTAACCTTCATCTCCTCTCGAAGCTGGCCACGAAAACCCCCTTCCCCCTTTTCTCGAAACCCTTCGCCCACGAAACCCTTGTCATTTGCATCAATCCTGAGCACGAAACCTTGGAGGAGTGCTTTGCAGACATCCCTGTTCCAGCTACCGGTGTGGTTTAGGGCTACGTATCATGACGTGGTGGGTTGAGAGGCTCCATTGGAGTTCAATCATGAAGAGAGGGTTAAAGATAGAATAAAGCAAGTGATTGTAGAAACTAAAGAGTAAAGAAAGGTACGAGTGCAATCTAGGAAGCATTCTGGGTTGAATGAGAAACAGGTGCGGTTGCGGAGTTTGGAGGAAACGTTTTGCAGAGAGGTGATAACGGTTGAAAATACCGTTATCTATGATGTAATTTTGATACTGAATGCACCCTTTTCTGCTTAGAAACTTGCTTGAAATCATGATTTTCTGTTAAGTTGTGTGAATAAGAGAGTTGAGGTTGAACTTAATGATTTTATGACTAAATTCCCTTGTTTTAGTAGGTTAATGAAGTGATTTGGAAGAGGGGAGT
Organism: Vigna nakashimae; assembly: GCA_034642375.1. Classification (NCBI taxonomy): domain Eukaryota; kingdom Viridiplantae; phylum Streptophyta; class Magnoliopsida; order Fabales; family Fabaceae; genus Vigna; species Vigna nakashimae. The sequence continues at coordinate 9,345,793 of CM067763.1, read as the reverse complement.
CAAAGTATGAAGGAGTTGGAATGCAGAAAAGTCAATCAAAGTGCAAAAAAGTCAATCAAAGTGAAGAAAAGTCAACCAGAGTGCAGAAAAGTCAACCAGAGTGCAAAAAAGTCAACCATAGTGCTAGTTTTCATCTCGCATTGCGCCCGGGCACCCCTTAGGAGTACTTGAGCACCAGAAGCCGCGCCCGGGCGCCCCTCAGGGGCGTTTGAGCGCCATAAGGTGTCGTTCGACACCCGGGCGCCCCACTTAGGGCGCTTGAGCGTAGTGACATGGGCCGAACTTCGTTTCTGTTCTATTTTCGCTCTATTTAAAGAACCCAAACGTCCTAGGTTTTGTATCTCTGGCTGGAGCAGCATAACAACACATTCTTCCACTCTCTGAAGGCGGATTTGGATGCGAAAGCTTCAATCCTCAAGTTTTAGGGTTTTGTTAACTCATGCTTTTCCATTATTCATCTAGTTTTATCATGTCTATGGTGAACTAAACTTTATTTGTTGTTGGGGGATGATGTAACCTTTTGAACTCTCATGTATTTGAATTGATTCTTTAATAACACATGCTTTTTCATTAGTTGTTAGAGTAATTCATCTGTGCTTATTACATGCTTTTTTTAACTCATTCATAGCATGATGTATGAATTGCATGAGTGTCGGGAGGTTCCGTACAATTCAGGTTCGTGTTGAATTCTCCCAAGAGTAATATTTCTCAAGGATGAGGGTATGAGTCTTGGTCGTCTTAAGCCTCTTGATCTTCACATCTAATTGCTAGGAATGCTAGGAATTGCATGAACTGGTGATTAAGGATAGACTTATTTCGCCGATGGATCGGGTTTAAGTGATTTAGTGAGTAACGTTAACATTAATGCATAAAGAAGAATTCTTACATACATGAGAGGGAACTTGGTGAAATCTAACCTCAACAACATACTCATCTCATATTAAATAACATCTGTTTATCACTATGCTCTTCTGCTATTGATCAAACTACATTTATATTTAATTTTTTGTCTTTGCATCTTAAACCAATGATCTCGTTTTATTTAAGTCTAAATGTACCTTAACATTCAATACATGATAACACACGCTTACCCATATGTACATACATACATGTACACATGTATATGCAAACACTTTTTTGTTTTTCACTCTCACTACTATAGAATTGATCATAGATAGCGCTATCTATACCTATGACTGTAGATAGCACTTTTTTAAAAAAACGCTATCTATAAGTAATTAATATTATTTTTTTAATTCATAATTTACAATAGGCACATAGGTAGCGTTTTTTAAGAAAAAAATGGTATCTATTAAAACACAATAAACAACGTTTTTTATTAAAATATCATTAGCCAACACTTTCTTTTAAAACAGTTATGTATTATTTATTCTTATTCTTATTTTATCATCTTCACACACTAGTACAGGCAGGTGAAACGGCAACGGTTGTTTTTCGTTATAGGCACCGGTTCTTGAACAGAGGCATATGCAGGCGAGGCAAAAAGTGTACTACTTTTGGCCTCGGGCTCGGATCGAGGCATAAAGGGAGGCGATTTGACATCGGTTCAACCACAATTGAGGCAGTAAAGTTTTTGGATTTTTTTTTTTCTTTTTTTTTCGAAGGACTATATGCCTCGGGTTATAGGAACCGAGGCCGTATGTTCCACCCTACTGCCTCGGTTGTAGCTTGAACCGAGGCAGTAGAGGTCTTTTTTTTACGCAGTGCTTTCTGCCTCTGTTGTGGTCATAACCGAGATCATAAGTAGCTTTTCTACCTCAGTTTTGACACTAACTGAGGCATATATCCTTCTATTTTTACCCTACTGCCTCGGTTGTAGCTTGAACTGAGGCAGTAGAGGTCTTTTTGTTTTACACAATACTTTCTGCTTCTGTTGTGGTCATAACTGAGATCATAAGTTGCTTTTCGACCTCGGTTTTGACACTAACCGAGGCATATATCCTTGTTTTTTTTTTAAAATGAGGTATGTTTCTGCAACATTCCCAACAACAAAAACAAACTTGGATATATATTTACAGCCAGAACAGTTGAGATAATCCAGAAACGTATATTTTGAATGAAAATTATAATAAAACATAAATACATTCAATTCAATCATAAATCAACTTCTTATAAGCATAAATCAATCAAATTATAATCATAAATCACGTTTGAAGCATAAATCAATGTATTGTACAAAGTTAAACTAATAATAATGTAGAAAAACATCAAACAACTTAAAAACATAAACTTAGAACTTACTATATCCTAATATCTAGTATATACTATTATATAAATGAATTACATATTTAGTCAGTGTTTTCCTCACAAGTTGAAGTGACTTCTCTGGAATTGGAGCAGTCCTATTGAATCTCTGCATAAAATACAATTATTTAACTTAGTGTATTTAAAATCTAAACTATAGGGAAAATAAAATTGAAACCTAAATAATATCGTTTCCCATCCACTGGTGTAATGTGCACGAATAATAGTCATCATCCAAAACATGACGTAGTAACCACATTCATATGACCCCGTTTGTATATTACACTACAATATATCATCATAATTATAAAATGTTAAGTAACATCAATTGAATGGAACCAAATGTAACAAAGTATGGACTAAAATACCAAACCTTAAGGGCAACCCATGCAAGCTTTTTAGCTGTAGCAGTAGATCTCCCAGATAACATCATATGTGTTGCAAGGGAACTATTAAAAACAATTGCTTTAGCATACATTTATATATAAAAAAAGTCGAAACATTGACATCCTTACCAGTCTACTACATGTCTAAGAGAGCTGGGAGGAGACTTCTGCAATGAACAAAACCAGACAGCAGTGTTCTCCGGTATGGAGATCACAAGTAGCTGCCAATGACACCTGAAATTGGTAATAACTTATGAATCATATACCAAAATTAATAAATGAATGTGTTGAAGTTAACAAACTTCACTTACCCATGTATATAAGGGAGAAAATATATCTCCTTCCCCATTCCAAAGCAGGTGGTGATGTATGTCTGGATATCATCAAATTTATTTCTTTCATGAGTCATAGAGGGGTCAATGAACCCATATACATCGTTGAACCCCTTCTTGTTACTAACATAAAACATATACCTAAAATGAAGAAATAATATGATATAAGTAAGTTGATAAAATAGAATTGTATAAAAAAGTTTTAATAAACTTACATCATCCACAGCTGAATAAGTGTAATATTAATTTCTTCTCTACCCGACGCAAGCTCCCTAACATCTTGATAATGCAAGTACAATGGGATCTGAGCTTCTCTTCCAAATGTAGTAGAATCCCAGTGTACATTCATCGGCACATCTGAAATGATTTTAGCAAGCTCGTCTAACGCACCAAGAGGGTCATCCTTAGATAAATGAGTCTTCTTTGGTGGAGGACTTCCCTCTTTACCTATCTGCTGTTAAATGCAAAAATGGTTATGTTATAACGTCAATTAGAAGTAAATATTAAAATTGAGAAGTATATAGTGCGAGTGTTTACCGGGGGATTAGATACATCACCAACCAAATGTCTAGGTCAGGCAACAAAGGACTTAAATGCTTCTTCCATAGTGAAGAACTCATCTGTAGGCACAGGAAGAACGACATCCGCTATGACAACTTCATCCACCGTGACCTTGAACTCATCTTCTGAAAGTTGTACACCATGCACTACAGTGGTTGTCTCATAAACTGTACCACGAGCCACTATCACGATCCCAGTATCAGAAAGAATATATAACTGACATGGACGAGTTTCATCCATGTCGTCCCCTAGGGCACCGGAAGCTGAACAACTTCCTTTACCGCTTCTACCTATCAAACTAAATGTTAGGTTATGCAAAAAGTAAATTAGTTACCAAAAATAAATAAGTTTACCTGTAGGGGGCACAACATGTTCCGCTACAGGAGATGGCGGAGGACGATTGCCATAATCCTCATAATGCTACTGGAACTGGCGCGCAACCATTTCAGCAAATTCATCATACAACTCTGCCCGAACCTTCTTTGTGATCTTCTGCGTCATCTCTTTTCTTATTTCCTCCTTCATCTTTTCGTATGAATATGGACGCGAGGAAGACCCAAAAAAACTGTCGTATGCCTATGCCAGTCCCAGCACCACGCACCCGTCCTGGGTGCTCAGGTCGTCCAATAGCTGTGGCAAGAATATCTCGACGACCTTCTTGTGTGAATTGACCTTGGGAGCTCTGCTCAACCAAGGAGTCATGTCACATAACAAAAGTTCAATATCATTTGAAAGATCTATGTAACATACCAATGGTCAGACGCATGATCTTTGACATAAAAAACCTGACTTGCTTGATATGCCATGATGAACGGTTTGTCTCTATAACCAACCTTTCGAAAATCAACAAGTGTCATACCAGATTCATCTATTTTGACACCACTCTTATTGTCTACCCACTTACATTTGAAGAGTGCAACGGAAAACTTAGTGTAATCAACTTCAAATATCTCTTCAATTCTACCATAGTATCTCATGGATCCAACTATAGGATTTTGATCTTTGGATGTGAAAAACTGTAGCGACTCAGCTTCTAGACTGACGCCACTATTTTGTATTGTGCTTTTATCATCCAAAGTCTTTGTATAGAATGTGCAATTATTAATTTCGTAGCCTGTACAACATACAACATCAAACTTCAAGCCATTGCTAACCACAACAAAGTCTCATAGGACCGTGATTCTTTCGAAACGTTTCATAATTTTTTGTCTATAATATTGTGTAATATATGAAAGAAAGTTGAAAATATCACTAGTAAAAAAACAACTTTTAAAGGCGGCCAATACGCCTCGGTTTTCAAAAAACCGAAGCATATTAAAACACGGTGGCTTTTTGGTAATTAACGGGAAGTTATATGCCTCGGTTGCTGGGGAACCGGTGCCTAAAACAGATACTACCTCGGTTCACTACGTCACTCGAGGCATAAACCTCTCTGCCACTCAACCACCTCTGCAAGTAGTCAGACTGACAGCTTTTCGTGAAGAGGATATTGCCTCGGGTCCACACAGAACCGAGACCGAAAGCCCATATGACCTCGGTTACAGCAGTGAACCGAAGCGTAAATGTGTGCGTTCAGACTTTTCATCTGACAAATGTCTGCGTCAATGCATTTTGTCCACATATATTGCTTCGGTTATCCCCGAATTGATGCCGAAACCCTCTACTACCTCTGTTTGGAAGCCACCCGAAGCGTATAAGTTCATTTTGAAATTAATTTAACCTGTTTAGGCCTCGGTTATTCGTAAAACCGAGCCAGTATTGGTTTACTTTTTTACCGTAAAACAGAAGGGTTTACGGTTTCTTCTTCAACACCTCCCTGTGCTTTCTCTTCTCCGTGACGACCACCATTTCTGGGCGAGCCTCCACCACCAAGGCACGATTGTTGTCTTCTCCGTGCGTCCGCCGTCGTCGTGCCTCCATTGTCTCCGGTGAAGCGTTGTCCAAGTCGGGTGGCTATTTCTTGCACGAACTACAGGAGTATTCTCTCCAAGCGCTGCTTCCGCCATCGTTCCCGCCACGGTAAGTTTTTAAAAGCGTTTTCATAGAGTTTGTCTGTGGCGATTGATATTCATTTGAACGAAGAAAGAAATGTCTGCTTGTTGCTTGTTGCTTGTTGCTTTTTGCTTGGATTCGTTATAAGCTTCCCACTCTGAAACTGTTGTTATCTGCTGTAAGAGTGTTGGAATGAATAGGAAACGATGATGTAAGTGTATGTTGTAACAATGTGTATGCGTGTGTGATCCGAGACAAACAAGAAAAGGTCCCAATGCACGAGTTAATTGGAAGAAAATCATGACTTTGGTAGCTTAGATTTTGCTCAAATTGTAAAAGGTGTTTAGTGGAATTGTAATGGAATTGTAATGGTTTGACATGATACCAGTTTAGTGGAATTCTAATGGAAAAAAATGTATACATTTTTTATTCCATACTTGAGATTCAACTCATAACCTAAAATATCTTAACTATAATGGTTATTGAGTTAAAAAGTAAACATCTCTAAACTAAAAAGCTAACACGAAAATTGAAAACATCTAAAAAAACTTAATCTTGAGACAATAATAAATTGAAATAATAAATTTACTTATTTAATTCTTTAATTGAACAATAAAGTCCATTCTAAAAAATATTCTAAAAACCTATCAATTACTTTTGGAAGACTTAAAATAAAAAGATAGTAGAGAAACCCAAAGTTATTAGATTCACTTGACCTAGATGTCGGCCATAACTTGTGTTTTGAGTCATGAAGCACTTGACTTTAGGTCAACACGTGTGTGTATATATATATATATATATATATATATATATATATATATATATATATATATATATATATATATATAATTTGATTGATATCTGTCTGTGGTGGTTTTAATGGTCCTTTGCTTCCTTTTACTTGATGTATGTTGCATATGTAAATATTTGTTTGTTTGGATATATTCTCGTTTTGAATTAGCCTTAGATTCCCGTTTGAGATTGAATACAAAAATTATTAACTATCTCCAGATTTTTCTGAACAAATGTACTTTTTAAAAATGAATAGAAAGGAGATAGTAATTATAATTTATAAGTATTGAATCTTGAATTGTCTGGTTGGACAGTTTAAGAAGAGTAATAACTTTTTTCATAGTTTATTATAACATATCAATTTTAATATACATGTCTTAAATTTCATGAAATTTTGCAGTTGTGTTTTGTATTGATCTTCGGGTGCATATTTGATTGTGATTTATAATCACTTTCATTTCGTGTAACCTGAAGACCAATGCGAAATGCTAGCAAAATTTCGTGAAGATTAAGATATGTTGTTTAAAATTGATATGTTTAATAAACTAAAAAAAGTGAATCTTCTTGAAAGGGATAGGGTCACACCTTGAATACAAAGACGATCAAAGTGATCATTCAAGATTATTGAAATTGTGTAAACAATTTCAGTAAACATGCGTACAGATAGAGGGTGGATTAATTTACCACGCATCAGCACTGAGTACAAGAGAGGGGTAGAAGACTTTATAGAGTTTGCGCAACGTAATGCGAGTACAAGTGGTGATGATGAAGTCATGTTCAGATGTCCTTGTGTGAACTGTTTGAATGGGAGGAAGTTGAACGCAACTGATATTAGGGAACATCTTATCTGTGATGGTTTCATACGAAGTTATACAACATGGATATGGCACGGCGAATTAACAGACTTTCCAACTGTCTCTCCAACTGAAAATGTTTATGATTCCACAATGGATATGGAAGATCAAGCAGAAGAAGACAACTTAGAGGAGATGATCCGCGATGTTGGCGCAGAAGCTTTTGCCCAAGCGCATGTGTATGAAACGATGTCCACTGATGCGGAGACTCCTTTGTATGCGGGTTCAACTAAGTTCACACGGTTGTCAGCGGTATTAAGGCTGATGAATTTAAAGGCGAGCAATGGATGGAGTGATAAGAGTTTTACAGAATTGTTGTCGTTGTTGAATGAAATGCTGCCAGATGGAAATACGTTACCCAATCGTAATTATGATGCCAAAAAAATTCTTTGTCCGATGGGTATGGAATATAAACGGATACATGCATGTCCGAATGATTGTATATTATATAGGAATGAGAATGAAGTTTTGATAAAGTGTCCAAAATGTGGGTTATCACGATACAAGTCGAAAAACGGTGAAGAAGGTGGCATCACAGAAAAGAATGGTTCTGCTTTGAAAGTAGTTTGGTACCTTCCACTAGTTGCCAGACTTAAGCGTTTGTTTACGAATCCAAAAGACGCTAAAAACCTAAAATGGCATGCAGATGAGAGAACAACTGATGGGATGCTTCGTCATCCGGCTGATTCAAAGCAATGGAAAATTATTGATCAAGAATTCCCCCAATTTGGTGAAGAATGTAGAAATCTTAGGTTTGGCTTAGCTGCTGATGGAATGAATCCATTTGGTAATTTAAGTACCAATCACAGTTGTGTGCCCGTTATACTGATAATTTACAACTTATCTCCTGGATTGTGCATGAAAAGAAAGTACATGATGTTGTCAATGTTGATATCTGGTCCAAAGCAGCCTGGAAACGACATCGATGTTTATCTAAGGCCACTAGTTGAAGACTTGAAGTTGTTGTGGGTTGATGGGGTTGAAATATTTGATGCCTTTGCTTCAGAAACTTTCATGATGCATGTCATGTTATTTTGCACCATTAATGACTTCCCAACTTATGGTAATTTGTCGGGGTACAGTGTGAAGGGTCATAAAGCATGTCCTATATGTGAAGAAAACACTGCAGCTCAACAATTAAAACACGGAAGGAAGACAGTGTATATGCGTCATCGGCGATTTTTACAATCTAATCATCCATATCGAAGGTTAAAGAAAGCATTCAATGGAGAACAAGAGAAAGACAATGCACCCATTCCACTTACTGGACTTGAAGTTGCTGAGAAAGTTAATAAAGTACATCATATATTTGGGAAAACGTCGAAGAAGTCTTCTGTAGCGACCCCTTGGAAGAAGAAATCAATATTCTTTGATCTTCCATATTGGTCAAAGTTAGATGTTAGACATTGCATAGATGTCATGCATGTTGAGAAAAATGTTTGTGATAGCTTGATTGGTACACTACTAAACATCCAGGGAAAAACAAAAGATGGAGTGAATGCGCGTTTGGATTTGGTTGACATGAAAATCCGAGAAGAGTTGGCACCAAGAGAGATTGGTAAGTTTATGAAATTAGGGAGCTTGCATCGGGGAGAGATGAAATTAATATTACACTCATTCAGCTGTGGATGATGTAAGTTTATGAAAACTTTTATATATACATGTATTTTATCAACTTACTTATATCATATTATTTCTTCATTTTAGGTATTTGTTTGATGTTAGTAACAAGAAGGGGTTCAACGATGTATATGGGTTCATTGACCCTTCTATGACTCATGAGAGAAATAAATTTGATGATATCCAGACATACATCACCACCTGCTTTGGAACGGGGAAGGAGATATATTTTCTCCCTTATATACATGGGTAAGTGAAGTTTGTTAACTTCAACACATTCATTTATTAATTTTGGTATATCATTCATAAGTTATTACCAATTTCAGGTGTCATTGGCAGCTACTTGTGATCTCCATACCGGAGAACACGGCTGTTTGGTTTTGTTCATTGCATAAGTCTCCTCCCAGCCCTCTTAGACATGCAGTAGATTGGTAAGAATCTCAATGTGTGGTCCTTTTTTTTATATAAATGTATGCTAAAAGAATTTTTTTTAATAGTTCCCTTGCAGCACATATGATGTTATCTGGGAGATCTACTGCTACAGCTAAAAAGCTTGCATGGGTTTCTCTTAAGGTTTGGTATTTTAGTCCATACTTTGTTACATTTGCTTCCATTCAAATGATGTTACTTAACATTTTATAATTATGATGATATATTGTAGTGTAATAGACAAATGGGGTCATACGAATGTGGTTACTACGTTATGTTTTGGATGATGACCATTATCCGTGCACATTACACCAGTGGATGGGAAACGGTAATATTTAGGTTTGAATTTTATGTTCTCTATATTTGAATTTCATATACACTAATTGAAATCATTGTACTTTATGCAGAGATTTAATAGGACTGCTTCAATTCCAGAGAAGTCAATCCAACTTGTGAGAAAAACACTTGCTAAATATGTAATTCATTTATATAATAGTGTGTAGTAGATTTTAGGATATACTAAGTTTTAAGTTTATGTTTCTAAGTTGTTTTATGTTTTTCTACATTACTATATATTCAACATGTACATTGCATTGATTTATGCTTGGTCCCTTGATTTATGATTACATTGGATTGATTTATGCTTCTAAGAATTTGAAGTATGATTTCATTCAATATATTTATGTTTTAATATAGATTTCATTTAAAATATATGTTTCTGCAACATTTTGGACTGTTCTGGTTATAAAAAAATATGCAGGTCTGTTTTTGTGGTTGGGAATATTACGGAAACAGACACCATTTTAAAAAAAAAACGTACTTATATGCCTCGGTTCTGGTCAAAACCGATGTCGAAAGACCCCTTACGGCCTCGGTTATGGTCAAACCCGAAGCAGAATGTGTAGCGGAGGAGAAAAAAAAATGAATCTACTGCCTCGGTTCGGGCCACAACCGAGGCAGTAAAGTGGTACTTTATGCCTCGGTTAGGAAGAACCGAGGCCTAATGTGCTACGAAAAAATTAAATTAAAAAAACGTAAAACTTTTATGCTTCGGTTAGAGATGAACCGAGGCAGTAGGGTTGGAGTTTATGCCTCGGTTCACAACCGAGACCAAAAGTGTTAGACTTTTTACCTCGCCTGAATATGTCTCGGTTCAGAAACCGCTGCCTATATACAAAAATAATCGCTGTTGTTTCTCCTGACTGTAACTAGTGTATAAATATAATCATCTAAGTTTTTTTATTTAAATTTTTATCTTAAATATTTTAATAATTCTTTTTGAAAACGGAGTTTAGCAATTTTATGATAATAGAAAAAAATAAATTATACTGAAGAAATTGATTTTGATCGATTCATTATACTACACTACCAAAAGCTGCTTTTTATATTTAATTGGATGAAAACTTATACCAAAATATAGTCTTTTTACCATGGAACATCATACCCAATTCTAAACTTTGAAAAAAAAATATTTCTAATTTGTATTGTGATCTATTTTAACAATACAAAGAAACTCATGTAAACTAGCTATTAAGATAAACCTTCAACTCTAATATCACTATAATTATAAGTCATTAAAAGGATTACTAGGAAAATACTATATACCAATAATATTTAACTTTCTCATCTACTCAATAAAGAAGTTAGACTTGCACTTCTATTCCCAAAATAAATACCAGTAAATTTATTTCTTGATTGGTAGGGGCAGAACTTCAGTAATTCTGATCTACTGTAAATGCAGCATTATGGATTTGTAAATTTTGCACGTATTATGATTTTTTTAGGAGAATTAAGCTCCAAATACAGGTGTGATCCATCACACATTATGTTGTTGTTATGTAATTGCGGAAATATTCAAAATTCAAATTAAAAAGTTGAATAATTATAGGTTGAAATTTGTGTTTGAATAATTAAAAGGTTGCCAATAAGTTTCTCAAAAGAAAGTAAAGAGTTCAATAATTACAAGTTCTCCAGCAAAGACAATTTCCACCAAACTAAATATAAATTCAACAATACAAATAAAATACAACCAAAAATCTATTAAATTTATCTTCAGAGGAATTTTTAAAATATGTATGATGAATGCGTTACACCTCACAGGAACATACACTGTAAAATAATTCACTAGTACAGGCTTAGAATGCGTTTCATAATTTTTATCAACACCAAATGCGTTTCATAATTTTTATCAACACCAAATGCGTTCAATTGGTCTCAAAATCTATCAATCTTGTTATTTTTTTATGTCTTATATTTTGTTAACTATCTTGAGTTACACTCTTTGAATCAATTCCTTGAAAAATAAATAAGTGTTAGGCTTAGAACCAATTAATCATCCCAAATTTCCAGCCTTCAAAGTTTGTTGAAACTCATCTTTTATTTATCTAAACTAAACAATCTACAATTCAACGTTCCAATCACTACACTATACATTTCTAAATTAACTTGGAATAGTGTGTAACACACTACTTATCCTAACAATCCAACTCCCAAACAGCCAATACAATGCCAACAACAAACAGCCAATACATACAACCAATACATACACTGCCAACAAAACTAAAAAAATCAAAACAACCAATACATACAATTTGATTCTCCTCCATAAACAACAATTATTATCAGCAAGAAACAACAATTATTATCAGCAAAAACACAATGAACTAACCTCAATGCAGACAGGAAGAATGAAACAACGTTGGAAGCAGTACCGGCGGAGGCAGCAGTGGCGGAGGAAGCACCGGCAGGTGAGACCACTGGTAGCAGCAGTGGCGGAGACCGGCGACGCACCAATGGCAGCATCAGTGGCGGAGACTGGCAAGGCACCAATGGCAGCAGCAGTGGCAGAGACCAGCGAGGCACCAATGGCGTGACAGCGAAGGGAGGACGCAGGCGAGAGAACTGGAAGCAAAGCGGTGGCGCGACGAGGTTCTGCGACGACAGCACAAATGAAGAACAACGTATACGAGGAAGAAGAAGCGGTTTATGAACTAGAGCTACTACCTCGGTTACTCAAACACGCGAGGTAATACACCAATGTAGCATCGATTGATAGCACAAACGGTGTAGAACGTGTCACTAATAGACCTCGGTTCAGGGATAAACCGATGCCCTAGGTATGGCGTAGCAATCAAGTGGCAGTTGGAGCAGGCGTAGCAGCAGTGGTTTCAGCCTCGGTTCCCCTGAATCCCGAAGCAATAGGAGCTGGTTTAGGCACTGGTTGCCTACCAAACCGAGGCAGTAGGTAGGGGTTCAGACTTTTCAGTGACCAGCAGAGGTGTATAGGGAGGGGTTTAGGCTTCGGTTCCTTACTGAACCGATGTCGTACCTATGACCAACGACCTCGGTCCCTTCTGAACCGATGTCGTAGCGCTGGCGTAGCAGGAGCAGGTGTAGTAGGAGCAGGAGCAGACGTTTAGGCCTCGGTTGCATGGCAGAACCGAGGCAATAGAGCCTTCTCAAAAAGCTGTCAGACAGAAATGTCTTTTCTGCAGGGCGCTGTGCAGAGGTATATGCTTCGGCTCTTGTCTTAACCGAGGCAGTATGTGTATTCCGCTGCGGGCTCTGTTACAACCGAGGTATACACTCTTATATGCTTCGATTTTCTCATAACCGAAGCATATATGGCACGTTTAAATCAGAAATTTTTACTAGTGACATACTGAAAAAATTTTCGTTCCCGCTCACAAAAAACTCTGCTTCAATTCAACATTCCTCGCAAAATGCAAAAATTCATAATACCCTTTAGAATTTGATGTCTCTCACTCTCATTTCTCATAATAGCCTTAGTTGTAGACCAAAAAGACATAGTGGAAGCTTTAGTGGGAAGAAATAACCTTGGTGGTTTTGTGCAATCTTCAGTAGGGACAACAATCTTGTGCAGTTCACAAATTTGTGTGAGCAGGATATAAAGTGACAAGTGACAATCTTGTGCAGTTCATAGAGGTTCTTTTGCTGTGATCTTGGGGCAGGACATAATGAGTATTCGGCATGTTGACTATGCTTGGCATGAATTTTTCTCTGAAGGTAGTTTTCTTCACATTTTTTATGGGTCCATAACAACTTGTTAAATTTATTAATATCGGTGGTCTAGGCAACTCAAAATAACTATAGTGCACTCTATGGCCCCTGTACGTATGGTGTGTATGCTATATTTCGTGGTTATACTCACGTATCTCAATCTTTTTGTTTGTTTGGGATAAATTTCAATGTAAACATCTCAGGTTACATTTTGAATGCAGGTTTATTTCATGGACACTCAAATTTGGTGTTCCATCTTTTCAACTATATGGGGTGGTGTTATTGGGGCCTTTAATAGTCTGGCATAAAAAAAACTTTAAAGTAAATACACTTGAATCTCCCTTTTCATTCTATGGAAGACTTGACATTGGAAAACTCACAGATGCACACTCTGACCATGCTGAGATCGCAATTCGAGCATTACCTGGTGCATTCAACACATACTTGGTTCCTACTGACAAGAAGCAGAAGAAGAAATTTTCTTTATCAAAGCGATTTGACTAGGTTTCTATCACATTTTCACTTTGCTGCTAACTACAGTAAACTAAATATAACTTTATCTCTACTTATGTTTTTGTGTTTGTATAGATTTTTGCAAGCAGAAGGAGTGAAACAGCTAAATTTGCTAGGTTATGAAATGAAGTAATTTGTAGTTTGGTGAGGAAGATATCAATCAAGTATTATATTCACTAACTCTCTTATGTACCCCTACAATTCACAGTAGCCATTAGCCCAATAACGAATTTCTTTCTTCCTTGAATGCTTTCTTTTATTTAATTTTCTCTTCCTTGAATGCTTTCTTTTATTTAATTTTCTCTGTTAAATGGGTAAAGTACATTTTGAAAAATGCTAATTGATTTGTTAATTGCTTGGTCTTTTTCTTTAACTTCTTTTCCAATTTCAGTGTACATATTCTAAGAGGAGGGGACAACGGGAACTGCAACACAATCCCAGGAGTTCTTTAGGATTCTTCAACGATATTACAACAATGCTTACATGGATGCTGAGAAGCAAAATGGAATTAACATGTATGTGCCACAGTGTATTTCTTAACTGTTTGATTTTTATTTTAATGGTTTGTGTACGGTAATATCATTTCTATATATTTTTATCAATTTATTAAATATGTAATACTATATATATATATATATATATATATATATATATATATGGAAAGAAAGGTTAAAATAATAATCATTGAATGATCAATTTTATTAAATGATGTCATTTCATTTTTTTAAATTATTTTAATGAATATATTGCTAAACATTAAAATAAAAAGCATATACTGTCAGAGCGGCTGCAGCGGAATGGTTAGCGTGGAATAACAAACCAAGAGGGGTTTTTAATACTAACGTGTGCCTTTTAATTTCTACTCAATTAAACTTACTTAGCAATTAATAAAGACAAATAAAGCAAGAGTAAGACTGAGAGAAATTTGCACAGATGATTTTATCCTGGTTCGGATCTTACCAATCCTACGTCCAGTCGCTTATCTCAAAACAAGATAAACAGTTTCACTAACACAAAACAATTACAAACTACAATCACAAAGATACAATTTGTAAGAGTTTAGAAAACACCTCTCTTGATACCACAAGAGATGAAACTACACCTCCTTTGAGTCTTCACAAAGGATGAACACCTCCTCCGAATACTTCACGAAGGATGAACACCTCCTTCGAATACTTCACGAAGGATGAACCTCTTCCGAACACCTCCTCAGACACACCAAGGATGAACCGGCTATTTCCTCTGTCACCGTAGCAGCACTTCACCAGCTCCACAGACAAGAGTTTCACAAGCCGAACAAGAACACACAAGTCTCAAAGAATTCTGAGTATTTGAGCACAAGGGAAGAGTTTCTGTGTCTCTATATATTTTTAAGAGGAAATGAGAGTCTATTTATAGACTCATCCAAAGGCTCTTCCATTCACTAAAAGACAAACTTAACGGCTAGTTTGTCCAACGGCCATAAACGGCTAGTTTGTCCAACGGCCATAAACGGCTAGTTTGTCCAACGGCCATAAACGGCTAGTTTGTCCAATGGTCATAAACGGCTAGTTTCTTCAACGACTAGTTTCTCCAACGTCCGTGTTAAGTGCGATACTCTTACCGTTAACCGTCACTATTCACGTGAATAGTGTTACTATTCATATGAATAGTACTATAGTGTTTTGTTGCAATGATTTACTATAGTAATTTTACAAAACACTTTTCTTTTTCTAATCTAAGTCCTATACATATTTCTAAGAGTATTACAAAAGCTTTCCATCACAATATAAGTCTTCATAACATCTTGAATCTTGATTTCTCTTGACTTGATTTGGACATCATCAAAACTTCATCTTGATCATTTTGCTAACAATCTCCCCCTTTTTGATGATGATCAAAAACTCCTTGATTTAAAGCTTTTGGTAATAATCTGTATTTAAAACACAACTTATGGAAGAAAGAGTGCATTAGTGAATAAGCACAAATAGTACAAATAGGCAAATAAGCTTTAAACATTTTTTGTATTTAAAACACAACTTATGGAAGAAAGAGTGCATTAGTGAATAAGCACAAATAGTACAAATAGGCAAATAAGCTTTAAACATTTTCTCCCCCTTTTTGATCATAATTAAAAAGTTGTGTTGATGTTCTCCCCCTAAGATAATACTCCCCCTTAATAAAAGCATGTATGCATATGAGCTAAAAATATTTCAAATTTAAAGATTCATTCAAACATGCACAATAGGATATTTAAAGCAAATATTTTTAGGAGAAAGATCTTATAAAACATTGTTTAGATCTTTATCTTGAGGATTGTCATCATTATTTGCTTCATTTGTTGTCTTCTACAAATCTTCGTCATTGCCTGCATGTAATTCAACTGACTCAAGAGGTTTTGCCTCAAGGTCTACAATTTCATCAAAGACAACATGCTCACATAAAAATTTTTCCGATTGAAAACTATATATGCTTTGTATATTAGAAGATATAAAAATAGTATTACCGGTCTTGAAAAAATTTTCTTAAAATTTGTTTTAAAGAAATTCTTAAATTTTTAAACAATAGGTACCCAACTACTTGTATGGGTCCTTTGGGTTAGATTTAGAAAAAAGAAATTATTTTATAACCCAAACATATCTACCACTTGGAACACCATAATGCTTAATTTTACATTTATTAGATGTATGACCCTTTTTCATACAATAAAAGCATGATACAACATTTGTGTTCCTATAAGTTGTTCCTTTTTCTACCCAAGTTCTACGGGTTCTATGATTGTGTTTATTTTTAATTCTAGGAACATACTTATTTTTAACAACCTTATTTTCATTATTTTTACTACATTCTCCTGAGGTTGTTTCATCTAGTAGTTTCTTATAATTAACACAAGATGCACATTCATTACTACTAGTAAATTTACCCTTTTCAAAAATTAAAACTTTATTTTTCAAATCTTTATTTTCTTCAAAAGTATTTTCAAAATTTAATTTTAAATTCTTATTTTCTTCAAGAATATTTTCAAAATTTAATTTTAAATTTTTGAAATCCTTTTTCAACTTCTGATGGGCTTTATCTAACTTTTCAGATTCTACTATTAAAGCAGCATAAATTTCATGCAATTCATTTTCACTAATTTGACTAGAATTATCAGAATCGCTAGATGTACTTACTTGGCTTCCAGCGTCGTCGTTCACCACTAAACAGATGTTTGCTTCTTCATCTGAGTAGCTTGAATCTGAAATGGTCTCATTGTCATCTTCCCATGCAATGTATGCCTTCTTTTTCTTGAAGAATTTCTTTTCTTCACCCTTCTTTTGATTTGGGCAGTCTGCTTTTAAATGTCCCTTTTCTCCGCAACCGTAGCATCGGTAATTTGAGGAAGATACTGGATTATCTTTCTTTTCATATCTAAATTTTCCTTTACCTTTAGACTTCATGAACCTATTGAGCCTTTTTATCATGAGTCTCAATTCTTCTTCTTCGTCTGAGTTTTCATCTTCCGATTTACCTTTGCTTCTTTCAACCTCCGACTTTAACGCCAAACTCTTCTTGTTGTTTTTGGCTTTTGATTCTTCTTCATCAAGTCTTCCGAGGTCAAGTTCATGCTTTCTCAACTTTCCAAATAATGCAGTCATGGTCATTGTGTTGAGATTTTGTGACTCAGAAATTGCAGTCACTTTTGGTTGCCAAGACCTGTCTAAAGATTTCAAAATTTTTATATTTAGCTCATCAGTATCGAAAGACTTACCTAATCCAATAAGATGGTTTACGATGTTGGTGAAGCGTTTCTGAACATCTATTATTGTTTCCCCTTGCTTCATCCTGAACATTTCGTATTCCTGGATTAAGGTATTCTTTCTTGCTCTCTTAACATCATCTGTACCTTCATGGGTTACTCTTAGTACTTCCCACATTTCTTGTGCAGTTTTACAAACAGAAATCCTGTAAAACTCATCAATAGTTAAAGCAGATGAAATAATATTACGAGCTTTTACATCATTACCAAATTTTTTCTTATCTTGAGCAGTCCATTGGTCACGGGGCTTTGGTTCCTGCATATCGTTAGTTGGAACAAAAGGACCAAATGCAACAACATCCCAAATATCTATATCAATAGATTCCATAAAAATTTGCATTCTGACCTTCCAAAATGCGTAATTTTCACCTGTGAATAGTGGTGGTCTATTGATAGAAGCACCCTCTGCAAAGGTTTGATGTGATCCTGCCATTTGAATGACTATCAAAGCAAGCTCTGATACCAATTGTCAGAGCGGCTGCAGCGGAATGGTTAGCGTGGAATAACAAACCAAGAGTGGTTTTTAATACTAACGTGTGCCTTTTAATTTCTACTCAATTAAACTTACTTAGCAATTAATAAAGACAAATAAAGCAAGAGTAAGACTGAGAGAAATTTGCACAGATGATTTTATCCTGGTTCGGATCTTACCAATCCTACGTCCAGTCGCTTATCTCAAAACAAGATAAACAGTTTCACTAACACAAAACAATTACAAACTACAATCACAAAGATACAATTTGTAAGAGTTTAGAAAACACCTCTCTTGATACCACAAGAGATGAAACTACACCTCCTTTGAGTCTTCACAAAGGATGAACACCTCCTCCGAATACTTCACGAAGGATGAACACCTCCTTCGAATACTTCACGAAGGATGAACCTCTTCCGAACACCTCCTCAGACACACCAAGGATGAACCGGCTATTTCCTCTGTCACCGTAGCAGCACTTCACCAGCTCCACAGACAAGAGTTTCACAAGCCGAACAAGAACACACAAGTCTCAAAGAATTCTGAGTATTTGAGCACAAGGGAAGAGTTTCTGTGTCTCTATATATTTTTAAGAGGAAATGAGAGTCTATTTATAGACTCATCCAAAGGCTCTTCCATTCACTAAAAGACAAACTTAACGGCTAGTTTGTCCAACGGCCATAAACGGCTAGTTTGTCCAACGGCCATAAACGGCTAGTTTGTCCAACGGCCATAAACGGCTAGTTTGTCCAATAGTCATAAACGGCTAGTTTCTTCAACGACTAGTTTCTCCAACGTCCGTGTTAAGTGCGATACTCTTACCGTTAACCGTCACTATTCACGTGAATAGTGTTACTATTCATATGAATAGTACTATAGTGTTTTGTTGCAATGATTTACTATAGTAATTTTACAAAACACTTTTCTTTTTCTAATCTAAGTCCTATACATATTTCTAAGAGTATTACAAAAGCTTTCCATCACAATATAAGTCTTCATAACATCTTGAATCTTGATTTCTCTTGACTTGATTTGGACATCATCAAAACTTCATCTTGATCATTTTGCTAACATATACAAGTTAAATGTTGCTAATGAACATTCTTTTTGAAATATTATTATATTAATAGTTTTTATTCATACTAATTAACATTTTTTTCTAGACATTTGCCTTTCACATATTTTTCTTAATATTTTATAGTTTTTTTTTATAATAGAACCACGTATTTGTACATAATAAAACCAATATTTTATATTTTCTTTTGATTTTTTTTTCAATTTTTTGAAATATTTTATTAAAAAATTAATTTTTTTTTTAAATTTAGACCAATAGATAACACTTATTTAAACAAGTATTATTTATTGTTGTCTGACAATAAATAGCGCTTTTTTAAAAGCGCTATCGATATCTATTGTCAATATTATAAAAAAAGAAGTGTTATTTATACACTTTTTTGTAGTAGTGTCTTCCTTAGTTCATATAATTATGATAGATTTTTATGTCTTCCTATAAAGAGATAAAGTTGGATTAATTTTTTTTGAATTTTTAAAAAACTTTACATCCTTTTTATTATAGTTAATCAAATATTAATATAATTATTAAAATATTCAGAAATAAAATAATTTAATATTAATTGCAGAAAAATATTGTGTTATAAATTTTGAAACTACATGAACAATACTTCTTTTCTTTATTTTAAAGTTTTCTATTTAATTGTCATTTTCAAAATTCAAAATAATTTTACTTACTTTTTTATTACTCATAATTATTTTCACTTACTTTTTAATTAGTTTAAATATAGATATTGAAGAATTAATTATATTTTTTTTCCCTTCTGTTGATTAGGAAGGAAACTCCAAGCAAGGAAAACCTATAGTGGCTTGCTTAACTTAACCATGCTGATGTTCTTCTAGAGAGCACTTTTAGGACTGCATACAACGTGTAGTATTTTCTGATGACTCCACTTCACGAGGTAGAATTTTTTAAGATTTTCACTCAGTCTTTTTAAACCAAAGCCATTTGCATCACCTTGGTTTGAGCAACATTCATCAGTTGATTGCAGTTGTAAACCTCTGAAACAGTAGAATCCAAAGCTGCCAACCCACCAACTGTAAATAAACCACGTTCCACATCACGTGACATGCACCCCACAAACCTATAATCAACGATCCTCCTAATCTCATGCTGATTTAGCTTTGGGACTTGTAAGCTCATGAACTAGTCAAAGATTTCTCACATGATACCTTTCACTGCATTTTCAAATTTGGTCCAACCCACTATCCAACAAAACTATTAATATATGTATCATCAACCTAACTAGTATGTTACACATACACGTAGTATCAATACTTTATTATAATATATTTAATCCATATATGTAAATATATGCACACTCTTATCATTGTAAGAAGCATATATAGAGCAAGTGAAAGACATCCTCCAAGTCAGAAAAGACCATGAATTCCTTATGCAGTTCAATGATTGCTGCTATCTTTGCCATGACATTGATCCTTTCATATGGGGTGATTATGTCCCAAGCTAGGGTTCTTCCTTCTTCATCCTTAGTTTCAAAAATGTCACAAACTTCCAATTCTCTTTCATATTCAAATTTTCAAAGAGAAGAGCAAAAATCATCTGAGAAGCCTGTGGCAGCAGCTAGCCTTACAAAAAAACCACCTAGAAAACCAAATCCAACTGTTCGTGAGGTAGCTGCTAACCTCAGAAGGATACCACCCAGCAGACCAAATCCTACACAGAACAAGTAACATTCCCCTTTTCCTCACAAGTGTTTGTTCATTCTGGTTTCATAATATCTAGAAATTTGATCACAAAGGGTGCATGTGTAGCAGGTTAAAGCCTAGGATAAGAAGCTAAGCAGAGGAACTGATGCAATGGATTGAAGCTATACATGAAGATTCAAGCAGTGGCATGAACTCTGTTGCTCTAGTTTTGTTTTTGTTTCACTTTCTTTTTAGTTTTTTACTGTTTCCCAGATTCAAATTCTTAGGTTTATTAGTGAGAATTTGGTATAGTTCATATCACGACTTCAGATTTTTCTTTGCTTTTATCTTACCTTTAATGCTTTAGATTGTAGAGAATATAGCAGCTTATGAATGTAAAGGAGAAAAATAATAGCCATTTAAAATTGTTATGGGCAGTACTAGATTCAAAACTGTTTTATTTATTTTAGTTGAGATTTTAGAAAAGAGATTAGTTTGCATTGTTAGCTGTTGTAAACTTGTAAGTAGCTTCTTCGTGTTATTCTCAGTATAACGATTCTTCTATTTTTCCTTCACGCTTGTTAGATAAATAACCTTTATTATTTAGAGTTTTCAAAAGGGTTTCTTGAGAAGATTTTGGATTTTTCATCAAAGTAATTGCAGCTGTTTAGCAATACTTGTTTATAATTTTCTACAATATCAAGAGAGGATCAAACTGTAATTATCATATATTAAATTTTAAAACCTTCAAGATAAGCACATGGGACTGTCATCTACTACAAATTCCTTTAATTAATTAATGATTATAAATTAAATGTACTCATTTAATTCTTATACATAAAATACATTTTACTTTTAATTTTTTATATTTTAAAATTATTTATTGAAACCTTTATATATATATATATATATATATATATATATATATATATATATATATATATATATATATATATATTATTATTCAAGTTATTATATAATGATGAGTTTATTGAAAATATGTTCTAGAAATTTATTTTTCTTCATTGAAATGATTATTTTATGAATATAATAATATTTACAACATCGAAACACTTTTATTCACTATTATAATTTATTGTACAAAATTTATTGATCAAATATTTCAAAATTTTATGATTACCTATTTCTTGATTGCTGGACTAAGTTTCTCTATTTTTCTTTTTTACTTTTATATATGTTACGTTAACTATAGTGCTTTGTTTTCTTTCCTATTTGTATGGAGGGTTGAAGTGATTGCATAATCAGTTAATAAAGGTGTTGAATAAGACATTATTTTAGTACATAACAACGATGGTTTTAATTTATTTTTAACTAAAAACATATTAAGAATGAATCAACATCTATTACATTATTCATATAAAATATCGATATATCATTATTCATACAATCTTTGGGATAGTAATATTTTTGTCATTTATTCAAACAATTTTTAAAAGTTGTTTAAGATATTTTAAATTATAAGTTATTTAATTTATTAATTATATTATTTTCTAAAATTTATCCAATTATGATATTATAATTGTTTGAGTAATATATGATTAAAGAATGAAAGAAAAAAGTGTAATACATCTTTTGGTTCCTCGAAAGCGGGAGAATGTTCAAAATGATCCTACCTTTATAAAAAAGTTGGAAATAGTCTCAAGTTGTGAAAAAACGAGTTAAGTTAATCTTTGTTGCTTACAGTGTCAAAAGTAGAACGGTGCAACTGCCTCCTTGGTTAAAACTAAATGAGTTGTCCACTTTTTCTCATACGTGGCATACTGAGGTAATATGATGTGTAAATTTTGAATTTAAAAAAAAAGTTGCTTGTCACGTCAATTTCATCTACCACCTCCAGAAACGTTAGAGCCACAAATTGTCGTCGTGAACACCTCAGACCAGCGCTAAGGCTAACAACTTCTTCCTAACAACCAGATCACATTTTCCTCTCCATGTGCCACCACAACGAAACCAAAAAACCACCACCATCTTCTCCACCAAACTTTTGAAAAAACTCAGAAACAACCATGTGAACTCCATCAACAACCGCGAGCAATCATGGCCAGCCACCATGGCCAATTTTCATCTCCTTCCATGCGATTCAACCACAGTGCAACATGTAATCCCAAATCTACGAGCAAATCGCGCATTTCCTTCACCACAAAACCCAATCGCAATATTCTCCATGGTAACCAAAACGCGAGCTCCTCTACCAATCTCCTCCTTCGAAACCTGCAAGAAACTGTAGAGACCTAAAGAAACTCAAATCGAGCCTTATCCATAGCCACCGAGAACCTATGGAAACCAAATTTTATATGAACACTAATCGCATGAAAGGAAACCCCAAATTAGGAACCCTAATCACGAGTTCATCGCGAATAAAAAAAATGCCCAACCCTCTCAAGAAAATATTACCCAACCAAGATTCGCCATCAGCGCATCAAACTCTTTAAACCTGCAACAAACCCTTCATCATCAGTCTTCATCGCGCCATCAACATATGTGTCTTCTTCAACGCAGAGCAAGAAACCCTTTTTCTTTTAACCCTCTATCAAAATATTTGTTTTTTAAAAATTAAATTTTACATGTCATTTAACCTCACAGTGCCACACAATGACAACAAGTGGACAACGCATTATGTTTTGTTCAGGGGGACACCTTCACCGTTACATTTTTGTAAGCAAAAATGATTAACTTAACCCATTTTTTCACAAATTATGACCATTTCCAACTTTTTAGAAAAGGTAGGAACACTTTAAACATTCCCCTATTTTGAGGAACTAAAATAGGTATTAAGCAAAAACAAATTACATTAGGTTCCCAGAGAGAAAAAGATATTAAAGACATAAAACTAACAACACGGAAAAATGAAAATTTTGAAATGTAAAAAGCATAACACAACATTAAATGTTTTTCAAAAGTCTAAACTTTTGTATCCATCGTACTACTCAATATTGTTTCTTTTTACTACTAAAGAAAAATCTATACTTTATGAATATGGAGTAATTTAGATTGTCCAAACCTTATAAATAATATTTAAAATAGGAATTATGATAGTATTGTTGTCCAAACCAATTTGGGATGTAGTCTTCTGGAATGATGTTTAAAAACCTCATGGTTGTGAGTGCATGATAACAAGGTATTCCTGTTACAGTCCACTTCCTACAGCTATAATCTCTTTTGTCTACGTCAACCACAAACTTTTCAGCAATATTGCAAGTATGGTTAATCTCAAAAACTTGCAGACCTGACCAACTGCCAAAGTATTAAAAATAATTTTAGTAACAAATTTATAATGGAATAAGTAAAATGGAAAATGAGTAACTCATTGAGTAGTTTACTTAATGTACATGAAACTTTGAGGTAGTGCATCCACTTCCTGTACCCATTTCAACAAACACACTACCTTCGCAATCTTGTTGTTCAAGTTGTTCATCAACATGCACACCAACATCCACAAATTCATCTTCACTAACAAAAGTCTCTTCATTAGACCATATCCAACTACTAACATCAAACTCCTCCTGCATATCTTCAGCACCTTCTGTCTTGGCCAACTTCACCAACATCTCCAACTTCACCATTATCAGTACCTTCACCATCTTCTCCAACTTCAACAACATCTTCAACTTGCCCAACTTCACTATCATCAGCACCTTCACCCACTTCTCCAACTTCATTAGCATCTCCAACTTGACCAACTTCACCATCATCAGCACCTTCACCATCTTCTACAACTTCAACAACATCTCCAACTTGACCAGCTTCACCATCATCAGCACCTTCACCCTCTTCTCCAACTTGACCAACTTGACCATCATCAACACCTTCATCATCTTCTCCAACTTCACCAACATATCCAACTTCACCATCATGAGCACCCTGACCATCTTCTCGAACTTCACCGACTTCTGCAAATAAACCATTTTCTACCTCATGACCATCATCACCAACATCTCCAACTTCACCATCATCAGCACCTTTACCATCTTCTCCAACTTCACCATCTTCACCACCTTCACCTTCACCATCCTCACCACGTTCTTCTATAACCTCTTCTCTAAGTTTGCCTTGACCTTCACTGATGGAAGCATCCTTGCAATTCAATCACGAGCACTTCCAAAATCAGAGAAGGTAGCGGTTAGTTGGATGACGATGAGGCACGGTAAGTGTTTGATGAATGTTTCAATGAAGGTGTATGAGTGGATCAAGGAATCTCAAGCTCCGAAAGCCTTCCAAGAGGGAAGGAAGCTAGAGGAGAATGTGCAGAATAGGCACAAAGTGTTTGAACTCTGAAAGAATGTCTGGAGAAATCTCAACAGCATGTCATTATCAATTCAAAGTTGAATTTACAAAGGATGAAGCCCCCTATTTATAGATGGAGGAGAACTTCTAAGACGTGTTATGCAAGCTATTCTAAAGGCACGTGATGCAATGAAAGGAAGCTTGGGAAGCAAGCTAAGTTTGCTAGCTAAGCAGAACTGCAGAGGAAGATGGAGTTGCTGTCTGCTTTTCCTTGCTTGGTTACTCCTCCAAGTGTTTTGCCAAGCTTTATTTAATGACCTACAAAACAATGTAAAGTTATTTAAATCGGAGGAAGATTTTAGTAATTAATACTCCATAAGAGCAAAGTAGTAAGTGCTTCCTCTTCCTCTTGGATTCTCTTAGACATGACTCTTGTTAAAGGTCCTATGTTGAGCTTGGATGGTCCTCCATCAGTCCCTCCCTCTTGAAAAAGATCTGTCCCCAGATCTTGGGAACCCTGTTGGGCATCTCCTATGAAAGGAATTAGATCACAAATGTTAAAAGTAGGACTGACGCCATAACTTTCAGGAAGGTCTAACTGATATGCATTATCATTTATCTTCTTGATCACTTTGAAAGGACCATCACCTCTAGGGCTTAATTTGGATTTGCGTTGAGAAGGAAATCTATCCTTTCTCAAGTGAAGCCAAACTAAGTCTCCTTCTTTTAAGAGTACTTGTTTTCTCCCTTTGTTGTTGTATTCAGAATGCTTTTGAGTTTGTTTTTCAATATGTGTTTTAACCTTTTCATGCAACTTTTTGATGAACTCCGCTTTAGAAAGACCTTCTTTATGAAGAAAAGAAGATGTTTCTGGAAGGGGAAGTAGATCAAGAGGTGTGAGAGGGTTAAAACCATAAACAACCTCAAAAGGAGAAAGTTTAGTAGTTTTGTGAACATCATATTGCAACATATTAATATAATCAGGTTCGGACACCATGTGAACCACAAACAGATGAGCTTTACCATTTAATAACGCAATGCTCACGATATGCATTACTCCTATGTCATCACTTAACAATTCCAACATATCTTCTAATACACGACCAGCCAAGGAATACTACAACTCCTTAACATTCCTATATCCCATCTCCTTCAGTATGGCCAAGATTTCAAAATAACTCCATCTGTTTGTGTCAACGACCAAGGTACTGGTATCACCTCCATGGTATCTAAATGACCCATCATTCAGAAACTTACCCCCATGGTGAAACACCACCTCAATATCAGAGTCAGACATTTTCTTTATTTGTCAACTGTTATATGCCTATATAAAACAAAGTGTCAAACTACATGCAGTTGGTTAATGACCTTCACATGCATCTATTATCAGTATTTAATGACCTCCACATGCATGTACATTTAAAGATGCAACGTTACTAACAACTATCACACCTGTAGGCTAACAAAAGTAATCACACGCATTCATTGTATCACCTACAACATTCCATTTTGGCTTAAACCTTAAATCAATATGCATCAACCACAAGTTAAACAACAACCACACATTCAACAAAACTATATCCAAAATAGTACTATGCACTAAGAGGACAAAAGTACAAAACAGTCTGCACTAATTGGGGACCAAAACCATACAAACAGTACGAAAAACAAAATGAAAAGCACTCAAGAATAAGACCACTACAAATCCAATGTTATAAGGGGGACCACAAGACAATAAAGGGGACCACAACAAAACATAGTAAGCGGACAAGAAGACAAGATACTTCCATGGGAAAACAACTACATCAAAAACTGATAAAAAGCGTACTTGCACCTTTTCGCTTCGAAGAACTATCACCGCAATGTCAATTTTTTTTTCTCAAGAATCTCTTTCACTAACCCTTTTCGGTCAACAATCTCCTTCGACACTGTCAATCCTTGCACAACGTCAATCCTTCCAGAACGTGAAAAATCCTCAATCTATGACCTAACTTGCGTAATGTTTTAATTTGAAGATTAACAAACCCTATTATTTAATTTCCCCAATTTCATAACACGTAATTTATTCTTTTTCCTGCCATGTCAACTAACATAACCCAACTCATTGCCACGACCACATTTCTTGCACACCTCACATTCACACTCAGTTCAACGTTTTCAACTTTAACGTCGTTAAACGGTGATGACTTAAGTTACACAATTTTCGTAATATGGGGACCGAATGTCTTCATTTTTAAAATCGGGTACTAAACAAAAATTCACCTCTTAACTTGGGAACGAAGTAAGCTATTAAGCCTAAATTTTTTTTTATCAATTCTACACTAAGTAAAATATATTTCAAACAATCTTTGTACACAAGATAAATCCTTTTTTTAACTACTCAGTAAAACTACACGCCTAATTGGTCCTAAATATTGCAAATAAAGTTTAGATTGCAAAAAGTGAGCCAAATATGTCAAGTGCATGCTATTTTTAAATGCACCAAATTTCACGATACCACACTTGTGCAATACTGATCTAATACTTTGTTAGTCCTCAATTTCATTTGGATAAATAAAATTCATTTCCAAAAATATAAAAAATTAGGTATTTAATTAATTTTAAAAATGCAATGTAAAAAGGAGTGAAATAAAAAATAACGATAAACAAATAATTTTTTAAAAAAAAGAAAAAAGAATGTTTACTTTTCACATCGACAGGTTTTCTCTTTAGAACCTCCTCAATATGGCCCCAATCAACGTAGGCCCTAAATCACTCTTTACTTTACACCCCCCGTTTTCTTTTTCTTTCATCTCAACTCAATACACATTTTAATATATACACCTGTTTTTCTTTTTACACCTGTTCTATGGGTAGAACCCAAATCCACTCTTTTTACATCCATACCTCCCGATCATTCTTTTTACACCTTCTTTGTATTTTATGGGCCTTGCCTATTTCATATTTACATCTACATCCCACTATTTTTCTTTTCATACCACATTTGCATATTGCATTTTACGCGTTGAAATTTCAAAAACTTATGTAAACTTGGATTTATGACATATGCTTCGTGTACCCCATATTTTCTCCCCTAGGTCTAGTGAAAAGACATTTTTACTCTCTTATAAATAAACAAAATCATATTCTTTTTCCTTTATGCAGCCGCTTCTCCTTCCTCTCCCATACAACAACCACGTCTCCCTTCCTGTGTATTGGATTAAATGTTTTGGAATGTGTGTTTTAAAAATATCTTCCAAAATATTTAATCTGAAATATAACTTTTTTCATAATTTTTAGATTGAGTGTTTAGAATATTTTCCAAATCTGAAAATATTCAATTCAAAAGATAAAAATTAAAAAAAAAAAGTGTAGGAATTTGATTACTTGACTAATAATGTTTTATAAAGATGAAGTTGATTACGAGTGACGGGTAGAAAAAGCACCCATATCGACCGTGTCAAGTCCTCACCGTTTCATATATTGCTTGTGTAAAAGGTTACAATTTTTCTTATTTCTATTGTTTTTTCCATTTTTTAATTTGTCTTTTCACCACATGTACAAGTGATAGTTAGAGATGATAAAATGGCTCACTTCGTTCCTTTTTCTCTTGTCATTCACCAATGCATTGAAAATCTTGACACATTCTACTAACGAATGAATTGGCAGGTGAATCCGTAAATTTTTTCTAGAAATTTATAGCTTTTAAGATATGATTAAATTTTTTTAAAATATTTATATAGTTAAATAGCTTTTAATGTCTTTAATTAGATAAATTAAATTAATTATTATATTTATATGTAATTATTCTATTATAATTAATTATTGAAATTTAATTTGTAAATATTAATAATTTAAATCATAATGTTATTACATATTTGTATCGGAAATATAATATAAAACAATTTTTTTTAAAATTTTTTTAACATTTTAATTTGTAATTTTATTAGAAATGACTAGTGAATTATCTTTTGACAGACTAGATGATGAGACGAGGCAAAGTGAAGTAGCGAGTTAAAATCTGTAACTGTCCTAAATCATGATCCATATCGATCTTAATGATAATGGAAACAAATTTCTTTAAATGATTTATTAATAAAATTTTAATTTGAATAACATATTATTACAATAATAATGATTGTTATTATTAATATTATCATTAAAACTTGTTCAATAATTGAAACACAGTAAAAAGAATCGAACAACTTATGTAAGAACTGAAAAAAAAGACAAATAGATCATTCATACAGATCTAAAAATGCAAAAAGAGAACCTCTTTTCCTTAAAATTTAACTCCATACAACTATCTTAGAAGGAAAGCTACAAAGGTAAATCACTTGACTTTACATTACAACTTATGATACCTCTTTATTTTCACCAATAACATAATCCAAAGCCAGTAAAACAGTAGTTTTAAGAATGCATTTTAAATGATAGACCTGAGCCACTGAATTTTTCTTCAATGATTTTGGATAATTTTTCCACCATAGAAGGGGAAAAATGATTTACCCAATCTCCTATTTCTGCCTTTCTGAAAAACAACTTATTTTCAAACCTTTTGATTTCAAAATTTATGGTTCCAGATTTGTTGACTTCCGTATCCTTCATCTCCTCAAAGCTACACAGCTTGGCTATGCTTTCAATCACTCCATTACTTTCTTCCTCTTCAGTGAAAGGACAACCCAAAAACTCTGCAACTTTTTTCACCTGAGAATTCACATCTTCTTTAAGATCCTCGTACTTCAAGAATAGGACAGTGTTTGGTCTGGCTACACTTTCGTTCCAGTAACCTAACACGTGACTCCACCATGGACCGAACTCAATTACCCCATTGCAAAACATTTCAAAAGCTTCCTCCTTTGTCAATGCCGGTGAAGCCTCCACCTTAATCTTATTATAGAAAGCCCATGCAGAAATAAAAGTGTCAAAGGGGTTCCTGCAAATGTAAATTATTCTGCAATGAGACTCTACGATTGACCTGGGTAATGAAGGATACGGAATGTGAGTACCAAAAAGTCTTGGTTCAGGTATGTTGGATAATTGAAGGATCTGGTCATGGATGTTACCACGAAATGTGTAAAGGGGAGGCACAAGTTGGTGAGGGTTAGAGGTAAGCAATGGATGGTTCTCTTTGGAGAAGTTTTTGTGGTTGACAATGGCAAAAGTAAGGGCTTTCAACCATGTTGTACCAGATTTTGGAAAGCTTGTAACAAGAACATCACTTTGTTTTGCTTGAAAGTTCTTTTCAAAAATGTTTCTTTCTCTGATGAGAGGTGATGGACACCAAAAGTGTTCAAATAGATAGACATAGGGAAAAGACCAACCTTTCTCTTTAGGGAGAGAGGAAATGAGCTTATCTTCTTCTTCATTCGCTTGTTGCCAACCTATTGAAGAAGCCATTGGAGTAGATAGAAGGTGATTTTCTGATTGATACTTTTCCAATTGTGAGGATTTCACTCACTTGGGAATGCTTTTATAGCACCAGCTATAGTGGTTAAAGTTCAAGGAAAACACTTGAATGTTGGTACATGTGGGGAATGAACACATTTAATAGGCAATGATATTCTTTTGACATCTAAATTTATTTTATTTGACATTATATTTAATTATTTTTATAAATATAAAAGTTCATTTTTTTAATGACCATTTTATCTTTCTGAGTTGCCATCCTCACACATGCATATATAAGGATTTTGTGTTTTTTTAAATAAAGTAATTTTTCACTTCCTTTTTTTCTATGCGTGGTTTGATGCATTTTTTATTTAAGGAAATCAAGGCATATCATATTTCTTTTTACTTTAATAAAGTGTTTATAATATTTTCTATTTTAAATTTTATCTCTTTTTATATATAGCAAAATAATAATTAATATTGTCTAAATTTTGAAACGACAATCAAATAATAACAAAGTATTCTTTCAATGCTGCCCTAAAAAAAGTAAAAATATAATTTATAAATTAAATTTAGTATATATAATTAAATTACACATTAATTAATTAGATTTAATACTTTGATGTAAGATTTACTTCTTTTGTTTTATTAGTTTTTACAGGAAAACACTTAATTCTTCATGTAAATTAAAGTTATTTATCTATTATATCCTTTAAGTATTCTTTCTAAAAATATTATAACACATAATAAGAATAAAAATAAAGATATAATTGAAAATAATATATATTATCTTAAAATTTTAAAAGAAACATATAAAATAAATAAATTTTTAAAAAGAAGAAGTGATTATTATATATAACAACAAAGAGAGTACTTGTAACATCCCAAAAATATAGCTGCAGCTGCAAACTATATTCAAAAGTACTTACATTTACAATAAAAATAGAACAGTTACAGGAAATAAAGTTTAACTTACAGTTATCCTAAATAACCATAAATTAAAAACTTTACAGAAACCTATATTGATATAACCCAAAAGGGCAAACCGATCGGTCATACAAGAAGTGTATTAACTGAACGATCTTATACTAAATACCAAAACAAAGCCAAGATCAAACGGTCTTACTCTTAGCGGAGACCATCCTCTTCTGCCAGCGCCTACTCGAGAGAAGCTTCTGCACCTTCTGCTCACACTCACAGGGTGATCATCGCAAAGACAAGGACGATCGAACGGACAACATTACAAGACAGGAAAATAAGGGTAAGCTAGTGTAATTTAATTGACTATGTTAACATACAATTCAGATACCCACATAATACAATTATACATATACAGAAATCATAAAAGCATGTTATAACTGACCACTTTACACTGACTGTTCGGACTAGTATGAATATGAGCTATGGCCGTTCGTGCACTCATATAGGTGGTAACCTGGAAAAACCATCAGTATTACTACAGCATGGAAAAAGCCCTTGAGCTTGCCACACGAGGTTAACACGTTATACCTCACCTTAGGTCAAGGTAATACATACCACCCAGGCTAAGGCCTCATGCTATTCTCACCACATGCATCATTATTCTCTACTTGATACTCAATGACTATTAGAATTTCAGAATGAACGCCAATACTAAGCTTTCCCTATTCATACTTTTACCACAATACAACCAATCACTGAGACATTCCTCCTTGTAATTCTCTTTTAGATCCATAATATAATTTTCACATCATACTTTCTCATCCCATCACAATTATCATATCATAACTTAAGACCATCATACTTTCACATTACAGTAGAATTATGATCATTCCTCATCTATCACATCTTTAAATAAATATCACACATAACAGTAAAACAATAACCCTACCTTTGAACATGACCGAATATGAAAGATCAACATAACCTATGAACAAGACCGAACGGGAGAGCACTCCCAATATGAGAACATGACCAAACAGTCATTTAGAGAATAAGACTTAAGTAGGAGTCGAACACTTGGACTTATATCAAGCACTTATGATTTAGAACGAACAATATTGGCTTAGACCGAACACTATTAACTTAGTACAAGTATGATATCGAGCACTAGTATAAGAACGAGCACTCATAAGAGACCACACAACTCAATAATATCAATCGCTAACATTATCCTAAATATTAGTACAAAACTGAGCATTATATCGAACGAGTGGTGGTCAGGACCAAACACTTACCAAGAATGAGCGCTCGTAAAAGACTGAGCACTACCAAGACAGTACATCACCAAGCGGTCAATAATAGTTAAAACATATGATAGACCGAAACGATGTTTAAAACCAAATGGTATGCTTAGACCGACTACTATATTCACCTGGATATCCATACAAGACCGATCGGTCATTAACTAAGGATCCACAAAAGTAGAACTCAGTTAAGACCGAGCGCTAATACATAGTACTATTAATAACAAACGCTAAACCTAGTACAACTAATAACAACCAGTAATACCCTTCCTAAGACTACCGAGTTTGAAAATGAATACTTTTAAACTGAACGTCACTATTAAACCGAACAACACATAACCACATTATCACTATGAAGCCTAATACCACTAAGCCCAAATATATGACCAGCCGAGCGTTCTATACCGATAGATCGATTTTCTACAAAACTTGCAGAACTTCTCAACCACTTCACAGATTTCATCCAAACCCAGAGTATTGCATATAACAGTTCACACCCAAAATCATAGAACATCAAATAATTTAATTTCACATACATGCAACATCATCAAACAACAATTTCATACATCAAAACTAAGTAATTAAATTAACTAGCTTCCATTATCTCTTGACTGGACCGATCAACGATTATTCTTTTCCAGACTTTGCTTCCTCCCTAAAAAATCCCAAGAACACTTATATTTCCCCGATTGGTGAGAAAAGACCACCCAATGGACCAAAATGGAGTTAGAAAGGGGAAAAGAAGTTTGAAGAACACATGCAACCAGTAGACTACCTTGCATGTGATAGAAAACAACTCTAAGAAGAGAATGAACTTACTAGCTCAGACCAACAACTTGATTGCTGCAAAAATGAAGTCCTTGATACCAGGAAGACTCAGGCGTTGCCTGATTGATGATCGAAAGAAGAAAAGATAAGAATTTGTAGATAGAAGAAGAAATTTAGAGAGAAGGGGAGAAAAATGAAATTCAGAAACATTTGGAGAAGTGCATGCAGGAATGACTCGAGGTTTTTGAAAAAGCTAATTATATCCTACCGTCAAAATCCACTCGGTCCAATCTGACGCACCCATCTGGATTCCACGTTGCCGCTGAATTTAAGAGTCTGTACTCTTCTATCTTTTTAATAATTATTCTCATTTATTTGTTATTTATAAAGTTTTAGATCACATTAATTATTATTATTTGTATCAATTATGTATTAATCTGTTTAAAGTGTGATAATAAGGACTAATCGATTCGTTTTAGCCAATTCCATTCAAATTCGGAGCAGGACTGACCCACCCACAGAAAAAAAAAAAGGTTGGAAAGTTAAACCTGCCCATAGTGACATTTATTATTCTCCTTGTGGACTTTTTCAAGAAATTCACAACTTTTAATAAATTAATTCAGAACTATAAATTTATTAGAAATTTGTATTATTATTTAAAATTACTCCTTTTACGGTGAAATATGAAGTAGATGAGTGATATCTTTGAGTATTTATACACTCATATCAGTTTAAAGAAAAGAAATATGCTATTAATTACGATTATTTATTATTTTTTTAAAACATATCAATTAATTAAAAATATTAAAGAAAAAAAATACATCATTCAACTCCAAGAAAGTCTTATAAAAAGTGTAAAAAATCTAAAATAAATACTTATAAATAAGTATATAAGAAGTATATTTCAAGATTTTTAAAAGAAAAAGAGATGTAAAAAACAAATAAATAATGAGTTGATCTTAGTTTTTATCAAACAAATGTTATTTTAATGTCTTGAATAATGAAATTTGATGCATTATTTTAAAATTTAAGAGCTTGCCATAAAGTGTGCTCGTGAACCATTTAATTTCAGTAACTGTTCTCGAAAAGTGAGAAAATTAATTAATATCATTTAATGAAAAATATTCAAACCATTTAATGAAATTTATTTGCTGATAATAAAAAAAATGTGATTTCTTGCGAGACTTTTCTGAGTGGTGAGTGAGTAACCTACTTTGATTATCTTTCTTTTTTTTTTACTTTGTCTTTTTAAGAAATTTTTTTTCAAATTTTAAAATAAATTAATTACCTTTTTATTAATTATGTATTTGTTTTTGAAAATTAGAAGATAACCACTAGTGTAGAATTGACCTTTAACGTCACCCAATAGATGTTCGTCCACCAAATCTCCAACGTAAATAATTGACCGGTGACATAAATGTAAATAAGTGAGTGTGGGGACGTCTGTCCTGGAAGGGCCCCGACGTTTATAATATTATAGACGTCAGACCCTCTAACGGACGTTTAAAAGGCTAGAGCAATGAACTCTTCAACTCCCCCGTCAGCCTATTAGACGTCCGTCCTGGAGGGGGTCGGACGTCTATAATATTATAGACGTCCGGCCCCCTCTAACAAACGTTTAAAAGGCTGAAGCAATCAACTCTTCAACTCCCCTGTCAGCCTTTTAAACGTCTGCTAGAGGGGGCCAGACGTCTATAATATTATAGACGTTCGACCCCCTCCAGAACGGACCTCTAAGAGGCTGACAGGGTAGTTGAATAGTTAATTGCGTTCAGCCTCTTAGACGTCCGTTCTGGAGGGGGTCGGATGTCTATAATACTATAGACTTCCAAGCCCCTTCCACGGACGTCTAAAACCCCTGCGAATATCAATTTTAAATCCCCAAAGACGTCATATTAGTGATGGCCCCGACGTCTATAATAGTTGAATAGTTAATTGCGCTCACTGTTCATCATCTTCCCCGCGAACTCTCTCTGCGGCATTGCTTTTCCAGGTGTGTTTTCTCTCTTTTGGACCGTTTAAATTTACTTTCAATTCGATTACATTGCCCTGTGATGAAATATCTTTGATTTGAACCGATTAAAAATCGTTTTCGGTGCGTTTTGGTACAGTCTCTTGCGTGTTCTTGGGCGGCTTCTTTGACTGTTTTTGGGCTACGTTTTAGGCCGTTCCCTCCTCGATTTCCCTCCCTTTCATTTGGAATCTACTTTTCAGGTTAGCTTGTTCGTTGATAAATTTTTGTATGCATGTTATTGGGTTTTGTGTATGCATGTTTTTTACTCTAAGGTATGCATGTGTTATTGGCTTTTGAATATGCATGTATTAGTTGTGTTATTATAATTGTGATATGTTAGTATATAAGTATCAAATCATTGAGTGATACTTAGTTCCCGTTTGAAATTTAACACAAACGATTAATCTTTTAATCGTTTGTGTTAAATTTTGAATTGTCCGATTGGACAGTTTGAGAAAATTAATTTTCATAATTTGCAATAACATGTCAATTGGAGTTTATAGATAAGATTGATAAAATTTTATATAAACGTCTGGCAGTGCACAACCCGACGTCCAACGCCAACCCTAGCACAAAACCATTCAGGCATATGATCGTCGGGGGATACACCTGGACGTCTGTGTAGACGTCGGGGGATGGAGGCGCTGGACGTCTGAGGAGACGTCGGGTGGAGGAGACGCCGGACGTCTGAGGAGATGTTGGGGGAGGGAGGCGCCGGACGTTTATATACACGTCCAATGTCTACCCTCGACGTCTGAGTAACGTTACCCACAAAGACGTCGGGGGTAGGTCGGACGTCAAAAGACCAAAAGAACGAACATCTAAAGCCCTTTCTGCACTAGTGAACATGAATTTTATTTTTCAATTCTCTCTACATATAAAAGGAAAGAAAGGAAGTGGGTTAAGTTTAAAATTGGTGATCTTTAGGTTCTATTTCTTTTTTTCATGCAATTTGATTCTACTTATTAATTAATCAATTCTGGTTTAGAGTAAAGGAAGATAACATTTTATGAATTATTAGTACACTATCACATCAAATATTTTAAATTCTCAATTTGGTTATATAACATAAAGTGATGGATCTTTGGTCGAACTAACGAGTGAACAAAACTACATATACATGGTCTTTGTATGAAGTTTTTAAAATTATAATTACATCACTTCATCACTTTTAGAAGAAAAAAAAGAGAGAGTCTATTTATACTTATTTATTTTAGGGTTAAATATGCTTTTCGTTCCTTAAAGATCATACGATTTTGATTTTAGTCCCTACTCAAAGTTTTTGATGGTTTTTAGTCCTCATAATTTTGAAACTCTTACTATTAGTCCTTAAAAGTGGATGACATTAACTTTTGCTTGGGAAAATGCTTTTCTAGCAATTCCAAGTCCCCCATTAAACATTGTAATAGTCTAGTCTCCACATCTTAGTGTGAAAGTGTGTCAAGTGGCTCCAAGTGTCACTTGCACTTTCACTTAGTGTTGTGTCTCATATTTCCTTTCCATTTGTATTCTTTCTTTAATATTTTTGGTTGTTGTTATTTCTGTTTTACGTCTCCATGATATCTAGGTGCATGCTCATATAGATAAACATTTGTTTGGTTTCTAGGTGCATATCATACTTGTATTCAATAAAGCTTTTGAAAGACTTCTAGCTAGAAACTAGGGTTAGAAACGTCAGGAGAAACTCTGACGTTATCATTCTGACGGTTGTTACCTCGTTTGGCGGTGGACTCCGAGTGCTGGGCTGACTGTTCGGTGCGGCCTCGCTCTGCCTTCAAAGTCGCAATTTCCTCTGCGTGCTTTCGCTGCATCTCTTGCTGTGCTTGCGTCTGTGCTTGTATGGTTCTTGTCTGTGCTTGTATATGTGCTTGCATCTATGCTATCAAATCTCGAGTACTCTGTTGTTCGTCCATGCTCCTCGTTGTCACCATTTGGGCTTCTTCTGCCTGCTCTCGGTCCCACGGTGGGCGCCAAAATGTTTCGGTAAATATTTTGTGGGACCGAGACAATAACCTTTGCTGGCGTATCTTCCATCCTTCCGAATGCTGGAATCGTCTGAGCTGCTTGCTTTCTTTTGTCGACGCCGTTCGGTTGATTTCCGTCTAGGCCGTTCGGTCACTTCAGCCTTGGCAGATCGGTTGCCTTCATGCTCTAGGGAGAGGGGGAAGTACCTGCAAAAGATACTCCGACGCTCAAGTTAGGTGTGTGATTTGAGGAGCCTCGACTCTTGGTTGAGTACTTAGTTAATGGTTATCACTATATGAGTATTTGAGAATAGGGTTAAATATGTTTTGCGTCCCTTAAGTATCACACGATTTTCGTTTTAGTCCCTACTCGAAACTTTGATGGTTTTTAGTCCTCATAGTTTTGAAACTCTTATTATTAGTCCTTATAATTGGACGGCGTTAAATTTTAGTAGATGTGGTTAACGCCAGCCCACGTCTGATGCCACCTTCCCTGACTACTTTTAATTGACGTGACATTAAAGGTGTGGTGGTCGGTCGGCCTGGTGGGTTCTATTACAATAAACAGAACAATGCAATTGAAGCGGACTATATAAAAGACCGAATGGTGTAAGCAAAGGCCGAACGATTATGGTGACGGGTGGAGTTCAATATATGAAAGACCGAACGGTGTTGGGAAAAAGCCGAACGATTATGGTGATGGGTGGAGTTCAATATATGAAAGACCGAACGGTGTTGGGCAAAGACCGAACGATTATGGTGACGGGTGAAGTGCAATATATGAAAGACCGAACGGTGTTGGGAAAAGATTGAACGGTGTTGGAAAATGACCAAACAGTTATGGTGACGGGTGAAGTGCAATATATGAAAGACCGAACGATGTTGGGAAAAGACCGAACGGTTATGGGCAAAGACTACTATATCGACCACCAGACCGAGAGGCCAACCACCCACCAAGCCGACCGACTACCACATCTTTACTACCACATCAATTAAAAGTAGTCAGGTAGCATGATACGTGGGCTGACCGTTAGCCACGTCAAACAAAAGTTAACGCCATCCAATTTTAAGGACTAATAGTAAGAGTTTCAAAATTATGAGGATTAAAAACCATCAAAGTTTCGAGTAGGAAATAAAACCAAAATCGTGTGATATATAAGGACGAAAAATATATTTAATCCTTTATTTTATAATTAAACACTTAAATACATAACTTTATTAATTTTTGGAGGCCATCGGAAGTATTGGAAAAAAAGGGAGAGAAAGACAATGAAAGTTAAAGAAAGAAATCAATTTTATTTTTTCATATAATAAAAAGATATCTTTTATAGTAAAATAAAAAAATTAATGAAACTATTTATATTAACTTAGTTTTACATTTGAAAAAAAAAACAAAATATTAAAAGTAAAATAAAATAAAATACTAGTTAAAAATAATTAAATAATTTGAAATTACAATATTTAATGTTTTTCTTATTATGATTTTTTTTATATCTAAAGTTAAAGTTGAAGTGTCATATTACATTTTAAATATTTTCACTTAAATCATAAATACGAAACTTGAAACGAGATAGGTTTAAAATTAAAATTTGTTTAGTCTTCAATCTAGTATCTTTACTTAATTGAGAATGTGCTTGCATAATTGAAAGTGTGTTATTTATGAATTTTACATTATAGAATAGCTACTTTAAATAAAAGTAACATTTTGTAGACACTTTAAAAGTATCCCTCATTAATTTACGTTAGTCTTAGAAGTTAATCCATATTTGTTATCATACTAAGTAGTTTTGATTGGGTTCTTTAGTTTCACTGTTACTGGGTTATGGTAGGCCTCCTTTTGTGTTGGTGGCTTTGGGATAATATTTTACATTTCTTCATACTTCGGTCAAGTAATTTATTCATCTGGGTCTAAATAGCCATATAGAAATAGACACAAAATCGTATAAGAGAACAAAACCACTTGATTCATTCTCTTCATGTGCACCTCTGAAACTGTTAATTGTCTACTTCGAAGATGTCTAATGAGTTTATACAATTCATTGATATATTTTTTATCGCCTATAGAAAACTAATTATATGTTTATATTATACTAGGTTTTGTTCTACTACATGCATTAGAATTAGAGCTGTCAAAATGGGTTAGAACTCGCGGATAAATTCGACTTACCATGGATTCGAAATAAGTTGGGTTTAAAAAAAATCAATTTTTTTATATGGGCCAATTTTCAACCCGACTCACTTAGAACCCAGCTCACTCGAGTTGAACCTGTGGTGAGTTGGGTTGGCTCATCAACTTACTTAGTTTAAAATTTAATTATTTATTATTTTGTGTTTCAATAATATTAGTTAATATTTTTTTATTGTATTGCAAATGGAAATAAAGAAAAAGATGTTTCAAGAAAAAATATTATAAATATAGCTTTAGGAAGTGGAGAACTCTAAAACTTTTCCAGACATTTCTAATTTCTGGTGTAATTTGAAAACATTTTGCTTCCAACATAGGAATTGTTAAGAGTAAATTCAGCAAAAAGAACTGATTGTATGAGAAATACTTCAAGAAGTTACGCAGGGATATCTTGTATTGCTAAATAGAACACCTACTCTATGTAGATTAGGTATACAAGCATTCCAACCCATTTTAGTAGAGGGATGTGCTATTTGTTTGCATCCATTAATTTGTAAGGGATTCAATACAGACTTTGATGGTGATCAAATGGTTGTATGTGCCTTTATCTTTAGAAGCTCAAGCAAAAGCTTGTTTACTTATGTTTTCTCATATAAACCTCTTGTCTCCAACTATCGCGGATCTAATTTTTGTACCAACTCAAGATATGTTTATTGGACTTTACATATTAACTAATGGGAATCGTCGAGGTATTTCTTCAAATATGAATAATCCACGTAATTACAGAAATTTAAAAACTCAAATAATTCTAAAGACAAACTATAAGTATACGAAAAAAAATAACCTTTTTTTTTGTAATTTATATGATGCAATTGGAGAATTTTCCTTTCAATATGGTGTAAGTGTAAATACGATAATATGTCCATGGAGTAAATGTAGCTTTAGGAAGTGGAGAACTTGATAAGAAGATATAATTATTTACTTGTAAACCCTTATAATTACACATTTTGGTTTCGTTACAAGGAATCAATATCCAAAGACCTAATATCGAAGGAGCTTGTATTGGTAAATGAAATGACATGACAAATACAAAATATAAAGATCCAATGCAAATAATGATAAATGATGCATTGAGATTGTCTGACATGTAAACCAATGAAGAGTCCTCTACATCATTTGAACATAGAGATGATGTTGAAAGAGGTCTATTAGAATCATAACATGGAGGATATATTGTTGTAAAAACTTACTGAAAAAATAGGAAAAAGCCAATGAACAAAGATTTCCTAAGACGTGTATATCCACTATCCTTAAGGACTTATCTCCGGTATGTTGCGCAAGTTCCCAGGATACAACTGGAATTTCTCAAAAAAAATTGAGGATACAGAACTACAAAGAAAACTTTTTATGGAGAAGAGTGGAATCTAGGATAAAGAGAATAAGAGAAGAAAGAAGAATTGAGGAGGGAAGCCCATGGATTAATATTTCTTTGAAAGGAGAAGAGAGTTTTTTTTTCTTGTCTACTGAGGTGCTTTATTTATAGAGCTAGAATTAGAAGAGTAATGATCCAATTGTAAAGACTTGTGAACTACTCCATGCCTTACAATTTTGCAAAAAGGGTTCAAAGAAAAATTCTTCTTAAGCCTTGTGATGAAGAAGCTCACACCAACATTCTTATTTGTGTTTAAAGGCACAAACTTTTGCAATATAAATACACGTTTTACAACAATCTCTCGTTAGGGTTTTGTTAGAGGATTTGTTAAATTTTGTTCTCACTTGACATAATCAATGAAAATAGTTTCACTCTTTTGGTTCAAGATATCAGATTATATGAGCTTAGAGTAAAGCACTTGAATTCTATTGGCTCTCTACTTTTTCTCTCTTCTATTCTTCGAGCATTTGCGTTAGACACTATGGGCATAGAGAAAAACTTCAATGTAGATTTTCAATTAGGAGTTCTTATTTTCTCTTTTCTTCTTTCTCTTCCTTTCAATTCGGAAGCATTAAACATTGTAGACTTGAAGATATAGTAGAAGACTTGATGTGATGATAGCTTTTTCTTCACATTTTATCTTGCTTAAGCTTGCTTTCATGATATCTATTGGGTTGAAGAGTATCATACGATGTAAGGTTTGAGGTGAGGTAGAGATGATAAATGATGATCTTTCAAAAGCATACTTTCTCTCTCTTTTTCCTTTCTTATTTTCTTCTTCTATTTTTAACCTCTTATATTTTTCTGCTTCAACCAACTAACTTTTTCTTTAGTTGATATTTTATAGACTCTTTTGAAAGATGATCGTTGGACGATGAATTAATTTTAGGAGAACGGGTAGCCTTTAGGTGGGAGGTCAGACTTTAATCTTTTCTACAAAGGTATGATACTTTATCAGAGTTTAGATAGAAGAGTAGCTTGTATGGTTTGCTAAAGCTGGAGTCTTCAAGTGAATTATTCTCATAATGATCTTCACTTTTCTCAACGTCTTTATCCAACGTGTGCAAATGTTTTGATCAATCCTTTGTGTATTCCTCTCTTGCACAAATAACAAGGATAAAGTATATAAGCAGG
Source organism: Vigna nakashimae (assembly GCA_034642375.1). Lineage (NCBI taxonomy): Eukaryota > Viridiplantae > Streptophyta > Magnoliopsida > Fabales > Fabaceae > Vigna > Vigna nakashimae. The sequence continues at coordinate 9,303,781 of CM067763.1, read as the reverse complement.
TTAACACTTTACAATACATGCATTGAATGACATTAAAAATATTTTTGAATGTTTATAGACGTTAATTTATATTGTTTTTTAAAAATATCTTGTCATAGTTCTCATCAGTAATTATTGCATTGTTGAAGTATAATGTTAAAAAAATATTAGACGATGTATAACATATTGATAGTAGACGATGTAAAGCATTAAACTCTTATGAAAAGCTACTTTAGATTTAGATTTTAGCGTACTTTTCATTAGATGATATTCTTCTCAAGACGCTTTCACTTATAACACTACTTTTATATTTCTCAAGAATAGATGTTTTAATCAAAGAGCTTGATAGAACACATTTTAATGTCTTGCACACATCCCTTAAACAATAGCTTGGTAAACTATTTTTCTATTCAACACTTCATTAATAGAAATCCTTAAGCATATTGACACAAAGGGTTGATATAGGGTTTTTTTATTGATCAAACGTTTCTTATAAACAACATGTTGAACGATATAAAATTCAGTGAAACACTGTTTTGTATGTTCTTATTTTGGAAAGAGTTGGACAATTTGTGTAGTTTTTCATATAAAACCTTAAGTTTTTATTTTGATTTAGCAAACACTTAGACGCTTCAAGTTAAGTAGGCACTCCTCTTTCTGAAAAGATATTTCGTTTAGTGCTTATTGTTAAACTCCAAAACTATAGTTGCTAGATAGGTTAGTCTCTCTAGATAATCTTGTTTCAATACTATCGGCATCTGAGTGATGGTCAAGTATTTTTACTTTCTGCTAGGACTAGTGAGACTAGTTTATGAAAAATGTTTAGCAGAATATTTTTAGTTATTAGAACTATCATATGGATAGAAGTTGGTGTTGTAACTTATAATAGACTAAAAATACATGTCAGCTTTAGGTGTTTGTTAAAGGATTATTAATGTGATAATATTTGGAATAAATTACTAAATTCTTCATTATAATAGGTGGTGTGTTTGAATAAATTATCCAATTGAGAATCATGATAGCAATTGAACATGTAAACTCAACAAATCTTAACATCCTTGAGTTGGGAAATGAAAGGATAATAAAAAATGAATATATTGTTCACTTTAGTTTATGGGCCTTTCCAAGGTAGTACTATAATTATTGTCTTCTAATACATTGATTTATGATAAAACATGTAAAGGCCTTTTATTTCCTAATGTGAAGTTTTATTATAGGCTCCTCTTCTTCTTAGCCTTCTTCTTGGTAAATTATAACTAGTTATGAGCTATGTTTCCATTGTCCAGGTCTCAATTGTAGCTATAAGATGGGAACTTTTATTGTGTTTTGTATTTTTCAAATTCAAGGATTATGATTCATCAACCGCTTGGTGGTGCTCAAGGAGGTCAAACTGACATAGATATTCAGGTACAAACCTCATTTCCCTCCTTTTAATTGGTATTGAAAAAAATGTCAGATTTACTTCTAATAGTTTTTATACATTTTCTATCATTGAAAACAAAAATATTAGGTTATACTAGACTTAGTGCATCTTCAATTAAGTATAAAAGCTCGCCAAGTATCTACTTTACCATTAGTCTAGTTTTATACAATATGTTTTTGTAAGTCCAAGTAAAAATAATCCATGTGAAAGAATTTGGTGTGAATTAGCAGTAATATTTTGTGTCTAGAATAGTTCCTGAATTACAATATTTTAGAACATGCAATGTTAATCTCATAGACAAATAAAAGGTTGGGTACTTATAAACAAATCAAGTGAATTTTAATAGAGCACACTAGAGCTAGTTTAGTTCATTCACTACGGCATCTACAATTTATATATTTGCTTGATTGCTATTGTACTCTTACATAAAAACCAAAGATTAAAACTCTTACATTTTGTTACAGTTGATTAAACCAATCATGACCATGACTCTTAAGAATAATTATAGGTATAATACCTATTTTGGTTCCAATTTTGGTTGGAAATGTTCAAAATGGTCCCAATTTTTTTTTATTGTTTAATGTAGTCCTAAAGAATGTAATTTGTATTCAATTTGGTCATTTTTACAAACGTCGTTTAAATCGTTAACGATCAGATGTCCAAAGGTGCAATTACAAAGTGAAATATCATGTATTGGCTTACGTGGAGTCCTTTGTGGCGTTGTGAGTTGGATTTATTAGTTTTTTAAATTGTATTTCTTTTATTAGGGTTATTCTTTTGAAAAATAAATTAAAGGTATTTAGTTGTAAAGTTTTGGTCATGGTTTGCAAGGGAAATATGCGATTTTGGGAAGAACAGGTTTAGGAGAGAACACCAATGACGTGTTGTTCGAATTGGAAGCATTCATCCTTGGGAAAATCAGGTTTGCATTCGTAATATTTGCTTTGTGGCATTCGTATCTATCATTTTTTTCAAAACTGTAAAAGCTGGAAATTTTTTGGTTTGTGAGTGTTAGATTTTGGAAAAGTTAGAATGTTTTTAACATTTGTGTAAATTGTTTAGGACATTGTTGTGTGTAACGTATTATAATTGGTTGTGTGAAGGTCATTGTCGCTTTTTTGTTTTTGGTTTTGGTTTCCCATACCTGTTAGCAGTTACTTGTAGCATTTATATAATGGTCTCATGCCCATAAAATTCATTTTGTAGGCTTGCATTTGGGATGTCTGAGGAGAGGTTTAATGTTGTGGTCCACCATAGTGGGACCCTAGTAAATGATTTTCCTTTTGAATATGTTGGTGGGGAAATGACATATTGGAGTGTGGACCCTAAAAAATGGAGTTATTTCGAAGTGGTAGATGCTATTAAGGAATTGGGGTATATTAAAGTGACTAACATATTTTATTGCGTAGAAAATATTCTGCATAAGTTGGTTGATGATAGAGGTGCAATGAACATGGTAAAAGGTTCTTAGTATTTTGGGGAAGTTCACTTATTTGTGGTTCACGGTGTGGATGATGAGCCAGAGGTGGTTGAAAATGAAGTAAGTGAACAAGTTCTTTTGCTCTATCATGGAAGTTTAGATAGTAAAGAAGATAACCATGTAGGTGGGGATGGGGATGAAGTGAAGGTGCAGGGTTTGGATGAAGGGGAGGGTGTCAATGAAGTAGAGGTGCAGGGTTTGGATGAAGTGGAGGTGCATGGTTTGGATGATGACGTGCAAGGGGAGGATGAGGAAGTTGAGGTGGAGGATGAACAACTGGTGTAGAGGAAGGAAGAAATAGAGGCGAAGGACATGGATGAACAACACGTGCATGTGGAGGAAGAAGTACATGTTGAAGATTTTCCTTCAAGTGTGTCTGATGATGCAGGGGAGGTGCATGGTGATGAAGGATAAGGGCATGAAGGACAACGGGATGTTGATGAAGGAGAAGAGGATGAAGGACTAGTGGATGTTGATGAAGTACTTTTGAACGATAAGTTAATGAAAATGAAGAAAGTGGAAGTGAGGATGCAGATGATATTGCACATAGCCAGCAAAACCCATATGAAAGGGGGTTGTCTGATGATGAGTGAGACTCATATTTTTTGGCCACTCAAGAAGAAAGTGGAAGTAAGGATGCAGGTGATGAAAGGCAAAGTTGTGGTCCATTTGGGACATGTGTTATGCAAAAGAGTATGTCTGAATACAAGTGGGAAGTGTGAACAAAGTTTAGGGATAAAAATGAGTTTATGGATGTTGTTAGAAGTTATGCAGTCCATGGTAGGAGAAATTTTAAATTTATTAAGAATGATAACAGAAGGGTACGAGTGATATGTTTGGGTGCCCAAAAAAGTTGTGCATGGATGGCTTATTGTGGGTATTTAGAAGGATGTAGGACATGACAATTGAAATTTTTTTTGGATAACATTACTTGCAGTAGGAAATTCAACATTAAAATGATGAATTCTAAGTGGTTGAGTGAGACATTAGATAATTCACTACATGAAAATCTGAATTTGAAGATAAATGAAATACGCTCAAAAGCTTTGAGGAAATGGAATACTAATGTCACAATTTCTAAAGCTCGTAGGGTAAAGATAATTGCATCTTGCAAAGTTGAAGGTAGTTATAAAAATCAGTTCACATGAATATATGACTATGCACATGAATTATTGATATGTAACCATGGATCAATAGTAAAAGTTAAAGTGGATACTGACAATGGTGAGACAACATTTCAGAGGTTCTACGTTTGTTTGAAAGCTTGAAATGTTAGCTTCCTCTCTTGTAGGCCATTTATTGGTTTGGACGGATGTTTTTTGAAAGGAAAGTATAAGGGAGAGTTATTAACAGCTATTGGTAGTGATCCTAATGACCAAATGTTACCTCTGGCATATGCAATTGTGGAAGTAGAGAACAAAGATAGTTGGACATGATTTTTGGAGTTGTTGATAGAAGACCTTAGGGGTGCTGAATTATGAAATTCATGCACTTTTATGTCTGATCAACAAAAGGTAAATGTATTTCTTATATATTTCTTTTATGGTTTTTGGTCCCCATTTTTGTTTAAATTGTTCAATTTGGTCTCTTTTTTACAGGGTTTACTGCCAGCTATGTCTGAACTTTTACTTGGGGCAGAGCACAGATTTTGCATGTGACACTTATATGCAAATTTCAGGAAAAGGTTTTCTGGGCAAAACTTGAAGAATCTAATGTGGAAGGTTGCTGCAAGTACATATTCCCAAGTTTGGGAAAGAGAAATATTAAATATAAAGGAAGTGAATGAAGAGGCTTACAAATACCTAATTGCTATCCCGCGAAGGTATTCTTTGTTCCTTAACAATACATTGATGACATGTAGAGTGGATATAAACATCATATTGATTCCTTGTAACAAGTATTGGTCAATATCTAGATTTACAGGTCGAGCATTTTATGATACACTAAACAATAACATGAGTGAATGTTTTAATAGTGTGATTGTTGATGCACAAGGAAAGCCCATTATAACCATGCTTGAAGAAATTAGAGTTTACTTCATGAAAAGATGGGCAACAAACAGAACTAAGGTGTGTAATATGGACTTTGATATCTGCCCCAAGATTAGAAAGAGACTTACAAAAGAGTCAAATTTATCCAAAAATTGGATCCCTAGGTATGCATTTTCTTTCTCACTATTATTTGATGGCACTTGGTCTGTGATTAAAATAGCGGTATTTATCACTTAATTTTTAACTTTTATTCATCTATTACTTCATGGTAGTTGGTCTGCAGAAAAACTCTATGAAGTTGTGCATTTTTCACAGATTACAAACAAGTTTGTAGTTAACCTGGACAGTCAAGATTGTTCGTGCAGGAAATGGCTTATTACTGGGATCCCTTGCTATCATGCAATTGCAACCATGAAGTTGTTAAATTTAGATCCAGAAGATTATGTACCCATTTCCTTCGAATGGTCCACGTATGATGAAACATATGCCTCTATCATATTTCGAGTCAATGGCCACCTGTTATGGGAAAGAACATCCTACCCAGGCGTCCTGCCACCATTAAGGAGAAAATTACCTGGCAAAAAAAGAAGGTTGGAGCAATGGGAGCTAAGGAGGGAAGAGACTCACATGATCAAAGGTGGCCACTGCAAAAAATGTAGTATTTGTCGTCAACTTGGACATAACAGAAATAATTGCCCATTACGTCCTCAACATGAAGCAGACCTACCAGAGGCATCTCAACCACCATCCAACCACCAACTGAGGAAATGACACAACGATATGAAGCACCTCCACAACCAACACAAGAATCCAGAGAAGAACAAACTCAGAAAAGGAGAAGGGACAAGTTACCAATTAGAAGACCATGTTCTTTATAATGTTATAATGTTGTTGTACTTTTGTTTTGTTTGAATTGGTCACTTGTGTGCTAAACATTAAATGGCACTGGATATGTTTTGATGTACTTTACAATTTAAATCCTTACATGTAACCATGACCTTTGTTTATTTTATGCAAAGATATCGTTTTTATTGTTTATACAATTGTAAAGATATTGTTGTTTATTTCTTTATGGAGACATCAGTCATCATCATAGGGACCATATTCCCAAATAATTAACGAAAATGGGGACTACATTGAACAATTAATTACTAACACAAATTTTATTCCTTCATTCATTACAAAAGACATAGGCACAACCTTAACATCACAACAGTTCAACTCCATTGACCTAAAAACACTACATTCAACCAAATTGGGACCACCTAAAACACATCATCAGTTAAACCAAAATACACACAGAACATAACTATGTTCACTATACTAACAACACCAACCACTGCTACTAATAACTGGATCCTTTTCTTCAAAGCTTTAACTGTGTTTTCCATATCATAAATCTTCCTCCTTTGCCTCCCAATAATAACATCCCTTTCATCAACATTTTCTTCATTGCATCACTTGAAATAGTTGCAACACATTGCATTACTAGCTCCACTCTGTTATTCATGAACAACAAAAACTTCAAACACAATGTTAATTACTATCACATAAACAACATAAGGGTTATTCAGATTACCTTGTAGTTACGACAAACCCAAAAACATCTTCTCGCATTCTTTGAAGTTCTAACCATTTTTACTACTGCCATCTCACCATAATTGCAAATGGGGATTATCCCTAGCCCCATTGAACCACCACCATGTGAACAATGACAACTTCGGTGCCCCAAGCTATTGCAAGAAGATTGAGAAACAGACATGACTCATTAACCACCAAGATTGGGAAGATGATTGGTTAACATCCAAGTCACTTTGGCTTTCAAAGAACAAAAGTAAAAACCCTAATTTGAGAATCCACCCTCATTTCACCTTTATAAAGGGTTTCATAAAATAGAATTTAAAAAATAATAAATCCAACTCACAACGCCACAAAGGACTCCATGTAAGCCAATACATGACATTTCAGTCTATAATTGCACATCTGGACATCTAGCTGTTAACGATTTAAACATCGTTTGCAAAAAGGACCAAATTGAACACACATTATATTCTTTAGGACTACACTAAACAACAACAAAAAATTAGGACCATTTCGAACATTCCCAACCAAAATTAGGACCACAATAGGTATTATACCAATAAATATATATGAATCCAACTTCTTAAATTGTAATAAAGGACCACTCTAAAACGAATCTTTCATATGGTGGAGGAATATATATATATATATATATATATATATATATATATATATATATTATATGTTTAAACTCTCGAATGATTCTCATATTTGTTGAGGAATATTGAGTGGGTCTTTTTGTTGAAAACAGTGTCAATTGGGTCCTAAATTTTGTAAAATCGTAACAATTAAGCAATTTCCATTAAGTGATCAGAAACGACATCAAGACTTGCTGAGCTGTAATTTTGTTTGGAAGATGTGTCATTTTTTATTAATTTCAGTTACTAATGTGTTTTATAATGATAATTTATACTCCACAATGTTTGCATACATATCAATCAAAGAGTGCCAACGCGAGCAGATTTATCAAACTTCTTCCTTTGGGAAAACCATTGAATCCAACCCCCCAAATCCAAAGTACCCAAATTAGCCAACGGGAAGAACACACAATATAGTTAGATAATTTGGCTTCACCAACACCATCTGCAACCACTCTTCACGGCTCATTTTGCAATGGATGAGAAACCCAAAAATCAACACTGAAAACAAAATGTGAACTCCAAATCACTGCAAGAATGAGGAGCGTGCTCCCATCACCACTCCTGTAGAGAAACAATCAAACAAAAAACTACCCAATCAAAATCAGAAAAGGAGGAGAGAAGGAAGCTTCCTCCTTCGCTGCAAATTAGAACGAAGAGAAGAACAACAACAAGAACGACCACTGCGTCCTTGTGCCCCCGTCGCATCTCTGTCTCGTCTCCCCCGCGTTTCCATCGCGCCTCCGCTGCACCGTTAATGATCCCTTCAGATTGGTTGTCTGCGTGGAAAGTGAGAGGAAAGAAGCTTGAAGCTTCTGGGTTTCCTCGAGATAAATGGAAAAGGTAAAAGAAGAAAGGTGCTCTCCTAATAACCTCTCACGCGACGAAGAAAACCCTAGGCTGGGTTGGATGCGCGAACCTGAAGGAAAGACGAGGAAGAAGAATAGTTCCCTTGTGTGACGACGAAGGACCCTCTGATGCTGGGGTTTGTCTGCGAAGAAGAGGAAACCAAATTTGGAAAAAATGTATTTTTGATTATGGTTATTAGGTGAATTAGTTTTTCTGAAAGCTAATTGGGATAATTAGGGTTAAGAGGACTTAATTGCATTACTTAATTAGAATCATGAGACATAATTTAAAATTGTCATTACAAGTCATAATTTAAATTTTCCACGTAATAAAATAATCCAGATCAGCATCACCACATCAACATACTTTGACGTCATTTCTGACCACTTAACGGAAAAAGTTTAATTGTTATGATTTTACAAAATTTAGGACCAATTGAAATCATTTTCAACAAGAGGACTCACTTGTTATTCTTCAACAAATATTTGAATCATCTAGAAGTTTGAATATATATATATATATATATATATATATATATATATATATATATATATATATATATATATATATATATATATATATATATATATATATATATATATATATATATATATATATATATATATGAGAATTATCAACCGAAGATTGAAAGCAATGGAAGTAGGGGAGCCTACAACCATATTGACTTGTTTGGCATATAATTGGAATCAAATTATAGGATATCTAAAAAAGAGTAGTGATGGAGGAATAGGTTCAACGGAAGTAGTTGCAGAAGTGAAGCTATTTTACTTACTCGCAAGGGAAGGAAGCAAATGCAAAACTACTAGTTTGATGTTAAACTTTCATCAACACTAGCACATATGTTTTCAATTCGCCTGGTAGTTTACTATCTATGTTGCATTTTTTTAGTCAATCTTACAATGTTTCTTAAACATTATGCATTTTTTATATTTACATTGTAAATGTAAGGCTTAATTACCTACTTAGTCCCCATGTTAGGAGGTAATTTTCTGTTTAGTACTCGGTTTTAAAAATGTAGGCATTTGGTACCTATGTTTTGAAATTTGTATCAATTCAATCCTATCCAGTTAACGACGTTATAATTGATGCGAGAAATTAAGGACGTTAATGATAGTCTGGGTGGAATAGCTATCAAATGTTTGAATGCATCTTCATTAACGTCCTTAATTTCTCGCATCAATTATAACACCGTTAACTGGATAGGATTGAATTGATACAAATTTCAAAACATAGGTACCAAATGCCTACATTTTTAAAACCGGGTACTAAACAAAAAATTACTTCCTAACATGGGGACTAAGTAGGTAATTAAGCCTAAATATAAATAATTTTATCTTAAATCACCAGTAAAATTAATTTGTTTAATTTTTGTGTACTTTATAATTTTATATACTTTATATTATAAAACACATATTTCATGAAATTAAAAAATTATAAATCTAAGAGGATAATTATAGATAAAGGAGGTTTAAAACCTCCACAAAACTCTTCAAAAAAACTTCTGCAATATAAATATGATACTAGGAGATGCACAGATAACTTGTGATGACTCTGACGATAGAGAGGTTTAAAAAATTTCAACAAATTAATTTGCAGAAAATAAAAACCTCCACAAATAAAAAAAAGAAACTTCTACTAAATAACAATTTTTTTAAAAAGACGTGATAGAGAATAGAAAAAAAAATTGAATTCAATCTTAACTCTTAAATGATAATTATTGAGTGTAGTAAAAACAAACAATAATCTTGATTGTACTCAAGATCAATTTTGAAGATAATTTTGCGAAGGAATGATGGAGCCGAGGCCATGCCCTGCAACCTCCGCCACTTCATTTGCATTATATACTATTGACACAAGCAATTTCATAAGCAACTGAAAGTTGGAAAACATGCTATGATTAAAATTTTGGTGAGCTTGCAGCCATGGAACTTAATTATATTAATATGCATGTGTGGTACGAACTACATGCACATGGGTTTACACGCTAATCTTCTTCCCAGTTTACTAGGTCATCAATTTAACCATGAAAAATACGTTTAGCATATGATTTATAGTTGGCATACGCGTTGAGTGGATTGGAATTTGTGCGATACAAAGTCGTACTATAATCACAAATACTTACTTAAGACTTGGAGATCGGAAAAATCCAAAGTCAAATGTTAGAATATGAACCGTCTTTTGTAATTTATACATTTGGAATATTATAGTAATGGTCAATATTGTTCCCAATCACTTCACTAATGACCACTGGCCTACATATAATTTCAACTACATACTCATACATTTATTATCTATGTTTAATATTATAATACCAGGTATTTTCATGATTCTAATTATGTGTGTGATAAAATCTTATCAATGATAACACAGTTTTGTGGATGGGGAACTGAGTTCTTCTTCTTCACTTGCATGTTTGGTTCAAGCACCGAAATAGAAATAATATAGTTTTTAAACTTGAGGTTTCTAAGATTAGATTTTAACGGGTGAGTATATTAATTAGACGACTTTTGTTTTTTCATTCTTTACACCTAATGATTATCTAAATTTTCATTTATTCCTTCTTAACTGCTTACACTAGTTGAAATACATTTTTTATAGTAATTTTTTATATGGGTTAAAATCCACCATATATAAAAAGTGGCATGGTAATTTTGTAAATATGAGAAACTTTTATACACCGATTATAGTGAAAATAGGAATAAAAACCGATGTGGTGATAATATTGTAATAAAATACAAATAGTTTTATACCAGTTGCATTGATATAGGTATAAAAAATCTTTTTTTTATACCTATTAACCTTAGAATATGTATAAATTATTGATGATCTATGAATATATGATGTATTAATGCTTTTGGAAGATGTCACATCTTATGAATTTTTGTAATAAGTAAAATAATTTTTTTTGCCATATAATCATCAAGTAAGCTTGATCTTTGCTATTAAAAAAATTAAGCTTATTATTTCTTAACCTCATACAAATAGGAAATAATTGATACAAAATGAAGAGTAAGCAACACATCAAAATCTCAATAAGGATAGTTGTTGTGTCTTGATGTAGCTAACTGTATGTTGTTTTTTCCTTCTTGCCCCCACCCCCAACAAGAAATAAATAAACTATTTTGTTAAACTAACAAAATACCAAATAACCACTGTTGTGTCTTAGTGCAATGCGCAATTTACTACTTTTTCAGATGTATTTTTTCCTATGAACTCACTAGTGCAGAAAGGGCTTTAGACGTCTATTCTTTTGGCCTTTTGACGTTCAACCTATACCCGACTTCTTTATGGATGACATTACTCAGACGTCGGGAGTATACCTCAGATGTCTATATAGACATCCGATGTGGTCAGACCCGACGTCTATATAGACGTCCGAGGTATACCCTCCACGTCTATGTAGACGTCCAAGGGATACAATCGACGTCTGTGTAGACATCGGATGAAGCCACCCCCCGACGTCCATATGCCTGAAACGGTTTGTTTAGCGGGGGTTAAGGGTTGGACGTCGGTTTGTGCACTGCCAGATGTCTATAGACGTCCGTCAGCGTACTAACCGACGTCTACTGGGTGTTTTTTTTAAATGAATTTATTTTTGCAATAAAACCACACCTGAAAAGAAGAAAATTGTCCCAGAACAATATAGTATAATATATATGTGTTTCATATAAAGAAAGTTCTACTTAATGTAAAAAATAATCCAATACCAAAACTATCAAGATATAAACTTAAATTAAACCTAAGCAATGTTCAACAACAAATAAAAGTGTTCCTAGCTCTATCTTTGCAGAAGATAAGTTGTCCACTCCTGCCTTATTTGCCTAATTGTGTCCTCTGGTATAAGAGATGTACCTTTGAAGTTTTGCAAAATTGAAGAAAGATTCATTATGGTTTCATATCTGTTTAAAGATGAATTTGATTTGTAATGTATTCAAGGTATGCATCATTACCTCATTCCAGTCATCTGCAATGACAGCTCGAATGATGATCTTAATCCAACACATGACATAGAAGCCAAATTCCCATGAATCTAACTGCTGGTTACACTAAAATGACAAAGTAAATAGTCAAGAATTTAGATCATTCAATAACATAGAAAATGAATTAGAACTATAAATGACCTACAACCTTTGGATACAAAATTTGAACTAGTTGACTTCGAGATTTACCAATAACTCTGTATAGATTGAAAACACAAAGTAAAATTAATATAACTATATTTATCATAAAAGTTTAAGGTGAACATCAAATTCAAAGTCATTTTTGGAGAAACACTTACCCTTGAAGCATGGTTCTCAAGTCATTTTTCATCTTCTTGTGCAACGAACAAAACCATATAATTTTACATTGTTTGGAAATGATGACCATCAATTGCCAATGTGACCTATCACGAAGAACAAATAGTTATTTAACTAATTAAGGAAACTTTAATAATGAACTTTTACATATAACAACACCTACCCATCAATGTATGGCACAAGGTATACGTCTCTTTTTGACTCATCCATCCATGTTTGCAAATAATGTTGTATGTTTTCAAGTGTGTTACCAGAAGGTTGAATGGTCTGAGGTTCAACAAATCCGTACATGGAAGACCGACCTTGGTCTATAACGACTGTGTCCATGTACCTAAAACAACAAAGTTAAGTTGTTAGAAACTAGGAATCTAAATAAAAGTAATATGGAAGACAAAATTAACTATCTTACATGGACCACAGTTAAATGATGGAAATATTCAACATCATGTCTCCTCCAATCACCTCCAATGCATCAAGCAATGTGATATATATTGGCACATGGGGGAAGACCAAATACTCTCAAATCCCTCCATCATATCGCTATATGTGATAACACTTTCTTTCTAATTTGTATTGTCTTTGGAATATCATAATGTTGTTGTTTAAAACAAAAAACATGTTATTGATAAGAAAAGATGAAAGAAATAAGTATATCAAAATTCTTTTAAGTAAACATACATGAATATCTTGTCATAAGAGGTTCTTGTGGACCTCTGGGACATCATCCCAAGTTGCATGAAGGATAGAGACATGGCTTTTTGGTAACTTACCCACATAACTCCTAAACCTATCAGCATTTGGCCCTGATGCTCCTAATTTGGGGTCAATGTCAACATGTCTCCTCTGCCCATCAACGCATCCAGATGTCACATTTGCCAATCGTGTGACGCCTCGACCACGTCTGGTATGTCCCAATCCTGAGTCTGAGGCTGACATACCTGAAAAATTATACAAGGTTAGTAATAATTCAATTATGATGAACATACATATAAATTCAATACAAAAAATATCACAACCTATTAAGATATTGTTTTCTCCTAAATCCCTTCATTGTGATCACTACGAATTGCTCTGATGTCATCGACAACGTCATCAATTGGGTCTTCAATGGGTCTTGATGCAACAGATGTTGTCTCAAGTATATCAAGAGAATCGTCATCATCATGTCCATGCATGTTTTTTCCTTCTAAAACCACTGACCATTTTTTATTCACTGGATCATTTACGTAGAATATTTGTCTTGCTTGACTAACCATGATAAATGGTTCATCAGTGTAATTCATCTTGTTTAAGTCTACCAATGTGAAACCAAAGTCATCTGTCATGACACCAGAGTTTATATCAACCCATTTAAACTTGGAAATTGGGACTCTAAAAGTTACATAATCAACTTCTCATATTTCTTGTATTATTCCAAAATAACTCATGGATGTTGTGATTGGATTTTGTCTTTAGAACTAGCAAAGTGCACAGCCTCAGCTTGTAGTGTGACGCCACTATTTTGAACTCTACTTTTGTCATCTTCTACCTTTGTCTGAAAAGAAATATTGTTTATATAGTATCACCATATGTAATGACATCTGTGTTCGGCCCACGAGATAACCTCAATAAACTTTCAGAAACATGTGGAGTCGCATAAATCTTTTTTTTTAAACCATTGTAAGAAGGTTTTCACATATTCATTAAGATGTCATTTTTCACTCATTCTTGGGTTTGTTGCCTTTATTTCATTAATGTGTTCAGAAATGTAAGGAATCACATCAACAATGTTGTTTTAGATGTACAAATGAGCTTGGTCAACTTCTTTTCTCCTAACACTTCAAATTCTCACACCTCGAACACCCTTACCTTCACATTTTCCTTCATGTCTGCTCTTGGGAAGACCCACTAGTTCACAAGATGACATATAACTTGAACAAAATGCAATGGCTACTTCTGCAACGTATCACTCTATGATTGAAGCTTCTGGTCTATACTGATTTTTGACATATCCCTTTAAGATCTTTATGTATCTTTCAACTGGGTACATCCACCTTAAGAAGACCGGCCCACATATTCAAATTTCTCTCACTAGATGAACAATCAAATGAACATCAAAAAAAGAAGGTGCAAAATACATCTCCAGTTGACATAGTAGTCTTATTCCTTCATTTTCCAATTCATCTAAACCTCGAGGGTCAACAACTTTCTTGCAAATTACATTAAAGAACAAACTCAGACGTGTCAGAATACCCCTAACAGAAGGAGGTAATATGCCTCGAATAACAACATGTAACAATTGTTGCATCAAGGTAATATGCCTCAGACTTTAAACCAACTAACTTTAACTCTTGCACAGAAACAAGGTTACTAATATTTGAAGAATAACCTTGTGGAACCTTCACACTTCTTAAATAATTACAAAAACTTTATTTTCTTTTTTAAAAAGTGTGTGACAGGCTAGGGGAAAATAGGTGCTTCTTCCTATTATTTATAGATGTAACTCAGATCTGATTCCCATGTCAGCCAAATCTTGTCGTGCTTTTATTTCGTCTTTGCTCTTTCCTTTGACGTTTAATAAAGTTCCAATGACACTATCACAAACATTTTTTTCAGCGTGCATCACATCAATACAATGTCTAACATCAAGTTTACACCAATATGGAAGCTTAAAAAATATTGATCATTTCATCCAAATGTTTTTTGCAAAGGTACTTTTATGATGTTTTCCAAACACAATGTCAATGTTTTTGACTTCGTTGTACACATGTTCACCATTCCGGGGTATGGACACAACCTCATCCTTAGCACTTCCATTAAATGCTTTTTTCAATCTACGATAAGGGTGATTACGAGGAAGAAATTTTTGATGTCTTGTATATATCATCTTCTGACCATGCTTCAATTGAAGGTAACTAGTGTTTTCTTCACATATGGGACATGCAAAATGACCTTTAACACTATAACCACTCAAGTTTCCATATGTTGGGAAATCATTTATAGTGCAAAACAACATTGTACGCAAACGAAACTATTCCTCAACATGTGAATCAAACACGTCGACCCCTTCTTCCCACAACAATTTCAAATCATCAATTAAAGGTTTTAAGTAAACATCAATGTCATTTCCAGGTTGTCTAGGACTCGATATCATCATGGACAACATCACATATTTTCTCTTCATGCACAACAAAGGAGAAAGATTGTATATCATCAACATAACTGGCCATGAACTCTGTTTGCTACTTAAGTTTCCATAAGGATTCATACCATTAGTTGCAAGTGCAAGTCTTAAGTTTCTTTGATCTACACCAAATTCTGGAAATTTTTCATCAATCTTTTTCCATTGTGGTGAATCAACAGGGTGTCGAAGAAGATTATCGTACTTTCTTTCGTCAAAGTGCCATTTAAGGTTCTTTGCATCTTCTTCAACAGAGAACATACGTTTGAACCTAGGTATTATAGGCAAATACCACATCACCTTAGCAGGTGCACCATCATTACCAATGTTTCTGTTAGAATTCTTTTTAAAATGGAATAAACCACATGTTGGACAATACTTTAGCGAAGCAAACTCCTTTATGTACAAAACACAATCAATAGGACAAACATGTATCTTTTGATATTCAAGACCCATTGGACATAAAAAAAATTGTGCCTCGTAATTACGAATGGGTAGAGTATTATTTTCTGGAAGCATCTCCTTCAACAACTCCAACAACTCTGTGAAACTTTTATCAGTCCATCCATTCCTTGCTTTTAAACTAAACAACTTTAAAGTTGCAGACAGACGTGTAAAGTTCGAGCATCCTGGGAACAACGATTGCTTTGAATCATTTATAAGAGAATCATACAAATTAGTTCTTCCAAAATTATCTTCACCAACATCACGTATCATGTCCTCTAAATGATCACTCATCCATTCTTCCACATAATTCGTTCCTCGTGACGTGGTAGGTTGGTCCAGTACTTCTTCATGCCAAATCCAAACGGTATAAGTCCTCATTATGTCGAACATGAATAGAGATGGTCACGCACATTGCCTAAGTCTTGTCGTATTTGATTAAGACAACAAACACAAGGACAATAATATGTCTCGTTCACAGACTTAACATTTTGTTCAACGTATTGCAAGATTGTAGATTCTGCAGGGCTTTACATCTTTTGGAAGGCCAGCGACGAAGAGGGTGCGAACCTCGTTTGTGGAGGGTTGAGGAGCGCCGGAAGAACCAAACACTAGTTGTTGTTGATGCTGAGCCACGTATGGCTGATGCCCGTGGTGCACCGGCGGGACAACCGCGCCAGGTGGTGGTGGTACCACCGCCAACAACGGAGGAGTTATAATTAACTGATAATTCATTCATAGATAATTATTTCTTACAAAATTATAAAATTAACAAGTATTTTCTATACAATTTTCAATGAAAAATGTTTTATGCAAAATATTTTTAAAGACTTTGAAAATGATATTTTAGAAGTGATAATGATTTAAAAATAGTGAAACTCGACTATTTTAATATTAAAAGATTTTAATATAAATAATTCTCTTATGAACGAGTTTTATTATTTTAAAACATATTATCTCTTCATAAACCAAATTTCTAGAAATCTTTAACTTCTCTCTAAGAGTCCTTACTCTCTATTAATCTATTTAAGAATCAAAGATCGCCTGAGTTATCTTCGCGATGAGATCTTCAAGTCTATCTGATCAGTTTGTTAGATAGAGTGAGTTGTTTTTCTACTTTTCTCCTTGGATCAATTTTTTTCCACCTTGTATGTTGGCACTTTGTGTTTTGCATCTGCCATATGAGTCTTCTACAAGACTCTCTACCCTGATGATGTTTCTATGATTGTAGGAGCAGATAGAGTTCCTTGAGCAGTTGAAGTTATTTTAGGACTTTTAGAGTTGTTTGATCTTTTACCAGATAAGGGAAACTAATTACCTTGTTTTTAATTGATAAGAAACTAAAATTTATATTTTTAGGGTTATATGATAGTTGTTTTGTAAAATTGGCTTGTGAGATGAATTTTGATCTATTAAATTGAGTTAGCAGTTTTGAATCGTCTTTAGTAATCATATGTTGTAATATTGTTATGTTGTTTGGTATAGATTACATTTGATGTCATTTGAGTCATTGAATGGTGTATGGTCTAAGGATTGGTTGATTTTGGAATCTGTTGATGTTAGACTAATTTTTCAAGATTGGAATGACATAAATCTGCAGAATTCTATTCTTTGCAAAATTCTATTTTGGGAAGAATTAGGTAAACTCGTTAGGCGAAACCAAAGTTAGAGAGCTAATAACTTGGTGGTCGTGAAGCGAGAAAAATATCGTTGTGCAATTCCCAAGTCAGGGGGTTCATTGACTTGACGGTGGTTAGGCAAAAGTATTCTTGTTGGGCGACTTTTGGGAGATTTTAAATCTAAATGGTTCTCTCACTGAACGTATAAATTTGGTTGTTGGGCAAGTGTGTTATCAAGCACTACTAATTGAGCAAGCATATATTTAGTGGTTGGGCTAGTAGGTTTCACTAAGCCTGATGAATATGAGTATTGTATCAGAATTTTAACTAGATTTTCATATATCTCTTATGATGTGTTTAATGTGTGTGATTATGTGAATTTTAAAAAAATGGTTGGTTATAATATGAATTTGTGATGTTTCATTGATTAGTAACATGGTTGCGAGTTTGTTGATGAATATGAGTATTGTATGTGTTTAACATAATTTCATGGATCTCGTGAGAAGATTGTATGGTGATGTTTCTTTAGTGTATGTATTGATATAGGGATTTCGTATTGTGAGTTATCTTGTTGCTCCAATAACATTAGTAAAAAATATGGATTTTAACACGTGCATTTGGCATCGGTTTAATTGTAACCGAAGCATAAAATTGCACGGTGGCATTTTTCCAATTATTGGAAACATATATGCATCGGTTCACAAAGAACTGAAGCATAAAGGGATCTATGACCTCAGTTGTTTAGAGAGCCGAGGCTATCAAACACTTATTCCTTTGTTATGCTGCGAATTGAGGCATAAGATAATTGAAAATATGATTTTTTTTTTAATTTTTAAGAGGTTTTAGGCAGCAGTTCTTAATAGAGGCGAGGCCATACAGTTCCTATTGTCTCGGTTAATACAATAACCAAGGTAATAACATGTTTCTAGGGTTAAATTTTGAGAACAAAGTCATTTTCAGATAGAGTCAATTTCTATTGCGTCATTGTTGCTCTTTCGCTTTAGTCTCTCGTCTTCCTCGCGACCATCATCTTCAACATTTGTTTCATTGTTTCTTTCATTTTACGTTGATTTTCTCTTCGTTTTGACCAATTGATTTTGTCCACAGGTTCTCTTTGAATATTTTTTTCATTTCGTTTCATTTGCACCAAACTCACCTTGAAGGTTAGTTTCATTTTAGATTTTTTATGTTTTCGCTTGGGTGTTTGTTAGTTATTCATATGTATAGGTAAAACTGAGAGTATGTTCAAATGAACTCCAAATGATTTAAAAATTTGTATGAAGGTCCAAAGAACCATGAAAACCACTCAAAAAAAATTCAACTCAAAACTCAAAGTCTAACTATTTTAAATATTTTTGCAAAGTTTTCAAAAAAACAAAATAAATTTACGAAAAACAGAAAACAAAGTTTTTTTGGGAGATTTGGAAGAATTAGCTAGCTACACGAGCTACCACGATATAAAAATAAAAATTCTAACCCAAATGCATA
Source organism: Vigna nakashimae (assembly GCA_034642375.1). NCBI lineage: Eukaryota > Viridiplantae > Streptophyta > Magnoliopsida > Fabales > Fabaceae > Vigna > Vigna nakashimae. Next base: position 9,284,810 of record CM067763.1, on the reverse strand, counting down.
TATAATAATAGGAAAATGGGTAACCGAAGTGCAAACTAGGGTCATTTTTAAGATTTGCAATGCAAATGTTTTTTAAACTTCAAATTGATCCGAATTAAGGGCTCTTTATATTTCTCTCCTCAAATATGAGTTTAAAAGAGTGCTAAAAAACATTTCATTAAAAGATAATGACCATAATTGTGAAAACCAAACACCAGATTAATATAGTTGTTCTTTTGTGCAGGTATGTTTTTTGTGCAGGTTTAGTTTTGTGTTTCTGGGTATGTGCAGGTCTGTCCCCTACTTTTTACCTCGCCTAAATATACATTTGTTCTACAACTGCTGTCATAGATCCAAAACAATCATTGTCGTATCCCTTTGTTGCACTAATGTAATCATCCAATCTTAAGTAGAGAAGGTTGGGGTATGTACGAAGAGGTTCTAGTCTAGGGACTTTATCTTAGCCTAAAATGATTAACAGACTAACCTTGTGTGTGGGAGGGTAAAATTCATTGGAAACGACTATGTAGAGTAGTAGAGGCCACCACAAGTGCATAACTCGCAAGAGTACAACATCAATACGTGTATCTGAATTGTCAAATCTAGTTTGAATGATTGCATGTCCTGTGATCTGATGATATGAAGGTTATGTGTGGAAATATCTAGATACAATTTGTATGATATGTCTTTTGGTACATTAATAGTCTGAGGAGATGAGAATACATTGGTAGATCTAGGGTGTTGCTCCCTCCACCACCACCCCTTACTCCATCCACCTCCCCAATTTATCTTATTTTCAAAACTACCCTTCTGTTTTAACTTTTTTACTTTTTACCTTTTGGAATTTTTTTAACATATTTCAAAACCCTAATTTACCTTCCTTTCCACTTCCGCGACAGCTGCACCCCACCACAACACCACATCTTTCACTCTTCTTCTCTTCCCATCTTTGTTCAAGGTTTTCTTCTTCCTTCTCTTTCTTTTTCTTTCAACCTTCTCTTCCCCACTTCCCTTTCCCTTTTCTTCCTTCCATTATTGGTGTTGATTCCTGGTGTAGAGAAGTGTAGAGGAGGAGGTAGATCTAGCGGTAAATCTGATTTTTCATCTCCATCCTAGGTTAGTTTAAATTTGTATATCTGTTTATCATGTGATGTTGTTGTGCTTGGTTGTCTCTAAGAGCCGCGAAGGCTAAAACGAATGTGAAATATTCGTTTGGCCTTAAACAAATATCGATATCCGTTTCACCTTAAATGGATGTTGACATTCACGGAAAGATGACATCGTTTAAAGTTTAAATCTTTATTTAAGGGTTTATATATATATATGTATATATATGTATATATATATATATATATATACATGTACATGTACATATATGTATACATGTACATGTACATATATGTATACATGTACATGTACATATATGTATACATGTACATGTACATATATGTATACATGTACATGCAGTACATGTGCGTGCAGGTACATGTGCTTGCATGTGCATGTACATGTACATGCATGTACATGTGCATGCATGTACATGCATGCACATGTACATGCACGTACATGTACATGCACGTACATATACATACATACATGTACATACATACATACATAGATACATACATACATATATATATATATGTATATATACATATATACATATACATATATGTATACATGTACATGCATGTACATGTACATGCAGTACATGTGCGTGCAAGTACATGTGCGTGCAGGTACATGTGCTTGCATGTGCATGTACATGTGCATGCAGGTACATGTGCATGCATGTACATGCACGTACATGTACATGCACGTACATGCACGTACACGTACATGCACGTACATGTACATGCACGTACATGTACAAGCACGTACATGTACATGCACGTACATGTACATGCACGTACATGTACATGCACGTACATGTACATGCACGTACATATACATGCACGTACATATACATACATACATGTACATACATACATACATACATACATATATATATATATATATACATACATATATATATATATATATGTATATATATATGTATATATATATATATATGTATATAGATACATGTACATATACATATACATATATATACATATACATATACATATATATATATATATACATATACATATAGATATATATACATATAGATACATATAGATACATATATATATATATACATATAGATACATATAGATACATATATATATATACATATAGATACATATATATATATATACATATAGATACATATATATATATATATATATATACTTACTGGGTTATATAATTATATTTGGGACAATTATTAGTATTATGTATATATTTCATTTGAATTATCTATTCTTTTATATTAAAGGTGTGATGTTTCCTTTTAGTATATTGAATACTATTAAAATGAAAGGTTATATTTTTTATTAAAAAATTTCAAAACAAAATTGGTAAGAAATGTGTTTTTAAGTGGAGAGTGATTAATAATGATCGAATGTATTTTTATTTTGGTTGCCTTCTAAATTGTATTCCATTTAGCCTAGTCCTTCAAGTTTCACAATTTATTTTTGAAAATCAAATTCATTTTTAAAAATTATTAGCAGTAACTTTTTTTATAAAATTAATAAGGCAAAATTATAAACAAATATTTTTTACCCTTAAACATATGTTGGGAACTCAAAATCAAGCTGACTTTTGACCCACTTTGCTGAATTGTTGTGATGGAAGCCAGACTATTAAAACATAGTTTAACTCTTAGCATCTGCTTCAAGTTATCAACTGTTACAACTTGTAATATATAATATAATCTTGTGGTACGAAGTTTCTGAGTATTAGAAAATCAACTTTCTACAATTTGTCAAATTGCTTGAAAACTGATTATAAAAGGTATAGTAGATTACCAAATAACTACATGCATGTTAAAAAAATGTAAAAAGATAAAGACTCTCGTGAACATAATGTTATATATATATATATATATATATATATATATATATATATATATATATATATATATATATATATATATATATATATATATATATATGTTGCAATGTCAACTTCTTATCTTATTTTTAAATTATAAAAGTAAAATTTAAACATTCTTTGACTTTGTTTTTCTTACTTATTTTATAATTTTATCTTGTGCCAGATGTTATTAATAAACTTTAAGATTTAAGTATTTCCTCATTGGATCACTTCTAAACTCTTTTTTTAATCTTTTCTTTAACAATATAATCTTTCAACTTCTAACATCCCACCACTATCTTTCTCGAACTCAATTTAATTATTCTAAAATGCAAAGGTAATTCTGGCTAAGTAGTTTCTTTCTATTCACTCTATCAGATGAATCTTTGTTGGTGGTTAGTGTTGTATACAGAAGAAGGAGCTTTTGTTCTAACATTCTAGTTTTATTATGCAGGCATAGGCATCGTTTAACATTTTGGTTCTCATTAACTTTGGTTCGTAGGTTGTCATTGGTTTACCTATATATCCTGAATTTTTGTTATATATATATATATATATATATATATATATATATATTAACTTTTACAATTCGTGTGTACCTTCTTTAAAGGTTGTTCATATATAAATGACAAAATTAAAAGGAGGAGAATTGGAATTTGAAAATCTTTTCTGAAATTTATTTTGTAACTTGTGAAGAACAAAATCAAACCTCTCTCGTTTCAGCTGGGAGATAAAAAACATATTAAAGTCTTAAATATAAAATCAAATATATATATATATATATATATATATATATATATATATAGCTTTGAAATAACTATGTTAACTCCTCATGCAAAAATGTGTGAAATGACTCGTTGGTCACAAATAAAGAAGTACTATTTTGAGAAGGAACAAATTTATATAATACACTACAAGACAATAATATAGATAAAGAAAATGTGTGTGGAAGGAAATGATAATTAAGTTTAAGAAGAGACAAGTATAAATGAAAAATATGAATGTGAATAACGAAGACGTATGTGATGAGATTTATGTAAAGAGTGAGAGAAGAAAATTACGAGTGAGGAGATTTATCATCTTTATATCACCATTATTTTCTTAGATCATATATTAATAAATCTTTTCACAATTTGTTTCTTTACTTACATTCTACTCCTTCATATTCCCATTTATTTTTTTAATCTACACACATCTCATTCATCCATATTCTTCATTTATATTTATCTTCCTTATCCATGTTCGTGTACCCTTCATTTACTATAAGTCTTTTTCATCTTTTTTCAATTTATATTTTAGTTTTGTTAAACATAAAGGTGATGTAAACATATTGTCATTAGTGGGGACAAACCAATCGACACAAATTAAATAATATTATAAATATATTTTATTTAGAATTAGATAAATTTTAAATTAAAAACACATTAGCTTTGGTTTGATCGATACTAAACTACTTTAGTTAAAAAATGAATTAACTTTGACTTAATTGACACTACTTAGAGTTGTAATTCAAAAGTTAATGCTGACGAATTAACGTCCATGGTTTTAGAGTCCCACACATAACGAACACAAATTCAATGCTAATAACTATTTAGCGTATGTCTTTAAAAGCCTATGCTAATATATTAACATTCATGATTTTAGACTCACACACGTATATGACACAAATCTGATGCTTATTTTAGATTCACACATGATTTTAAGTGTTTCTTTTCTTGTAAAGTATTAAGATCAAACTTCAATTTTAAAAATTTCATTTATAGCATAATCATATCAATCTTATTTATCAATGTTGATGAAAATTATAAATTATTAATCCCTTGATGATTATCAAACTCTTAAGGAAGAGATCAAATAAATCTATTATTATCATCAATATTATATTAAATCAATCACAATTTTTAAGAATATGATTCATCAGTAACTATCTTCATATCAACATAATAAATAAAAATTCTCAAACAATGTGAAAATATAAGGCTATATATATATATATATATAAAGACAATCAAAGAAATGCAAATTTTCGTTGCATATCAACTATACTAATACCAACACCATAATAAGAAGATTTAAATATATGTTATATAGCTTCGAGTTGGTGTACTATATAAATTCGACATCGTTTGGATCACCCAACTCGAAAGTATGACATCAGGACAGTAAGAATACCTATGATTAGATTAAAGTAATGGTTAACATAGTATTAGACAAGTTGATTAATTATGTGGATTGTCCATCAAAATAAAAGTCTATAAATATAACATAAATAACAAAGTGGTAAATAATTATGTTCAATTATTATAGTACTTATTACCATCTAAGGCATTTGACTGATATAAAATGTTAATGTCATCTACAAACACACTTCATATTGGTTTCACTTTAAAAAGTTGATATAAAATGTTAATGTCTTCTACAAACACACTTCATGTTGGTTTCACTTTAAAAAGTTGGATAGAAGTATTTTAAGGAGTTTTGGTTGGAGATCTAAGGTATATTTACCTTGTAAGATCTAACATATATAAAAGAGGAATTATACATGCTTTCATTTGATTAAAAAAAAGAATAATTAATTGTGTTAGTGGCAGTTAAAAGTTTTCTGTTAAGTAAAAATGAAATAGTTGAATTACATATAAGAATATAAAGACTTTGAACTAATTTGTTTTGAAAGTGATATTTTATATAGTTTTTTTTATTAATTATTAACTGATACCTTATTAATAGTAAATATTTTTATCTTTAAAATTTTCAACATTATAATAATGGTAGAAAAATACAAGAAGAATACTTAGGTTTCCCTTGGAACCTTAGGAATGGTGGAAAAATTGAACTCTCTCATGTTCTTTCTGTTCGATGACTCCATCTTTTTTTCAATTATTTGCTCTTTTTGTACTTACAAAATTCCTTTGTTATCTTTCTCTCTACAAAAACTTAGGGATGAATACCACAAGAAAATCTTTTACAATAAAAAAAACATAATTAAGTTAATTTAAAGAACCTACAAAATTAATTGAAATTACCAATAAATTTTTATCGACAAAAATAAATCCGTTGGTAAATTTGAATTATCGACAAATTTTATCAATGGATTTTAGATTTTAAATTTCCAACAAAATTTTTCGTCGGTTTACATATTGCATTTATCGACAGATTTTTTAGGTAAATTTGTCGATAATACCTATTTCATTTACCGACGAATAAATCGGAAAAAGATTGACAAATTTCCCGTCCAACCTTTGCTCTCACTACGAACCACACATTATTAATTTTTTTCTACCTCTCTCTCTTTCCTTCCAGACTCTTCTTTCTTCTCCTTCCCCAACTTTAAATCTCACTTCTCCATCAAAGTTCCCTATCTTCTCCATTTCTCCCATCTTCAAATCCCATCTTCTTCATTTGACGCGCCTCCATCTTTGTTGAGCCATGCCGCCGCTGCCGCATCCGTTGTGCCATGTCACTGCTACCACATTTGTTGAGCCATGTCGCCGTTAGTGTCTCTTTTTTTCGTTCTATCTTCTTCTTCCAGTGCCATTGTGCCACACATCGTGTGCTGTGGCACACACCGTCACCACTACGCATCATCGTTGAACCGTGTATCCAAACCCACCTATCATTTTCTCTCTTCTTCTTTTTTGTGTTTATGGTCAAGTAATTTGCTAAGTTGGCTTTCTACAAAATTGTATGAAATTGGTAATAGTAATTAGGTGATAATAAAATTGTAAAACAAAACAAAGTGAGATAATAAATAAAAGCAAGATGATAAATTTTTGTGTAGGTTATAAAATTGTTAGAATCTGTATGACATTTGGTTGTAGTGTCCTTATGTTTCTGGATGGGGAAAAAAGGAGGAAAGAAGAAGGGAGGAGAGGAAGATGATAACATGATCACAGTATCTATCGACGGATTTACTGACAAATTTTTTCCTTCAGTAATTATCGACAAATTTGTTCGTTGGGTAATATTATTATTGACGAATTTATCATTAGATTTTTTTCTCAATAATTACTGACGAAATAAAAAATCTGTCGATAAAATTTACTAACGACACTTTTACCGATAGATGTTTGACCGTCGATAATGTGTTGGTAATTTAAATTTATTGACAAATTTTATATATTATCGACAGATTTTGGTCATCAATGATATCAATTTTTATTGTAGTATTATTATTATTATTTTATTTTTTCTGTATCTCTTTATCACATTAATTATGTATTTGTAAGAGAATTATTTTTCCACATTACACGTTGTTACTTCTCTTCTCTTTCACATCTCTTCTAGTTTAAAAATTATTTTACTCTCCACATGTTTTTTCTCTAAAGAATCTCAAGAGAGGAAAGTTTGACCTCACTTACTAAGTATAAACAACTTTGACAATTCAAAGTCATACACTATTCAAAAACACTTAACATAATCTATTCAAAAACATCAATCATCACAAGCTCCTTCACTGCAATGCATATTACAATTTTATTCAAAGCCACGTTCCGACCGTCTACCATGCATTAATTTTCGCCCCTTTTGCATGCTCAAACCGACACCCCCACCCGCTCATCCTCTTCTCATTCTCTTCCTTAATTATTGTTCTTCACACCCGTTTTTGCTTCCTAGTAACTTCATCTGCATCACCCTATAAAATTCCCCATTGTTCCAACACCAACACACCATCCAATTACCACATCGTATCCTCAAAGAACCAAAACCTTAACCCTTCAAAATGTTTTCCCCACCAATGTCCCTTCTCTTCCTCTTTTTCCTCTCCCTCTTTCTTCCCTTACTCTTAGCTCAAACTCCTTCACCATCTCCAACACATGCTACTCATGCTCCCTCTCCATCACCATCCAAACGTGCTCCTTCTCCATCTCCAACGCATGCTTCTTCTCCATCACCTTCTCCATCACCATCTCCAACTCATGCTCCTTCTCCATCATCTTCAACACATGCTCCTTCTACTTCTCCTTCTCCATCACCCTCTCTAACAAGTGCTCCACCACCACCTCTTCCATCAACTTCACCCTCTTCAGCATGCAAGGCCACATTATATCCAAAACTGTGCCGTTCCCTTTTCTCATCCATTCGATCCTCACCTTCTGATCCTTACAACTTAGGAAAATTCTCCATCAAACAAAGCCTCAAGCAAGCCAAAAAACTGGCCAAAGTCTTCGCGGATTTCCTCAAAAAGCAGCAATCTTCATCTCTCAGCAGCGCAGAGATTGCGGCCATAGAAGACTGCAGTGAGCTGAGCCAGCTGAGTGTTGGCTACCTGGAGTCAGTTTCAGAAGAGCTGAAATCTGCAGACTCGTCCAACACAGAGTTAGTTGAAAAGATCGAAACATATCTCAGTGCTGTGGCCACTAACCATTACACTTGCTATGATGGGTTGGTGGTGATCAAGAGCAACATTGTCAACACTCTTGCTGTGCCTCTCAACAATGTCACACAACTCTATAGTGTCTCTCTTGGGTTGGTCACGCAAGCTCTGAAGAAGAATCTGAAGAAGCATAAGATTCGCAAACATGGTCTTCCCACCCAGAATAACAAGGTCAGACAGCCACTGAAAAAGCTCATTAAGGTAACTATTTTCTATCTGGATCCTTAATTTCAGTTTTTGTTGGTTTATATGCTTCTTTCGAATTTTCAATCATTCATGAAGCCATTTTATTTTTGCCAAACTTAATTTTTTTAATGCTGTGATTTTAAATTGAGAATCAGTCTTTCAACTTTTAAACACATGCAAATAAATATTTCTTTATTCAAAATTTAATATTTATTAACATTTTCATTGCCAAAAAAATATTCAAAAGGACTAAAGTTGTGATATTTTTTCGACATTTAAAGGCGAATTTTTCAATTAAAAAATATAGACACCAAAATTTAATTTAACGAAAATAATTCATAAATTAAAACCACTTTTTTTTTTCATTTTAATTTTACTGTGGTTTAGGTTGGTTGGGCCTAAAAGTTATACTGTTCAGTTTGGATAAATAATTTATTTAAACACTTACTTTATAAAAAGATTATGATAAGAGAAGTTGTTTATAAAATTGATTGTGAAACAATTAATAGTTAAAAAAAATTGCATCAGAGCAAATTAAAATAGAGCTCTTTCAGTCACCTAGACTTTTATAAATTTTTTTATATTAACTATATAAGTTTAAGGTAAACATTTTTAATATAAATATAACATATATTGAAATTCATTTGAATTTAGATCATTTGCATACAATTCTATCCCGAAATTTCTTACAAACATTTGCTCAAGTACAAAGATTTTAATAAACTAAAACATGAAAAACGGTATGCCCGGCTCCTTGTTGGCTCACACAAAATGGGTCAAACCAGAAATAAAAATGAGACAAAAATTGTAACTTGACTTACTTTTTTTAATTTTTTTAATTGTTTTAATTTTTTTAAATACTTCTTGAGTTTTTATTTTTAATTTTTTTATATATTCTTATAAATAAATATTTAAAATATATTTAATTATATAAATATTTTCTAAACCTTTAATTAATTAATTAATATCTTTAATTTGATAAATTAAAATAATTATTGTATTTATATGTTAAATTACTTTATTATAATTAATAATTAGAACTTAATTTATAAATCTTATACATATTTATATTTTTTTAAAAATATAATATAATATAATTATTTTATTTTAATTTTAGTTTAAAAAGTAAAATAAAAATTAAAAAACAAAACAGATCAATAGGTCGGAGACAAACTAGCTCATTTTTGGCCCATCAATTTGATAGACTAGGCAACCAGACTAAAACAGACTAAAGGATTAAAAATTATAATCCGACCAATCCCATTTAACAAATTGGCCCACGAATCACACTTCATGTTGAGCCAATTCCTCTACCTATAGGATTGATTATGCTATTTCAACATCATATTTTCAGAATATTTTTAGAACAAGATTAAATACAAAATAAGATGAAGCTATGATGGAAAATAATATTACAAAATATTTTATTTCACAATTCACAATAAAAACAAATAAAGTCAACGAGATCCAAGGATTGGTGAGTTCAGGTCAACTCAGGTTGGTTTTAAAGTTTAAACTATGAGTAATAACATGGTGATTTACCACGTGGGTTCTTTGCATGTTTTACGAATAAAAAACAAAACCATGCGCGTGTAAGTCTTAAGTACCACCAAACTAGCATCTTTCCATGCACCACATGCCATTTTATATACCTTTGTAGTATTAATTGTGTAGTGTTGAAGTCTTTGGTTGTTTCTTATTGGTGGAAAGTGTTTGATATAATTGTATATTTTGTTTCTTTAGCTTTGATATTGTTTCATTTTAAATTTCTCAATAAATAAGTCTTTCTATTGAATATACGAAAAGCTAAATTGTTAACTGAAAGGCTAAAATTGAAACGTTACTTTGCTCAGCTTCTTCACACAAAGTTCGGTTGCGAAGCATCATCCAATTGCAGCACTAGAAGTGAAAGGATTCTTAAAGAAAGTGAGAGCAAGGGAATTCTGCTTAATGAGTTTGTGATTGTTAACCTTAATGGCAAAGACAACTTCACCTCCATTGGAGAGGCGATTGCTGCTGCACCAGATAACTTAAGGCCAGAAGATGGCTATTTCCTTATCTACGCAAAAGAAGGATCCTATGAGGAATATGTCACTGTTCCCTTTCCCAAGAAGAATATCTTGCTTATTGGTGATGGCATCAACAAGACTTGCATCACAGGAAACCATAGTGTTGTAGATGGTTGGACCACTTTCAATTCTTCAACCTTTGGTAAGTAAATTATAATATTTTGGAAACTCATGGTGTTCTCTTCTAAGGGTCATAGACAACTCTTTTTTAACTTTTTGTATGTTCAATGCAGCTGTTTCTGGAGAAAGATTCGTTGCTGTGGATGTTACATTCAGAAACACTGCAGGCCCTGAGAAGCACCAAGCAGTGGCAGTGAGGAACAATGCAGACCTCTCCACATTCTACCGTTGCAGTTTTGAAGGATATCAAGACACTCTCTATGTCCACTCTCTCAGGCAATTCTACAGGGAATGTGACATTTATGGCACTGTGGATTTCATATTTGGAAATGCTGCTGTGGTGTTCCAGAGCTGCAACATCTATGCCAGAAAACCATTGCCAAAGCAGAAGAATGTTGTCACAGCACAAGGGAGAACTGACCCCAATCAAAACACAGGAATTTCAATCCAGAATTGCAGGATTGAGGCTGCACCTGACTTGGCTGCAGACTTGAACTCAATTGAAAATTACTTGGGCAGGCCATGGAAACTGTACTCAAGGACAGTATACTTGCAGTCATATATTGGAGAACTAATTCAATCCGTTGGATGGTTAGAATGGAATGGAACAAATGGATTAGACACCCTCTTTTATGGTGAGTTCAATAACTTTGGACCTGGTTCTGATACAAGCAAGAGGGTACAATGGAATGGTTACAATATACTGAGCCCTACACAAGCTTGGAACTTTACTGTGTACAATTTTACCTTGGGACATACATGGCTTCCAGATACTGATATACCCTACTCTGAAGGGCTTTAGATTAGGTAACTGAATTCAATTGTATGGAGTAACAATAAATTCGATTCATCATTGGTTAATTAGAATGTCATGTAACTGTATCATCATTTTTATGTCTTGAAAGAGCTTACAAAAGGAGTGAGGGTCATCTGTTGAATGTTTGGATGAAATTGAATTTTTTTTATCTTGAGATGAAGTTACAATTGTTTATATATCGGAGGAGTTTGAATTTTTGCTTTTTGTCATATTAGGTTAGTTAATAATGTGACATGAATACCATTAACATGGGACAGCAAAGTGATAGACCCTTTTGCTTCATTTTATTTTTTATAAACCTTCAAGTCAAAGATTTTTTTTTTTCCAAATCAAGAAAATATCATATAAAAATGTTTGTAAAGTTGATATACTTGAATGTATGACACAGTATGGGCAAGTGGTTGCAAGCACGTTCAAGGAAAAGAGGGCTAAAACAAAGAAAAATGAAGAGATTGTTGTAAATATAATATCAAATGAGTACTCATAAGAGGTGTAATGCCTCTAGTAGGTCCCAAGATCTTCAAAAGAAGCCTCAAATTGAGTTAATCTGTATATAGAATCAAATCAATGATAAAAAGAAAAAAAATGGGAAATTTGAAGATATTACAGATAGAATTTGCATCATATGTTGTATTATGTGTATCAAAGTGATCACAGAGAAGATTTAAAAGTGGCACCCGAAGCTGGAATCCATTTCTCCCCTGAAATAAAAGTTTTGACAGTAAACTTGGTAGCTTGTTTAGATGTAATGGTTTTCAAACCCTTCCACTTGACCCTATTTTTAGTTGAAGCTCCAGGTCCAAGATTCTGAAATTCTGCATAAAATATTGTATCTGGTGCTGAGTTTCCTATCCATGGTAACCATCCATTTGGGTTGATGAAACTCCCCAATGAGGACTGCATAAACACTGTGGTTGAGAAGTTCTTCCAGGGTCTTCCAAGGTATGTCTGCACAGAACTTAAGTCCCCAAAGGGTGAAATGCTGCAATTTTGAATTGAAATTCCTGTGTTCATGTTGGGGTCAGTTTTGCCCTGTGCTGTTATGGTGTTCTGCTGACCTTGCATAGGCACCCTTGGAAAAATGTTGCAGTTTTGGAGGACAACTGCAGAATTACCGAAAATGAAATCAACTGTGCCATAAATGTTGCATTCCCTGTAGAATTGGCGGTTTGAATGAGTATAGAGACTGTCCTGAAATGCCTCAATTTGACACCTATAGTAAACTGCTTGATCAGCAGTGTTCATCAGTGCCACTGCCTGGTGCTTCTGTGGACCAGCTGTGTTGCGAAATCCCATGTCCCTAGCAATGAAATTCTTCCCAAACACAGCTAAATTGCACCAAAGAAAAGAAATAAAGTATGTTACCACATACAAAAAGTTTTAAGAAATACATTATATTTTCTATTAACTTAAAATTAATTTAATTTAATTTTTTTTTACTTTATTTTTAATATTGGGACAAAAGAATAATTTTGTATTTAAATTTATTAATATAATTTTTTTTAACTCTCACATCCATCAAATTATTCATTAACTCTCAGACTTTTTTTTTTCAAATCTCTTCTTAACTCAAACAATATTTTAATCTTCTCTCCGTCCCTTTAAATCTCTCCACTCACACTCACTTAAATCCAAAACACACCCTAAATTTATTTTAATTTTAAAATACCAGTTTTCAAACTAAAGTTTATTTATATCTTGTAAATTTTTCTCATCTCTAATCTAGGTTGGATCTCCAACCATTTGAATACATAGAATGACATAATTTGACTCAATTAAGAAAAGAGGATCGAGTTAGGCACTATCCACCAAACATAAAACTTGTGAAAAATAAAAATGAATATAATTTAATTTGGTACTACTTTAGAAAAACATCCTTTTAGTGTCTAAAACAATGTATAAGGAACTCTAATAGAAAGTGTTACATACCAAATGTTGCTGATGAAAATGTTGGGGTGCCATCCACAAAGTTAAGGCTTCCAGATACAATGGTGGCGTTCATACCATCACCAATGATCATGACATTCCATTTGGTCTTCTCCACTCTCACATTTTCATTGTAAATCCCCTTCTTCACATAGATCACAGTTCTCTTGTCACTTGTCTCAGGGACATGTTCAAGTGCAGAAGTGATTGTTTTAAAATTTCCGCTGCCATCTTTGGCTACAACAATATTAGCTTTCTTCTTCAAATCATCAGCTTGTAGCATCTTTCGATCTTTAGAATGAAGCCATTTTGGCTCTTCATCTTTGTGTGGCAAAGTACTCAACAAGCGCCTCAGTTTCACACTGTTTGCAGCCTTTTCAAGCCATGTAACGATGGCAAGACTGTTACTGGTGAACTCTGTTGAATTTTTCAGAATATTGAATACACTGCTCTTAAATGCTTCTTCTGCCTCTCCAATGCCATCAATGCAAGTTTGCTGGTAAGTACCTGTTTTAGTAGTAGCACACGGATGAACAGTGATCTTCAAATATTCAGTACAAGTTTTGTTGAATCAATTTATGAGGGAAGAATAAATTTTTTATTTTATTATCCTTTTCTAAATTTCAATAACAATTGAAGAAAGAAGATGAGAAGCATCAAGCATTGATCTGATGGAGTTCTTATATAATCATAAAAACTTGAAGCCAGCAAAGCAAAATTAGGAGCATGTCTTAAAGCGATGTATAAAACCTAATTTGATCTTATAAAACTTACAAACTTGCTTATAAAGAAAGGTTTGTCTAGTATAATATAAAAAATTGTACTACATATATAATATAAAAAGTTATATTATTTTTAATTAATACGAAATCTCTAACATTCTTCGTGTTAAAACATTTACGACTCAACGTGAAACTATATACTAATAATATAAAAGCACTCGATTGATAATGGACAAGAAAGTCAACAAATAATAAATCTCACTCAAATAAGTTTCAGATATGAACTTTACGTCTACTTCAATACAACATCTTTACTTATCCGACATTTTTTTACATAAAAATAAGAATAGTAACTTTTGGATAATTCAAATATATAAATATGGTTAATGTTTAGTATAATATGACTATGTAGATAACCTATAAGTTTTAAGAGACTTATTACTGATTTTAAATCTAGAGGGAAAAAATCATTTTCTCAAATAAATGAAACAGGCAAAAAGGGTTAAATAAAAGAGTTATGACCATCATAGACAAATTCTAGTGAGTCAAAATAGAAGTTATAGCCATGACTCAAGAAGTGATGCAAATTTATAGAAGAGCATCAACGCTTATATACCTGCAGCACTCAACCAAGTTCTAAGATCCTCCAAGACATCAACCAAGGAAAACTTCCCCCCAGAAGCCATAGAGCTACTCAAATGATCAACTGCAAGACCCAGAAGATCCTTGCAGTTCTTAAAATCTTCCATGATCCTGTCATCAACATTCAAGCCACTGAACCCTCCTTTCTCAGAGAAATACTGAGCAGCCTTAGAAGCCTCAGCTAAGGCCACCTTAATAGACAACAAGAACAAGTCCTCAGGTGGAACCTGACCCGAGTGTGCAAGAGAACCAAGACTGCTGTAGCAGGCGTCCTTGTAGAGTGTCACATCACAAACAGCCTTCACTGAGCTGGAAACAGAAGCAGCATTGTTTTCGGCATCATTTGAGTTCTTGTTGTTGTTATGAGCAACTGTTCCAAACACTGCAGCACACAAAACTCCAATGAGGACTATTGTGGACAAGGCTATGATCGTGATTCTCTTTCGGGTTTTGCGCCGAACTTCGAGCATGGCTTGCTCTGATTCATCAACTTTGCCATAAGATTTGAAGGAAGACATGGTTAATGCTATAGCTAGTTTATGCTCATTTGTGTTATGATGATAATAGTAACAGGTTTGTGAAGTGTATATATATATATATATATATATATATATATATATATATATATATATATATATATATATATATATATATATATATATATATGCATGAGTTGAAGTTTTCTGTAAATTGTAACATTCTTTTGGAACAGTATATGACTTGCGTAATATATAAATATAACATGTATCTTATTTATATGTATAAATATTATTAATATTATATGTATATGTATGTAAAAATATATATATACGAGTTGAAGTTGGGTTGAGCTAAACGTGGTTGACGTGCAAGGCAGTATCCTTTTAGTTGCATATCGAAGTTGAATGGAGTGGCAGGCATGTTACACAAATATATCTTAATTTTATAATAGAATTTTTGGTTTTTATATTCTTTTGATCTTTATATTCTTAAGTTGTTGACTTTAATTTTTAAAAGAAAGCGGATTTAGCTTCTCTTATATATTGTTTTGTGATGGCTAAAATCGGCAGCTAAATCTTTAGTTTTGGTGCGAGGAAAATAATTTTTTTACTTATATATGTAATAGTAGGGTTAGCTTACCTGGTTCGACGGACATTGTAGAGGGGAGTGTTTTACATCACCGGCCTCACATATCTAATAGTTTTGTCAAGCTTGACTTCTATTAAGAGAATGCTAAAAAGTCTCACATCACTTACCTCAAAATTTGGAGTGCAACTTGTATATCTATTGGACAACTTCATTTAAAGTCAACTGATTTTAAGCGATAATGTCATAGACTAAACCTCCCAAAAGACTACCAAGGAGGCTTAGAGTTGTTGTAACTTTTTTTTTTTTTGCCGTGTAATTGTGTTCTACTGTTAGGCCTTGTATTTTGTTTTCTATAGTTCTTGTCATTAGAGACCCAGGAATACAGATCGATATATATAATTTTCTTTATAGTGTTTAGTCCTTATGTTAAATTATATTAATTTAACAATTGGTTCATATAATTTCAAGTATAGCTTTGATTAAAGATTTTAATGTGATGATTATTAGAATATAAGATATTAAAGTTATAAGGATTATTTTAAAGTTATTAAAATTAATCCCTCTCTTCTCAGTTCAATAAAGGGCATTCTGATATTTATTAAAGTTGGTAAAATATAAAAGAGGAAAAATGTTTAACTTACGTTGACGCGTTAATTTTCTGAAAAGAGAGAAAAGAAAAGGTTACGTTCTGTGAAAGAAAAGAAAACGATGACTTTGACAGAGAAAAATATCTTCACTAATTTTTATATCATCAAGAAAGCATCAAAGAGAAGTAAGGGAAGAGAGAACAATTGACAGGAAAGAACTATACAATGGATCCAAGTAAGTTTTCTTCTACTATGTATGTGAGAATTATGAAATTTAATATATTGTGTGTTTTCATTTAATTGAAATTATAGAAATTGCTTACAAGTGGTATCAGAGATTTTATGATTCTCCATGAATGATAATTTTCTCAATTTTTTGAAACCCTAATTTTTGAAATATTAAATTTAGAGATTTTAAATTTTCAGATGTTTAATTAGTTTTTATTGGCATGAAAGAAAATTAAATTCACTTTAATGTGAATTTGATCCCAGCCGTAGGCTTTTATTTGATCATGGCATTAAAGCAACTTTAGTGTTGCATGATTGTAATGTGAATATGCCAAAATTAAAATCTTGCATGAAAGAAAATTCAATTCCCTTGAATTTAACCCTTTGAAGCTGTGTATAAGACTTTTAGTTTTGATTGTCATCATAAAGCGACTTTATTGTTGTGGCACATGTTCTAACAGTAAAGCAATTTTACTATTGCGGCTTACATTGCAGTCATTCACATGGTTACTATCACTGCATTGAATGAAATCAAATGTGAATTAAAAGTTTGAAGGTTTGAGTCCTCATTTTTGTAACTGTCTCAATTGGGTCATATTTTTTGTAAAAATGAGCCAATTTTATCCTAACCGTTAAGTGCTCTCAGACAATGTTAAATTTAGATGATGTGTTTATGTTGATGTGCATTGTTTGATTAGGTGAAATTTTTATTTAAATTAAAAAATTATGACGTGGCAAAAATGAATTGAAAAGGGAATTAGGGATCTGGACATTAACCACCGAACGTTCTTCATCAAGTCAGGCCATGGGGCCTCCCTGTCGGCCGCTGGTCACGGTCGGAGCTTCGCCCGCGGCAATCTCTCTCTGTCTCTCTATCTCTCTTTTTCTCTCTCCAAAGTTCAGATTCTCTCTTTCGCTCTATGTTGGAATTGGGTCTCTCCCATCGTTGTTGGTGTTCTGAGTGATGGGTATGCCCTGCGGCTGTTCCCACACCTCACACATCATCGAAATCATCATCACCAGTCAAATGATAATGTATAATCCATTAAAACCAAATAGAATTTTCCATAGTCAAATAATCTTAACTTCAGATTTTAATGAACCAAGGAATTCATTCGAAATAACATCAATGATATACTTTCATGTTTAAACTTGAGCAAATTTCTTTCAGAGGCAGTTTTGTTCTGTTAGTATTTAAAATGTCATTAATTGACCTTTCGATCACTGACCAAGTTAAAATATTGGAGTAAAACATAATTCTCAAACCAAAATACTGTCACGAAAACTGTAAAAGAAAGGAGTCAATGAGTTATTTTAAAGATTTCCAAAATCCAAATTCAAATATAGCAAATGCAATAGTATATCAGAAAGTAAGACAAGATCAAACTAACAAATGTTAGTGGTATATCATTCATCGTAGACATATCAGAAGAATAACAGTATCTCTTTCGGTTTCGCGGGCACCACATCAAACATGGCTAATTGCATTAGAAAAAAACATCTCCCATGGAAGTCATAGGCCAATCTTGTACTTTAGAGCAAATTGCTTTTAATTTGAGACACCATTAGAGGTGGCATAAACAAAAAAAGGAAAGGAAAATCCCAAAAATTTCGCTTTGTCTCTCCTTTTGAACCTCTTCTTAGACTGCTACAAAACAATACAGTTCTGTTGTCCACGCCAAACTCTTTCTCTATTAGGGCTTTCCCCAATCAGCAAACTGTGCATCACCCAAGTGTCGAATTCGTAATCGTTGGTGATGGTAGTCTCGAACTCAAAGAAGAGGGAAAGGGTTTCCCTGCGTGCAAGTGAATAGGAGGAGTCAGCGTTGGTGACATTGACGCGGTGACCAGCGGCGACCGGTGGCGCTAGTGTCATCCTAGCACACGAGTCGCAACAGTCGATCTCGCACAAGAGGCGATTGATGGAGGAACGAGAGAGCTTCTCTCTCACGCGTGAAAAGAAAAAGGAGAAGGGAGGACCTGACGCCATGGCCGGCGATGCCTCTAGTGGTGAACATCAGTGTTGGCGATGCCTTGGACTGCGACTCGCGACGGTTGATTGGGTGGAGGCTGAGGCTGACGCGTATGAGCGGAGGAGATGAGGCGAAAAGCCCTAATGGGTTTCGGAGTGGTAGAATGCTCTTCTTCTCTAGGATTCCAATTCGTCTTCCCCCACTGACCAAATCCCTAATTCTCTTTCTTTAATCTTATTTCAGTAAAAATGTTTTAATCTAAAGAATTTTACCCTCGGTTCAGGGAGAAAGGGTGTGTGTCTGGAGAGTGAGGGTTTGAGGGTTGAAGTCGAAAGGAAGCAGTTTGGGCGGAGGAGCGGAAGAGGTGAAAGGTGATTAGTGGTTGGAGGGAAGAAGAAGCACCACACGTGGATTTGATGATTATAAAACACATCACACATTCAATTTAATGCACAATGTCACACCATCAAAACATAAAATACAGCTTAGCTAAATTTAACGTCGTCTGAGAGTACTTAATGGTTGGGATAAAATTGACTCATTTTTACAAAAAATATGACCCAATTGAGCCAGTTGCAAAAATAAGGACCCAACTAAGATTACGATACAAAATTGAGGACCAACTGAGGGTTTAAACCTAATTGTTAATTAAATTTGGATGAAGGAAATTCAATTAAGTTGAATTTCGGGTGAGTTATAATTCTAATCAAAATTAAAAGTTTTATTAATTTTGTTGTTCTTTTAAATTGCTCATGTTATGGTGTTTTGAATCCAAAAACACTATTAGGAGAATGTAGATGTATTATTTTGAAATTCTATTGGAGTGTGTATTTACCGTGCGTACCATTATGTGGTCAATGTATGAAGAAATATTATGAAAATTATTCATAATATAAAGGATGTTAAATTGTGAATATATATATTAGTCATTATTATAAGGATGTTATGGATTACCCAAAAATGAATCATTCTTTATAATTGATGACATTAAAGTGAGACATTTCATATACTTAGTAAGTATGTTTGTATATCCAAAGATAACATACATATAGACTTAAGTATGATTGGTTGTTTATTAAAGTATATTCATTTTAGTTTCTTAATTGTATGGAATTTATCAGTTTAAGAATCACCCAAAGGTGAACTTAAATGAATGAATTATATGATTACCTATCAGTTTAAGTGTCATCCAAAGGTGAACTTAAATACATGACTAATGTAGTTGTTCTGTTTGAATCTTTTAATTTAATTAAAGCATTAATGTATGAGCTTGTATATTATTTTCAATTTCCATGAGTTTATCAGGTTTGAGCAACAATGTGGTCAAGTTTAATGGGTAAATTATGATGATTGGTCAGAACAAATTCAGTTCCAACTGGGTGTGTTAGACTTGGATATGGCTATTATGATGGATGAAATACCCGTAGCCATCACAAAAACCAGTACAAGTGATGAGAAGTCTCTTTATGAGGCTTGGCATAGGTCTAACAGGCTGTCACTAAACTTGATGTGCATGTCTATGATAGAGAATGTAAAACCTTTTATGCCTAAAACGGAAAACGCAAAGAAATTCATGAAAATGATCAAGGAGTACTCACAATCAGACATAATTGACAAGTCTATTGTGGGAACTCTTATGAGTGAGCTGACTACCAAAAAGTTTGACTGGTCACAACCCATATACATGACCATGTAACTGGAATGGCTAATATAGCAGCAAGATTGAAGTCAATGGGAATGAAGGTTAATGAGTCTTTTCTAGTACAATTTATCATGAACTCTCTTCCTCTTGAATTTAGCCAGTTCCAAGTGAACTATAAAACTCTTAAGGATAAATGGAACTTTCAAGAAATCAAAGCCATGTTGGTACAAGAGAAAGAGAGATTGAAGAAAATGAAAGATCATTCTATCCATCTCACAACTTATGAACGTTCTAGCTTCAGTAAAGCCAAATTAGGAAAGAAGAACACAAAGGACAAAACCCCAATGAAAGTGTATAAGGGCAGTATCCAGAAGGACCATAAATGTTTCTTTTGCAAGAAAGTGGGTCACTTCAAGAAAGATTGTCCGAAAAGAAAATCTTGGTTGGAAAAGAAAGGTACTTTTTATGTTTCTGTAAGTTTTGAAGCAAATATCATTGAAGTGCCTAATAATACCTGGTGGTTGGATTTTGGAGCTACCACTCATGTTTCTATTATTATGCAGGGATTCCTTTCAATCCAACCCATAAAAGGAACTAAAAAGTATTTATATATGGGGAATATAATGAAGGCACGAATAAAAGGAATTGAGACTTACGATTGATTCTAGACACTGGTTATTGTCTGCATCTTGAAAAAGTGTCTCTATGTTCCTGGTTATGCTAGAAATTTAATTTCTGTTGCAAAGTTGGATTATTTAGGTTTTAACTTTAGGATTAAAAATGGTATTTTTTTATTTATATAAACTTTCGTACTATTATGGTTCTGGTACATTATTGGATGATTTATATCGTTTAAATCTTGATGTTAATTTTTTTGAATCCCTATTTAATGTTGAACATGTTGTTGATAGAAAATGTAGTGCAAGAAATGAAGGTTCTGCCTTCTAATGGCATAAAAGATTGGGTCACATATCCAAAGAAAGGATGTTGAGGTTAGTGAAAAATGAAATTTACCTCAATTGGATTTTGATGACCAGGATGTATGTATTGATTGTATTAAGGGTAAACAAACAAAACACATATCAAAATATCCCGCTACAAGAAGCAGTCAACTTCTTGAGTTAATAACACTGATATTTGTGGTCTTTTTGACATTAAATCTTGGAGTGGTGAAACATATTTTATCTCCTTTATTGATGACTTCTTACGTTATTGTTATATATATCTATTACATGAAAAATCTCAATTATCATAAATGAGGTGAAAAGACAATTAGATAGAAAATTAAAAGTGGTGAGATCTAATATTATGGTAAAACTTATGAGAGTGGACAATGTCCAAGTCCATTTGCAAAGCATCTTGAAAGTTGGGGTATATGTGCACAATACACAATGCCTGATACACCACAAAAAAATAGTATAACAAAAAGGCAGAATCATAGTCTTATGGATATGGTTAAGAGTATGTTGAGTCATAGTAATATTCCTTTATCTTTGTGGATGTATTCATTGAAGACTGTTGTGTATCTACTTAATAGGGTTCCTAGCAAAGCAGTTTCTAAAACTCTTTATGAACTATGGATTGGAAGGAAACCCAATTTAAGACATCTTCATGTTTGGGGTTGTCCAGCAGAGGTAAGGTTATACAATCCACATGAAAAGAAGTTTGATGCAAGAACCTGATAAGTGTGAAAAAGAGTTGTTTTTATACTTATAAATGAACTCAATCTTGTAATTATTCATGTTGTTCCTCATTGAAAAGTTGTAATAGGTAGTAGATTGTTATGTAAAATATTGTACAGGGAATGGTGTATTATTTAGATTCTGTCAGCCAATTTTCGCAAAGCGAAAGCCAAAATTCGCACTGCCAGAAAAAGAAAATTCGCATAGCGCACCAGTACCTGTGCGCTGAGCGAATAACATCAGTTAAAATACAGCAGTTAAGAAAATTCGCATAGCGCACCAGTACATGTGCGCTAAGCGAATTAATGAATTTAAGTGGCTTTAAAAGACGTGACAGAGCGACAAAATTTCTCCTCTTCGAATAGAAGTTCCAGACAAAAGAAAGAAACGAAAACATCTCAGAAACTTCCGGAGACTACTTCAAGGCATTAAGACACCATTGTTGCAAGGGATTGCTTCAAATGTGTACGTTTTAGATGATTAGGAGTAGTTTTTCTTTCGTTAGAATTGGATGTAATTAACTTACTCTGATGTAATTTTCCTGTTCAATATATCGTTGTTCGTTCATATGCTCTTTCTTGTATTTACTATCATTGTATGGAAATATAATGTTATTTGAATGTTTCTGATTACTGGAAAGTAATTTTGAACATGAACGTAGATAGAGCAGTTAAGTGATTTGGGATCTAGGGATAGACTCAATAACTTGATCATTCCTAACATCGGACTTAATGCAAATGGTATATTAAATTGACTAAGGGATTAGCATTTTAATATATTAATTTAGAACTAGTTGCTAAGGGATTAGGACTAGTATGCCTTGATGTGAATGTTTGAATGAAGTAATGAAATATTGAACAGAGTTTTATATTCATATGATTCATGAAACCCAATTTCAACGAAGTTTCTTTTAAATATAATTCCTTGCACACCAACTGTTTGATAAAAATACCAAAAAGAGTTTCTTGTGTTTTTTGTACACTTTGATGTCTAATTGAATTATAAAAGAAAGAATTGTCATGTGTTGCACAAGTCCCTTGGGAGAACGATACTTTGAACTTACTCTATATTACTTGGAACGATTTGGTATACTTGCCAAAATGTTAACAAGTTTTTGGCGCCGTTGCCGGGGCCTTGTGTTCCAACACAAGGCAATTTGGGCATTTATGACTCTTTTAGACTTTGTTGTGAATTTTCCTTTTTAATGTTGTTGTTGGGTATGCAGTTGGCTTTAGTTTTTTAAGACTTTCCATTGATTTAGTTTGAACTTAATGCCTGTCTCGGGGTACGATTTAGAGCTTGATGTTGTTATTGAAAGTTCTTAGGAATGAGATTTCAGTAGCGGAACTAACTAAATCAAACCAAATGTACAAATCACCAGGGATGGGGTTGTGTGTTTGGATTCACTGTTTTGGAACTTAAGGCAAGTTTGATGGACTTCTTACACCAAGGGATTGAGTGAGGATTTGTCATACTTAGGTAGGCACAACAAGAGGGATCTCAGTGTTCTAACTTTAGAAAACAGGGAAAGTGGAATTCTTTGTCAATTGTATGTCTCTTTTTGTTTGAATTTCTTTATGCAGTTTGCCTACAGATGTTTCTAGTTGTTGGAAGATCCTAGGGATGGGATTCCAACAGCTGAAAGGGGAGTACTAAGTGATCTTGCAACAAGAGGGATCTGAGTGAGGTTATTTAGGAAATCCATTTCAATCATTTTACATATTGGAATTGTTGTTTGGTTGGTGTGCTCATGTTCTGCAATTTTTTTTTCTTCTTTTCCTTATTTCTTTGTTTGTGTTTTTATTTAATTTTTCTATTTCACTTCTCTCTATGTTACTTTTTGCAAGTGCAGGTGCAGATGATGTTATCTTCAATGTTTAGTTATGTTATTTATGTTTTGTAATATGTTTTGAACTATGTGTTAGTTGTAAAGACATGTGACTTTGTGATTTAATGATTATGCATTGTCTTGATTAAGTTGATGTGATTCTTGAAAATGATAACACATATGACTGTGGTTGCAATGTGCTTCATATATTTTTATTTGTGTGTGAGTATGTATGACCAGATCTGTGAGAGTTGAGAGCAGATACATTGATTGAGAGATATTGAGTTGTCTAGATATGAAATTGGTTTTTGCATGATTTTGATTCTACGTAGATACGCACTTTTTGGTTAAGGATGAAAAAGACCCTGTTTATTCTTGATTATATAGCTACTTGGCCAGATAGCCTACCTTTAGACATGTGATACATTTGTGAACCCTTTTGAGCCTTAAAATTTTTTTTTTCCACCTTGAGCCTATTAGATGATATCTTACCTTAGATAGAGCAGTTAAGTGATTTGGGATCTAGGGATAGACTTAATAACTTGATCATTCCTAACATCGGACTTAATGCAAATGGTATATTAAATTGACTAAGGGATTAACATTTTAATATATTAATTTAGAACTAGTTGCTAAGGAATTAGGACTAGTATGCCTTGATGTGAATGTTTGAATGAAGTAATGAAATATTGAACAAAGTTTTATATTCATATGATTCAGGAAACCCAATTTCAACGAAGTTTCTTTTAAATATAATTCCTTGCACACCAACTGTTTGATAAAAATACCAAAAAGAGTTTCTTGTGTTTTTTGTACACTTTGATGTCTAATTGAATTATAAAAGAAAGAATTGTCATGTGTTGCATAAGTCCCTTGGGAGAACGATACTTTGAACTTACTCTATATTACTTGGAACGATTTGGTATACTTGCCAAAATGTTAACAGAACCATTAGTGGTTACTTCATCAGTTATCTTGAAAAATCAAAATCATACATATTTTATTGCCCTAACCACAATACAAGAATAATTGAGTCTAGAAATGCTCGATTCATTGAAAATGGACAATTTAGGGGGAGTGAGGAATCACGAATAGTGGACATTCAATAGCATACTAATAGTGTTTCTACACCTAATGTCTCTTCTGAAGTTGTTATCCCTCTTGTTGTATCTACAATCACACAACAAGCAGAGACGACAAGTTAATGTTCCAATCCCACAAAATGAACATATAAATGTTGAGCCAATTGACAATAAACAAGTCACAAATGAGCAAGTAATAAAGAGAAATTGATAGAGGAACCATAAGAAGCAACATTAAGAAGGTCTATAAGGCAGAAAAGACCTGGTATTTTGAATGATTATGTGGTTTACTCTGTTGAACATGAATGTGACTTAAGCATTGATGAGAATCCAGTCTCTTTCAGATAAGCCATGGAAAGTAATAATTTAGAGAATTGGTTGAATGCTATGAAAGAAGAATTAAAATCAATGGATGAAGATAAAGTATGGGATCTAGTTGAATTGCTTAAGGGTTCAAAAAGAGTCAGTTGTAAATGGGTTTAAGACTAAACATGACTCAAAAGGAAATATTGAAAGGTATAAAAGCTTGATTAGTCGCCAAAGGTTTCACTCAAAAGGATGACATTGACTACAAAGAGACCTTCTCTCCTGTTTCTAAGAAGGACTCTTTGAGAATTATTTTGGCTTTGGTGGTTCATTATGATTTAGAGCTTCACTAAATGGATGTAAAGACCGCTTTTCTGAATGGTGACTTAGAAGAGAAAGTTTATATGGACCAACCAGAACGTTTCACAATAACAAGAAAAGAAAATTTTTGTGTGTAAATTGAAGAAATCAATATATGGATTGAAACAAGCTTCCCGGCAATGGTATCTAAAATTTAATGATACCATAACTTCATATGGTTTTGTAGAGAACACCGTTGACCGGTGTATATATATAAGGATCAGTGAGACTAAGTTTGTTATATTGGTTCTATATGTTGACGACATTCTTCTTGTTCCTATTAATATTGGTATGTTACATGATGTAAAGAAGTTTCTCTCTAGCAACTTTGAAATGAAATATATGAATGAGGCATCTTATGTGATAGGAATAGAAATATTCCATGATAGATGACAAGGATTGTTAAGTTTGTCTCAAAAAGGCTATATTAACAAAGTGTTAGAGAGATTCATAATGGAAAAATGCTCTCTTGGAATAGTTCCAATTCAAAACGGGGACAAGTTTAGTCAAATGCAATGTCCCAAGAATGATTTGGAACGAAAGGCCATGGAGTCCATTCCTTATGCGTCACTAGTTGGGAGTTTGATGTATGCTCAAACTTGTACTCGGCTAGATATCAGTTTTTCTTTTGGAATGTTAGGCCGATATCAAATAATCCCGAAATAAATCACTAGAAAGATGCAAAGAAAGTTCTTAGGTACTTACAAGGTACCAAAGAATACATGCTCACCTACAAAAGGTCAGATCATCTTGAGGTGATTGGCTACTCGGACTCAGACTATGCTGGATGTGTGGATTCAAGAAAATCCACATTTGGGTATGATTATCTATTAGCTGGAGGATCAATTTCTTGGAAAAGTGCAAAACAATCAGTCATTTCTACTTCCACAATGGAGGCTGAATTCGTGGCATGCTTTGAGGCCACAATTCATGCTTTGTGGTTGCGGAACTTTGTATCTAGGCTTGACATTATTGAAGTATTGCTAGGCCAATAAGGATTTATTGTGATAATTTCGCAGCCGTCTTTTTCTCTAAAAATGACAAGTACTCAAAGGGTGCTAAACACATGGATTTGAAGTACTTGTCGGTCAAAGAAGAAGTGCAGAAACATAGGGTGTTGATTAAGTATATTGGTACTGATTTGATGATAGCAAATTCGTTAACTAAAGGACTACCGCCCAAAACTTTTATTGGCCATGTTGAAAGTATGGACATTATGGATAAGTCAATATTAACATGATGATGTTATCTATCTATATGGATATGTATAGTTATATGCCTATATTGTCATGAAACTTGTGAATTCAATTAAAGTTATGTTTCTCTTTATTCTATTGTTATCCACATTAAGTTATATACATGTATTATTGATTGTGGTAACATCTTATATTTCTTTTAGAGATATGAAAGTTATAAGATTGATTAAAGTTACGTTGAGTTGGTTTGATTATGTGATACATGTGTCGTTCATGACTTTTGCCCGCCATTATCTGATCATTTCAATTCATATAAGGATGATGACTTGATAATTCTAGTGAATGGTTTGCACTTAAAGTTTAGTTTTAGATCTTTAAGTCATCACATGAACCAAGTGGGAGAATGTTAAATTATATTAATTTAATAATTGGTTTATGTAATTTAAAGTATAACTTTGATGTAAAGATTCTAATGTGATGATTATTAGAATATAAGGTATTAAAGTTATAGGGATTATTTCAGAGTTATTAAAATTAATCCATCTCTTCTCACTTTAATAAAGGACATTTTGTTATTTTATTATAGTTGGTAAAATATCATAAAAGAGGAAAAATGTTTTACTTACATTGACACATTAATTTTTTGAAATGAGAGAAAAGAAAAGGTTACATTAATCTCTGAAAGAAAAGAAACGATGACTTTGACAGAGAAAAACATCTTTGCTAATTTCTATATCATCAAGAAAGCATCAAAGAGAAGTAAGGGAAGGGAGAACAATTGACAGAAAAGAGCTATACAATGGATCTTGGTAAGTTTTCTTCTACTATGTATGTGCGAATAATGAGAATTATGAAATTTAAGATCTTGTGTGTTTTCATTTAATTGAAATTATAGAAATTGCTTACACCTTAAAGTAGCGAGTCTTGCTTTGGTTATTTGTCTTTCTTTATTGTCATGTCTAATAGATTGAAGTTACTTCATCTCTAATCTTTATGGATTTTCTACTAAGAAATGTTACTTTGACATGTCTAGATGGTTAACATTCAAATGACATTCCAAGTGACATGTGTGGGTCTCAGTGACATAGTGAGGTAAAAGGTGGGAATGTAGTAAAAAGGAGATTATAGTTAAATGGAAAAGGATCTACCATGACTTTTGTACCACCATACGAACACAACTTCACAATATGAATGACTGTTAGCTCAACTCTTTCATCACGAATCTCCAACTCCAACTTAATCCTTTTAACACGGATCTGCAACTCTTGACCCTTCCACCATAGGTTTGCAGTTCCAACTCGACCCTTCCACCACAGACTACAACTCCAACTCGTTCCTTTCTCTATGGATCTCCAACTTCAACTTGACCCTTCCAGCATTGATCTCCAGCAACATCAACAAACAAGAAGTCAATAAAGTGCAATTGGAATCAGTTCCATCACGTTAGGAATCAAAGCCATTGTGAATAATATTTTCACCCAAAATGAACACAACATTAAGGCATCACATTTCAAACATAAATCTCACTCTAACAAAATATTTTGCAACAATTTAGAAAATTTTTCACATATTTCTCAATTAAAAAACATAGTGCACCAATCACCATTTGTCGTCCTATTTGGGTCAACCACCCTTGGTCGACCATTAGCCAACAATTATAGCTTAACCATCCTTGACCGACAATTTTAGGCCGACTACCCTTAACTGCAAAATGACATAATTACTCTCTTTTTAATTCATGTTGTGAGACCCATATATTTTAAAATAATATTAAAATGGACACATCTACTTTTCTACACACAAGTAAGATATTGTCCTTTGTGGGCGAAGTTCTCACGGATTTGCTTTTGGTACCTCTTCAAAAGGTCTCTTATCAATAGAGATATCTTATGTATATATAAACCTATGTCCATCTCTTATTTTATCTGATGTGAAACTTTGTTTATACTCAACATTTAGGACATATCAACCTCTTTATTTAAGAAACAATGAAAAAAAAAAGTGACAATATATTTATCTAACTAAATAAAGTGCATACTTATTTTATGTGGAGCAACTTATTTACTTAGGAATCTTACAACAATGCATTATTCTAAATTATAAATGACAGACCTGATCCGCCAAAATTTTCTTCGATAATTTTAGACAGTTTTTCTATCATGGAAGGAGAAAAATAGTTTATCCAATCTCTGGTTTCTCCTTTCCGAAAAAAGTACTTTTTCTCCAGAAATTGGTAAATCACTCCAGATTTATTCACTTCCGAGTTCTTCATCTTCTCAAAGCTGCATAGCTTGATTATGCGTTCGATCACTTCCTGGTTTTCTTCCTCTTGAGTGAAAGGACATCCCAAAAAATCTGCAATTTTTTTCACCTCAAAATTGGCATCCTCTTTAAGATCTTCATACTTCAAGAACAAAACCTTGTTTGGTTTGGCCATGCTCTCCTTCCAATAACCTAGCATATGACTCCACCATGGACCAAACTCAATTATCCCATTGCAGTACACTTCAAAAGCTTCTTCAATTTTCAATGTGGACAAAGGCTCTAGCTTAATTTTATCAAAGTAACTCCATGCTGAAACAAAAAGGTCAAAAGGGTTTCTAGAAATATAAATTATCTTACAGTTACATTGATCAATGATGGAGTTGGGCAAGGAAGGGAATGGAGTGTGAGTTCCAAACACTCTTGGTTCAGTAGTGGGGCAATGGACATCACCACGATACATAAATTCAACATGAGGAACAAGTTGATGAGGATTTGAAGTAAGCAATGGATGGTTATCATTGGAAGAGAAGCATTGGCGATTCACAATGGAAAATGTAATGGCTTTCAACCAAGTAGTGCCTGATTTTGGAAAACTAGCAACAAAAATATCACTGTCTTTTGCTTGAAACTGCTTTTGAAAAATGTTTACCTCTTTTATAAGAATTGAAGGGCACCAAAATTCTTGGAATAGATAGAGATCAGGGATTGCCCAACCCCTCTCTCTGGGGAGGGATGAGAGAATAAGTTCATCTTCTGCATTTGGTCGTTGCCCTTCCATTGCCACTGAAAAGATTGAACAGGGAAAACCTTAAAAAATTTGAAAATTTTTAATGATTATATTGGTTTGGTATAGAATGAGATGATAATCGGAAGTATTGGATGAGAACTTGTTCTCTGAGCGATATCTTCTGCAGCAATATGAGTTGAAGAAATTATAAATCTGTTGAAATCAATGCCAGCATGTACAGGCAGATAGCACAAAACTTTCCTATTATACCGCCATATGTAGCATGACGGTTGAAGAAATTATACTGATTTTGACAAAAGTCATCAATGGCAGACATGTTATGGGCAAAAGTTTGTCCCTTTATGACAATATGTGAACACCAGTCTGGTCATATTATCTCAGCATGTCGCTCAAAATAATTGGCCAAATTAGTAAAAACAACCGTGTTACTCTCACAAATTTCTTTTGGCAAAAAGTAGCTTGTCTTTTATCAATAATTACTGAGCTATGGATCATGTTACTGTGTCTTTGTGATCGAACTTCCTAACATTAATTATTAGTATTGTGTCAATGATAGATGTTTAATCTACAATCTTTCTCACTTTTCCATCCAAATTAATCTTATAACTCTCAAAATTATGACAAACAAAAATCGAATTTCCTGTGTTAATGGATCATGTTACTGTGTTTTGTCTCAAACTAACCATGTTCTCACAATTTGCTATCAAATTAAGTCTGTATGATGTCCTGGTGAAATTGGTGGTTGTTTAATCATGTTATCCAATGCTTATTTGCTTTTTGAAAATAGTTATATAATGACAAATCCCAATCCTGATACCATTGCATGGGCTTTGTGTGTGGCAATGGTTCTTTATATGCTCCAATTTAACCCCATTTCAATTTTAGTCCCAATGGTATGATATCAATTTCATCTAATACAAAACAAGTGAAGTGTTATTTTGAGTTTTTTAAGTATGTTTTACAATATATTTAGATTTAACAGACTTAAATTTAAGTCTTTTGGTGATCAACAAATTTAAACTTCAAGTTTGTTATTATCTAACAAATTTAAAATTTCATACATTCATACAAAAGAAAGACCACTAATTTAAATATGTTGTGACTATAATAAACTTAAACTTGTTCTTTTTTTAAAATTTTATTTATTTAATAATAAAACTGAAACTTGAAATACAACCAATTTTACATAATAGAATATATATTTCAAATTGGTCAATGTAAGTACATAACAAAGAATTCAAAATAAAAAAAACAATAAGATGTTTAACTTAAAATTTGTAATCTAAACAAAGTCTAAGTTAAATTTTTAAGTCTAAAAATAACTTAACAAAAACCTAAACAAAAACCAAATTTGACCGTTGGAGGAGATGACTTGTCCATTAATAAGTTATTTTGGCTATGTCCTGTAAGTGACCGATTTTCAAAAACCTAAAATAAATAATGTTATTATATAGTGGAGTATGAACAATAAAATACCTAAAATAAATAACGTTATTATGTAGTGGAGAATCTTAAATCGTAGAATTCATATTTTTATATAATTCAATAACAATTACATAAAGAAATTTATCATCATTAATTTGATAGAATTTATTCAACCTAACCTAACCCATATTTAGCTTTCATAAATAACAACGTTTGATATTTAGCTTCATCCAACAAAACACATGAATAAATATGACTTATAAAAATGAATTCAACCTAATCTACCGTAACCCACTTTTAAAATTTATTTTTAATCAAGACTTCTGCATCATGCATCAACTTGAAAGATTATAAGTAATCAATATCAAACAATTTAACAAAGCAAACGAAAGTTACTCTTAAATACTTCATCCCCTTTTCTCCTCTCCTCTTCCCTTCCATTTGTTTTATATTCCTTCTCATAAGAACTCCCAAACATTCAATAAATATTAGTTTAACAGGATAAAACGTTTACACAAAAGCCTCAAGTACGTACAGAAAAGTTGCAAAATTGATTATAGCAATAAACAAAAGAAAAAGAAAAACTTAAGCATTCCCAACCGTCTTTCCTACAGATAAATCCTACAAGTGTAAGCGCTCGATCTCAGCATCGTTACTTCGGCCAAGCTCTGTTTTTTGTGTGACTGCGAGGTTCACTCTACCAATCAGCTCTTCTCGAAGCATGCACGGATGCTACTCTACAATGCATGCGAGGATTCCCCCGCTACCATACTCTGTTCCACCGACACCTCTGTTCTCTACTAGAGCCGCAGCATAGTCATAAACATTCAAAAACTACAACATATTCTTAAATATATAAGACATTAAACCTGCAAAGATACAATTAATAACAAAACAACCACATAGTAAAAAACACTAGTTGTATCTATGTTTATGTACTATGCAATTCAGCAACACAACCTCCAAAAGAACAATGTTGTTGCTGCATACGATTACTATACAATGGCTATTTCCCACTAAACAAATTTTGCACTATAGTCATCCACAAAATTTAAGTATTGTTGCTGCTGCTACTACGTAATTACTACATTCTATGGTCACTCACTAATATCGTAAAACAATTTATATTCATTAATAACTAATATTAATACAAAGAAAAACTTTGGTTAGTGGTGTTGCACATGGAACTAATAAAGAATGTGCCATCTTCAGAGTCCTTTTCATGAACTTCACATTCATCTCCTTCAACTTCTTCTCCATTGCTTCCAGATCTTCACACTAACAAAAAGTAACCCCAGATTCATAAAAGATCAAAGTTATAGTTTTTTCAACAACTAACACTTAATCTATACCTGAAAAGATATATGGTTCTCCTGGGAATCTAAGTGTTGATCATGGGAAGACAATCTCTAATCTTCTTCTTCGGATTGCACCAAGTGGATACTGACTCCATAGTTGAACAACCATGCACCCTCAAAGTCCAAAGCTTGGGGCCTCTCAATCTGAAAAAATTCCTGCACCTTTGTGTTGAAATCTATGGATTCCTTCACATTTTTACACAACCTTGAAACAAATGGGTTTAGGGTTAAATGTTCGAACAACACTGAGAAGGCAAAGAAAAGGTTTCCAAAAATTATTACTTTTCCTACTTTACCCTCACTTACTCTGTATCTTTTTTTCAAACGATGACATGGAAGATGTCAAATGAATGTTACTTCCACGTCAAGTTATTACTTCTCTTTTATATTATTTTGAATTCCTTAGTTTTAGGAAAGGAGAGAGAGAACATGATATACACTCTTTTGGTTCTACATGTTATACGAATAAGTGGAGGGCTGAGTGTTTTTCCTTAGCTTGGTTTATGGTACGTTGTAGAGGATCGAGAGAGAGAACATGATATACACTTTTAGTAACTTTCTTTTGATAACTTTTTTATAACAATCTAGGGAATAGTTATGATTGGTTCATTTAAAATATGTAGACCAATAAAATAGTAGACCAATAAAATAGTAGACCAATAATCTGTTCTCTGTTCTGTTGTTAAAAAATTATTAAAAAAAGTTTTAATTAAATAATTAAATATTTAAATAAAGTAACAACATTAAAACAGAAAGTGATATTAGGATGAAGGTATTTAAGTGAGATTTAAGGTAAAGCCTAGGGGATACCCTGGAGCCGTGAAGGAAAAAGCACTGAAAGCAGGGAAATAATAATTGGAAGTAGCCGTGAGATGGTGGAGGGTAACCCTAGCCTCTTTGTTTGTACCTAAAGTGTTGTGAGAGAGATTAGAAACCAACCCTACTCTCAACTCTCTTTGCTAAACCGAGAGAGAATGAACCCTTATCCCTATATCAAGGCGAGAGTGTGTGGGTGCATTAGGGAGTCAAAAACCGTGAAGAGTGGCAAGTGTAACGTGAACAAACCCTTGGAAGCCAGGTAAGGGGAGCACCTTAGCATATTGTTGAGATGTTCTGGTCCGAGATATTGTGTTCTTTTATGTTTTGATGATTATATGATATTGATGTTGTCTCTACGCTATTGGGGCTGTAGGGAAGCATGCGAATGCTTACTTTTTCGTTTGGTGATTGTCTCCTCTTTGAACTGTGAATGTCACGTGTATGTGTGCTTAGAATTGTGAAATCCTTTTAATGTCCTATTGTGCTAACCTTAAGATCATGAGTTCACTCTCGCCACTGAAAGCGAGATGGGTGTTGGAGTTGGTAGTTTCAATTCCTCTTCCTTCCATGGAAAAGGGGACGTAATCTCTAGTATATAGGAAGAATCCGGGATGTTTGGTCTTGTTGTATCCTTTGTCTGGTACGTGAAACCATGCACTGGGTACTTGGAGTTAGCGGTCTAGAAAAAGAGAAAGTTGGGATGTGAGGTTAGAAAGAGGAGTAGAGGAGGAGCCTAGGGAGAATCTACATGAGTTATTGAGTAGAGAAAAAGTTGATGGATGAGGTGTACGTGGATGATAGGAGAATGAAAGAACAGGTTGTGGTATTAGGGAGAGAAAAGGGTGGTATAAGATGCGGGGTGTTGTTGAGATATGTGTGGAAAAAGAGAAGTACATGGGTGTCTATATTATAAATTTAAATGGTGATGTGAAGGTTAAGTTGTAGTATTCTTTTATTTAGAGTGAAGGTTTTATGAGAGGAGTATAAGTTCCTCTCGGGTTTTCCTTAGAAAACGAAAATAAGTAGGGAAAGTGGGTTTCGGCTAAGGCAAAAGAGAAAGAGTGAGTAGAGTTGTGATGTAGTTGTAGGGGAATACTGCTTTAGGTTTAGCAGGAAGAGAAGTGTACGCTAGAAAAGAGAGAACTATGGGGTCTGCGTGATTGGAGAAAGAGAAAGTTGAAAGTGGTAGGAATGTTATAGAACCGGTGAGGAAGGGTGGTTCTGTTGAAAGAAAGTATAACATGAGAACACAGGGCCAGAGAATGATGTTAGTCTTGGGCTTCTATGAAGGAGAAGATTTTAGATGCTACTGGTATATAAGGAGAGGGTTGGGGTTTAGTCTATAAAGATAAAAGATGAAAAAGGGAGAGAAGGCGAGATTAGTCTACTTGATTATTATATAGGGAAGGAAAGTAAAGAATAATATTGGAAGTGGTAAGGAGATGCGTGTGTGAATCTTAAGTGACGAAGAAGAAATATTGAATGGTTTGTGTTGAGCAGTAGATACGTGAAAGGTTGGAGATTGAGTGGTTTGTAAAGTTTTGGTCTCGGTTTATCACTGAGAGAAAATTCAACCGATGGGGAGAAGAAAAGAGAAATAGAAGTTGCGGTTTTGAATGTTGATGGTTTTGCAGGGCATGATAGGAGAGAAGAAAATATATGTAAAGAGGAAGGCAATGACGAAAACTGTTTTGAAGACATTGGTGTGGCTGCTCCTAAGAATGTTGCAAAACATGTTTTTAGTAGAGATAGTGTGGTAGGTTGTGGTGTGTACGTTAAAAGAGTGAAGAAGGTGAAAGAATTGTTGAGGCATGGGATTAAAACAATGGTGTCAAGGAGCAATCCAATTGAGGCTGTTTATTGAGCAAGAGAGGAACTTATGCAAGACATAAAAAAGGCAAGAAATTCTCTGAAGAAGGAGAGTACTTGGCTAATGATGAAGAGAAGAAGGAAGAAAGATGTCCACAGGGTAGTAAACTAGATTGAGAACCACTTTTCCCGTAGGTTGAAGGAGTGGAGTTGTCCACAATTGAAGGGAATGACACCCAGGGTCAAACAACAAGGGCTACAAATGTTTCTGAAGTGTAGAACATCAAAGGATCAACAAAGGTTCACCCAACAGTCAATAATATGGAAGAAAATGTAGTCCAAGAGTTCAAGACTTGGCAAAAAAAGAATCCAAGAACCTTTCTTGGAAAAATCTGGCAACAACAATACTAAGGATAGTTGAAGGGAACAGGAGAAACATGCTATATGAGATTTGGGTAGCAGTAACACAGACTGGGAGTGTGACAATTTTACGTGAGAATTTGAAAGTAGATGGAGGTAACCTTGTAAATCATTCAAATCTGGTTGGATCTTCATTTAATTTTCTTGGAACTGGATTTAGTAATGATATGTGGTTGAAGAAAGTTTTTTGCTTTCAACCATTCTCTAGTTATACTGTTAAATCTAGTTTTGTTGGAAATAAGGGAGTGACAACTACCGAAAGTGTTGTTGCTACAAGAACTGATGAAGTCACAGATTTGAATTTGAGGATTTCACAAAATTGGGCTAAAAGAAGCGAGGAAGAGTAGAAGTCATTGAAGGAGGATTTCACAAAATTGGGCTAAAAGAATCCACTATTATTTTGCCTTTCACACTTTTTGTGAAAACGGGTTTTTATGCCTTTGTGTGGTGGATAATTAGTCTTTGAGTAATGGTTGTATATTGTGAGTGTGAGTATAATGGTACCAACGATAAATAATGTTTCATTTTGCTGATATAGGAAATTGTTTATTTTGGTAAGGTTCGTTTATTAAAATATCACTTTGGTGTGGAGATATGGAGTTTGAATTCAATTATTTATATCATGGTATTTGGGAATTCTGTTTTGGTGAGATAATGTGAATGATTGCTCACCCTTACATTTTGTGGATGTGGTTTCCATCTATAATAATCGTACTTGTATAAAAGTAAATAGTATTACATATCACATCGGTCCGGAGTAGTTGACAAGAGTTGGGATTTAATTTTGATTGAATAATTATTTTTCATTAATTATTTAAAAGTTTTCAAACTTGATACTTTTATGTAAAAGTGATATTCTGAAATTTCCATTTTGAACAAACGAGATTTGTAGTTATGTTTTGCTTCCACATTTTAATCAAATAAAGTTTGATTATCTCAAATGAAGGTTTTATAGAGATGTTTTGAAAAAATTTTAAACTCGTGACATCTCAGAAGGGGTGTTACATACAGTAAAACAAAATAAAAATGATGTGATCTCTACATTATCAAGATTCTGAACTGCCTAACTAGGTTCTAGTTTATCTTACTTCATTTCGTATAACAATTCATCATTAAATTAACTCTAAACACATGCTCATTCATTTCTAAATGCATATCAACCATGCTCAAACACGAAAAGCACACTCACATTATTAAAATTACCAAATTGGTGCATTGATTTATCATAAAACACATTTCTTTGCATAGAAGTTCGTTTTCAATTTAAGATACAACATTCATAACAATACAATGTTCCTGAATCTCACACAATTTCAAAGTCTGCAAAGTAATAACGCAATCACAATTTATTCCCTCCATGCATCTTCCCAAATTTCCTTCGAGAGCCCTAGCTCTTTTGCACAAATGATATGTGAATTATAAGACCCAAAATCTTCACAAGCCAAAAATGCACTGTTTCACTAAGCATCAGCCTATGGTCAAAAGCAACCCAATCTACAATTGCAACATCAACGTTTCAATAATTTGCACAACCCAAAAGAAAACTCCAGCACAATCTCAACAAAGGTGTTATGTTTTTTGTCTTTTCATTTCAAGGATGATCGAGTGCTTTTATTTAGTTCAAAACAGCCATTGCTTTAGCCCAATTCAAGCTTCATATGCCAAAACAACACCACACTTAGATTTTTAGCCCCTCTTCAGTACTTAATCTGCATAAAAGAAAAAAAATAAAATCCTATAACTCTTAAACGAAAAGAACAAAACATCATAAAAAAAATTTACTATTTATTATCTGAAAACACAATTAATACTATTTTTACAAAACTCTAAAATTAGAGAAAAATATAAAAACTATCCTAATTCTAGAAAATAAGAAACTAAAATGCACTAAAAAAAACTTCTAAGACTAGAAAAAGAGTTAAATTTAGAGAGTTAACACACCCCCACAGTTAAGAAAATGCCCTCCTGGGTAGGGAAAACTAAAATAAAAACAAAGACTCAATCTAAAAAGAAAAGATCCTAAACAAAAACTCAAAAACACTAGACTTATTCACAACTCAATCCAATCCTGCCAATTAATCATTTCTCAGCTATTTTATTCAATCAGAACTGCACAACATAATTCTCAACCTTAAATCTCAGTATCAACAATCCAGCAAGTGAAAAACAACTAAATTCATCCAATTTCAGTAATGAACACATTCAAAAAAGCATAAATCAGTTTCAGCCTCACAGGAACAAGTGTTTACACTCAGATTCACTCAACTGCTTGGGTTGTCCTGTTTCACTCACTCATGTCATGCTAACCTCAACTCTCAATTTTGAAAAGATTCCACGTAGCAGCTCAGCTCATGATTTCATCTAGATCAAAAGGTCTTTAATGGCTTGTAATGTAAATGGCATGAAGGGTTAGATGATTATGGTTTCCTTTGTAGGGAAATTGAATCTAGAGTAGAACTTAAGGAACTCATGGATAAGAAAAGATAAAGAGAGATTAAAAGAAAAGAGGAAGAGAGAAAAGAAGAGGAAGATACAAGAAAGCAAGAGAGAGAAGAAGAAGAAAAGATAATAGGAAAGAGAAGAGAAGAAGAAAAGAAGAGAGAAGGGCAAAAGAGAAAAGAAAAGAGAGAAAACGAGAAATTGTTAATAATGGCAACTTCTACTCCTACAAATTTAATGGAACTATGATTATTAAGGGTAGGTCTTCAATCTTTTAACTTTTCTATACTTAGCCTTGAATCTTTAAATGTTAACTTCTCTTTTGAAAAAGTTGTGATTTCATTCTCAATGCAAAACTTTTCCAAAACTAGCAATTCACAATTCGAGTTATTGTTACCTTTATGGTTACAATTAGCTTAAAACAAAAATACAAAATTTTATGACGAAAGGCTTTTTAGTTTTACTAACAATAAGTATTCCGAAATTAGGAAGCTTTCTTCTACCAAAGTCATTTTATACCTCTTTTTGGGAAAAACAAAAATAATTAGAGATATGTTTGATGCTTATTGCAGATTAATATTTGATCCAGAAGGAAGTAAAGTGGACTTAAAGGAATAAAGGAATAAGGTCATTTCAAGATGCCCAACTCCCAAAATTGTGAGCAACCATAGTAATAAAGGCGACTTTCAAATTTGAGGACAAATATTTTTTTAAGAGGGAGGGAATGATGGAATACTTTATATGACATTTTTAGCTTGCATGGTGTATGAGTTACTATAAATACCCAACTCGACCATTATATTTGGGACTTATGAGATTAATGAGAATTGAATTTCTGAAACACAAAATAAATTTCTCCTTGAAAGTCAAGGCTAAAGAATGCTAGGGATCCTTGTTAAGATGTCGACAAGTGTACCGAATCATATCAAGTAATAATAAATGGTAAGACCAAGTATCGTTTCCCAAGAGACTCACGACACTAAACAACTATGTAATTACTTAACTAATTAAGACGAAAAAGATATTTTGTTGGTTTTCAAATGCAAATGCAACAAAAGTAAATATGAATACAAATTGATCAATTGAGGCTAAACACTAGAATGAATGGATGAAGTTGATAATATGAGATGATAATGTTGTTGGGGTTTAGATTTCACCTAATAACTCTCATGCATATAAGAATTCTTCTTCTTTATTAAATGTCAATGTCACTTTCTAAATTAGTTAGAACCCAATGTCTGGGCAAAAGAAGCCTATCCTCAATTACGAGACCACAATGTCTTACATCCCTCATAATTAATTATGCATTACGAATGGAATCTTAAGACAACCAAGCGTTCTATCCCTATGTCTAGGCAATAGTTCCCTTAGGAGAAATTCTCCAGATCATGAATGGTAAGATATCTGTCGATACTCAGACAAATCACATATCATGCCGTGAATGAGTTAAACATAACAAGCATTGAGCAAAGAAGAATAACCCTAACTATTAATGAAAGAAGCATATATAAATAAGAAACAATTTAAATATATGAGAGTTTAGAGGTTACATCTTCCCCAACAACAAATGAATTTTCTTCTACACTATCATGGAGAAACTAGGTGAATAATGGAATGAAAGAGATAGAAACACCCTAGAAACTGAAGAGGAGAGCTCTCACATCCCCAAGTCTGCCTCCAAGGGGCGAAAAGTGTGTTTCTGTGCTCAAGCCATTAAGAGATACCAACCCTAGGTCGTTCAAGTCCTTAAATAGATCAAAATTGGATCATGGGACAATGTCGTTGGCGCTCAGTGCCCTAAGTGGGGGCAAGCAGGTGAAACTGCGAGAAAACTAGCGATCAGTACCTCTAGAAGGGCGCTAAGGCGATGTGCGATACATGAAGACTGATACTCAGCGTCCCTGAAAGGGCGCCCAGGCGTGAATGTGAGACCTCCAATGTTGAGGGCCCCAAAAAAGGGCGTCCAGGCGTGGTTGCGAGACAACCAACGCCAAGGCCCCAGAAAAGGGCGCCCAAGCGTCCTACGACCTTCTGCAGCCTTCTCTTCTGGTGCTCTTTTTGTCCTTTCTGGGTTCCAACTTCTTGATATTTTAACTCCTCTTCCAATTCATTCCAATTTCCTACAAAATCAAGGGAATTTATAAATAAAATCCTCAAGTATAACCTCAACTCTCTTATTCATAAAAATAAGCTAAAAGCAAGAGATCCAGCAAGTTTGTAAGTCAAAAATGGTTCATTTATTATCAAAATTGAATCCAAAATAATAGTGAAATCAACCGTTATCAATCCTTCCTATAGCCATTTTCCAAGAACACTTCCTTACTTTTATTTCTTTCATTTTTCCATTGTGCTCCATGATATTCTCTCTCTTCCACCAAAGGAATTGAATCACCAATCCACTTCAGCCTTCTCGAGTACGCGCATGTCACTCTTCCTCGCCACATCTTGATTGCTTTCTAGAAGCCTCGTCACCGTTTCAACCACATCATTCATCAACTACAACTCATTCTCCAAGCCATACGTATCAGCATTCTCACATCCTCTCGAGCTTCTCCTTCTCGTTACTTCCTCATTCGTGAACCACAAATTCATTCATCTCTCAAGACTTCATAAGTGTTAACTCATTGACAAGTGTACCAAATCGTATCAAGTAATATAAAATGGTAAGACCAAGTATCGTTTCCCAAGAGACTTGTGTTCCTAAACAATCGTGTAATATCTTAACTAATTAAGACTAAAGAACGATTCCAATGATTAAAATTAAATTGCAAAAACATGAATGTAAAATTTGTTCAATTGAGACTAAACACAAGAGTGAATGGATGATGTTGATAATATGAGATGATAATGTTGTTGGGGTTTAGATTTCACCGTCCTTACTGATGAATCAATATTTTAATACTATTCACATAGCTTTTTGTACTACATTTGATTTGGGAATTGTGCTTAATTGTCCAATATTTCCTTAGTTTTGATATTTGGGCTTAATTTCTGTTTGATTTTGTTTGCCATTGGCTTTGCGTTTTCTCGATTGGGTTTCATTTTTATGCATTAGATTTTCGTTCCAGAATTGTTTATTCGTTCCAAAACTGTTTGATTTTGCATTTTGGTATTTGAATTCATGTTAATGGAAGTTTAATCGGTTTGGTTTGGTCATTAGCGATGTTGCAGAGTTTTCCTTGAGATTTCTGGGTATTAAATGTAAATCTGTTGCACTT
This sequence comes from Vigna nakashimae, assembly GCA_034642375.1. NCBI lineage: Eukaryota > Viridiplantae > Streptophyta > Magnoliopsida > Fabales > Fabaceae > Vigna > Vigna nakashimae. Next base: position 9,243,543 of record CM067763.1, on the reverse strand, counting down.
TACCTTGCATTTCATTGAATCTGTTGTGCATTGGAGATTAAAACACGTTTAGTGGTCTAATTTGGGTTAATTATCGCTTAGTTAATTATCGCTTGGTGTACAATGATGGAAGAATGAGATAAAACCCCTAGAAAGAGAAGAGGATAGCTCCCACATGCCAAATCTACCTCCAAAGGGTCGAAAAGTGTGTTTCTGAGCTTCAGCCGTCAAAAGATGTGAACCCTAGATCATGCAAGTCCTTAAATAGATCCAAAATATGCCCATAAGCCCAACATGGTGGCACTCAGCGCCCCTACTTAGGGCAACCAGGCGAGCTTCCGAGAGAAGTGGCGCTCAGGACCTTGAAAGGAGCACCTAGGCGTCCTATGGTACGTGGAGTTTGGTGCTCAACACCCTTGGAGGGGCGCCCAGGCGAGGCGGCCTTCCGAGACTTCCCACGCTGAGGGCCCCTAAAGAGGGCAACCAGGCGTGTTTACGTTACAACCAGCGCCCAGGCCCCCAAAAAAGGGCAACCAGGTGCCCTACGCCTTCTTCAGCCTTCTTTCCCGGTGCTTTTGTTGTCCCTCCTGGGTTCCAACTCCTTGAAACTTTTTCTCCTCTTCCAATAATACCAATAACCTACAAAATTGAGGGAATTAGTGATAAAATTCACTAAGTATAACCTCTATTCACTTATTTACCAAATTCAACTAAAACAAGAGTTTAAGTAAGCTTCAAAGTAAAAAAAGGTTAATTTAATATCAAAATTGCATCCCAGATAATAGTAAATTCAACCATTATCACAACCCAAAACTTGAAACTTTGTTTGTCCTCAAACAAACTTTAACGTGGCTTAATCAAAATAGCCTTACTACAATGGTCTAGCATAAAAAAAAACCATTGTCTTCTAAGACAAGTAAATCACTCATGTCTGGCCATCAAAGAAAGATCAGTCAAGATATAATTAAGTCTTAGCCAATCAAGCTTCAACTATAGTGCTCACCTAACAAAGAATACATAACAGATGCAAAAGCCTTATGAGTGATCAACAACAAAGAAACATGTTATCCTATAGTGCATGGAACCATTCCTCACCAAAGAAAGTGTTTCACTCAAGCTCAAAGGTGTATAGTGAGGTGTCTCTTTCACTCTGTCATTACAATGTCAAACAAATCATAGCTCACTGAAATTAAAACAAAATAAACAGAGTTCAAACATGCATAAAAATAAAGAAAAAGAAACATCATGATCTAGTATCATCCATTAGTAGATGTTGTCATCTGAATCCAAATCATCATTTGCCATGTCTTCGACTCCGGACGTGCCACCCCCTTCACTAGCTTGGGCCTGACATGCGAGTGATGAACTCATTAAGTGAAATGCACTGAAGTTCGGGAGAAGCAACATACAACCTAAAAACACAAACATTCAAAACAAAATCAAATCAAAAAGAAGGGAAAACTGGGTTGCCTCCCAGTAAGTGCTTGTTTAACGTCATTAGCTTGACACCACTATGCTCAAGGGTCAACCAACTCAATGATTATGGTAAGGCGTTCAACCTCACCACCAAAGTAATGTTTGAGGCATTGCCCATTAACCACCCAACTTCTTTGTGAATCATCACAAGATGGATCCATAAACTCAATTACACCATGAAGTTTGACATCCTTAACTATGAAAGGCCCATACCACTTGGATTTCAATTTCCCGGGGAAGAGCTTGAGGCGAGAGTTGAACAATAACACTTGTTGACCTGGATGAAAGACTTTCTTCACCAACTTCCTATCATGATAGAACTTAACTTTTTTTTTGTAATTCTTAGAAGAATCATAAACATGCAAGCGCATCTCTTCAAGCTCCAAAAGTTATCTTCTCCTCTTACCAGTGGTCTCCAAATGATCAAAATTCAAGAACTTTAAAGCCCAATAAGCTTGATGATCCATCTCCACTAACAGAGGACATGCTTTCCCATAGATTGACTGGAAAGGAGATAGCCCTGTAGCCGTCTTTATTGCAGTCCTGTATGCCCAAAGAGCATCATCTAGCTTATGAGGCCAATCCTTCCTTGATGAAGCAACTATCTTCTGAAGAATCGTCTTTATCTCCCTATTAGAAACTTCAGCTTGCCCATTTGTCTGTAGATGATAAGGTGAAGCCACCTTATGCCTCACTCCATAATGCTTGAGCACTTTTGTAAGCTGAGCATTACAAAAATGAGATCCTCCATCACTAATAAGAACTCTAGGAACTCCAAACCTAGCAAAAATTGTCCTTTTCAAAAATTTAATTACGGTATTACCATGATTCTTAGGACAGGCAAATGCCACCAAGATATACTCATTGTTAAAAGAAGGTGAAAAAGGACCACCAAAGTCTATACCCCAACAATCAAAGACTTCAACCTCCAGAACGGTCTACAATGGCATTTCATGTCTTATTGAGATGCTCCCAGTTCTCTAACTCTTATCCCAGTTTCTAGCATGATTGTGAGCATCCTTGAACAAGGTAGGCCAATAAAATCCAGACTGAAGAACTTTTGTAGCTGTTCTTTCTCCATTAAAGTGCCTCCCATAAGGTGAATTATGACAATGCCAAAGAATTCTTTCTGCTTCTTCATTAGTAACACAATGCCTCAAGAGGTTGTCAGTTCCAATCTTGAACAAGAAAGGATCATCCCAGATAAACTGTTTTGCATAATGCAAAAACTTCTTGTTCTGTTACCATTTAAAATCTTCTAGGATTACTCCTGCAACTTTAAAATTAGCCATGTCAGCAAACCATGGCCTTTGCTGAATATGCAAGAGTGTTTCATCTGAAAAAGGATTCCTGGATCTCTTTTTCCTTGCTCGTAACTTCATCATTGATGAGTCGGGATACATGATCTACAATTAATTTCTCACTAACTTCTCGTCATATATTTCTACATCGAACTCTTGCAACAAAAGTACCCATCTAATCAAGCGCGGTTTAGAATCAGGCTTGGTTAATAAATACTTGATGGTTGCATGATCCGTGTATATGATCACCTTAGACCCAATGAGATAGGGCCTAAATTTCTCTAAGGCGTACACTTTGGCAAGGAATTCCTTTTCTATGGTGGCATAGTTCAATTGGGCCCCATTCAAAACTTTGCTTGCATAGAAAATGGTGTGGAAAACCTTTTCTCTTCTTTGGCCAAGGACAACACCTATGGCATAATCACTAGCATCACACATCAGCTCAAAATCTTGATTCTAATTTGGAGCCACAATCACCAAAGCAGAGATTATCTTAGACTTCAAGATTTCAAAGGCCTTAAGACATTCTTCATTCATCTCAAAAGGTGTGTCTTTGACAAGGAGATTTCTTAAAGGTTTAGCAATCTTGGAAAATTCTTTGATGAATCTTCTATAAAAACCGACATGCCCCAAAAAGCTTCTAATTCCTTTCACATTTGTTGGTGGTGGAAGTTTTCCAATGACTTCCACTTTAGCTTTGTCAACCTCAATTCCCTTGGAAGAGACCTTGTGACCCAAAACAATACCTTCAGTTACCATGAAGTGGAATTTTTCCCAATTGAGAATAAGGTATGTCTTAATGCATCTTTTGAGAACAATATGCAAGTTAGACAAGCATAACTGGAAAGAATCACAAAATATCAAAAAATCATTCATGAAGACTTTAATGCATTTTTCTATCAAATTCGCAAAGATTGCCTGCATACATCTTCGAAATGTGGCTGGAGGATTGCATAATCCAAATGGCATTTTTCTATAAGCAAAAATACCGAATGGGAAAGTAAATGTCATCTTTTTCTGGTCTTTTGGGTCCTCCACAATTTGGTTGTATCCTGAATAACCATATAGAAAGCAATAAAAAGCTTGACCTACTAATCTCTCCAACATCTGATCCATGAAAGGAAGGTGAAAGTGATCCTTCCTTATGGCCTTATTCAACTTTCTATAGTCAATACACATTCTCCAACAAGTAACCGTCCTAGTAGGTACGAGCTCATTCTTTTCATTATATATAATTATCATCCCACCTTTCTTTGGCACCACTTGCACTGGGCTTACCTATGTACTATCAGAAATGGGATATATAATACCATTCTCTAGAAGCTTCAGAACTTCTTTTCTAACTTCCTCCTTCATCACAGGGTTCAATCTTCTCTGTGGTTGAGCAACTAGTTTAAAGTCATCTTCCATGAATATCTTATGCATGCAATAAGTAGGGCTTATGCCTTTAAGATCAGAAATTGACCATTCAATGGCTCATTTTTTGTCTTTTAATACTACAACCAACTTTTCTTCTTCCTTGGAGGATAGAGAATTGATGATGATGATAGGTTTGTTTCCACCTTCCTCTAAGAAAACATACTTCAAGTGTGGTTGTAACATCTTCAACTCAAGTTTAGTTTCCTTGACTTTTCATGGGCATTGAAAGCTTCAATTTTCGCATCTTGAAAGGGAATTTCTTTTAGCACATCCAAGTCAGTCAAACACTCATCAATTAATTTATCTTCCTCGTCATTCAAGGCTTCACAAGCATTAATCAGGGTTTTCTCCAAAGGAGAAGAAACACGTACCAACTTCTCTTGAATCATACATACTTCATCAAGTGTGTCAAAATGAAAACATGCCTTATCATCATTTGGGTGAGACATAGCTTCAAACACATCAAAATTCACCTCTTCATCTTGTACTCTTACCTTTAGTTTATCATTCTCCACATCAATTAAAACTCTGGCAATCTTCATAAATGGTCTCCCAAGAAGGAGAGATGATAACAGTTGAAAAACTGTTATTTTCATGCTTAAAAGTGATACTAAAAGCAACCTTTAGACTTAAAAACTAGCTTGAAATCATGCTTTTATCTATATTTTCATAAATATGAGAGCTGGACAGGTTTATGCTTGATTTAAGTGTTTTTGTGCAGGTTTTAAGGTGAATTTAGTGAAAGAAGTGAAGAAAGAGAGAGATGGAATCAGAAAAGGAATCAAAGAGTGCAAAAGGAGAAGCCGAAAGCACCGCTCAGCGGCATTTTACCGCTGAGCGGCACTCAGGAGGTCACGGGAGGTCCGCTGAGGGGCAAAATGGCCGCTGAGGGGAAGAAACAAGACGCGCAGTTACCGTTGAGCGGTATTTACCGCTGAGCGCCATTCTTAATAATGGGCTTGGACTCGTTTTCTAGCACTTTTATGGGCTTGGGCTTAGATCTTTTGTAATTCTAAAATAGTATATAAGGACTTGCACGTCCTAGAATTAGTATCTTTGGCAGAAACGAGGCAAACACTCTCTCTTCCACCCCTTTGAAGGAGGATCTTGGATGCTCAGGCTACCTCTTCACCTTTATTGGGTTTATTCTTTCATTCTTTCATTGATATTCATCTAGGTTCACCATGAATATGGTGAACTAAACCTTGTATGTTTGTTGGGGAATCAATGTAATCTCTTGAAGCTCTCATATATGGAATCTATGCTTGCATCTTTTAATTAAGACTTATGCTTTCTATCATCATTAGTTAGGGTTTTTCCTCTTTGCTTAATGCTTGCATAGTTTAACTCATTCAATGCATGATCATTGGTTTTGTCGATACGGGCACGTACGGGGAAGTCTAGATCCGGGGAATTTCTCCCAATATTATACTGACAATATTATATTGGTTGTCGTTAAGCTCCTGCACTTATTAACTAATCATTAGGAATGCTAGGAATTGTATGAACTCGTGATTAGGGAGAAGCCATCTAGAATGGTACTTTAGAGAGTGGCATTAACAATGATGATTTGAATGTTGAATTCCTAAAATGTATGAGAGTGGATGAGATGAAATTGACCCCCAACAACATATTCATTCATATATTTCATTGAAAGTGTTTATCTTTTGCTTTTGCCATTGATCAAAACTTCATGCATACATGTTTATTTTCTGTCTTGCATATTAAAATCCAAATATTTCGTTTGTAAGTCCTAGCTAATCAACAAATCACATAACTAAACTAGGCCGTGAGTCCTTTGGGAAGAACGATACTTGGTCTTACCAAGTTTATTACTTGAACGATTCGGTCATACTTGCCGATTGTGAAACAAGTTTGTGACATCATATTTTGGTGATCATAAATTTGTCCATCAAGAGGCACATCCGCATCTTCCTCCATCTCCATGATGACAAAATCCACAGGAAATAGAAATTTATCCATTTTAAAAAGCACATCTTCAATCACCTCATGAGGGTATTTAAGGGATCTATCTACTAATTGGAGAGTCATATGAGTAGGCTTAAGTTCCAAACCTTCAATCTTTTTGAACATGGAGAGAGGCATCAAGTTGATGCTAGCTCCCAAATCAATCAACGCCCTTCCAACGGCTAACTTTCCTATGGTGCACAGTGAAACTACTTGGATCTTTAAACTTAGGAGGTAAGAGTTTTTGTATGATAGCACTGCAATTTCCCTGTACTTCAATAATTTCCTCTTCAATGTATTTCCTCTTTTTCGTAAGAAGTTCCTTAAAAAATTTAGCATATGAAGGCATTTGTTGAAGTGCTTCAAAGAATGGTATATTAATCTCCAATTTCTTCAAAATTTACATGAAACGCTCAAATTTCTTTTCTTTTTCCTTCCTTGAATGTATTTTAGGATAAGGAAGGGGCTTCTCAATTGCTTTTCCTCTTTCTCTCTCTCTCTCATTTTCTTTTACCTCAACCTCTTTATTCTCTTTTTCTTTCCTTTTCTCATCCTCTTCTTTTCTCTCTCGATTCATCTTTTCTTTTTCACTCAACTCATCTTTCTTTTTTCTCTCAATTTTTCTCTCATCTAACATCTTGCCACTTCTAGTCATAATGGCATTACACTCCTTAGGGTTAACTTCAGTGTTAGCCCCAAAATTCTTCTTAGACTTATCCTCCAACTTCTTAGCTAGTTGGCCAATCTGTATCTCCAAATTCCTTATGGCAGCTTCAATGCTTTTATGATTGGACATAGACACCTGCATAAATTGTTGGAGTGTATCCTCTAGCTTTGTTGTTCTATCAGATAAGGAGGGTTGTTGTTGCCATTGTTGCTGTGGAGATCTATTGAATTCTCCAGCTTGCCCTTGACCCATGCTTGGGTGAGGTTTCCACCCTTAGTTGTAGTTACTTGGGCGACCCTAATTACCCATAAAATTGACTTCTTTTAGGGTAATAGCTTGCATGGCATATTGTCCATTGATATGATCTCCACCACATAGCTCACAAAGTTGATGTTGAGCTTGAGAAACATTATGCAATTCTTGAGGAAATTGAGAGATTTTCTTCATTAGAGTCTCCAATTGTTGAGTCATTATTTTGTTATGTGCTCACAGAGCATCTTGAGATTGTAATTATAGAACTCCTTCCGATTGAAATTCAGCCATTTCATTATGCATCTCATTATCATTGGCGGTCATATTTTCAATCAACTCATAAGGTTCCCTTAGAGCCTTACACTCGATATTACTTTCGGCTGAGGCATCCAACATCAATTTAGTATATGAACTCAATCCTCCAAGGAAAAGAATGACCATCGTAGGTTCATCAAAGCCATGTGTGGGCGTCTTCCGCAATAAACTTTTGAATTTATCCCACGCTTGACCTAGAGTTTCGTCCATGCCTTGTCAAAAAGAAGAAATTTCTTGTTTACCTTTATTCACCTTAGACGGAGGAAAATATTTATTCATAAATTTTGCCACCAACATCTTCCCACTCAATGAAGCTATTCTCTAAGAATGAATTAAGCCACATCTTAGCATTGCCTCCTAAAAAGAAAGGGAACAAGCTAAGTCTAATAGGCTCATTTGGCACACCATTAATCTTCACTGTATTGCATATTTCATTGAGCGTGGTCAGATGTTCATATGGATTTTCATGAGCCAATCCATTGAATTGATTACTCTTTAGTAGTTGAATGAGAGCAGGCTTCATCTCCATGTTTGTTGCATTTACCCTCGGTCTAGCAATACTATTAAAATCAAGAGGTCCAATGACTGTTGCATAATCTTCCAGGGTACATCTACCATTCTGATTGTTTGTCATCTCTTATATTTCCTAGTCAGATACTGATGTGAAAGGCTATTGAAGAGTCTTAGGAGAGGGAAAAAGTTCTCTAGAAACCCTTTTCTACCTTCTTCATCCACTATTTTCCAAACCTATAAAAAGAGGTTCAGATAATTTTGTGCTCCTAGTGCAAATCTTGTCCTGCATACACTAAAGAACAATACACTAGAGCACCAGATTAGCCCAAACAAAAATAAAAAATTAACAAAAATTTAAAACAGTAAAATAAAGAAAAAAAGTCTAAACAAGTTAAGAATCACACAAAAGTATAGTATGACCACGAGACCCCAGCAACGACGCCAAAAACTTGTTAACTCATTGGCAAGTGTACCAAATCGTATCAAGTAGTATAAAATGGTAACACCAAGTATCATTTCCCAAGAGACTCGTGTTCCTAAACAATCGTGTAATATCTTAACTAATTAAGACTAAAGAATGATTCCAATGATTAAAATTAAATTGCAAAAACTTGAATGTAAAATTTGATCAATTGAGGCTAAACACAAGGGTGAATGGATGATGTTGATAATATAAGATGATAATGTTGTTGGGGTTTAGATTTCACCGTCCTTACTTTCATACATATAAGAATTCATCTTCTTCATTAAATTGTTAATGTCACTCTCTAAATTACTTATAACCGGATGTCTCGACGTAAAAAGCCTATCCTTAATTATTAGGCCACAATGTCTTGCATCCCTAACAATCAATTATGCATTACGAAAAGAAGCTTAAGACAACCAAACGTTCTATCCATATATGTAGGCAATAGTCCCTTTAGGTAAAATTCTCCAGATCCTGGTTCCTAGGTATTTCCCAATAACAAAGAAAGTCATACATCATGTTATGAGTGATCAAAACATAACAAGCATTGAGTAAAGGAGAAAATCACTAACAATTAACGAAAGAAGCATAAAATAATTCAAAACATATTCAAATACATGAAAGTTTAGAGGTTACATCTTCCCCAAGAACAAATGAGTTTAGCTCTCCTTTGTCATGGAGAAACTTGGTGTATAATGATGGAAGAATGAGATGAAAACCCTAGAAAGAGAAGAGGATAGCTCCGGCATGCCAAATCTGCCTCCAAAGGGTCCAAAAGTGTGTTTATGAGCTTCAGCTGTCAAAAGATGTGAACCCTAAGGGGTGCAAGTCCTTAAATAGATCCAAAATTGGCCCATAAGCCCAACACGCTGGCGCTCAGCGCCCCTAGTTAGGGCAACCAGGCGAGCTTCTGAGAGGAGTGGCGCTCAGGGCCTTGAAAGGAGCAACCAAGCATCCTGCGGTACGTGGTGTCTGGCACTCAGTGCCCTTAGAGGGGACGCCCAGGCGTGTTTACGAGATGAGTGGCACTCAGCGCCTCAAATGGGAAAGCAGGCGCTTTTCCGAGACTTCCCACGCGCCCCTAAAGAGGTCAACCAAGCATGGTTGTTTGACAACCAGCGCCCAAGGCCCCAAAAAAGGTCAACTAGGCTCCCTACGCCTTCTTCAGCCTTCTTTACTTGTGCTTTTGTTGTCCCTCCTAGGTTCCAACTCCTTGATAATTTTGCTCCTCTTCCAATCATACCAATAACCTAAAACTTTGTGGGAATTAGTGATAAAATTCATTAAGTATAACCTCTATTCACTTATTCACTAAATTAAACTAAAATCAAGAGTTTAAGCAAGCTTCAAAGTCAAAAAGGGTTAATTTAGTATCAAAATTGCATCACGGATAATGGTAAATTCAATTGTTATCAATAAGTTCTCCTCACTGTTTCATCCTTTTCAACTGGTTCGTTTGTCAATCTTTATCTCCTACTAGGGTTTCTTCCTTTTTTCACCTTTTCCTTCTTTTTAACCAATTGAATAATCATTTAACACCATTTCCACCATTTAATTTAATGTTTCCATTTATTAATCGGTCTGTATAGCTTTTTTAAGACCTTATCTTTTTCGAACAGAGTAAAACCTAGGTTTTTAGGATTCGTCGTTCATTTGCAATGAAACCTCTTCATTATTTTCCCTCAATTTTAGGTCTTGAAGCTTGGTTCACGTTTCCAGCCCTCCTTCCCCTTTGGGGGTTTAGATTTATTTTCTTTTCTCTTTACTTTATGTATTGATCCCGTTCTGATTGCAAGTTTGATTCATGTTTTATGTGATGGCTTCAATTTACTTTTGCATTTCCATTTGCGTGATTCATTTACGTATTCCATTTCGTTTTGTGCTGCACGTTAGTTGTCCATTTCATTTTCGCCGTTCATTTTCAATTGTGTTTTATCAAATATGTTTTGTTCTTGAAGTTGTTTTACAATTCTATTTTGTACAATTTTCGTTCCATATTTAATGTTTTAATGTTTGCTTAAGGGTGCTTGGTTGATCATTAGTAAAATTGCATTGTTTCCATGAGATTTTTGAGTTGGAATTGTGATTTTGCTGCTCTGATTTGACTCCATATTCAATATGTTTTGCACTTGCGATTGGGTATACGTTTAGTTGCCTAATTGGTGTTTAATCTTCGCTTAGTTGGTTGGACTGTATGGTGCAGAATTGATTGAATATTAGCAAAGCGTTTACTTAATTCGCTTTTATGAAAGCATGATTGGTCTTTGCTTAGTTGGTTAATTAATGTTGGATTAGGGGTTAGAGTAGTGTGTAATTGTTTTAAATATGTGTTGAAAGCATTTTAATTGAGTTAGTGAGCAATCATTTTCATTTACAAAAATCTTCACAAAACCTCCCCACCAAGTGTTCGATCTAATGACTGAACCAATATTTGGTCCTTGAGAGAAACCTAGGAGTCACTTCCTAGTACTATACTGCACTTATTGCATATTAATTTGATTCGGGTACCGCCTCGATCAATATTCCATCACAACGTATCAAGGTATACCAGGACTGTCTAGTCGAAAATAAGAGTTGGTGAAACTCAATTAGTTAAGGTATCAAGGGTTATTCATTGACTAGGCATTCTAGGAGTGGCGAAGAATAATGCATAACAAGGAGTGAGTGAAACTTAACTAGGCAACATATCAAGGGATACCATGATTTGTTAGGGATACCAAGAGTGGTGACGATACTCAGTTGTAATCTTGCTGAAAATTATAGTGGAATTCTCTAAGGTTAGAGGAGACTAGAAGTAGCTTAGTTGGAGTGAACCAGTATAAAAATATCTGTTCATTTACTTTTTTTATATTTTCTCAATGCATATATTTTAGAAACCTACAGTTTCAATTTTATTTCAAATATAAGAGCTTCCCATACTAAATGAGGAAGTTTCATTAAAACACTACAACAAATATTCTAAATAGCACTTGAAAAGAACTTATTGTCTAAACTAATCGTAAGATTGAGCGTTTGACAACTTATACAAAATTATTCATACTCGACGAAAGTGCTATATCAGACAAGTTTCAAGAAAATTTTCATTAACATTATTAAAAAAGGAGTGCTTAGTTTCTCACACCAAGAGAGGGGGGGGGGGGCTGAATTGGTGATGCGTAAAAACGTTTGCTTTCAAAATCTTTTTCGCAAAGAAGGATGTCTTTGAACTTTTCTTGAAACGCAAGTAAGTTTGTATGTAATGCAACCGTAAGCTTAATCGAATGCAATGACAGATTAATCGATTATATGCAGATATAGGGAAGAGAGAATTCAAACACTGCTTTTTATACTGGTTCGGCCAAGCCTACATATAGTGTCCTTCCAATCAACCTGAGTTGGAAGCCAATGCACTATAAAGATCTAGGTTTTTATAAGAAGGTTTTTACAGCGACCTAACGTAAAATGTAAAACACCTCTCTTACCCACTAATCTAAATATATGGAGTACAACAATAAGACACGCAACAAGAACACCCTCTTCTACTGTCAAACCCTTTGAGACACTCTCAAAGTCAAGAAAATAGTTCTTCTTCCTGTAATCACCACAGGGAACTGCAGCAATTCTAAGCCTTTGCCGATGCTTTCCTGATCACGTACAAAACACCTTGAGTGCAGAAAGATCAGACGTTTCCAAAACATAGTAAACCTTGCTACACAAGAAACCTTCAAGACTTCAATCACCACGGTCGTTCTTGGTTCTTGGAGCTTTTCTCTCTTCTACAAGATTACACAAAGTATACTAAAAGATATGAAAGTGTAAAAGATAAATTCTCTTTTTCTTGTTTTTCTTACAAAAATCAAATCATGCATCAATATATAGTATTTCACAAAACAGACGTGTTTTAATCGATTAGGCTATTAATGTAGTAGAATACATTTGACAGTTGTAACATAATAATAACAGTCAAATGCATTAACTGAATGCACAATTAATATAATCAATTTATCATAAATGCTTGGTCAACATATTTAAAAATGTTACCATTGTGATAGTTATGTCAAGCATTTAAACATTTTTCAAATCAATAACAAACTTAGTCGAATACAAGTTGCATGTAATCGATTAAGTAGAAACACTTAGCTCATTTTTTAAAACTTTTCTTTACAAAATTCATTACAGCACACTTGAAAAATATTTATGCAAACCCACGAGTTTTAATCGATTTAAACAATAATGTAATCGACTTAAAATTGTTGTTTTGCCACACTTTAAAGTTCAACAATAATGCTTGTGGTTTTTTCATTTCCAAAAACATATGTTATGCATACACATATAAAATCACATATCAATCACATTGGTATGCTATAATCAACACAATAATTTTCACATATATTCTTTTACAAATATAACAAAGTCAGCATAAGCATATGACATGTATAACATAATACACACATGTGTTATTATTAATTATGTGTTATCATCATCAAAAACACAATTATCACTAAGATTGTGGGTTCAGCAAAACCAATGCTTCCCTTATCAACAATCTCAACAAACATTATTCAACCCCCATTCCCCCCCCCCCTTCTAGTGTTTTTAAGTACTTCAACCTAAACAAAAGGCAGAGAAGGTGGATGTAATTTTTGAAGGACTATGAGTTTGACTTGTTCTACGATCTGAGTAAGGTGAATGTTGTGGCAGATGCTCTGAGTAGGAAAACAGTTCATGTGTCATATATCATGGTTAAGGAGTGGGAGTTGGTTGAGAGATTCAGAGATATGAAGTTGCATGTTGAGTTAGAGTCAAATTTCATCAAGTGTAGTAACGTGGTGGTGTCTAGTGATCTTCTGGGTTTGATCACAAAGAAGCACTTGTTTGATACTAGATTACAAAAGAATGAGTTTGTTGAATTTAGAGGTATTATGAGGTTCAGAGCCAGTGTTTGTGTTCCAAAGGATGTTGAGTTAAAGAGGTTGATTCTTTAGAAGGGCAGCAAAGTCATTTTAGCATGCAACCTGACATGACTAAAATGTATCAAGACCTCAAAGAATCATTCTAGTGGTCTGTCGTGAAGAAAGATTTAGCATAGTTTGTAGCAGCGTGTTTGACTTGTCAGAGAGCTAAAGTGAAGCATCAGATACCTAGTGGTTTGTTGTAGGAATTAGATGTGCCTAAGTGGAAATAGTATAACATTTTCATGGACTTTGTTACTCATTTACCACGAATGGTCAAAGGTCATAGTTGTGGTAGACAGGTTGACTAAGAGTGCTCATTTCATGGAAGTGAAATATGAAGATGTCAATGGCGAAGTTGGCACAATTGTACATTAAGGAGATAATGAGGTCGCATGGCATACCTTCGAGTATTGTGTTGGATCGGGATCCTAGAGACTCACTTTGAGGTTTTGGAAGTCTCTTTAGAATGCATTAGGCAACATGTTACAAATGAGTTCTACATATCATCCTTAGATAGATGGTTAGTTAGAGAGGACGATCCATTCTTTCAATGATCTATTGAGGACTTGTGTATTGGATCACCTAGGAGTTGTTACCAATGAGGAGCATAGGTGTCTTGAAGCTACTGTTGAAGTTTTAATGATGTTAATGCTAAAGAATTGAAGACTCTTATTTTATCAATGTTAAAAGCATCTTCGTAGAAACAATTGTATAGGATTCATTTTGTATTTGTAAAAGCAGTTAGAAGTTTTCATATCTAGTGATATTGTATGGCATTAATCGATTATCACAGTGGATAATTGATTATCACAAGCCAAATTAGAAAAGAGTTGCTTAGGAAAATAATCGATTATCACAGGGTATAATTGATTATTACTGCTTGGTTTAATATTGTCCAGGATGCGCATATAATCGATTATCACTCAGGATAATTGATTATCACTTATGATAATCGATTATCACTAGTAGTTGGGAGTAGGTTTTTCAATTTCTGACCCCTTGGCTATATATACACCTTCCTAAACCACTAAGAATGTAACTAAGCCATTTTGAGAATACAGATTTGTTCTGCGAAAGTTCTCAAATCTTAGAGTGCTCAAATCAAGTCTTGTGAATAGGAGAAGATTTTGTTTAGTGCATCTAAAGTCGAAGCGATTCTCTTCAAATTGATTGAGCAAGGTTCTTCCATTATGTGTCGAAGGAAGGTGTTTTTTGTTTCTTATTATTTGTATAATTTGTTTGTAATATGAAATGATATTTTAGTTGAAAAAGTTAATCACTATTTATAGTAATTAACGACTGGACGTAAAATCTTTTCATTCGAACTAGGATAAAATATTTTGTGTGATTTTCTTTTACCCTATAACTCTGGCTTTTAAATTTTTTGACGAAAGTTCTAAAAGAAAATCATAATTTTTAAAACAACTAATTCACCCCTCTCGTCTTGGTTATTGGTCGCTACACGCTTTATAAAATGTTCTGTTGCACGAGACCAATCTCAATACACGTTTGGGATGAAGTGTTACCTTTGGTAGAGTTCACCTATAATAACAGCTTTTAGGCGAGTATCGCCATGGAGAAGCAGTGTTGATAGGGCATATTAAGTAAACCATAGAGAAGGTGAGGTTGATAAAGGAGAGGATGAAGGCATCTCAGAATAGGCAGAAGTCCTATGCTGATCAAAGACAAAGACCACTTGAGTTTCGAATTAGAGATCATGTCTTTCTACTAGTGACTCCTACCACTATTTTAGGAAGAGCTATCATTATAGGAAGTTGCCTTCTAGGTTCATTAGTCCATACTAGATCATAAGATGGGTGGGACCAATCGTTTATGAGATAGTTATGCCTCCTCAGTTGTCTAATGTCCATCCTATGTTCCATGTTTAACAACTTAGGAAATATGTGGTTGATGGCTCTCATGTGCTTGAAGTGGTTGAAGTGCAAGTCAGAGAAACCTTATTAGTGGAGGTTCAACCTATTGGAATTGTGGAGAGCCAAACAAAGCAACTTAAAAGAAATATCACAAGTTTAGTCAAAGTTGTCTCTGATAGAAGAATATGCGACTTTACATGGGAGTTAGAGGGAGTCATGAGATAACCTTATCCTTACTTGTTCTCTAGTAAATTTAATTTTTGAGGTCCAAAACTTTTGTTGTTGGGGAGAATGTAAGAACCTAGAAAATAGAGTATTAGAGTTTATAGGAATTTTAAAATATTGAGACCGAGTATTTTAATGTTAAAATAATTTAATAATGTAAATATATTTTGATAAACTCGTCTCATTATCTAAAACACTCACAATTTCTCTGAAACTCTTTCTCTAAGTTCCATTTTCCTTTCTCTCTATAATTTCTAACTCCTGTACCACCTGTTTGACGATCAGGAAGCGTCTAGGAAATCACAACAGTGAAATCTCCATCATCATATTATCAGTTTTCATTCTAGAGAAAATAAGTCCTTATCCTTTTGTCCTTTAATTATTTGGTTAGGGTCATGCGTAAGAATCCTTTCACATCAGTTCATTAAGCTTCTTTTCTAGTTCCTTGTTAATCTAAGGTCCTACGGACTCACTTTGATCACAAATCGGTGGTTTGTAGGCATTTCTAGAGTTCCTTGAGCTTGAAGCAAGGATTGTGCAATGTTTAAAGTTTGATAGCGTTTTTGTGAAGGTAAGGGAAGCTAGTGACCTTTCTTTGATTGTATGTTACTTTGATATTTATGATTTATTATTAGTAGTAGATTATCTTGACTTGATTGAAAGACGAATATTTGTTTTAGTATAGTTTGTGACTTAATGATGGTAACTAGCTTTTGATTTCTTGATGTTGTGAATGATGTTTATGGACTATGATGATTCTATTTGAACTTATGTTTGGTTATAATTTTTTATAGTTTGGAATGTTGGTGATGTCAAATTTTGTTAAAATGTTGAGAAGGAAAGATTAGTATGGATTACAGGTCAATTTTAGAAATTAGGAACTGTTGTGTGGCTATGTTAGACTTGTTTGTATAGTGAGTTAATAGAAAAATGATTTAGAAATGTATGGTATACAATAGGTTGTTTTTTTATGACTTTTAGGTTCATTTTAGAGGTTATGGAGAGTGAGTTTTTGA
Organism: Vigna nakashimae; assembly: GCA_034642375.1. Lineage (NCBI taxonomy): Eukaryota > Viridiplantae > Streptophyta > Magnoliopsida > Fabales > Fabaceae > Vigna > Vigna nakashimae. The sequence goes on along the minus strand of CM067763.1, from coordinate 9,227,138 downwards.
TTTGGAAGGTTTCATGTAGGTTGAAGTGTTTGGGGCTTGTTTGTTGGTCATTTTTTACTAGTTTAGACTCCTAAGTTGCTTAGTTGTGAGATAAAATTGGTTAAATTTATTTATGGTCTATAAAGTAGAGTTTTAAATAAGTTTAAACTTGGTTTAAGTTGGATCATACACAATTTGATAGGTCTAATTAGGTTTAGAATATCAAATGGAAGTTGTAGAGGTTATTAGAAGTGTATAAGTTAGACAAGTGAAGTTGACAGGTTCAAATTCTATGGAATTTTTATTTGGCAGAATTGTTATTCTACAAAATTCTACAATCTCGTTGAGCAAGTAGAACCATATCTAGCCGAGCGAGTATGGGCGTTGAGCGACCTTTTCAGAACATGTTTTGAGTCATTCTTGCTTATGCTTTTTGGTAACTTTGAACAATGTGTAAAGGTATCTATTGAATTACATGATGGTTTATTCTTTAGGTTATGTATGTATTTGAAGCATGGTTGAAAATAGTTTAAGGTGAAATTCTTTGTTGTTTGTTTCAAGTTTTATATGTATGAATTTAGGAAGCTTAGTCATGACTCTAATGATCATTCATTCTCAATTATGGAGAAATGTGTCATATGCTGAGAGTAGCAGGAGGTCCTAGCCTGGGGGCCTTTCTCAATTTGGCAAAGGGTGTTTTAACACACTCGCCTTGTGTGGTAGCTTTGAGAGTGTAAACTATTCATACCTCGACATTCAATTTACACTACTGTAAAAATAACGTATAACGTCACCCATGTAACGTCTAATGTAAGAAAATAAGACATATAAAAGGACCTATGACAAATCTGTAAATAAAACGCCATCATAAACATTGGCTAGGGGTCCCCTAACTTCATATGAGCCTTAGACGTCGGCTACCAAAGGGACAGACGTGTTATGGTCTGCACACAAAACTAAAAATTCACTATTTCATTGACTTTGGACGTCGACTACAAGGACCCTGACGTCTAATTCAAATATTATGTTGGCCCTCCACCACAGACGTCATAAAGGTCAAAAAATACCTCAAATTAAGCGCCAAATTTAATTTTTTTTAATGACTTAGACGTCGGCTAGAGGGGGGCTAACGTCAAATCCTCTGCATTTTCATCCACTTTAAAGCGCGAGCATCAATTACACATACATTGTTCATCTTCTTCCTTTGTGATTTCTCTCCTTTGCCATTGAATTTCACGTAAGGTTTTGCCCCATTTAAACCATTTAAAATCATTTTTACACCAATTATATTATGTTTTGATAAATTATCTTTCATTTGAACCAATTAAAATACATTTTCATGGACTCTTGGTGCAGTTCTTGTGCGCGTTCTAGGACATTTGTGACGGTGATTTTTGGACCATTATTGTGCCTGTTCCTTGTGTTTTCTCCTCATGGGAAACCCACAAAACGCTTTCACACTCCCCCATTTCCCTACACTTCATTTTCAACCCTTGAAGAAGGTTAATTTTTTGGTTGGTTACTGGTTATTAGTTTTTGTATATGTGATTGGTTTTTGGTTTTTGGTTATTAGTTATTGGATATATGAATTTTAGTTTTGAGAAATCATTGGTTATTGCAGATATGATTATTTGAGATGTGATTTTTAGTTTGTTATGCATGATTGATTACGTTTCTTGATTTATTATGATTGTCATGTTATGTAAACTTTTTAGATTGAATTTTCGCAATTTATTTTTTATTAAATTTAGAATATATTTGTAGTATGAAATTATTAAGTGAAACTTAGTTTCCGTTTGAGATTTAACACAAACGATTATATTTTAATCATTCATATTAAATTTTGAATTGTCTGATCGGACAGTTTGAGAATTTTATTTTTCATAATTTGTTATAACATGTACGTTGGAGTTTATGAATAAGTTTGATAAAATTTTGGTTCAGATTATTTCTATTATTCTCCGGATTCATATTTGATTGTGGTCATCCGTGACCACTTTCATTTCGTGTATTTCGTAGACCAATGTGAAATGCTTTTGAAATCTTATCAAAATTCCCATGTTAAACTTCTTTGCATGTGTGTTAGCAAATTATGAAAAATAATTTTTTCGAATGGATAGGGCCTAACTTTGTGAGAGTTAAAAAAATTGAGACTGATGAATGTTGTTACGAATATAGTATGGATCGAAGCTGAATGAAAGAACATTGCATCAATCAAGAATATGAAAAACGAGTTTCGAAATTCTTGCAATATGTTGAACAAAACCCAAACTCTATGAAGGGGACATATTTTGTCCTTGTGTGCGTTGTCTTAATCAAATACTTCAAGATTTAGGCAATATGCCTATCTATCTATTCATGTTCTATATAATAAGAATTTATACCATTTAGACTTGGCATGGGAGAAGTACTAGACAACCTACAATGGAACAAGGACTAGATTATGTGGAAGAATGGTTGATTGATCATTTAGATGACATGATAATCGATATTGGTGAAGAAAATTTTAGAAGAGCTCATTTTTATGATTCTCTTAAGAATGATTTAAAGCAAGATCTATTTTACAGTGCTTTAAGAATACATCTCCTATATTAGAGGACACAATTAAGAAGATACGACAAGAGTGAGCAGCTTATTTTATGTAGAGATGGACTTAGGACCCATGCCTATGCCTTTACGAACAATTTTATTATTGTTGAATACATTAATTAGCTTAAGTTTGAGTTTTGGATTGCTTTTTAGATTGTTTAGTACATTATTCACTTGAAATGCATATAATATAGTTTTATGATGTGTTGGGATCATTTTCTGTATTTGAGGTGTGGTTTTACTATAAAAACAAATTGATATTTAAAAAAAAAAATAAGTTAGACATCGGTTAGTGCATATTCAATGTCTAAATGCTTCTAGTGCTCACCCTAGAATTTGACGCACTAAGTGCCATTCAACGTCAGTTTGCATTGGATCCGATGTCAATTTTGACATTTGACCAGGTGAAATCTGACGTCAATTGACGTTTAGTGGGGAATGTGACGTTAAATTGACGTCTCTCAACATGACGTCGAGAATAAATTGGACGTTAAATGTCCAAAATAACATACGTTAAAGGTCATTTTTGTAGTGATGTTATATTTCGATGGTCCAGTCTGGGTCCTTAGTATGCTTAGAATGTTTGAATTACAAAGTACGATTTATGATGAACTTTAATGTTTTATGTTTGATTATTTTTATCATTTGCTTACCATGTTTATTTGTTCTTGGCTTGGTTGTTTTATGTATTTGATTTCCAAGATGATGATTATCTAGTGGGTATGAGTAGAGGGTGATAATATCTTTATAGAGCAAGCTTTGGAGGGTTCCTAATCCTAAATAGAATGGACGGTGAAATTTATATGTAAACATAGTATCTATTTAGATACGCTCGAATGAACCCTTCTCATAATGAGAATGTATATAACCCCATTTCGGTTGGGTCCGGTATAGAATGAACTTAGAATCATGGAATCGACTCGATCATCAGATTTTCGATTCTAAGTTCATAACCCTAGCCCATTCCCATTTTGGGCGGAGCATATCTACTAATTCTTTGATTCCAGTTAGTAAGGTAAGAGTTGAACTAAGAAATAGATTCTAGAAGCTAAAAAAGGGTATCCTGAGCAATTTCAATAATAGCACATATGTTTTGTGTATAGTTTTGGTTTAAGAGTATGTATATCAATATTAGTTTTGTAGTTATGTTTAGATAATTGTAATGCAACCTTATGTTTCTTGATTGTTAGCTGTTCTATCTCATCCCATTTGTGATATTTTCTAAATAGTCTTTTTAATTATTTAATTGGGATGTTACGCGTTAAAAAGTTCTGTTGATAATCATAAAATTTCAATATTTATGAACAATATCACTCAAGAAAACGTTAAGATAGCATGTTCATGTGATAATTAAAGACAGAAAAAGAACCATTCTTATGTAGGTTTTTAAACTCTTCCAATTCTCATTCATAATTTTCATATTGACTTACACAGCTCTTAATTTTATAAATTAGTTGTAGGAGTGAATGAGTATACACGTGTGCATATGTTTTGTCTCCAATTTTAAATTACTAAAATATCCTAATATATTGAATATTCTAAAAACATTATATTAACTTTTTTTTAATATAGTTAGGAGACACATATTTAATCAATTCATGCTCTCTTATATAATTATTTCATTTTTATATAATTCAATACTCTTATTTAATATTTAAATAATTATATTTTTTATATTTGACATTGAATAAAATAAAAATGTATAAGTTTTTACATTGAATACTTAATAATATAATATGTTTTCTTTATTATTATTTTTATTTTTTGTAAGAAATTATTAATTAATATTTAGAAAAATAAATGGATAAGTATATATGAAAAAGTAATTATATTTTCTTTCTTTACTACTATTTTTTATCTTTTGAAAAAATAACTTATTTAATTAATAGTTAAAATAAAAAATGGAGGAATATATGTGAAAAAAAATAGGTATACACATTCCCAGGTAAAAAAAGAGCATCATACAAAATTTTTATATCTATTATATTTGAGTAGAGAATAAATTTTTACTTTAGAAAGGGATAATCAACCCTCCACCTTTTTAATTCATTGATCATCCCTATTAATAATAATCATTTGTTTGTATGTTTTAAATATAATGTAGTTTATTTTAATAAATGAAATCGAAAGAGGTGTATTTGCGTATTTTTTTGGAAAGGGTTATCGAAACAAAAACGATTTCATCTTGTGCTAATGAAATTTATATTACAATTTTAAGCTTCTGACTGCTGAGAATAGAAAGAAGAATAATAAAGAGGATTTTAAAAACGTGTCTTTTTCATTCAATTAAACTAACACATTCCCCTCTTTTTCTTCGTTCTTGTCATATATTTTTGCTTACCAGACACGGTAATAGAATTAAATAATGTCTTGAATGATCAACAACTTATTACCATTAATTGCTACTAGCTATGATGTCTGACTTTTTTTGAAAATTTATTCTGCTATATTCATTAGAAAATTTGAAATTAATGATTAACAAAATCATCCCTGTGCAAAGAAGAAATCTTCCGGGATGAAATAACTATAGAGGCAAATGTTGATACGAAAAGTAAATTTGATTACTAAAGTTTTTTTTTTATGATGCTCCAAATATGTTTAAACTCTTTTTGTGATATTTTAAATTTTTTTATGAAATTAATAAATTATTAAATCTATTAAAATGCATGCATAAAAGAATTAGGTTCTTACATGATGGTTAAATATGTTAACAGCCAAAGTTAACTTACTATTTTAATTTTTTACGTTAAATTCTTAATCAATTAAAATGCTCATTGTTTTGGTTGAATGATGTCAAGGATCGGACGTGTTAGATATCACGATCGTCTATTCTTCTTCTAACATGCTCTCCAAACTGATAAGTGGATGATCGTCAGAAGGCACTTCAATACTCAAGTCAGTTGTGTTTCTCAAAAAGGTCTCAACTAAATTATGAAAAAAGTAAGTTTATCTCGACATTAATCTTATATTTATAGAGCTTACATCAATCAACCTATTAATTGACCATTAATAATCGTTAATATACTGGTTAACCACCCATTAATGATGTTTACCCTGTTAATTAGTCTTTAACCAACTTAACTGGTCGTTTGTATCGATCGTCTCATCTTATCGGCTGACACTACGTCTAACTGTGACATCGATTGGTATGTTCCATATAGTACAATCATTATTGTGTTTTTCTGTATAAGTTGGTACGATTTCATTTCTTGGACATAATACATACATTCAAAACATAAATAGACAAGAATAGAAAGACAACCAAGCATTCTTTGTGGACAAAGAACATTAATTTGTTTAAATCAAGACTACAAGCATTCAAGCATGGTTGGATGTACCTAAGAAGTGAAAGATTTTGGTTTCATGTGTAAAATTCACATTCTGATGTGCTTTCATTTTTGTACTAAATATTGCTTAGTGTTATACTTGATGTGTAGACAAGGTCTTAAGGTGATTATGTGTAGCATCAATATATAAAATTGTTCTGGTTTGGTAGAAGTTAAGATTACATAGGTAATCTTGTAATTCTATAATCTATACATTCATATAGTGAAATCTCTTCAAACTCAGGTTGTTTGGTAGAATACGTAAACTCGTGAGAGTTGAACCATATAAAATATTGTGTGTATCTTGCTTTATTCTCTTCTCTCTCTTTGTTTTTGTTAAAATCTTTGAAAGATTGAAAAAGGTTCTTTAGTAAATCTAGTTTACAGTGAAATTTTCAAGAAGGGTAAAATCAAATTTTAAACCAATTCACCCCCTCTTGGTTGAGCTTCATTGGTCCTAACCATTTTAACAAATGATACCAGAGCTGGTTAATCGAATATTAAGAATTAAAAGATCGTGTCATGGCCAATATATCTCAAACATTTGCTGAAGGGCATCCATAGAAAGACCACCTCTATTTGCAAGAAAAAGTTACTCATTCTAGAAAATAAGAATGAAAAACTTTTTAGAATTAGTGGACAAAGTTATATATGATGTTGTTGTCAATGGACCCTTTCAACCCACAAAGATTGAAAAAGTTAAGACTATGCCTAAAGGTTTTTCATAGTGCACACATTATGATGTGAGAACAAAAATTATTATATCTTCTACACTAACCCTGGATGAATTCTATAAAGTTTTTATTTGTGAATCAACTAAAGAGGTGTGGGATGTTTTGGAAGTGACACATAAAGGAATGGATGAAGTCAAGAGAACAAGAAAGAATACTCTCATTCAAGAATATGAGATGTTCAAAATGAAAAATGAAGAAAGTATTTATGACATCTAGAAGAGATTCACCCACATAGTAAATCACCTGTTAGCTCTTAGGAAAACCTTTGACAAGGAAGAACTGAATATCAAGATCCTAAAGTCATTGATCTTGTAAAGTTAGTTGAACTTCAAGGTGAGATTGTTATCATCTTGTGTCAACTTCTTGCAATCATGGTACATTTGCTTTTTAATTTGGTTAAGAAATCAAGTCACTAGTAAAGAATAAGGATTTTAACTCGCGCATTTGACATCGGTTTAGTTTTAACCGAAGCAAAGGTGCAGTGACATTTTTGTAATTATTGCAAACGTATATGTCTCGGTTCAAAAAGAACTGATGCCTAAAACTGGCGCGGTGGCATTTTTGTAACTATTGCGCAATGGTATATGCCTCGGTTCAAAAAGAACCGATGCCTAAAACTGGTGTGATGGCATTTTTGTAATTATCGCGCAAAGGTATATGCCTCAATTCAAAAAGAACTGATGCCTAAAACTAGGCGGTGACATTTTTGTAATTGTCCCGCAAAGGTATATGCCTCGTTTATTTAAAGAACCGAGACATAAAATAACTAATTTTTTTAGATGGTTTAAGCAGCGGTTCTTTATAGAACCGAGGCCATAGACTCTTTTTGCTTCGGTTAAAAGATAACAGAGGTAATAACATGTTTTTAGGGTTAAATTTCAGAAACGAGTTTCTTACACATTTGAAACATTTGTAAACTCTTTTGTGCCGTTGCTGGTCTCTCCACGCCTTCCAGACCATCATCTTCAATTTCTTTCATTTTTTTTCTTTCGTTTTTCGTTGATTAATTATTTCTCTACCATTGTCTTTCATTTTTACCGATTAATTTTGTTCACATGTGCTCTTTGGATGCTTATTTCATTTTGTTTCAACATAGAAGCCACCTTCAACCTTCAAGGTTAGTTTCATTTAAAATTTTTGTTGTTTTCGTTTTGTAAATTTTGAAAAAAAGAATCAATTTTTTGTAAAAATAGAAAACAATTAACCGGAGTGAAAGTTAGAGTCTTTTTAATTTGCAACGCAAATATTTTTTAAACATTAGATTACAAGTTTGTTTCTGGCTTTGTGTTCTTGTATATATGCTATGGAATGTTTGCAAAAATGAATAATTTTTTTTTGAAGAAAATATACTTTAGACAGCGGTTCTGGACCCCAACCGAGATCATAAACCCTTAAATTAATTATTTTTAAGAGTTTATGGTCTCGGTTCAAACCAGAACCGAGACAATAATCATAAGTTTTTTACTTCGGTTTTTGAATCAAGGTCAAAAGTTCGGACTTTTTACCTCGCTTGAATATACCTCGGTTTTATAACCGCGATCATAATCCCAAAACAACTGAGGCAATAGCCCTTCGTTGCACTAGTGAGTGTTATAGACTAATACACCTAAGATAGATGTATCTTATTGAACATTATAAAGATTTTGAAAGGATACATCTAAAATCAATATCATCCATAAATTGAATAAATTGCATGACTAAAGCAAATCCGACAATAGTTCCTCACAAATCATGGTTGAACAGATGTCTATAAGTAAACGCATATGAGGTGTTAATGTGGTTTCCAAAGATCGCGAATAAATGTTACAGATTTGTACATATTGGACAACACAAATGAGGTGATCCCTTTTTAGAAGGTTATAAAGCCATTGTGAAGGACAACAATTTGAGACAATAAGAGAAATGGTAATTGATGGAGCATAATATAACATTCATGTCCTTGTTTAAATTAGAGGTTTTAAAAGATGCACATTATTCTGAGACTCTCTTGTGGCTAACAAAAGGAATAAATTTTGAAGTCCTATGTTGTAGAGGTTACAAAATTAATAATTTCACATTCTATACGAAATTTTTAGATGTTTAAAGCACAATACAAAATAGTGGAATTAGTTTAGAAGTTGAGTCGCTATTATTTTCCACATCTAAATATCAAAATCTTGTATTTGGTTACTATGGTATAATAAAAGACATGTGAGAGGTTTATTACATTATGTTTTCTATTTGAGTGTTTAAATGTAAGTGGTTTGATAATAAGAGTGATATGAAAATAGATGAATCAGGTATGACTCTAGTTGATTTTTGAAATGTGGGTTATCGAGACCAACCATTTATCATGGCACATCAAGGATCTCAGATTTCTTATGTAAAAGATCCTACATCTCATCATTGGTACGTCTCACTTCAAGGAAAAAAACAACTTAATTTTAATAAAGATAATCTGATTAACCTTCATATTGCTGACAACCATTCATTTAAAACTACGATAAATTTTGGTGATGACCTTTTAGTTGACGATGTACAAAAAATTCGAAAAGATCACAATAAGAAAATATACATATGACCAATCCATAACTTTATGTATGAACTTTAAATTTACATGTTTTATTAAATAATCGGTGTTATAGATCTCAAAAATTAAAAAGTTATTTAAAATTTGACAGGGTCTTTAGCAACGATTATTGAAACCGGGGCCATAGACCCAAAATTATTATTATTTTTTTCTATTTACAACTGAAAGAAAAGCTTTAAATTTTTGCTTAATATGTCTAGGTTTTGAAATTCTATCATAGCATGAAAATAATGTTGTCGTATTTCACTATACTAATGAGACACATAAACTTAATGTCGTTTTAAATTAAAAGTGATGTTAATTTCCATATGTATTAAGCTAAAGTCACATATATGATCTCTCTTATAAATTCTCAATAAATAAAAGGCATAATATGATATTAGAGTAGACCTACACTAGTTCAGAATTGGCCTTTAACGTCACCCAATAGACGTCCGTCCACAAAAACCCAAACGTAAATAATTGACCGGTGGCATATCCGTAAATAAGTGGGACTGTAGATGTCGGTGCTGGAGGGGGACGAACGTCTATAATATTATAGATGTTGGGGCCCCTCTAACGGACGTTTAAAAGGCTGAAGCAATGAACTCTTCAACTTCCCTGTCAGCAACTTAGACGTCCGTTCTGGATGGGGCCTGACGTCTATAATATTATAGACATCGGGGCCCCCAGAACTTATGTTTAAGCGGCTAAAGCAATGAACTCTTCAACTTCCCTATCAGCAACTTAAATGTTCGTTCTGTCTATAATATTATAGACATCCGGTCTCTTCTAGAATGGACGTCTAAGTTGCTTACAGGCTAGTTGAAGAGTTAATAGTGTTCAGCCGCTTAAACGTCCGTTCTGGGGGCCCCGACGTCTATAATATTATAGACGTCCGGCCCCCTCCAGAACGGACGTCTAAGTTGCTGACAGGGTAGTTGAAGAATTAACGGTATTCAGCCTCTTATACATCCGTTGTGGGGGGGGGGGGGGGGGGGGACGTCTATAATATTATAGACGTCGGTGCCCGTCTAACGGACGTTTAAAACCCCCCGCAAATATCAATATTTAAAACCAAAACACATCATATTAGTTACTATATAGACGTCAGGGCCTTCCAGTAACGGACGTCTAGTGGCATTTATACTAAAACACGAATCCGCGAGGAGTTATGCTCACTGTTCATCGTCTTCCCCGCGATTTCACTTTGCGCATTGCATTTCCAGGTTGGTTTTTCTCTGTTTTGGACCGTTTAAATTTACTTTTAATCTGATTAAATTGTTCTGTGATGAAATATCTTTCATTTGGACCGATTAAAAATCGTTTTCGGTACGTTTTGGTGCAATTTCTTGCGTGTTCTTGGGCGGCGTTTTTTACTGTTTTTGGCCTACGTTTTAGGTCATGCACTCCTCCATTTCCCTCCATTTCATTTGGAATCTGCTCTTCAGGTTAGCTTCTTCATTAATAATTTTTTCGTACGTATGTTATTGGGTTTTGTGTATGCATGTTTTTGACTTTAAGGTCTGCATGTGTTATTGGCTTTTGAATATGCATGTATTAGTTGTGTTATTATAATTTTCATGTGAGATTATAAGTATCAAATCATTGAGTGAGCCTTAGTTCCCGTTTGAAATTTAACACAAATGATTAATCTTTTAATCGTTTGTGTTAAATTTTGAATTGTCCGATTGGACAGTTTGAGAAAATTAATTTTCATAATTTCCAATAACATGTAAGTTGGAGTCTATGGATAAGATTGATAAACTTTTGGTTCAGTATTTGTGTTGTTCTTCGAATGCATATTTGATTGTAGTCATCGTTGACTACTCTCATTTCGTGTATTTCGGAGACCAATGCGAAATGCTGCCGAAATTTTATCAAATTTATGATGTAGACTTCTTTGCACGTGTCTTAGCAAATTATGAAAATTTATTTTTTTGAATGGGTAGGGCCTAACCTTGTGAGAGTTAAAAACTTAAACTGATGATTTGACGAACATAGAATGGATCGAAGTTGGATGAATGAACGTCGCATCAGTGAAGAATATGATACGGGTGTTTTGGAGTTCTTGCAATACGTTCAACAAAATGCTAAGTCTGTGAACGAGACATATTTTTGTCCTTGTGTGCGTTGTCTTAATCAAATACAGCAAGACTTAGGCAATGTGCGTGACCATCTATTCATGTTCGGCATCATGAGGACTTATACCGTTTGGACTTGGCATGGAGAAGTATTGGACCAACCTACCACGTCACGAGGAACGAATTATGTGAAAGAATGGATGAGTGATCATTTAAAGGACATGATAGGTGATGTCGGTGAAGATAATTTTGGAAGAGCTAATTTGTATGATTCTCTTATAAATGATTCAAAGCAACTGTTGTTCCCCGAATGCTCGAACTTTACACGTTTGTTTGCAACTTTAAAGTTGTTTAGTTTAAAAGCAAGGAATGAATGGACCGATAAAAGTTTCACCGAGTTATTGGAGTTGTTGAAGGAGATGCTTCCAGAAAATAATACTCTACCTATTCGTAATTACGAGGCAAAAAATTTTTTATGTCCAATGGGTCTTGAATATCAAAAGATACATGCTTGTCCTAATGATTGTGATTTGTACACAAAGGAGTTTGCTTCGCTAAAGTATTGTCCAACATGTGGTTTATCCTGTTTTAAAAAGAAATATGACAAAAACACTGTTGATGAAGGTAATGATGGTGCACTTGCTAAGGTGATGTGGTATTTGCCTATAATACCTAGGTTCAAACATATGTTTTCTGTTAAAGAAGATGAAAAGAACCTTAAATGGTACTTTGACGAAAGAAAGTGCGATAATCTTCTTCGACACCCTATTGATTCACCCCAATGGAAAAAGATTGATGAAAAATTTCCAGAGTTTGGTGCAGATCCAAGAAACTTAAGACTTGCACTTGCAACTGATGGTATGAATCCTTATGGAAACTTAAGTAGCAAACACAGTTCATGGCCAGTTATGTTGATGATTTACAATCTTTCTCCTATGTTGTGCATGAAGAGAAAATATGTTGTCCATGATGATATCGGGTTCTAGACAACCTAGAAATGACATTGATGTTTACTTAAAACCTTTAATTAATGATTTGAAATTGTTGTGGGAAGAAGGGGTTGACGTGTTTGATTCACATGTTCAGGAACAGTTTCGTTTGCGTGCAATGTTGTTTTGCACTATAAATGATTTCCCAACATATGGAAACTTGAGTGGTTATAGTGTTAAAGGTCATTTTGCATGTCCCATATGTGAAGAAAACACTAGTTACCTTCAATTGAATCATGGACAGAAGACGGTATATACAAGACATCGAAAATTCCTTCCTCGTAATCACCCTTATCGTAGATTGAAAAAAGCATTTAATGGAAGTGTTGAGGATGAGGTTGCGTGTAGACCCCGGAATAGTGAAGAGGTGTACAACGAAGTCAAAAACATTGACATTATGTTTGGACAACATCATAAAAGTACCCTTGCAAAAAACATTTGGAAGAATCGATCAATATTTTTTAAGCTTCCATATTGGTGTCAACTTGATGTTAGACATTGTACTGATGTGATGCATGTTGAAAAAAATGTTTGTGACAGTGTCATCAGAACTTTATTAAACGTCAAAGGGAAGAGTAAAAACGGAATAACAGCACGACAAGATTTGGCTGACATGGGAATCCGATCTGAGTTACATCCACAGATAATAGGAAGACGCACCTATCTGCCCCCAGCCTGTCACACACTTTCTAAAAAAGAAAAACAAAGTTTTTGTAACTGTTTAAGAAGTGTGAAGGTTCCACAAGGTTATTCTTCAAATATTAGTAACCTTGTTTCTATGCAAGAGTTAAAGTTAGTTGGTTTAAAGTCCCATGATTGTCATGTATTGATGCAACAATTGTTACTTGTTGTTATTCAAGGCATATTACCTCCTTCTGTTAGGGGTATTCTGACACGCCTGAGTTTGTTCTTTAATGCCATTTGCAAGAAAGTTGTTGACCCTCGAGGTTTAGATGAATTGAAAAATGAAGGAATAAGACTACTATGTCAATTGGAGATGTATTTTCCACCTTCTCTTTTTGATATCATGGTACATTTGATTGTTCATCTAGTCAGAGAAATTTGAATATGTGGGTCGGTCTTCTTAAGGTGGATGTACCCAGTTGAAAGATACATGAAGATCTTAAAGGGATATGTCAAGAATCAGTATAGACTATAAGCTTCAATCAGAGAGCGATACACTACAGAGGAAGCCATTGAATTTTGTTCAAGTTATATGCCATCTTGTGAACCAGTGGGTCTTCCCAAGAGTAGACATGAAGGAAAATGTGAAGGTAAGGGTGTTCGAGGTGTGAGAATTCAAAGTGTTAGCAGAAAAGAAGTTGACCAAACTCATTTGTACATCTTAAATAACACTGTTGATGTGATTCCTTACATTTCTGACCACGTTAATGAAATAAAGGAAGCAAATCCAAGAATGAGTGAAAAATGACATCTTAGTGAACATGTGAAAACCTTCTTACAATGGTTTAAGAAAAAGATTTATGTGACTCCACATGTTTTTGAAAGTTTATTGAGGTTATCTCGTGGACTGAACGCAAATGTCATTACATATGGTGGGTACTATATAAACAATATTTCTTTTCAGACAAAGGTAGAAGATGACAAAAGTAGAGTTCAAAATAGTGGTGTCACCCTACAAGCTGAGGCTGTCCACTTTGCTAGTTCTAAAGACAAAAATTCAATCACAGCATCCATGAGTTATTTTGGAATAATACAAGAAATATGGGAAGTTGATTATGTCACTTTTAGAGTCCCAGTTTTCAAGTGTAAATGGGTTGATATAAATTCTGGTGTCATGACAGATGACTTTGGTTTCACATGAGTAGACTTGAACAAGATGAATTACACTAATGAACCATTTATCATGGCTAGTCAAGCAAGACAAATATTTTACGTAAATGATCCAGCAAATAGAAAATGGTCAGTGGTTTTAGAAGGAAAAAACATGCATGGACATGATGATGACGATTCTCTTGATATACTTGAGACAACATCTGTTGCATCTAGACCCATTGAAGACCCAGTTGATGACGTTGCCGATGTCATCCAAGCAATTCGTAGTGATCACAATGAAGGGATTTGGGAGAAAACAATATCTTAATAGGTTGTGATAGTTAATTATTGACTTTATATTTATGTTCATCAAAATTGAATTATTACTAACCTTGTATAATTTTTCAAGTATGTCGGCCTCAGACTCAGGATCGGGACAGACCATACGTGGTCAAGGCGTCACACGATTAGCAGATGTGACAGCCGGACGCGTTCATGGGTAGAGGAGACATGTTGACATTGACCCCAGATCAGGTCAGGCATCAGGGCCAAATGCTGATAGGTTTAGGAGTTATCTGGGTAAGTTAGCAAAAAGCCATGTCTCTATCCTTCATGCAACTTGGGATGACGTCCCAGAGGTTGACAAGAACCTCTTATGGCAAGATATTCAGGTATGTTTACTTACAACACTATTGATATACTTATTTCTTTCATCTTTTCAAATCAATAACATGTGTTTTGTTTTAAACAGCAACATTATGATATTCCAAACACGATTCAAATTAGAAAGAAAGTGTTATCGCATATAGCGATAAGATGGAGGGATTTCAAGATAAGGCTGACACGACTATATGTCTTTGGAGATAGACAAAATCAAAATCCATGTCAGCAATATACCTTCACAGAGGAGGACTGGATACAGTTTCGTGCATCTAGAGAGTCTGAGGAATGGAAGGTTTGTTTCTTAACAACTTAAAACCTTTCATTGAGTTCTTATGATTTTACACTTATTTATATACATGGTTTCACAGGGTAAAAGGTTAGCCGCCCAAGAAAGACAACGGCTAAACGATGCACCACACTTGTTATCACGAGGTGGTGATGCAAAACTTGAAAAAAAAAACTTAGAAAGTCTAGAGCGGATGCCTTGGGACTTGAGTCGCCGGACCTAGCACCTGCACCTGCTAGGTACGAGCTGTGGAAGGCTGCTCGGACTAAATCTGATGGGAACATGACATCTTCCTCAGCAGCCTTGATCTCACAAAGAATTGTAAGTTCAAATTCTAAACATTGTTTGATTGTGTATCTATCACAACATGTCTTCTAAGTATCTTCGTTTTTGTATGTGCTGGATGAGTTGGTTAAGCAGCAGACTCAGGGAACATTTGTTGGCCAAGTTAGGGACGACATTCTAACAACGGCCATCGGAAGACCCGAGCACCCAGGACATGTATGTGGAGTTCTTGGGGCGATTGGTCTTCGTGACTACTTTGGCCCCACACAGACAACCACTCAATTAATTAGTCAGGAGGCACTGAGGCAGATGGATCTTCAGTGGGAGGAAAGACTCAACCAAAGCATGAGATCAATGGAGCAACGATTCATGGAGCAGCTACAAGAACAAAAAGAAATACAAAGAGTGCTTGAAAAGAAGTTGCATTCCATGACGCAAAGCAACACGGGGCCCGGTGAAACTCCCACGCCACCTCATGTCAGCACTAGAGGATCATGCTCTGCTGTAGAACCTACTCAGTACAGCGGTCAATATGAGTTGTTGGTTGATGGGGATCCCCACGCATTGTGGCTGTCGGACGAGTGCTTGAGGGAGGGCTCACTATTCATGGTGTTCCCATATTACCCCACCACGTGCGTGTGACGATTGACGAGATTCGGGATCCCCAGGCTCAGGTGCCTATACCCACTCTAGAAATTAATTTTGTGGGTGAGGCCATAGGCTCATTTATAGCCTGGCCTTGAGCATTGATCATGTCACACATCCCTACTCCACATGTATAATGTCTTTGTTATTAGTATATCTATGTTAAGTTTAAAAATATTTGTGGACAACTCTTTGATGAAATTCTTATCTTCAGTTCACACATCCTCAAAAGCAGCCGATTCATGATAAAGTCATACATGAAGATGATGATATGGCTGAAGTAGAGGATGATCCTCTATCAAAGCTAATGACAAGATTACCCAGGTTGAAGAAAGCACCATTAGAACTATACTGGGATTTGAGAGTATTTGGTCTGCCCCCCCTCCCTCCATGTGCCAGTATATATCACATTGCCTGATGCATTAGAGGTGATTGGGGGAGACAAGATGTTGAATATTTCCATCATTCAATTGTGGTGCATGTAAGATAGTTAATTTTGTCTTCCATATCTCTTTTATTTTGATTCCTATAGTTTCTAACAACTTAACTTTGTTGTTTTAGGTACATGGACATAATCGTTGTAGACCAAGGTCGGTCTTCCATTATGGATTTGTTGAACCTCAGACCATTCAACTTTCTGGTAACACACTTGAAAACAGACAACATTATTTGCAAACATGGATGGATGAGTCAAAAAGAGACGTATACCTTGTGCCATACATTGATGGGAAGGTGTTGTTATATGTAAAAGTTCATTATTAAAGATTCCTTAATTACTTAGTTAAATAACTATTTATCCTTCGTGATAGGTCGCACTAGCAGCTGATGGTCATCATTCCCAAACAATGTAAAATTATATGGTTTTGTTCGTTGCACAGGAAGATGAAAAATGAGTTGAGAACCATGCTTCAAGGGTAAGTGTTTCTCCAAAAATGACTTTGAATTTGATGTTCCCCTTAAACTTTTATGATAAATATAGTTATGATAATTTTACTTTGTGTTTTTAATCTGTACAAAGTTATTGGTAAATCTCGAGGTCAACTAGTTCAAATTTTATATCCAAAGGTTCATTGTCATTTATAGTTCTAATTCATTTTATATGTTATTGAATGATCTAAATTATTGACTATTTAGTGCATCATTTTTGTGTAACCAGTAGCAGGATTCATGGGAATGTGGCTTCTATGTCATGTGTTGGATTAAGACCATCATTCGAGCTGTCATTACAGATGACTAGAATGAGGTAATGATGCATACTTGAATACATTACAAATCAAATTCATCTTTAAACATATATGAAACCATAATGAATCTTTCTTCAATTTTGGAGCGCTTCAAGAGAACATCTCCTATACTAGAGGAAACGATTAGGCAAATAAGGCAGGAGTGGACAGCTTATCTTCTGCAAAGATGGAGTTAGGAACAGTTTTATTTGTTGTTGAACATTGCTTATTTTTAGTTTTATAAGTTTATATATTGATAGTTTTGGTATTGGATTATTTTGTACATTAAGTAGAACTTTCTTTATATGAAACGCAAATATACCATACTATATATTATTCTGGGATGATTTTCTGTTTTTTAGGTGTGGTTTTAACGCAAAAATAAATTGATTTTATAAAAATAAACACCCAGTAGACGTCGGTTAGTGCACAAATCGACGTCTATAGACGTCTGTCAGTGCACAAACCAACGTCCAAACCCGTAATCCCTAAACAACTCGTTCAGCCATATAGACATCCGGGGTGGCTTCGCTGGACGACTATATAGACGTCCGACCTGACACAACGGACGTCTGACTAACGTCACCCACAAAGACGTCGAGTGCAGATCAGACGTCAAAAAGCCAAAAGAACAGACATATAAAGCTCTTTCTGCACTAGTGCTATAAACTCAATGGTGCAATACCGTAAAATAAAGTTGATAAGGTAGTTTATAATGAAGACACTTTCTAATTTTTGTCACAGAATACCAAACTTTGAACTACAATTTTGAAAATTGATTAGACATGGGATTTACCCAAATAAAATAAAATAAAATAAAAAGCCAGACAATTAGTAATATCGTGATCTTAATAATAAATACTTCATTAAAAGATTTAATTTAGTTACTTAAACTTAAATTCATATCAATTTTATTACTATTATCTAAATAAAATTAATACGGAAGAAAAATTAATTTAAGAGCTTTATTTTTATTAAAAAAACACTAAACTGATGAAATTATATGAATAGTGGAAGTAGAAGAGTAAATTATATTTTTAAAATAAAAATGTATTAAGTTTCTGTCAAAACCATTAAAAACGCACCTAAACCCCCCTGAACGGACGCTAGGTGTCAAGCTGAGGGGAGTCAGAAATCAGATAGTGGAATGCAGGTGTCAGTAGAGGAGCGGACGTTCGTTTTAAACAAAACTGATTTTTCTGAAATTCATGTCACACTCTCTGCATGCACCCTTCTTCTCCAAAACTCTGATCTTTCATTTCTCCTCCTTCTCTGTAAGAAGCTTTCCCTTCTCTCTACCGAAACTCACCATTTCTCTACTCCGATCTCCGTTCAGGCACCGTGGAAGCACTTCCGGCATCCCAAGCTTGATTTTGAACCGAACAGTTTCGAGTTCTGAAACTGGTAAGTTTCCTTGTCTTTAGTCGTTCGTCTCTGGTACATGAAACCAAGTTTTGGTTGCATACTGTCATCTTATCTGAGCCATTATTGGTTTTCTGTTTGGTTTAGTTTGAAGAATTGTGGAACGTAAGGGTAGAAAGATCTGTAGTCAGACGAACCGTATTATGTCTCTAGGACGTTCGTTCACGCTTAGAGGTAAGGGAAGCTTATTAATTTAATTTGTATGATTATGTGTTGAACGAACGTTCGTTGGCTTGATTGGATATGAAAAATGATTATGCCATGTTATGATGCATGAAATATATGAACTTTCTATGTTTGGATGGTATGAAATATGAAAATTGATTATGATATGAATGTATAAAGTTATGAAACTATAGGTTAAGAAATGAGTTGGAATATAAATAATTCTGGTATGAAATTTCTTCTATGAAAGGGTACGTTCGTCACTGAACAGTCATTGACCGTTCGGTATTTTTAGTAATCTTGTTTGGAATTTGGATTCTTTCATTTGGGAAGAATCCTAGTTGAGGACAAGCAAATCTTCGTGTGGTAATACTATGCTTGAGCGTTCGGTCAAATGTAGTTGCATCTGAGTATACTGTAATAAACTTAAATTCTCTAATATATGTATTTGTATATTTTAGTTATTTTTAAACACTATTCCAATAGTATCTTATTATAATTATCAAGCTTTCTATTATAAGTTTTTAGTAGTGCTCGGTCTCATACCAAGCGCTCGTAATGAGTAGTGCTCGGTCTTATACCAAGCGCTCGTACTAGTTTCTCGTATGATCTATCTTGATGAAAATAACGTTCGTCCAAACTTCAGTAGAATTTCCTTCTACCATGCTCGGTCATTGACTGGCATTAGGTTTCTGTATGTAACTTATTCTAAGTATAATTCTTTAAACGTCTTGACGTGTCTACATTCATTGGTTCCGGCCTAGAGCCTTAGTACTTGATATGTTCTTTGAAGTATTGATTTGAGCTCACGAGAGTCAGTTCATTTAACTGATTCATGTTGTAAGTAACGTTCGTTCTTGAGAATATGCATAATGGTACTCGGTTTCTTTCTCAACCTGACAGTAACCCTCTCGGTTTTATTCTATTCTGGAACGGGAGACTTCTCTGTCTCGTTCCAAGTATTCATCCTCGTTCTGAGTGAGGATTGAATGTTCCGTATTTTGAAGTCCTTAAAAATCGGTGAACAAAGATGAAATTAAAATGATGAATAATAAAAGATGAAGAGAATATGAGATTAATGAAATGTTATGGATTTTGAACGAGCGTTCCAAGGAGGAACGACTCATGGATGATTACTGAATTTGTAAAGTATGAATGTAGTTATACTAAGCTGGCGGTTCATCCTGATGTTCCGTGAGTACTCGTCCTCACGTAGAGGAGGGTAGATCATGTGTGGGAACGGTAGGAGGTCCTAGTCCTTAGGGGTACTTTGGTCAGATAGGACTAAACTCGAGTGGCAGCTGATGAGAACATTCCAGTTACTACATCACCACGGTGCACGAACGTCGTAGCTACACAGATTTCATACAGTCCGGACAGTTAGTCTAGTATTAGGCCTTGTTGAAACGTGTGATGAAATATATCTTATATGTTTGAATGTGAGAAATGTATGTTTGTACTTGAATTAAATTATATAAGCTTACCCTGTGTTTTCTTGTCCTGTCTTATTTTGTACGTCCATCTTTGTCATTGCAATGATCATCCGTGTGGATGTGAGCAGAAAGAGACGAGCTGCTGGAAGAGGCGCTAGAAGAAGAGAATCTCGTGGAGGTCGAAGTGAAGACCGAATCGTAGTACGTTTGGTCCACAAGTTTACTTGAATGGAAGGTGGTCGTTCGATCACTTTCCCCTTTTGATTTATTTTGACCGTTCGGTATAGGCTTTTGTAAACCGTTCGGTCAGATCTTTTTATCTTGTACAGTTTAAAGTTTGTAATTTCTTTCTGTAAGGTCGTTCTGCCTTGGTTGTACGCTTTATTTTAGTGAAAGATTGATGTGAGTTATTATTAAATGTGATTACTCTATTATATAGTTAAGACTGTATTTTTTGAATGTTACAGTTTCTTTCATGCCATTATTTCGTTAGTTAATTTATTACTATATATTATTATTATTTTATTTAAATTTAATATTTCAAACTATTCTAATTTAAAAAATTGATTATTGTCTAAAATTAAGTCAAAGAAAAGCCTGATGTTTGATTTTCACAATCCGAAGCCTTAAAAAATGTAAAAATTTATTTTATAAAAATATAAATAATATATTTCAGTGTATCTATTGTAAATAGGAAAATGATTATTTTATAAACACAATTTTAATATTTATTTTATATTATTCTTTCTTATTTTTGATTTTTACTTTTATTTTTATTATTTAAATATAAAATTTTTATATATTTATTTACTTTATTTTTATAATATATATTAAATGAAAATGAATATAAATATATGTCCCTTTATTTTTACATGAAAAATTTTATAAAAATAAAATAAAAGTAAAACTGTTGCCACACCAAGCGCCACACCAGCATTTGAAAGTTTGTCAAATAATCAATTTCCAATTATATATGATTGCCTCTCTTTTGTGCTTACTGCATGTTTCTTCAACTTCTATATTAATTGCTATAAAAGGGTATCCCTAGTGAGCAAAATTCTCATCCATTACAACCGGTAAACTACCATTTCCATTAACTCCCTTTGACTACTAGAAATTTTCAAACTTTCTACTGATCTTTTTTCTTGATGGCTAACAAATGGAATAAAATTTGATGTGCTATGTTGTACATGTTACAAAATTAATAATCTCACATTATATACGAAGTCTTTGGATGATAAAAGTATAGTACAAAATAGTGGAGTTAGTTTAGAAGCTGAGTCGTTACTATTTTCTACGTCCAAATATCAAAATCTTGTACTTGGTTTAATGACATACTATGGTATAATAAAATACGTATGAGAGGTTGATTATATTGTATTTTTTATTCCGGTGTTTAAATATAACTGGTTTGACAATAAGAGTGGTGTGAAAATGGATAAATTAGGTATGACTCTAGTTGATTATTGAAATGTGGGTTATCGAGACCAACCCTTTATCATGGCACATCAAGCATCTTAGATTTCTTATGTAAAAGATCATACGTCTCATCATTGGTACATCGCCCTTCAAGACAAAAAAAATAGCTTGATTTTAACAAAGATAATCCGATTAACGTTCATATTGATGACAACCATTTATTTAAAACTACTATAAATTTTGATGATGACCTTCTAGTTGACGATGTACAAGCAATTTAGAAATATCACAATGAGAGAATATACATATGACCAACCCCATAACTTTATGTATGAACTTCTAATTTACATGTTATGTTAAATAACCGGTGTTATAGATCTTACAAATTAAATAATTATTTAAAATCTAACAAGATCTTTGACCGCTGTTGTCATTGGAACCGATGTCATAGACCTAAATTTTTTTTTATTTACTCCCTCAATTTTTTTACAACTGAAAGAAAAGCTTTAAATTTTGGCTTAATATGTCTGGGTTTTGAAATTGGTATTATAACACGAAAATAATTGTTATCGTAGTAGTAATGAGAGACATAAACTTAATGTCATTTTCAATTAAAAGTGATGTTAATTTCTGTGTATTAAGCTAAAGTCACACATATATAATCTCTCTTATAAATTCTCAATAAATAAAAAGAATAAATATGAGTAGACCTATAGACTCAATGGTGCAAGACTTTAGGTTAAAAGTGGTGGATTAGATCCATTTAAATAAAGTTGACAAGGTAGTTTATAATGAAGACACTTTCTAATTTTTCTCACAGGAATACCAAACTTTGAACTACAATTTTGGAAATTAATTAGACATCGAAAAAAAAACAAAAGCCAGTCAATTAGTTGAATTAGTGCCGTCAAAATGGATTGAAACCTGTGAGCCAACCTGGCTCACCACGGGTTTGAGCCGGGTTGGATTAGAAAAAAATGCAAAAAATTTTATGCAAGCCAATTTTGATCCAGCTCACTAAGAACCCGGCTCACACGGGTTGAACCCGTGGTGGGTCGGGTTGGCTCACTAACCCACCTATTTTTTTAATTAAATTAATTATTCAAATCCTATATTGAAATCAAATTAATTAAATTAATTATTCAAAATGCACAACCTTTACTTAGCAATAGAGCATTTTGCGTTGCTGTTTTTCCAAAAGTTCCCCTTCGCAAATAAAACCCTAAGATTATAGATTGGATAATATTATAGATGGAGATAAAGAAGAAGATGTTTCAAGAGAGTATAATACTGTGCATTTATCCATTCAGGACTCCAATTTAATAGATGGATAATATTATAGATTGAATAATTCGGGAATATATCATTTTTTTTATCTTGTTTTTAGACCTATCTACAAGCATGACAATTTTATCTTGTGCTATATATTTTTGTTAACGTCTATATGCAGTTTCTTGTATGTCTCACTAAATTAAATTGGCAAAATTTTACGCTTGATAGCTTAGAATATATATAACAATATATTTCTTTTGTTTCATTTTCTTTTATATCAATTGGTTCAATTATTACTGTTTCAATTTGATCGATCAAAGTAACATGTTATAAGAATATGAGAAGAAGAAGGTGAAAAAAAAAAGTTAATTAAGCCAATGAGCCAACCCGTTTAACCCACCAACCCGTGGTGGGTCGGGTCAGGTTCGAATTTTTTTGGCTCGCTAATAAATGAACCGAGTTGGGTTGACTCACTAAGTGGTCAACCCGTAGTGGGTCGGGTCGGGTCACCCGTTTTGACAGTTGAATATCGTGATATTAATAATAAATACTTCATTAAAAGATTCAATTTAGTTCCTTAAACTTAAATTCATATAAATTTTATTAGTATTATCTAGATAAAATTAATAAGGAAGAAAAATTAATTTAAGAACTTTATTTTTATTTAAAAAAAACTAAACTGATGAAATTATATGAACAGTGGAAGTAGAAGAGTAAATTATATTTTTAAAATAAAAATGTGTTAAGTTTCATTCATGCCATTATTTCGTTAGTTAATTTATTACTACATATTATTATTATTTTACTTATATTTAAAATTTACAACTATTCTAATTTAAAAAATTGATCATTGTTTAAAACTAAGTCAAAAAAAGCTTATGTTTGATTTTCACAATCTGAAGCCTTAAAAAATGTAAAAATTTAAAAATTTAAATAATGTATTTCAGCGTATCTATTATAAATAGGAAAATGATTATTTTATAAACACGATTTTAATATTTATTTTATATTTTTTTATTATTATTTAAATATAATTTTTTTATATATTATTTATTTTATTTTTATAATATATAATTGTAACATTCCAAAATACATTGTAAAAACTATATAATAAAATAATCACATCGATTAATATTACAGATCAGTCTTACAAAATAAAGAACGTACGCTTGTGGCCGAACGACCTTACAGAGAAACAAGAAAACTAAAACCGAACAACATAAGCAAACCCGACCGAACGGTTTACAAAAGGCTATACCGAACGGTCCTACAAAATAAGAGGGAAAAGATGATCGAACGATCATCTTAAAACTAAACTAATAATACTGACCGAATGGTTCTACTGTTCGGTCTTAATTTCTACCTCAACTAAATTTTCTTCTTCAAGCGCTTCTTCTAGCAGCTCGTCTCCTTCTGCTCACATCCACATGGATGATCATTGCAATGGAAAAACAATCGAATGTACAAAACAGACAAGACAAGAAACATAGGGTAAGCTTATGTAATTCAATTTATGTATAAACATATATTTCACACAATCAACCAAACAAGATAATTCATCACTCGTTCATGCAAAGCCTAATACTAGACTGACTGTCCGGACTGTATGAATTCTGTGTAGCTACGACGTTCGTGCACCCGGGTGATGTAGTAATTGGGATACCCTCAATAGCTG
This sequence comes from Vigna nakashimae, assembly GCA_034642375.1. NCBI lineage: Eukaryota > Viridiplantae > Streptophyta > Magnoliopsida > Fabales > Fabaceae > Vigna > Vigna nakashimae. The sequence goes on along the minus strand of CM067763.1, from coordinate 9,202,625 downwards.
CCACCCGAGGTTAGTCCTATCTGTCCAAATTAACCATAAGGACTAGGACCTCCTGCCGTTCCCATACATGACTTACCCTCCTCTATGTGAGGACGAGTAATCACGGAACATCAGGATGAACGGCCAACTTAGCATGCCCACATTCATACTTTACAAATTCCAATATGCATTCATGAGCTATTCCTCCCCAGAACGCTCGTCCATAATCCAAAACATTTCATCCATATCATATTCTATTCATCTTTCATTATTAATAATCTCAATTAAACCCTTCGTACAAAGATCACTAAGGATACCAAATACCAAACGTTAAACATCAACCCTGAACCAGACCGAACGCTTGGAGTGAGACCAAAGGTCTCCAGTTCCAAACGGATCAAAATTGAGAGATGGAATCATTGGTTTTAGGAAAGGGAGTGATTAACATAATAGTTCTCAATAACGATTAGGAATCAAACGTTTATTTACTATGTGAGCCAATTGAATGAACTAACTCCCGAGTTAAACCGAACGCTAATAGGCCTAGGCTGAATACTAAGACTCTAGGCTGAAACCAATTTAAGATAAACACTATGAAAACCTCAAATATGGGTAAAGAATTGAATCAGGTGAATAAACCGAACATCAATAAATATACTTAGCTTTTGAATGAGTTAAACATCAAGAACAATGAGAATGTCAGTCGAAGACTGAGCACCGAAAAGGGCGAACCCTATTGAGTTTGAACGAATGTTCATATATATGTATATATATTTTTCAGAAAGGAGAATGAGTACCCGATGTAAGATCGAGCACTTACTCAGCACGAGCGCTTAGTGGAAGACCGAGCACTACTCAGTACGAACGCTTGGTGTAAGACCGAGCACTACTAAACTTATAGGAGAAAGGCTTGATAAATATAATAAGATACCATTTTTAAGTAGTGTTTAAGAACAAACGAAAATATACAAATACATATAGATATACTTAAGTTTATAACGGAATATCAAGGAATAACTATGCTTGGCCGAACGCTCATGCACAGTATTACGGAACGAAGACGCTCGTCCTCAACTAGGATTCTTCCCAATTGAAAGAATCCAATTCCAACCAAGTTCACTAGAAAATCCGAACGGTCAAGGACCGTTCAGTGACGAACGTGCACTTTCATAGGGAAATTTCATACCAAAATTCTTTATATCAATTCATCTCTCAACATCTATTTTCATAAAATCAAACATCCATATCATAGTAAATAATCATACTTCATATACATTCAGCCACTCAACAAACATGCATTCATTAGCAACGAACGTAAAAACGAACATACAACTAAATTATATAAGCTTCCCTTACCTCTAAGCGTGACCGAACGTTCAACAATGCACCTCTAAGCGTGACCGAACGTTCAACAATGCAAAAATATATCTGCTCACTACTGAAATCTTAGAGTTCGACGATCACCCCTTACAAACTAAACCAAACAGGAAAAACAGAAATACTCATAACAAAGTGACCTATTCATGCAACCAAGAATCTGGGTTCGCATGTGTAAGAAGAACGAACGTTCTAAAGAGAAAGTGACTTACCAGTTTCAGAACCAAAAACTGATCGGTTCAACTGGAAGCTCTTGACGCCGGGAGTGCTCCAACGGTGCCTGAGTGGTGATCGAAGAAGAGAAAGTGAGTGTTTTATAGAGAGAAGGAAAAGCTTTTAGAGAGAAGGAGGAGAAAAATGAAGTTTCAGAGTTTGGAAGAGAGGTTCCATGCAGAGAAAGGCATGAGTTTTGAAAAAGTAAACTTTGCTGCCATCGTCAAGGACGAACGGCCACTTCGCTGCCCACACCTGTCTCCCACTTTCTGATTTTCAGATTTTCTTCGCTTGACACCTGGCGTCCGCTCAAAGTGGTTTTGGGTGCGTTTTTAATGAGGTCTTACAATAATAAATGAAAATGAATTTAAATATATGTCACTTTATTTTTACATGAAAAAATTTATAAAAATAAAATAAAAGTAAAACTGTTGACAGGTAGAGCCACACCAGCGTGTCAAAGTTTGTCAAATAATAAGTTTCCTATTATTTATGATTACCTCTTTTTTGTGCTTACAGCATGTTTCTTCAACTTCTATATTAATTGCTATAAAAGGGTATCCCCAGTGAGCAAAATTCTCATCCACTACAACCGGCAAACTACCATTTGCATTAGATATAGCAACTTTGAGCACTAGAAATTTTCAAACTCTCTACTGATCTTTTTTCCTGCAGAAATTTTTCTTGATGGCAGAGGAAATACAAGTGAAGAAAGAAGATGAACTTACTCTCTCCCTCCCAAGAGAGAGGGGTTTGGCATCCTCAAATATGTATCTATTTCAAGAATTTTGGTGCCCATCAATTATTATGAAAGAGGTAAACATTTTTCAGAAGCAGTTTCAAGCAAAAGATAGTGATATTATTGTTGCTAGTTTTCCAAAATCAGGTACTACATGGTTGAAAGCCATTGCTTTTGCCATTGTAAATCGCCAATGCTTCTCCATTGATAACCATCCATTGCTTACTTCCAATCCTCATCAACTTGTGCCTTTCATTACATTCATGCATCCTGCTGATAGTCATTTTCCAACAACTGAGCCAAGGCTTTTTGGAACTCACATTCCATTCCCTTCGTTGTCTAAGTCAATCATAGAGTCTAATTGTAAGATAATATATATTTGTAGGAACCCTTTTGACACTTTTATTTCAGCCTGGAATTACTTTAATAAAATAAAGCAACATTCTTTATCTGTACTAACAATGGAGGAAGCTTTTGAAATGTATTGCAATGGGATAATTGAGTTTGGTCCATGGTGGAGTCATATGTTAGGTTACTGGAAGGAGAGCATAGTTAGACCTAACAAAATTCTGATATTAAAATATGAAGATCTTAAAGAGAATGTCAACTTGTATGTGAAAAGAGTTGCAGAGTTTCTGGATTTTCCTTTCACTCAAGAAGAAGAAAGCAATGGAGTGATCGAAAGCATAATCAGGTTATGTAGTTTTGAGAAGATGAAGGATTTGGAAGTTAATAAATCTGGAATCTCGTGCAAAATCTTTGAGAATAAGCACTTCTTTCGAAAAGCAGAAATAGGAGACTGGGTAAATTATTTTTCTCCTTCAATGACAGAAAAACTATCCAAAATCATGGAAGAAAAATTAAGTGGATCTGGTTTATCATTTGAAATAATGCATTCTTGAAATTTCAAAGCAGTAAGCGACTACTACAAATAAATAGCTATATGTATCGTGTGGCAGAAATGTGACATGTTTTGCTCTTGTTCCAGAATCACTTGTATGAAAAAGCTGTGTTGAATTTGTTAGAAGGATTCAGAAACTTATCTAGATCCGTAAAATATTTCTTAGATATGATTGTTATTTTCCTGCTCTCTTACTTTCTTTAACGTGTTCTTCTGTCAATTTTCTTATTTTTGTTTAGAACTAGTTTTAAATCTGTATGTACACACACGGGTTGATACTTGTTCGTGTTTACTTAAAGAGATTTAGAGACTCATGAAATAAATAATAAATATTTTTATGTCAATAATTTGATAGTGAATAAAATAAATATAAAAAATATTTTAGAAAGTCAATATGTAAAAATATAAAAAGTAAATTTTGTAAAAATATAAATGATAAAACATGTGTAAAAATATAGGGTAGACTCTCTAAAAATATAAAAGATATATAAAAATTTGTAGAGGAGACTCGTTAAAAATACAAATGAATTTATGACGAAATTGATCTAAAGTGTATTGCTAGACTTATCTAATCAGTGCATTAACAAACTCGTTTAATATGTATTGTTAGACTCATCCAATAAGTATATGAACACACTCATTATTGTTAAACTCTTCTAATTAGTACATGAACAAACTTATCTAATTCATATTGCAAAACTTGTCTAATTAAATAATTAATAGAGTTGTCTAATGTGTATTATTATAGTTATCTAATATATGTATGAACATACTGGTCTAAAAATATAATTAATGTATAAAAAAAACTTATTTAATGTGTATTAATACACTAGTAAATAAACATTTTTTTAACTCGCACATTACGCTTTTGTTTCAAAACACCGAAGCGTGTAACACCTAGAAACCGGCATTACACTGACTAATTTTTTCCGTAAAACACATAAGTAAAATTTAAAATTTTTAATCTCCAACTACATCGAAAACATAGTACATTATTTATTACAAACCGATTATTCCGAAAATAAAATGTTCAAATAGTCGGGATCGAATAAAATATTAAAAATACAATCCCAGGTCCTCTATCCCATCTCTCCTTCATCCTTTATGCATGTTCAGAAGCATCAACCATCACATCTGTAATAACATCTGCTCCCGTATAACATCATGCATTATACGATCATCGCATTTACATACACAATCAAGCAAGGGTGAGCTAACGAAAATACAATAAACATACATCATAAATATACTCATACCTCGAGTATACTCCACACCCAACATACCACAACATACTACCATCCACTTCTTAACTAGATCAAACTACATACACAGGTATGAATTATACTTCAACCACATTGCATACACCAATATGCATCAAAATATCAAATCAGAATGCATACACCGATATGCATTACAAAATAAATCAGACTACATCCACCAATATGTATCACATATCAATCAAAATACATACACCAATATGTATTAGTGTCACTCCCATCACTCTTTTCAGAGCTTCCCCGGGCAATTACACATTACCCCAATGTGTAGTGTTGCTTCCCATCACTCTATAAGGAGATTCCCCAGGCAAGTACACAATGTCACCCCCCATCACTCTGATCAAGAGCTTCCCTGGACAAGTGCAAGTATACCCCTCATCACTCACCTAAAAAGATTACCCGGGCCAGCACGCACAACGCCAATTAATTTGTAACGAGCTTCACCGGACTAGTACCCCATGTCACCCCCATCACTCTTACATAAATGCAAGAGATTCCCCGAGCGGTTACACACATCACCTGTGTGTAGGGTTGCTTCCCATCACTCTCTTAGAGCTTTCCCGGGCCAATAACCGTAATGCTTACTATCCATCACTCGTTCAATGACACCATCCAGCCAAAATACAGATATCCAATAATCCTCACAATACCAATCCAACCGTACCATAACAAACATATCATATCATCATCACATAATCATCACAATACCAATCATAAACAATTCAAGTTCTTCATACGTCATGAAACTCATAATCAATTCATATCCAACTGTGATTTCAACAAGACTTAACCATCCAAACCTCATTCTCATAATATTTTACAATCTCACATAGATCATACAAAATTTCTACATTCAATAGATGTATCAAACAGTTCAATATAGTTTATATGCAACACATTTTCATTGTATCCTTTTAATACCAATATTTAGGTAACTCAAACAACTTGGGGACTGTTACATTGTTGGTTAAAACAACTGGTATCGTCAAGTCGCGCAGCAGAATAAAATAGCGGAAAGCGTGTTACGGTCAAAAGTCAAGTTAAAATAGTTGGTTTCAAAAATTGATTTTCTTAGTGAACTTTTATCGAACAGTTGATATGCTAAAAGTTTAAAGAGTATAGAGTTCAAGAAAATCAACATAGAAAATTTATCCTGGTTCAAATCAAAAGATTCTATATCCAGTCGTTAATCACTATGAATAATGATTAACCTTTTTCACTAAAATAATGTTTGTACAGATTACAAGATATGAAGTAAAAATTAAGAAACGATAACACCTTTCGTTCGACAAATGAACGGAATAACCTTCCTTCGACAAATGAACCAGAAGAGACAACTCAGCCAACTTGAAGAGAACCACTCTGACCTTTGACACACAAAGCGCGAACTTCTCCTTTTCACAAGACTTGGCAAGAGCACACTATCACTTTGAGAACTTACTCAGACAAATTGTATTCTCAAAATGGCATAGATTCTCTTTTCACTCACAGAGAGCTTCCCTTAGGCACACAGCTCTAATACTTTCAAAATGAAAATTTACTTCCTAAGAGCGATGGAAAACATTATTTATAACCCAAGGTTCAGAAAATGAAAAGATAGCTCCCAACTGCCAAATATAACTATTATCATAAGTGATAATCGAATATTTGTGTCCGTTATGGGGTTTTCAAAAAGTGATAATCGATTATCCTGAATGATAATTGATTATTTGTGTGACTTGGGCAATACTAACTTAGATTGAAATAATCGATTATTCTAAGCAATAATCGATTATTTGCGCAAGGAACTCTTTTCCAAACAGGCTCGTAATAATCGATTATTATACCAAATAATCGATTATCTGCCCAAAGACTCTCTAAACAGAAAAACTTCAAAAAGTTCTTACATCAACAAAGTAATTCCTATACAATTAATTCTACAAAATGTTTTTAAATAAATACAACAAAAGTCTTCACATTCTTTATCTTGTAGCATCATCAAAATCATAATATCTTCAAGACAGCAATGCTCCTCATTAGTAACAACCAACAGCTCCGGAAGGGTCTTAACCCCCCCCCCCAAAACGACCTAGAAAATGTCCAAAACGGACATTCGAAACCCCAAAAACTCTCAAAAACAAATTTTGCAACGTGCAAGTGCATGTAGTGGCCTTGAAGCGCGACCAGGGGGCGCTGGAGCGTGACCTGCACACGATCAATTCGTGCTGGAGCGTGACTAGGGGGCGCTAGAGCCCTATATCAGTTGACAACAAGTGCAGATTTGGCTTTTGATGCACTTGAGACTTATTCTAATGATCAAAGGGGCTTCCTAAATATTAGAATTGATGAGAAAACATATTTATAACTGGAAGTAAACATCCAGTGATCATTAAACCCGAAGCTTGGTATATCAAACCATTTTTTACACTCCTAAAACACCTAAACTCAAATTTACACCTTATACTCTTGTTTTTTGCAAACTAACCACTTGAACAAGTTCTAATTGGCTCAATAACATATTACAAATCAGCACCTATAGCCCATATCATCTAATTCAAAATATCACTTGTTAAAACCCCTAAAAATAGCCCAAAATCAATCCAAATTCAACATATCAACTACCAAAGAACCTAACTTCAGTTTTCTACCATTTTCAATGTTCAACCCAGTCTTGAATCACTCAACATCAAGATTAAAATGTCTGGTTTATATTAGATTTACATTTATTAGGTTTTCACCTATCAATACCCCTAAAATACCTCTGAATCCACATGGCAAACACACTATAACAACTACCAATTCATCCTTCACCACATATTAGTTAACTTCCATCATAAACAAGTCACTAAACATCTAATCAATTGATACTCATTACAGATTCTCACTTAAAACCAATACTTCATTAAGTCAATTCTTAAACCCCCATAACTTTTATCTCAAAAATCAACTCAAAACACCATCAAAACACTACCATTCCACTTTATATTGGGTTTCAACAAATTATTCATTCACACCACACAATTCTTTCCATAATCATCAATTTATCCATTCAAATTTCATCAATCATCCAAAACAAACCATTTTCGCACTTGATGAAAAAGTGAGGTAAACTATCATGTTGTCCATCTCATTTCACATCCAAATCCACCAAAAACTTCATATACATATAGATCAACATGCTAGAACGAAAATTCACCATAAATCTAACATATATTCAACAATTTTTATCATAAAGTTCATACCAAAATTTCATAGATCAAAACCATGGTAACAACCCACTTGAATCATTTTCTTGAAATCATACCACCCATTTAACCAAAATCAATAAGTACTCGAATCGAAGCTCTTCGAGTCTACTTTCTAATGGAAAAAGAATCAACCCAAAATCTTAAATGTACAAAAAGTTATAAGTAAAATACTAAACCATGTCAAAGTTTACAACACTATATTTTACACTATAACTTGAAATTTTTACAACTTGGTAAAATTTGAATTTACAAGGGTCTTACAAAGCGTATAAAAATGCGGTGACAACTTCGTAATTCTGATGACACATATGCATCGATTGAGTGTGAACTGATGCTGAAGGAGGTATATTATCTCAGTTTTTTGACCAACCGAGGCAAAAAACCCTGCTGACCCAATGCAAATCAGACTTTTCACCTGACAACTTTTTTGAAAAAGGCTTATTGTCTCGGTTCTCTAACAAACCGAGAAAAAAAAAACCTGACAACTTTTTCGAAATAGGCCTATTGCCTCGGTTCTCTAACCAACCGAGGAAAAAAACCTTAACAGCTTTTTTGAAATAGGCCTACTACTTCGATTCTTTGACCAACTGAGCTAGTATGTCTTACCAGAAACTCACAACCTCTGATTCTAAACGTTTCAAATCAACTTTGCCAACCTTTATGCCTCGGTTTAACCGTAAATGAATTCAGTGCGATCTGATGCTGAAGGGGGTATATTGTCTCAGTTTTTTGACCAACCGAGCAAAAAACTTTGCTCACCCAATGCAAATCAGACTTTTCACTTGACAGCTTTTTTGGTAAAGGTTTATTGCCTTAGTTCTGCCTCCACCACTGGTCGTCGCCTCTACCTCCATAACTGGCCGCCAGAACTACCTCAATCACTGGCCGCCATTGTAAAAAAATTTAACCTATTTTTCCTTCTTCTTCCTCACGCAACCATTCTCTCTCTCAGGTGAAGTTGTTGATTCATGTCCTCCATTTCTCTAGCACGAAGTTCCTAGTGTGGTCTCCATTACTCTCGCGTTAACTACGTTCTTTGTTGTTGTCATTAACCATTCTCCATCATCATCGTCTGTTCGTCGCCACATTCAGCCATTTGTCGTCACCTTCGACCGTTCATCCGCTGCCTTCGATCATTCATCGCCGCCTTCGACCGTTTTGTTGCCCGCCGATTGTCCCAGATAAAAAGAGGAAAAAATGATTTTTAAAAGTCAAAAGTCCCCATTTTCTAAAAAAAACTATATATATAAAAATAAGGGGATCTATCACCTCGGTTCGAAACCAACTAAGGCAAAAGAACCCCATATACTACCTCGGTTCAAAAAACATTTGCCTCGCGTGTATATATAGCTTGATTCACGAACTGCTTCGTATAGACAAAAATAATCGGTGTCGTTTTCCTTTACTACACAAGTGATAGACTCATCTAATCAATGTATGAATTGAATCTCTAACATTTTTTATTATATTCGTCTATCAGTATAAGGAGAAACTTATCTTATGTGTATTGTTAGACTTGTATAATGTTTTTAGCTAAACTAAATGATGGACGGGCGCCCGAGGAGATGACGATAGAAGTTGTGTGAGCATGATTTGGACTCCTCGAGCCTTCCTCGATGAGAGAATGACGCAACGGAATGATTGAGAACACGATAAGGACGCAGGAATCTAAGAACTCAAGAAAATAGGGTTTGTTCAGTAGAAAATCCTAGAAACACAAAGAACCATAATTTGGACCGAAGGAACCCTAGAAAAGGAGGAAAACACAAGTTGGACCTATTAAACGGTTCAAAAGCTAGATTGAACAGTGGATAACGAAGAACAAACAGTGAAAAGGCTTTTAATTGGAAGAAAAATGGATTTAATCGGTTAATAACTAAGGGCAAAGGATGAAAACCCTAGAGAAGGCCATAGATCGAAGAACTGTTCGATGAAGATGAGGTTCTATGGCTGAAAAGGCTGAAGCAAGGAAGAAAACGAGGTAGAATGTGGAATCTGTGATGAACTGGTGGATAGGAGCTCTTGAGAGCGTGAATGGAAAGAGGTTTACGAAGATGCTCTCGCAAGAGAGAAAATGTGGTAAAATGAAAAGGTGTACCTCTGATGCGTATGAGGAAAAATGATGTGGCGAGGCACGGGAAGCTGACGCGAGAAGGGAAGATGTGGCTTCTAACGAGTGGCTGACGCGTGCAAGCTAATGGGGATATGGAAGCAGCGTCGGGGTTAGAGAAAGCATAAAGGAAAAGGAAGAAATGAAAGAACGAAGGTAGTGTGCAAGGAAGGTGGCTAGAGGGAGTCTTTGGACTCTCTAGCATGTGACTTTCAAGAGAGAATAGTTTCTGATTCAGAAAACTCAATTCTCATTATTCTCATCCATTATAAAGAGAGGAGCTGGGTATTTATAGTAACCCATGCTTGATAGCTGACGGCTTGAGCTGAATCTGGAGACGACGTGAAATTTGGATTTGATCGAGATGAAGACCGGGAAGCAGCGGAAGAAACAGATGTAGTCAAGAACCCTAGTATTTGGAGTCGAAGATGAACAGCGAGGAACAAACCAGAGATTCGAGGTTTGTTCGGTTGAAAACCTAGGGTTTGAAGCGGAAGCAGATTTGAATGGTGGAGAGGTGATTTTAATCGGCGAGAAAGGTGAGGTTCTACGATGACAATGTGGTTCGTGGTGGAAGAGCTCTCTCTCGAGAGTGAAGTAGATGAAGATTCGCGAAATGAAGATGTAGTGTTGTGCTGATGGAAACTCGCGAGGAATAAGCTCGCGTGGCAGCGATGGAGTAGTCAATCCATGCGGTTGGTGCAGAGTGGAGAAACCAATGGTTACGTGGAGGTAAGAGAGTTCTGGAGTGTAAATGGAAAGTGAAAGATGAAGTGTGAATGGAAAGTGGCTAGAGGAGATCCTTTGGGATTCTCTAGCTTTGACTTTCAAGGGAATTAATTTCTGGAGTTCTCTCTACAGAAAGTTTAATTCATTATTCTCAAAAGTGTCTTACAAGAGGTGGTGGCATGTCTATATATAGGACTAAAAGTCCCTCCTATCTAGCACATGCCTAACACCTTTTACACATATTTTTAATAAAAGTAAAAGAAATACTACACTAAACTAATTGGGCTTGGGCCCAAGTCATCATCCCCTCCCCCTTGGAAAGGATTTGTCCTCAAATCTGATGGTGCTTTTGAAGACTTATTTTTGTAGCTTCATAAGGGTTCCTCCTGGGTCAAATATCCATCTGCAATAAGCATCAAACATATCTCTAATTAGTTTTCTTTGACCCAATAAGATATATAAAAGAATATGTGTAGAAGAAGGTTTCCAAATTTTGAAATTTTTAATTTTAATATAACAAAGAAACCTTTCTTCATTTGAAATTTTATTTGTATCTTGAGTTATTGGTAACCATAAAGGTACCCATAACCCAAGTTGGAACTTTGCATGTGTTGAAAGTGATAACATTTTTAAAGATGGAGTGGCCAATTCTTTGAAAGAAAAGTGAAATTTGGAAAATTCAAATATAAATGGAGAAAAGTGAGAGAATAGAAAACCTCCCCTTAAGAATCTAGCTTCTAGGGTAGGAGGAGATGTTGCCTTTAGTTGCCTTTTCTTTTCTTCCATTTCTATTCTTTCAACTTCTTCCTTTTCTCTTCTTTGTGCTTCTTTTCTCTCTTTCTCTCTTCTTTCCTCTTCTTCTCTTCTTTCTCTTTCTTCCTCTTTTCTTCTCTTGTTTTCTTCTTCTTCTCTTTTCTCTTGCTCTCTTCTTTTCTCTCTTCTCTCTCTTTCTTCCTCTTCTCTTCTATTTCGTTCTTCCTCTTCTTTTCTTTTTCGTTCTTTCTCTTCTTTTCTTTCCTTTTCTCTTCTCTCTTTTTCTCTTTTCTCTCTTACTTCTTGCTTTTGTTTCTCTCTTTTTAATCTCTCAATTCTATATTTGCTTGTCTCTTCCCATAGCCTCTTAAGTTTTTCTAGAAACTCACTTTCCCTATGGGAGAACCCACTTAAATTTTGAATGAATGACTCACCTTCTCTAATAAGCTCTCTCATAAGTTCTAAGTTTCTTTCAACTTCTCGAGACACAAACTTTCTTCTCATACAAGCTTTCAATTCATTCCAATCATGAATGGGATATTGTCTACCTATTTCAACATGATATTGCCTATCATCCCACCACTCTCTTGCATGCTTTTTAAAACTAGAAGTGCACAGACTAAGAATATAAGATTCATTATCTCTAGAATAGAAGGATTCATATTTACTTTTTCTCACCATGAATGAATGCATGTCATTAATTTCCTTTTCCCAAGCTAGATATGTTAATGCACCAATATCATCACCAAAGAATGGAATATTTTCACTAGCTTGTTTATACAAATCATCTTCAATCCTATCAAATTCATACGATGAACAAGACTTCCTTCTAGCTTTATCATGTTCTCTTTTGATGCCTTTGTAACTAAGTTGCTTATCAAAATTAAAATTCCTAGAATACCTATATGAACTAGAATACGACATCTTTTGTTCTTAAAAGTTCTTTTAATCAAAAGGGTTTATAGGTTTCACACTTGACAAATCCCAGGTAAGAGAGGTGAGCCTAAAGAGGCTACTTAAATACCAAGTCTTTGCCTTGCCAGAATTGCCTTATGCTACTGACTAAATACCCTTTAAAGTAAAATTACTTTTAGAAACAAAGTACATAGACTCACAAACAAACATAGACTTTCGGACTCTAATGACACCTAAATGTAAGACGCCAAAAATTTAAACACAAGAAAAGTTTTGCCAAGATTTGAAAGAACACCAAGGACTCTTCTAAGACACTTGGACTTTGAATGGCCTTTTACAATGAAATTAAGAAAACTAACAATAGAGCCTATTACACATCAAAATGAAGAAACAATTAAAAAAAAAACAAATAACAGCTATGCTTCAATCCTGGTCCTGATTCAAATCCGCATGAAGAATCTAGTGCTCCACTTTTTGGTTGCTTCTGGACAACGTTGGAGTCTCCTAGCTCTTGGGTTCAACTCTACAATCATAAATGTACAAAGCTGGATCAGAGAGCTGTTAACGAACATATTGGAAGAGGGAAGTTACACTTAAATGAGCCTTCCCTTTCTTGGGTTTGTACACTTGATGCAGAGATAGGTTTCTATGGATTGTCCATTACAATGTGTTGCACACAGAAAACCTGCACAGATATTCAAACCAACATCAACAATTCACACATTACAAGTAATTACAAATCATGACAAGAACAGTTCAATCAAAACAGAAGCCATTTAAGGTAAAAGAAACTCCCTTCAGTTCAAAGCTTCCACATGAAGTGCTTAGGTTGCTGTTTTCTCAGTAAACATCTGCTCAAACTAAACTCTCAAACATCAACTTTGCACACATAAATCTAAACAAAATCCAGCAACAAAATCCAGCAAGTGCAAATGGACAGTGAACTAGATTTAGATTGGATGTAATTCAATGCAGAAACTAACCACCTAATTAATTCAGTCACCAAGTCAGAACTGGAATTTAGGTGCTTTAATCACTTCTTAAAACTGGATGATACATTGGCAATTAAAAACAGATTGATGCACAACTGATTATGACAAGAGTAGCCTTTTCAGAAAAATCAGTGAATTACACAGGGCAGAAACAATGGACCAAACTAGTCAAGAACAATGTCCTAAACTAATTCAGAAATCAGTGGACCATGCTAATCAAATAAATGGACAAAGAGTAATGTAAGGCAAAATCAGAAATTGGCAGTTTTAAAACAATATTGTTGCACTTCCAGACATGCTCATAAAAACAATCAGCACATTATTTGCAAACCCTATGCATCTACCATGTTCCCATAGGTCTTATCAAATCAGAATCTGCATTCAACATGCCCAATTAAACCATGAAATCAACAATTCATTTTCAAAACAGTGAGTATATCAATGAATTCAACAGGTAATGTTTGAAACTAAAATGAATGCAATGACAATTTACACATTCACAAGTACAAATAGCATCACCAGGAAATCAATAATCAATGAAAGCAACAGTAATTTTAGTTGCAGTTGCAAAAAATCACAACTGCTCCACTCTAATTACTCAAACTTCTTTTCCTGCACAATGAACATAGTCAACAAATGGTTAATTGAAACTGAACTCTCTTGCAAATGCCAAGGAATTTTAGGCTAAATTAGCCTTACTAAGCTCACAGCACTGAGGTTTCTCTTTAAAAATTTAAACACTCAAATGAAAAGTTTAAAAGAGAAATTTTCAGTCTAGGCCAGAGAATCCTGTGGATCACCACCACCTAATATGCTACCATTCACACTTACCTTCTTTCAAATCCCAAAAACCAGGATGGAATCAAATTTCTCAATCATGAAAATTGGCTAGGCTAAACAAGGTAAAGTGAAGGACAAAACAAATCACAAGGTAATGGAATGACAAAAACAGCAGAGCAACTGACTTGAAATCAGATTAATAAAGCAAAGAAAAGATCCAATTATGATTCAGCAGAACATGATTAACATGTGATAGACAAAACGAGATAACCAACAAATGACAAGCAAGAAACAAAGCTTTTGATCAAAGTGAGCACTCAAATGGAACTTAATGAATAAAGCTAGATCATATTTTTAAAGCAAGAAAAGACAAACAAGAAGCTGCTGGACTGCCAAAGATAAACCTAGGTCTAATTTCCAAAGTCTGATTCTGTGTTTTAGTTTTTAAAATATGGATTGCACAGGCCTATTTGGCTTTCCAGAACTTTTTCTTGATCTTTTGAAGAATATTTTTAGGCTATAGATAATGTGACCATTCCTTTTGCTACAATCCAATTACAACGCTCAAAACCAGAATCAGAATTATACATCTGTTGCAGCAACTTGTGAGTGAAACATGTCAAAAATGTGGTGGTTTAAAGCATGAAAATATGTATGGAAGCTAGAACTCATATTATTTTTGCATCAGTAAGTTTAATGCATACTTCAAATTGGTTTAAATAGCTTAATGATGCAGAAACAAATTACTTCCTGACTTTGATGTTCCAGCCCCCCCACATTCCTTCAAAACAAGCAAATCAACTCACCAAAATTTGACTCAATGATTCAAAAAGCTTTTTTCACAGTTTTCTGGACACAAGAAATTCTTGAACAAAACACTAGAAAATTAATGCAAGATGTCCAGCAATGATCTAAATGCCAAACATATTTAAAAACCATAAAATGGACTCAAGCAAAGATAATGCAGATCGGCCAACTGCAATTTGAACTCTGCTGGAGTTTTCTCGGTGCAACCAAGCATTGCCTAAGCAAGTCATTACTTACATGGTATGCACATGGTACTTGCTCAAATGTCTCACAGAGTTCAACTCTCGTACACTTGCAAATCAACACAAAGGCAATTATAATACTGCAAAAAAATGAAGGTTGAATCTGATGTCATCCATCATGCACTCGAGCTCCAAGTGAGTTTGTCATAGCTCATATGGACTGCAGATAAGGAACATTCAATCAGATTGTTCAGCTCAATCAAAACACGGTTTCAACCCAGAATTTATGACAAATAAGCAACTGAATATGACTTTGACAAAAACATAATATGATGCTCAAATAAAATGACTCAAACAAAATTTTGGACCGATTAAGATGAGGAAAAGACTCAAAGTAAAGCTGGCACACACAAATTGACTCAACCAGAACCTACTGTAAGCAGGAATTGATGTACAGAAACCAAACAATAAACAAGACAAAGTAAAATACTCAAGACATTGCACGAATGATAATCACAACACGGAAAATTTGAAAAAAACCAAACGCAGAGATTGAATCTCAAGAATAGAGAACAGATCGAGACAGAAAATTTGAGAATCGACGAAGAGTAACTCAGATCAGAGAGAAACGAGATACTTAGCTCAAGCGGACGCGCCTAACCTAGGCTCTGAATACCACATGATAGCTGACGGCTTGAGCTGAATCCGGAGACGACGTGAAATCTGGATTTGATCGAGATGAAGACCGGGAAGCAGCGGAAGAAACAGATGTAGTCAAGAACCTAGTATTTGGAGTCGAAGATGAACAGCGAGGAACAAACCAGAGATTCGAGGTTTGTTCGGTTGAAAACCTAGGGTTTGAAGCGGAAGCAGATTTGAATGGTGAAGAGGTGATTTTAATCGGCGAGAAAGGTGAGGTTCTACGATGACAGTGTGGTTCGTGGTGGAAGAGCTCTCTCTCAAGAGTGAAGTAGATGAAGATTCGCGAAATGAAGATGTAGTGTTGTGCTGATGGAAACTCGCGAGGAATAAGCTCGCATGGCAGCGATGGAGTAGTCAATCCACGCGGTTGGTGCAGAGTGGAGAAACCAATGGTTACGTGGAGGTAAGAGAGTTCTGGAGTGTAAATGGAAAATGAAAGATGAAGTGTGAATGGAAAGTGGCTAGAGGAGATCCTTTGGGATTCTCTAGCTTTGACTTTCAAGGGAATTAATTTCTGGAGTTCTCTCTACAGAAAGTTTAATTCATTATTATCAAAAGTGTCTTACAAGAGGTGGTGGCATGTCTATATATAGGACTAAAAGTCCCTCCTATCTAGCACATGCCTAACACCTTTTACACATGTTTTTAATAAAAGTAAAAGAAATACTACACTAAACTAATTGGGCTTGGGCCCAAGTCATCAATGCTCCTTGCAAGCTGATACACGTATACAATAAAATGTAAAAATACAAAAAGAGAACACTAAAGAAGGTATGTAAGGCAAGATTCCATCACTAACTTAATAAGTGTTTGAATAAAGTTGTATAATGTGTATTGAAATATCTAATAATTAATTGAACAAACATTTCTAATGTGTATTAATAGACATTTAAGTTGTGTATGAAAAATTTTATCTAATGTATATTGCTAGAGTCGTCTAATCAATATATGTAGACTTATCTATTCAATACATTGACAAACTCATTTAATATTTTTTGCTTTACTTTTTCAAATAATGTATTCTTAAACTTATCTAATAATTTTTGTTAAACTCGCCTAATCAATGTATGAAATGAGCTTTCTAATATTTTTTACTATACTCATATAATTAGTGTATGGACAGTCTCGTCTAATGTGTATTGTTAGAGTCATGTAATTTTTTCCTATATTCGTCTAATCAATGTATGGAAATTTTTTTTGATATGTATTACTAGACTCGTTTATTAAATACGTTGACAAACTCATCTGATATGTATTGATGGACTTGTCTAATTAGTATATGGACACACTCATATAATGTGTATTGTTATACTTATCTAAGTGTATATTCAGACTCGTATAATGTGTATTGCAAAATTTTTCTAATCATTAGTGAACAAACTTGTCTAGTCAATGTATAAACATATTTGCCTAGTGTTTCTCAATAGAGTTGTTTAATTAGTGTATGAATAAAGTTTTAATCAATGTATGTTCAAACTCATTTAATGTGTAATGCAAAACTCATTTTGATAGTGAATGGACAAACTCGTCTAATGTAATGTCCTAATTTCTAGGGTGTAACGGGTGTAATGGGTTATTCAATAGAACTAGTAAATTTCAAAACTTTATCATAGCGTGGAAACATATTTTCAAAACCTCAACATTTAAACGTGCATAATTTATTCAAAACATAATAGTTCAAAAACACTTGTCCAATGAAACTAATAAAGGAAATAAAATAACTCCAATTACATTGTCTTAAAGTTCAAACGCAATAACTTTAAATAAAATGCCCAAGTCTATTTCTCGTTATCTCTTGAATCTATCATGCTTTAACAACATCTGCAACATCATCTACTCACATATAACACATTATACGATCATCGTTGATGATATCATTCACGACACACAAACACGTATAGATATATATATGTATATATGTATATATATGTATATATGTATATATATATGTATAGATATATATATATATATATATATATATATATATATATATATATATGTATGTATATATATATATATATATGTATGTATATATATATATATATATATATATATATATATATATATATATATATATATATATATATATATATATATATATATCAACCATAAACCACCCCATATCCAATAGTAATAACAATAAGAGTCATAATCCTCTAACATGACAACTTAATAACAATGAATTATTCAATTCTCGATCCCCAATCCTTGATCTTCGATCCTTGATTCCTTGACCCTCAATGTCATTACTAATGTCTCACACATAGACCATTGGTCTATCCACTCATTAGCACCTATGTTAACTACTTACTATAATCATTATAGTCACACCACTAACATAGCATGACAAGGAGTATCTTCAATACCATGATCATCATAGACACCATCATGACTATTGTAAGACCCTCACTGATTGAATACTTGTTTTAGGGGAAGTTTGTCTGAGTTAAATAAAAGTATCATGTTATTTAGTAAAGAGTGTAGTATGGTGGGGGTAAAAGTTCTCTTGAATATAATTTAATTGATGCGAAAATTAATTAATTTTAAGTCAAAATTTAGAGAAATGTGAAGAAGAATACGAAGAGAGGTGTGAGGACGAATCCAACGGTTAGAAGATTAATGGACTAGAACAAAATTGGGAGAGCGAGGATACGCTTTAAGGAGAAGAAGAATCCAAAGTTAGAGATTAATTTCTAGGTAGTGAATTTATTTTGGGTTGACAGGAAAAAAATCTATGTATAGGGCCGTATGGGAGAGGGAGAGAGACAACAATACTTGTGAGTTTCGAGACTAAGAATGAGTTACAAACATGATATTCTTCAAAGCGAATGAACGAATATTCCAGATATGGAGAGCTATGTTTGTCTTATTTGAAAAGTCTGGTTGAATGTGTAATTTGGGATGTTTGTTTGGTTAGGTTTCTTGTTTGACAAATTTGATAGTCCCTTATTCTAAGTATATTTTCATGTATGAGTTGATGAATATATTATAATCTATTGAGTTATCTCTTTTATCTAGCTGATAAACCATAGTCTAGGTATGTTTAGAACAATAATAAGAAATATTATGTTAAATGGGATTAAAGCATTGAATGAATGTATAGAGGTCTATTGATGATATGATAATTTGTTCAATGTCTTGGTTGACTGATGTTTGACTAATGTTTGAAGATGGCATATTGTGAAGAAAACTGATTAGCTTAAATTTTGGCATTTTTACTAGGTAATATTGATAGATATTGTGGTATGTATTGGTTGGGTTTGGTGGAATCCAGTTGCTATGGGTCTCGAGGAGATGTTAATTGTTAGGACTTGTCTGGATAAATGTTGTGTACCTTCTTATAGAAATTGTGAATATAGTTAGAACTATAAGGAGAACGTGAGTCTGCATGATTGATGACAATGAACATCACCATTACTGTGTTGGTATGTTAAGTATAAAATAATTATAAACAAACTAAACTTGAGTAACTGATAAGTGTGAAAAGAAGTTGTTTTTACACTTATAAATGATCTCAATCTTGTAATTATTCATGTTATTACTCAGTGAAAAGTTGTAATAGGAAGTAAATTGTTATGTAAATTATTGTACAAGAAAGGGTGTATAATTTGGAGTCTGTCCGCTAATTCTCGCAAAGCGCAAGCCAAAATTTGCAAAGCTAGAAAAAGGAAATTCGCATAGCGCACCAGTAGTTGTGCGCTGAGCGAATAACAGCAGTTGAAGTGCAGCAGTTAAAGGACGTGACAGAAAGGCGGAAACGATCTTCTGACACGCGAAAAAAAGAGAAAAATACTGGAGAACTCAAGAGACGATCAGGAGACCTTTCCAGACATTCTGCTAGGATAGGCTAAATTTTATGTCCATTGGATTTGGTTGTATGACGACACATTAATGTAAATTTCCTGTGCAATATATGTTTCTGTTCTTGTTCTTTTCTTGACTTGCTTTTGATTATACGGAAGTATCATTCTCTTTAAAAGTTCTTTTGTACTGGGAAGTATTTTTAGAACCAGAAACGTAAGAAAAGAAACTAAAAGTAACTATGCTAGGAATAGCATCTGTGCTTTTGGTCATTCTCAACATCTGAATTTAATGCAAAATTATCTGATGAATTAATTAAGGAATTAATAATTCAATAGATAATTTTAGAACTTGTTTTAAGGAATTAAACCAAGATACTATTACGTGAATGCTTGAACAGAGAATATATGTTGTCCAGGATTTTACTATAATCTTAGTCAGAGACTAATTCCAATGATCTTTTATCGCATTTTTCAATCTTAATTTTTTTTACGTTGTTAATTTCATGCTAAATTCCGAATTGAAATCACAAATGTTATCAGCAATAATTGATCTTGATAAATAATTTTAATTGAATAACATAACTCAAATTCCCTTGGGAGAACGATACTCTTGACTTAATTAACTGTATTACTTGAACAATTTGGTATACTTGCCAAAAAGTTATCAATAACCTGTTCGGACGTTGGAGTGGCTTTAAGCCGAGATAAGTCTCTTACATGGTGATAGGCCACTGTAATATAATTAAAAGTAGAATTGATATAATCCATGTGTTGGTGAAAAACCATCATCACTATATTGTATTAGAGTAAGTGAATGAAGGTGTTAGAAACTTTGAATGATTGTTTCATTCCTGAAGCATATGAAATAAAATGAACTGTTTAGAGTGAGATAGTATATTTTATTACTTTTGGTTTTGACTATAGATACAAATTGCATATGTCTGATTGAATTATGGTGCATTTGGTACCATTTGAATGGGTAAAAAGGAAATGTATAGGTTACTTGAGTGGAGGTGAACTCGTTAACTTATGCCAACATATAGTGCAGAAAAAGTATGCTCACAAATTTTGTTTCAAGGTATGTTTACCTTAGTTTAGAAATTTAAAATCAAATTTGAATAGAAAATAATATTGAAACTAGGTGATGAATGTTAAATCTGGAACTTATTATAGCTATAATAGGATGATAAAGATTAATGAATTAAATGTTGGTTGCTAATAGTTATACATTGGCCTGGTAATTTACGAAATTTTGGCTGAAAAGTAATGTTCCATTGTACTAGACCTAAGTGTAGGGATGGCAACAAAACTCGTATCTGCGGGTATCCGCGGGCAAAATCCGTAGCAAGTATTTAGTATTCGCGGGCAAGAGGTACCTGCGGGTAGCGGGTAATTTATACCCGCTCGTTAACGGGTCGGGTTCGGATATGACACCATCGGTACCCGCAGGTATCCGTTACCCGTTTAAAAAACGAAATTCCAATTTACCCATTACTTTTTTATGAAATTAGAAAATAAATTAAAATATTTTAATTTTGCCTCTATTACGGTGCCCAAAGGTCTCCCATCTTCTTCTTTCTTCTTCTCTCTCAAACTTCCTTCCCTTCTTTTTTCTTCTTCTCTCTCAAACTTCCTTTCCCTTCTTCTTTTCGCCACCTACCAACAACAAGAATACCATCCGCAAGTACCTCACATTGTTGTTGTCGTAGCGTTTGCAACTTCCTCTTCCACCATTCAAGGCTCCACCTGCGGCCAGTGGTGGAGCCAGCCAATAGCGGGCAGAGCTTGAGATACTATACCGCATCGGGAGTGGTCGACAACATGAGGAGACGGCAACGAGAGGCCGATCTGAGATCCTTTAGTGCAGATTTGAGATCCTTTAGTGCAGATTTGATATGCTTTGGTGTAGATCTGAGATCTCTAAGTGGAGATCTGAGATTTTTTTTGTGCAAATCTGAAATGTTTTGGTGTAGATCTGAGTTTTGAAGTGAAGAGTTAGGGTTTATAAGTTTTGAAAAAGAAAGGAAAATAGAGTTTGGATCAGAATTTGGTCTTGGATAATAATACACACTGTTAACGGGTATCTAACGGATATCCACGGGTTAAAAAAAATCTGCGGATTTTTTTTATATGGGTACCCGACGAATAGCAAGGTGGGTAACGGATACACTTTTTTCATGCGGGTCGGGTTCGGATATCGCACTATCTGTGTCCGACCCGACCCGTTGTCATCCCTAACTAAGTACTTGTTATATTTACTACTTCGGCACGTTAATCTAAGAAACTTTTGCCTGAACATGACGTTTCAATAGGATATGTTATATTACTTTAAATTATTTACTTTATATTATTATATTACTTTAGATTATTATATTACTTTAAATGTTAACAGTTATGGTAGTAATATGTATGTAATTTTTAGTGTATAAAATTAAGGGAGTGAGATTGACGTTGTTAGATTAATGTATTAGTTTTCACGGGATTAGTAGAGTTTGGCTATAAAGTTAAAATATGAATAAATAGGCATTGTATTTATAGAAAATATTTTTAAGAAAGTATGTCTTTAAATGTGAATGTATGATGCATATTAGAAGTGATATTTTGTTATAAAGTATTATAGAAATTCTTAGTATGAGTGGATGTGAGGTAAAACTAGACAAACCAATGTGATATAGTTATAGATGTTGTTAAGACCCAGTGTGATTTAGTATATCTAAACACTCGTGATTAACATTTCTTTCTTCTTTGTGTGATGAAAGAACACTCTTCAGATTGTATGAAGTAGCAAGAGTAGGTCTGAGTACTTTATTCTCCAGCTTGTGTGACAATAAATGGTTTTTGCCCCTATATATCAATTATGAGGTTGAGTACAATATTCGGTGAATTACACCGAAATTTTTACTCGTTAGGCTTGAGAAAGCAAGGGGAATTGGTTTTAGCTTAGTGCGAATGGACTACTCAATCATTCTATTCGGACAATGTAACCTTAGTTATCTTAAAAGTGTAGAGAAGTAAGGAAAGGAGAAAGGTTTAATTGCTTGTTTTGTCTCCAGTTTGGCTGTAACGTGTCAAGTTAGTCCACAATTTTAAGAAAGTTTCAATTACGTCCAAACTTGGTTTAAAAGTGTCAATTTCGTTCAAACGTAGTAAAATTTGCATCAATCAAGTCCCTTCCGTTAATTCTACAGAAACGGACGTTAATTTTTTTCTCTCTCCTCTGCTCCTCTGCTCTGTTTCTCGGCGCAACAGCAGACCCTCTCTTTCTTTTGAATATTTGCATACACTAAAATTTATTTTAATATTTGAATTTAAATGAATAGTTTAGATTAAGAGATACATATAATGTAATTGTTATATATAAAGAGGTTAATTAAAATAGGAAGATAATCAAATGGTTCACATTTCTGGAATGGAAGAGTCTCCATTTAGTGTCAAAAGAGAAGGATTCACTCCATAAAAGAAAAGTTTTATTAACAAACTATTTAATTACTAGTTAAAACTGAACTTGATTATTATAAAACAATAATTTTTTAGTTAAACTGTATTTATAAATTATAATAGAAACATGTTTTAAATAGTTTGGAGAGTTATGTATAGACCAATTAAATTAAAAATTATAATTGTAGAAATATCATTTACCTTCTTTAAAATGATGTTAAAGAAGATTTTAATATTATGTGTGACATTTATATGTCCTCTAGATTTAGAGTTCACATTCGTCTCAACTATAATTTTAATAAAAATAAAATTAATCTACCTGATATATTTTGTAAACAACACATTTCTCTTATTTTATTTAAAGATATAATATTGAATAAAAATATAAAAAGGTAAAAAATAAAGTTTTAAAAATATAAGCGTATGTTTTATATAAATAAAATACGAAAAAATATTTATTAAAACATAAAGAAAGTAATTTTATTAAAATAAAAGATATTGAAAATTATTTAAAAGTTTTTCGTTCTTTCAAACTTTTCATTGAAATGATTATTTGTTTACACCTTTTTATTTTCTTAAAATATTGATTGACCAAATTAGACACTACCATATAGAATATGATAGACAACTTTTAGTGCAAATGCATTATTTTCATCCCTATAACAAAAATTATAACCGTTGCTTCACTTTGTCATTGTGATCACTATAACTATTCATTTAGTGTATGCAAATATTCAAAAGAAAGAGAGGGTCTGCTGTTGTGCAGAGGAGCAGAGGAGAGGAGCAGAGCAACAGAGGAGAGAGAAAAAGAATTAACGTCCGTTTATGTGGATTTAACGGAAGGGACTTGATTGAAGCAAATTTTACTACGTTTGGACGAAATTGACACTTTTAAACCAAGTTTGGACGTAATTGAAACTTTCTTAAAATTGTGGACTAACTTGACATGTTACAGCCAAACTGGGGACAAAACAAGCAATTAAACCAAGGAGAAACCTAAATAATTTATACCATTAAAATCTTTATGCTTCTTTACATTGACATTGTAAGCTCACCCATACCTTTTTATTGTTGTTGTGTGTTTGTTTACTGTGATGATTATATGACATGTGTGTTGTACGAGAGTAGATAGGAATACATATGACTTTGGAGCCGCAAATCGACGAGAGAAGGGATCTACAATGGGAGTTTTTACAAGAATTTTTTTTATGGGAATAAATTTATAAGTTGTAAGAAAAGGTGATGCCTTATATCTCAACCAAGAAGGGGTGAATTGGTTATCCCCTTAAAAATATATCCTTTCAAAAACTTGATGAGTTCTTTCTGTTTCTTGAAATAAGAAAAAACAAGTATGATAAAACAACAATAAAAGAGAAAGGAGAGAAAGATCAACACAACGATATATACTGGTTCGGCCAAGCCTACATCCAGTCTTTCTTCAATAACCTTAGTAAAGGAATTTCACTATAATGATTGAATTACAAGAATATACAGATATACCCAATGTATTTCTCACCACACTAAAAATCACTTATAGTAACAAGATGTGAACACCCTCACAATCTTACTAGTACAGAGAACAATACCAACTCTCTAAACACCTTGAGAGTAATCCAACTCTCAATGAGAACAATCAAAGTTCTCCCCCCGACCTTTGAGATTCTTTGAGTTCTAGGTGCAGAGAAATTATGTGATATGCCTTGTTCATCACAAAACTTCTCAGTTTTCATTTTTAAACTCTCTCCCATGATCACTTCTAATAGCCTTTATTATAAGATCCTTTTCATTTTGAATGATAGAGGAAAATCTCTTAAAAGTTTTAAAGGTATCACTCTTAAATGCAAGAAAGAAAGTGCAAGTGAACCTAGAATAATCATCTATTATGACCAGACCATAAAGATTTCCTCTTATACTTTTGACTCTTGAAGGGCCAAACAGATCCATATGTAATAGTTCAAGTGGTTTAGAAGTAGATATCATCCTTTTGGATTTAAAAGATTATCTACTTTGTTTCCCTTTTTGACAAATGTCACAAAGTCTATCAGATTCAAACTTTATGTCTGGCAACCCTAGTACAAGACCTCTAGATGCGAGTTTATTTAAATTAGGCATGTGAATGTGTGAAAGTCTTTTATGCCACAACCAAGGTTCATCTTCCTCAGACAACAAGCATATCACAAATTTAAAAGAAGTCTTCTTAAAATCAATATAAATTATATTGTTGTATCTCTTTCCAATTAACACAAGTTCATTTGAAGAAGCATGACAAATTAAACAGTGATTTGGTTCCAAAGTAACTTTTAATCCCTTGTGACATAATTGGCTGATGCTAAATAGGTTATGTTTGAATCCATCAACAAGTAAGACATTTTCAATGATATATGAGGAGAGTGTTTGTATTTTACCAATACCAACAATTTTACCCTTATTGTTGTCTCCATATGTGACATGACCACTTATTTTGTATGATAGGTTGTTGAACCTTGTAGGATCTCCAGTCATGTGTTTGGAACATCCGTTGTCAAGATACCATATAGCCTTTCTCTTATATTTTTCTTCATTGTTTCCAGCCTGTGTAGATCTGACCATCATGCTTAAATTTGTTTGTTGTTTAGGGTGCTTGCTTACATCTTTCTTGCCTTCATTTTCTTGTTGCAAATCTTCCTCTCTAGAGTGCTCTTAATTTTCTACAAGATTCAAGTTCGTTCTCCTTTTGCATGTCAAGAACTTTGAGAACCTTTCTACCATCATATATGTTTCTTCATTTTTTGTGCTTTCTGCAGGTTTCAAGATGTTGGTGAATCTTCTCTACATTTGATTTGATCTCCTTGATATTCCTGTCTCGATAGGCTCATAATAATTGTTAATCACAAAATCCCATACATTTTTGCCTATTGAATTTAAGAAACCATTATTCTCATAATTTGAGATATACTAGCCATCAAGAACTTTTAATCGATTACACAGAAAACTTAACCGATTAAAATTCTCCTAGCTTTGGTGTCAATTGTTAGAAAAGGTGATATCTTATATCTCAACCAAGAGGGAGGTGAATTGGCTAGCCCTTTAAAAATAGATCCTTTCAAAAACTTTATGAGTTCTTTGTGTTTCTTGAAATCAATAAAACAAGTATGATGAAAAACCAATAAAAGAGAAAAGAGAGAAAGATTAATACAACGATATATACTAGTTTACCAAGCCTACATTTAGTCTTCCTTCAATAGCCTTAGTTGAAGGGATTCCACTGTAATGACTGAATTACAAGAATACAGAGATATACCCTCTCAATGTACTTCTCACCACACTCAATCACTTATAGTAACAAGATGCAAACACCCTCACAATCTTACCAATACAGAGAACAATACCAGCTCTCTAAACTTCTTAAGAGCAATCTCAACTATCAATGAGAACAATCACAGTTCTCCCCCTGGCACAACCGCACAGGAATACCAGCTCTCTAAACACCTTGAGAGCAATCTCAACTATCAATGAGAACAATCACAGTCCTCCCCCTGGCACAATCGCATAGGAACTCAATCTACTTATTGAAAATGAGGAACCTGATCTTCACAATAGTACACCAACAGTGCATAATAGATCAGAATGCTTCAACTTAGATTTCTTGAAAGAATCTTGATGATAAACCCAAATTTGATCTTTGATTCTTCAAGATTGTTCTTAGACGCTCCTAAACTCAATACTCGATCAACAAGTTAGTTATGAAATTGATAGTTCAAAAAATTGTATTGAAACAACACGCAAGACAGTTATATATAAGATTTTTGAATCTTGACGCACTTTAATAGATTACGCAATTAATGTAATTTGTTAAGCTTTTCTTTCCTCTTTAATAGTTTTACATTTGTTTAAGATTTAACAAATTATACAGCGCATGCAATCGATTAAACAATTCACACAAGATAAAAATAAATTCATATGACCGTTAAAAACAGTTAAGGCTTTAAATAAAATTGATTTTTACATATGAAACATATTTAACCGATTAGAAAACTTATGTAATCAGTTATGTTCAACACTTAAGCAAATTTTCAAATGAATTGTCATTCCAAATAGATCAATGCACTTATCAAGCACATATTGTCATAATAGCATGTTTTAATCGATTATACAACTACTGTAATCAATTACTACATAGTTATTTGTCACTATTAAGCAATTCGTGATATTTGGAGAAATCTAATAAATTATATACAATGTCTAATCGATTATTTCTACCAAAAATGTAATGTGCAATCTATTTAAACTAAAGATTCATTTACAAACAATGAATACATTAATCAAGCATATCAAGCACAAACATAGTAATAATAATTCAGTTGTTAGGCTATTTGTTGTGCAAAAACTATAAAATCATTCTTGTTCATCATTATTTGTCCTTATTTTGAGAGTATATGGACAAGAATATTTTAAATTTATAATAAATTAAGTTCCTTTGAAATTTTCAAACTTTATCTTTGCGAATTCTTGGACTTTGATGTGCTTAAGTGACTTCCGAATTTTGGGACGTTACAACTATCACAGTCATGAAGAACATCATGAGCATCATCATACCATAATCACCATAGTGGAAAGAGTGAGTCTCACTCATATATCCTATCTCACCCGACTGAAGTGCTTCTATAGACTAATATGTAGCTTCCCCTTTAGATATGCTCAATTAGTCCCGCAATCCAGCTAAGGAACATGTAATATTGCTACACAAGGAGAAGGAAGACACCATCATTCCCACCCAAGGAAGGTTCAATACCCGAACAACCCTTCTTATACACACAAGGTAAAAGGAAGCACTTATCCACAGATAAACTGAAATTTACTAAGTCCAACTAGTAGACCTATCATTCCCTTTCATGCTGATCAACCACATATTTAGGTACACTCCAATACTCATTTAGGTTGCAATATGCAGCTTTTGGTAAAAGATTCCCACGGTACAATCATATACTAAAAAGTAATGTAAAATAACTAATAAGAAAAGAAAAATCGAGAATCATGGATTTTATTTCCATTTAGAAACAAAGCGGTATGGTCAAATCTTCACACAAAGTAGTATCTTTCATTTAATTCCTTTATTTTCCCTTGGATGTTCAGTATAACATGGCTAAAAATTTAAACAATTAACATACTCTCACTTTATCTAAGATGTGAAGTTCAATTAATGTTAACATCCAAACTCAAGCTTATACCATATACAACAAGCATATCTACGACAACAATTCGTGCCAAACTTTCCCAAATATGGCATACATAATATATACAAGATACGACGATAAATCAGAGAGTGAAGCTACCATATCGCATCGACAACATCATCGAACATCACAAGGTAAAATCATACATTCCTAACAAGGATTAGTTCTTGGTTCTCCTCTACGAAACTCAACAATTTCTACTCATCTACACGGTCTAAGGTAGCTCCTACCAGATCTCACAGAATTCATCCCAACCATCTCTGCCCTACAATCACACTTCTGTTGTCTCAACCTCAAATTCTCCCCTCTGGTTACCCTATTATTTTCCTTCGTTATCATTACACAATATAAATAAATTGTAATCCTGCAATATCATCAACCAATCATAGAACAAAGCTCATTCAGATCAATCTAAAAGATTCAATACACGGTATAACTAGATTAAACAACATAACGTGATAGAAGAAAAGGGATTCATCACACTCACATTAATACAATGAACACTACTCAAATTTCACGACAACACAATCCTTTTCAGCTTCTCGCTTTTGTGAACACTATGTAAACACCAATTTTGCACAGAATTTGTGTTCGATTTAGGGTTTCCAGTGCACCACAAAGAAGGGGATTTTGTGTCTGATTTAGGGTTTGTCGAGCAAGAGAGAGAAAGGGTGTTGCTTTCCTAAAGCATTGCAATAAGTGTTTGCTTTAATGAATCCATTGCGTGGAGAGAAAGGAGCTTGTGGAGTAGGTTCATGTTTGCCTCAGACACTGCATTGATAGAAATGATTTGTGAAGCGGTTATACTTACTCACTGCTTAAACAAACTTCCAAAAGTACCCTCAATGACATTCAGAAAAAATAGGGTCCACAACGTCTCAAACGAATGTCAACATTCAAAACCGTGTCAAATTATTGTTTTTGAAAAAAAGATAATAACTAAAGAGGAATTTCCTCTTTCATTCTCCATAAAATAACAAATGTATAATCTCTCATCGGTCAATCAAAGTGTTGGGCCCCACCTCCTAAGAAACAAAAACAATTCCCCCCTTCAGCAGCACGTACGCGCGTCGTGGAAAAAAAACAAACATAAAATAAAATCCTTATAAGCCATAGCACGGTTCGATCACAGAACCATCCAGCACCACACAGATCACAAAATAGGACGTAACCACTAGATCAATGATAGCTCACTGAAATTCTAGTGTAAAACGTTAACATAAAAACCTTTTTTCATCCCATTTCAAAAATTAAAATAAAACAATTATTAATTAATGTTCATACCACTCCTAAACACTTTTATCACCTAATTAAATATTTAATATTAGAAATTATAAAAATAAAAGTTATTTTTATTTTATTATAGTCTTACATTATCTTTTTTAAGAATTGTCTTTCTTAAAGTATTGCAATAGTTTTGTTAAAACGCTTGAGAAACATTTTATACATGAACTTGAGGCTTGATCATTACTTTACAAATCAATTGTCTAACAATGTGTAGATCCTTTAATCCTTAACAAAGTTGCCAAACGACCATATGGTAAAAAAATTTCCAATAATATTCACCCCCCGTTCCCTCCTCCTTTTCTAGTGTTTTCTAGTGATTTTCATTTGAAAATCTTCAAACTCTGGTCATGAGATTCTAGCCTCAAAACGCATGACTTACGGTACAATAGCCTCAGTCCACCCCCAACACCTTTCCAACAACGATGTTTTATAGTGTAGTCCACCCCAGTCTAGTCACCTCCCCTACAACAATAGGATAAAGAAGAACAAAATAATTTTGATGACGATGACATTATAATTAGGTTTTTAATGATATAGATAAATTGTCACTACATTTGGTGATTGATGTTTGGGTTGTTTGCGTTCTCTGATTATGATTGCTTTTGATTATGTTAAGGTTCAATGTGATGGGTGACAATTATAGTCCACTACACTTGAATCTGTTACGCAATTTTCTAAAAGTACCGACAAATATAGTTGTCAGTAGTTACCGACAGATATAGGTTTTCGATAATTATTGAATAATAATTTTCGACAAGAGTATTATCATACTAGTGTAGAAAAAGCCTTTAACGTCACCTTTTAGACGTTTGACCCTCGAATATCCAACCTAAAAAATGATCGGTGGCACTTTCCGTAGATAAAACAACCATATAGACGTCTGTTCTGGAGGGAACAGACATCTAAAGCCATATAGACATCCGATGTGGGTGAACCGACTTCTATATACTCATTTTTTAAATCTTACAATTCACTTTTTGACACCATTTAGACGTTCGATCCTGTCAATCCGACTTCTACAGCTATATAGATGTCCGATGTGGGGGGAACCGACTTTTATATACTCATTTTTTAAATCTAAAAAGTCACTTTTTAACTCCATTTAGACATCTGATCCCGCCAATCCGACTTCTACAGCCATATAGACGTCTGATGTGGGGGGAACCGACTTTTATATACTCATTTTTTAAATCTAAAAAGTCACTTTTTAACTCCATTTAGACGTCCGATCCAGCCAATCGGACTTCTACAACCATATAGACGTCCGATCCAGCCATATAGACATCCGATGTGGGGGAAACCGACTTCTATATACTCATTTTTGAAATCTAAAAAGTCATTTTTTAACTTCATTTAGACGTCCGATCCTGCCAATCCGACTTCTACTGCCGTATAGACGTCCGATGTAGGGGGAACCGACTTCTATATACTCATTTCTGAAATCTAAAAAGTCACTTTTTAACTCCATTTATATGTCCGATCCCGCCAATCCGAGTTCTACAGCCATATAGATGTCCGATGTGGGGGGAACCGACTTCTACATACTCATTTTTTGAATCTAAAAAGCTACTTTTTAACTCAATTTAGACGTCCAATCCCGCCAATCTGACTTCTACAGGCATATAGACGTGTAATGTGGGGGAAATCGACTTCTATATGGCTGCATTAAAACACCACGAACGCGAGGCAGCAATTACGCGTTCTTTTAATCTTCATCATCTTCCTCATGTTTTCTCTTTACGGGTTACGCTTTTCAAGTTCGTTTTCTCACTTTTGCACCTTTTTAAATTAATTTTACTTCGATTACATCACTCTTTGATGCATTATATTTCATTTGAACCGATTAAAATGCGTTTTCGTTGGATTTTGGTGCAGTTTTGCTCGTGTCCTTAGGCGGCGTTCTTGGGCGGCGACTTCTTGCGTTTTGCACTCCTCCAATTCTCTCCACTACGTTTTTAAAATCATCCAATACAAAAAAAATGTACAATACATTCTCTTCAACTAAAATATAAAGTTGTAAACTCGAATTACCATGAGCCAGGGGCAACCCGAGAGTCCTCAAGTGAAAAAAGATGCAATCAAATACGAAAACATTTTAGACGTCTGATCTATAGTGTCAGACGTCTATATAGACGTCTGACCTATATGGATCAGACGTCTATATAGACGTCTGATCTATAGTGTCAGACGTCTATATAGACGTCTGACCTATATGGATCAGACGTCTATATAAACGTCTTACATGTATGGATTAGACGTCTATATAAACGTTTGACCTATTGGGTCCGACGTCTCATTAACGTCATCCATATAGACGTCGGACAAAAATCAGACGTTAAAAGCCTAAAATAACATACGTCTAAAGTCCTTTCTCCACTAGTATCAACAAATTAAAATCTATTGGTAACCCATCAAAAAAACTGCAATTACCAATAAAATTTGGATGTTTTCAATGGGATACAATAGCGGGTAATTCTAGTTTGTTTTATAGTGCAAAAACTATTTTGAAAAAATTGAAAATATTAATAGAATAAAAATATTTATTAAACCTATACAAGTTTTTACCGGAAAACACTATAGTTTACCGAATTGATCGATCAGTTTAAAAAAAGAACACGTCTCATAAAGTCCAAATACAATTCAAAGAGTACGTCCGCACTTACGTGTTATCCTTGTATGTTGACCACTTATAAAGTGAATTATTGATTGGACCAAAGATATATTTGTTAATAACATCCAACGCACTCTCTTACATCATATCATTGAACATTGACCATTGTGACTTTGTTCCTTTCACCCGACATCTATAAATACACAACTCAATCTGAATTAACACCATATAAGTGAAGCAAAACGAAAGGGCAACCAGAGAAAGAAAAAGTATCAGACAAATAAGTTTGCACAAAAATGGGTGAAATTAATCATGCCATCCCTCTTCTTACACCTTACAGGATGGGGAAATTCAACATTTCCCACAGGTACTTTCATAAAAACATGCAAATACATTCACATTTAAGTTACTCTTAAACTTCAATTCATTAGCTAAATATATGTTAAGCTTTTTTAGATCAATTCTCTTCATATTATATGTGTGTGTGTGTGTCAATATTTAGATTCTTTAATTTTCATCTGTCTTATTTAACTTGAGAGAAACTGTTCTGTCAAAGATATAAAGAACATGCACATGCATGCACCTACTTTCTTGGTTTAAAGTTTATGTAACTGTGTTGCTTTTTGCATTTTCAGAATCGTTTTGGCACCGTTATATAGAGCAAGAGCTTACAATAATGTTCCTCAGCCACATGCTATCCTATATTACTCTCAAAGAGCTACCAAGGGTGGTCTTCTCATTTCTGAAGCTACCAGTATTTCACCCTCTTCTAAATATAAATAGTACGTAATTAATTACAAGCATACTCACATATCTGATAAGTCTGATATTCAACATATAGTTACTATTTTCTGTTGTATTCAAAATTCATCTCATTTGATGATACTTCTCATTTGTATATAGCCCAAACTCACCTGGTATATGGTCAAGAGAGCAAATTGAAGCATGGAAACCCATTGTGGATGCTGTTCATGCCAAAGGTGGAATATTCTTCTGTCAGATTCTTCATGTTGGAAGGGTTTCAGAGGAAGGTATATAATTTGTGCTTTTAAATTACAATTTCTTGGAGAACTTTATAGAATATAATATCAATCAGATATTCATTAATTTTTTATGCACACCCAGATGGGGAAGCTCCAATTTCATCAACCAACAAGCCATTAAAATCTGGTAATGGCATGCAACCAAGAGCGTTACAGACAGATGAAGTTCCTTCTATTATCAATGACTTCAGAATTGCAGCAAGAAATGCTATGGAAGCAGGTAAAAATGAGTATACATAACTCATAAATAACACATGAATTTTCACTTCATACACTAAAATGTCATAATGTTAATGAGTCTTTATAAATACTATAATCATGAAGATCTTCATAAGTTTGTAACCACAAGTAGTACTGGTACAGGGTTTGATGGAATTGAGATTCATGGAGCACATGGTTTTCTGATAGACCAGTTTTTGAAAGACAAAGTTAACGACAGAAGAGACAAGTATGGTGGATCATTGGAGAATCGTTGTCGGTTTGCATTAGAAGTTGTTGAAGCTGTTGTTGAAGAAATAGGAGCAGATAGAGTTGGAATGAGACTATCACCTTTCTCAGATTACAATGAATGTATTGATTCCAACCCTCAAGAACTGGGTCTCTACATGGCCAAATCTCTCAACAAACATGGTGTGGTGTACTTGCACATGGTTGAGCCAAGATGGAACATTTCTGGGGAGAATGTGGAAAGCCCTTACACTCTTGAACCAATGAAGAAGGCCTTTAATGGCTCTTTCATTGTTGCCGGAGGCTATGACAGAGAAGAAGGGAACAAAGCTGTGACTGAGAACAAGACAAATCTTGTTGCTTATGGTCGTTTGTTTTTGGCTAATCCAGATTTGCCTAAGAGATTTGAGGTTGATGCACCACTCAACATGTACAACAGAGACACCTTTTACACTCATGATCCGATTGTTGGTTACACTGACTACCCTTATCTCGAAACCACCACTTAAGGATATCACGTCAAATATAAATTAGGGTTTACTTTGTGGTTCAATAATTTATGTTCAAATGTTGTTGTTTAATCTGTATTTGCAGCAGTTTTCACCCAATAATAAATTGTAACAGAATACCTTTAAAATAGCATAATAATATTATCAATAAGAAAAATGAATGCTGATGTGGTTGTCTTATTTGTCACAAGGTAGGTATAGAGTTTAATAAATAATTGGTGAAGTATAAAATTTTCATTTGAATAGAAAATATATACAAGCTTATAGGAGAATTGATTATGAAATTTTGTTTGAAAAAAACAAGAGGATTGATGTGAAAAACGTTGAGCGAGAGCGAAAAAAAGAAGGATGAAGTGTGAAGAAAAGACTTAGAGTATATAACAGTAATATCCACTTGAACAATTTTGTAAGCAGCACGTAATTTTCTTTTTAGTCCTTTCAATCGATTTGGAGCTACAGTTAATAACCGTAGGGGGTGTAGGAAGCAATAACGATATTTAGTTTGACAACTGCAGACAAAATAATCAATTGAGTTCATGTGTCAGTCAAACCTTATACAGAAAGAAATATATTTTATAAAATTACATTACTTCTCCAATAATATTTGAATCATTATTTGAATCATTATTTGATGTAGTTTGTATTTTAATTTTAGTATTAATATATATATATATATATATATATATATAATTATGTTAATAGAACAGTAGATTAGCTCGTGAGCCTCAAGATAAAATCCATTACTGGAAACTGAAGGGGGGGGGGGGGGGGGTTCTGCATATTTATGAGTGAAGGTGTGAAGCTAACATTGAAAGTTCTAAATTTTCGTAAGTTAGATGAAGTAATGAATAGCCAAATACTTAATCATATAAATATGCTATAAATTATCATTTTCCGACAAGTGAAAACTATAAATTTGTACTCTCACTTTCCCTGCCTCAAAGTGACAGTTAGAAATGGTGTAAAATAGAAGACTTAACAAATTCCCTAACAAGCAGTGAATTTTTTAGTATAGAAAATCATTCAAAAATTCTCAAATAATTTTACCTGTCTTTAATAACCCAACAACTATCTTGGGGAAAGGAACATATCCATAGCACTAGTATGGTTATATTTACAATATCTGCTCAATTACATATAAAATCAGTAGAAAAACTTTTTCCAGTCCTTTCTTTTTTCTTTTATATATCCCTTAATCCGAACATGTAGGTTGTTCATCAGCAAATATCCTTCTCTCCTCAAGTGCAAGTCTCTTATGTAGTCGCTCTTGATGACTAATAAATTCAAAAAGCAAATTCCTCATTTCACTAGCTCTCTTGAATTCTTGAGTTCCATGGCGCAGAACCTTCAAATCGTTGCTTGTTCCACTCTTTCCTTTTCGTGATATACTCTGCGAAGATAGAATCATTAATCCAACAAGTTAGGAAGCATGTCGAGAACTGCCATGGTATTAAGATAAAACATTTTCAGCCCATCAATATGTTATGACCAGTCTGTCCAATCCGTTAAATTAAAGAGTTGTCTTTTTCTTAAATTAAAATTAAAATAAATAATAATTTAAAAGATTAACTTTTTTGTGTTATATTTTTTTAAGGCATTGGTTGTCATTACCCTCAACAACTTCGGCAGTCATCTTCTGAACCTACCGAAGGAAAATTGGTGGCACAACTAATGTATGCTTATTTATATACAAAATCTAATTATATTTCTAATCGATGTAATATTTTTAATGCGGAGGATTATATCTTGTGGAAATATATATTTATAAGTTCCACTAATAGCATGATAATAGATGACCCAATATATCCTACAAATCTTTCAAAGAAAAACTCTAATATCATCTTAACAAGTGAATCTATAAATTTTAAAAAACCAACTTTTAAGATGATGATTACCCTCACTGCATACGGTTTCTCGATTGGACTAGGTGCCCCTATTACTTTATCATAAATTTAACGATTTTCCTGGTGTCCAAATTTGACCATTTGGTAATCATATAGTCTTGAACAATTTCCATGCTCGTGACTACTAAGCCGGGAAATGGTGGCAAAAAAGGAGTAAAGATACGAAAGATACCTCTGATGTATGCCCAAATGTTCCTATTGATGATTTAATTTCTTTTAGCCCCACTAGCTTTTCAAGTATCACCCATGGCCTGGGAAAAGATAGTGAAGAGATTAATTCTAAAATAGTAAAAGTAAATACAAAATATTTAAATATATTCAGAATTTTGTAGGCATTGTAGTTAAATTATTAAAATAATTACTTCAAAAAGAATTAACAAGCCCTGTTTCAACATTTAGTGGATGGACACAGACGTTTACTTTTCACAATTGAACCAACAATGAAAGTAGATTGTTTATAGCTGCAAACATCATATTTAAGAAGTATACATACGGAATACCTGCCAGTTGAAGACGTTATGATGCAGTTGGGATCATTTAGAAAGCCACACATCTTTTGGAGCTCTTTTTCAGAATCCAATATAATGGCTCCCCTGGTATATACATTCGATGACAAATTTGGAAAAATTAAGACTCTAGCTGATACTAAAGTATGCCTCTGCAAGAACTGTGTAACTGTAGATGGACATAATTCTCCATCGATATTTGCAATCAATATCATACACACATTTTTTGTGCCTTCAAGATCCCGATCTTTCATGTCATCACAAGTGACTATAAACCAAATAAAAGAAGAAATCAGAAACCAAATGGAAATCTGAGAAAAAGTTAAAATGTTGAAGTTTGTTAAGTCTTTAATTTGAGTCTTATTGTAGATTTAAATAAGATTTCAAGTCTGTTAGTTAATGCTTTGAATATTTCAAGTCTGTTACTTAGTGCTTTGAATAATCCCTATCTTTTAGGGATTTAGATGATGTTTTCCTAGTTATTCTCCGTGTTAGTAGGTTGTAAAACGTGGGTTATAGTTTTTTGTGTATTTTGTGTAAGGTTATATACTGGCCATATCAGTTAATCAATAGTAGTGGTTATCTGCTCACTGTTTTGAAATTTGCAACAAGTGATATTAGAGCTCCATTAGGGGCCTGATCTTGTAGAAACCAGTGAACAAATATGACAGCTGAGAGTGGCTTTGTGAAACCTGCGATTCCAAAATTCAATGGGCATTATGATCATTGGAGTATACTCATGGAAAATTTCTTGTGATCAAAATAATATTGGAGTCTCATAGAAGATGGGATCCCTGCTACAGCAGAAGGAGTTCAACATAGTGAAGCACAAAGCAAAGTCATTGATGATGCAAAGGCGAAAAATTCTCTCTTTTAGGCAATCGATAGGTCAATTTTGGAAACCATTTTGAACAAAGATTAAAAGCATTTGGGATTCTTTGAAGCAAAAGTGTCACGGGACAGCAAAAGTGCAACGTGCACAACGACAAGTGCTCTAGGAGTTTGAGATGCTCAGCATGAAAGATGGAGAATTTGTCAATGACTATTTTGCACGCACTCTTACCATAGTCAACAAGTTACATGTCAATAAGGTGAAGATGGATGATGTTGAAGTCATTGAAAAGATATTGAGATCAATGACACCCATGAGCAGCAGATGAAACCTCATGAAATAGAAGAGAAAGCTTTAAAGGTTACCTTTGGTGAATCTTCAGGAGGAGGAGGACGAGACCGAGGAGAGGTGGAATTTGAGGATGGGGAAGAAGTGGAGGCAGGTAGTTTTGATAAATCTGCCATTGAGTGTGTTATCATTGCCATAAACTTGGACACTTTCCGTATGAATGCCCAATAAAGGAATTAAATTCACCAAATTATGTTGCAGGTGAAGAAGAAATGTTGTTAATGGCATATGCGAAGGATGAAGAAGTTAGCAAGGAAGAATTGTGGTTTCTAGAATCTGGATGCAGCAATCACATGTGTGGCAATCAAGAGTCTTTTGTTGATTTTGATGAAAGCTTTAGGACAAAGGTGACATTGGGAGACAATTCAAGCATGACTGTGATGTGAAAGGGTAGTGTTTGAATGCTAGTAAATGGTACTACACTAATCCTTACCAGTGTATTCTATATTCCAGAATTAAGAAACAATTTATTAAGCATTGGAGAGACTCTCAAATTCTTGAATTGGTACATGCTGATATATATGGACCCATCAACCTTATCTCCAACAACAAAAGGTTCATGATTAGCTTTATTGATGACTTTTGTCGTAGAATGTGGGTGTATTTTTTGGCTGAAAATCACAGGCTTTCATTACTTTCAAAACATATAAGAATCAAGTTGAGAAAAAGACTAGTTTATCCATAAAAGGCCTTTGTACAAATCGTGGGGAGAGTTCAAGTCACATGAATTCAATAATTTTCACAATGAAAATAGTATCCGAAGGCAGCTGACAACTCCATACAGCCCTCAACAGAATGGTAGCTGAGCGGGAGAATTGAACAATCATGAATATGGTTTAAAGTATGCTCTCAGGAAAAAAATTGCCAGAAACATTCTCGCCTTGGGCAGTTCACATTCTCAATAGGAGTCCAATACTAGTAGTGAAGAATAAAACCCCAAAAGAAGCTTGGAGAGGATTCAAACCATCAATGTCTTACTTCAAAGTGTTTGGTTGTATATCACATGCTCATGTTCCTGATTATAAAAGAGCAAAGCTTGATGACAAAAGTGTGAGATGTATTTTTCTTGGAGTTAGTGAGGAGGCAAAAGCATATAGATTGTATGATCCTATTTCTCAAAGAATTATAATAAGCAGAGATGTGGTGTTTGAAGACAGCAACTAGAACTGGAGTAAACATGATGAGGAGGCTATTTTGGGTGACATGAATTGAGGTGATAATGATAATGATAATAAAACAAATGCAATAATTGTTACAAATGAAGATGAGTTGAAATTGATGAATATAACAATGAGGAGAAAGTGGTCAATGCATCAGGTGATGGGAATTCATCTAACATGGGTGAAGAACTACCTGAACAAAGAATGAGACGGCAACCAACTTGGATAGAGATTATGTTAGTGGGGAAAGTTTATTGAGGAAGAAGATATAACAAATTTTGTCATGTTTGCAACAAATGATCCAACCTGTTTTAAAAAGGCTTAAGGATGCAAAATGGAGGGCAACAATGGATGCAAAGATTGAAGCTATGAAGAAAAATGATACTTGGGAACTAACAGACTTACCTACATGAGCAAAGAAGGTTGATCTGAAATGAGTGTACAAGACAGTTTAATGAAAATGGTGATGTAGAAAAGTACAAAGCGCATCTGGTTGCAAAGGGTTACACCCAAAAATATGTTGTAGACTACACTGAAGTTTTTGCACCTATTGCACATTTGGAAACAATTCGGATGGTAAATTCTGTTGCAGCACAAAAAAGTTGGAAAATTCTTTAGCTTGATGTCAAGTCAACTTTTCTCTATGGAGAACTTAGTGAAGAGTTCTTCACTGAATAGCCACCTGGTTATCAATAAAAGGGTGCTGAACAAAATGTCTACAAGCTAAAAAAAGGCTTTATTCAGGTTGAAGCAAGCACCACGAGCCTGGTATATTCATATAAAGTTATACTTTGCCAAGGAAGGTTTTAGGCGATGTTCTTATGAACATACCCTATTTGTCAAAGTTGGAGATGGGGTAAAATCTTGATTATATGTTACGTACCTGAGTACGTAAACTAACCAAATACAACCTTTCACACTCTCTCACACCTAACAAAACAATAAACGAATGATATTGGATGAATGAATCTCTTTTATTGATGGTAATATCTGAATAAACAAAGGTAAACAATAATTGGGAGCATAGCCTCCTTCAATTTTGAGAGCATAACCTCCCTCACAAGACAATAATGTCTGTCACAAAACTCAATAATCAAAAGCATGTCTTTAACCCTAGACTCTAACTTTATTTATATTAATTATTTCCCGCTCATCTCTTATTAAATATTTCTCTAGAATATATCTACATTTAATGTAAATATCCTTATATTTAATATTTAATATAAATATCCCTATATTTAATATAAATATCTCTCTGTTTATTATCCTAGCATATATCCTTAATTATAAATATCTTATATTGAATATTTCCCTAAATATATATTTATTTAGTCTAATTAACTTACACTATATTTATTTATTCTAATTAACTTATACTAAATATTCTCTCTGTTCATATACTTTCCAACCCTTATTATTACCCCTACCTTATATCATACCATTACACCCCGCAGCAAAACAACCTTGCCCTCAAGGTTGGAAACGGGGAGCTTGATCTCATGGCTCCTCATCAATTCATGTCTGGAGGTTCGGGTGGTGGTAAAACCTTCTCTAATGTCTTCCATTCTTTGTCCAGCATTCTGGTTACCACTTCTCCTGAATCATAAGCCCTGAGGGAATGGTTTTCAATGTCTTTCAGTACTTCATGTCGCTCTCTTCCTTCTGCCAGTGTACCAAACACTACAAGCCCCCTGTTCTTTTTGTCGGCCCATCTCTTCACAGACTCCATTGTTCTCTCCAAGGTATTGATTCTTCCATCTGCCCTTCCTTCCAAAGCCTTCATTCTTCCTTCCAATACTAGATCGTTTGGTTCAGGTAGTTTTCTCACGTTCGGTTCTGGCTGTCTCCTCCCGTTCGGCTTGGTAAGTCCTCTCACTGTAGGTTCCGTCCGTTCTTTCATGTTCGGATCCAGCAGTCTGCTATCACTCGGTTCTGGCAGTTCGGTCACGTTTGGATCCGTTAGTCCACTATCGTTCGGTTCCAGCAGTCCCTCCCCATTTGGAGCTTGGACTTCATGGCGTATTCCACTCAACTCTGCCTTCAACCTCCTTAGGGACAACTCCATGTTCTTTAGTCTCTGCCCCATGCTCTCCAGTTTCCCTTCAACTGTATTCATTCTTCCCTCCATGATGTCTTTCACTTGTCTCTATTAGGATCCGACAGTTTCCTCCCTTGACGATTCGGCAGTTTCCTCCCTTGATGATCCGGCAGGTCGGACCAATTGTTACGTACCTGACTACAACCTTTCACACTCTCTCACACTTAACAAAACAATAAACGAATGATATTGGATGAATGAATCTCTTTTATTGATGGTAATATCTGAATAAACAAAGGTAAACAATAATTGGGAGCATAACCTCCTTCAATTATTTTGAGAGCATAACCTTCCTCGCAAGACAATAATGTCTGTCACAAAACTCAATAATCAAAAGCATGTCTTTAACCCTAGACTCTAACTTTATTTATATTAATTATTTCCCACTCATCTCTTATTAAATATTTCTCTAGAATATATCTGCATTTAATATAAATATCCTTATATTTAATATTTAATATAAATATCCCTATATTTAATATAAATATCTCTCCGTTTGTTATCCTAGCATATATCCTTAATTATAAATATCTTATATTGAATATTTCCCTAAATATATATTTATTTAGTCTAATTAACTTACACTATATTTATTTACTCTAATTAAACTAAATATTCTCTCTACTCATATACTTTCCAACCCTTATTATTACCCCTACCTTATATCGTAACATTATATGTCTCTGTTGACAATCTTATATTTATGGACAATGATGAACATATGTTTGAAGAATTTAAAAATTCTATGATGAATGAATTTGATATGTCAGATCTTGAACAAATAGGATACTTTCTCAGCAAGAAGTCCTTCAAAGTTAAGGTATTTTTATTTGTCAAAAGAAATATGCCTAAGACGTGTTAGAAAGGTTTGATATGCATAAGTACAATCCAGTCCATAATCCTATTCATGAGGGATGAGAATGGCATTGGAGTGGACAGTGCTCAATTTAAGCAGCTAATTGGCAGCTTGATGTACCTAACTGCTACTTGCCCTCATATCATGTTTTTTGTTAGTCTTTAAAGCATATATATGGAGCATCCCACAGAAATGCATCTCCAAGCTGCCAAGAAAGTAATTGAGATATATAAAAGGGACTTCCAAATTTGGGATATTCTACAAAAAGACAAGAGATGAGGTATTGGTTGCTTATACAGATAGTGATCATGTTGGAGATTTGGATGACAGAAAAAGTACTTCAGGTTATGTTTTTCTATTAAGTTCAAGTGTTGTTTCTTGGTCTTCTAAGAAAGAGCCAATAGTCACTTTGTCTACCTTTGAAACTGAGTTTGTAGCTACCACCTCTTGTGCCTGTCAAGCCATTTGGCTAAGGAGAATTTCAATTGATTTTAATCATGCTCCTAATAGTGGCACAACGGTTTTCTGCGACAGTGGTTCAGCTATTGCACTCTCAAAAGAATACTATTTTTCACCGTCGTAGCAAGCATATAGATGTCAGATTTCATTTCCTTCGGGAGCTCACAAAGGATGGAACTGTAAAACCAATCCATTATCATACCCAAGAACCGCTTGTTGACATAATGACCAAGCCATTAAAGCTTTATCAATTTGTGAAGCTTCAAAGTCTATTAGGAGTTTGTTTTGATTCAAATGTAAACTGAATACATAGTTTTCAGTTTAAGGAAGGATGTTGAAGTTTGTTAGGTCTTTAATTTGAGTCTTACTGTAGATTTAAATTAGATTTCAAGTCTGTTAGTGCTTTGAATATTTCAAGTTTGTTAGTTAGTGCTTTGAATAATCCTATCTTTTAGGGATTCTGCTAGGTTTCCCAGTATGAAACCCAAACTAGAACACGCACTAACCACAAGTAATAGAGGTGAAAGAATGAATTCTATTATTAACAGCAATAGAAGTCACTGTACAAAGAATGGTTGGGAGCATAACCTCCCTCACAGGATTCAAAAGAACCTATCTATACAACTAATGTCCAAAAAACTCCCTCTACATATTTATACAATTCATTTCCCTCCCATCCTAACTACTAGAACAGTTAGGATATTAACTTTTCAACCGATCGGCTCAAGCCCTTCATCGCCTTCAACCGTTCGGCTCGAGCCCTCACCGCCTTCAATCGTTCGGCTCGAGCCCTCACCGCCTTCAATCGTTCAGCTCGAGCCCTCACCGCCTTCAGCCGTTCAGTGCCTTTCTTCTTCTCCACTGCCTATCAGATTCAGATAATGTTTTCCTAGTTTATTCTCCATGTTAGTAGGTTGTAAAACATGGGTTGAAACTTTTTTGTATCTTCTGTGTAAGGCTATATATTGGCTATAAGAGTTAATCAATAGTAGTGGTTTTATGCTCACTGTTTTGAATTTGCAACATAAAAGATGCATATTATAGGAAATCATTATAAAATATATAAGAAGAACCACACTTGATCCTACCTGACCCAATAGGCAAATTAAAGAGCATGGCCCAATACAGCCCTTTAAGTCTCTTCATTTTGAAGTAGCCCAATTTACACCTATTTGGGTCAAATTCATGTAATATAACTAAATCTCTTTGGTATGTTGGTTATTACTTACAATCTTTTACTATTTATTATATTGTTATTATTCTCTCCAGGTAAATATTATTATGATAAGAGCACAGGCCCATAGCCCATGCTACTCCTATAAATACAACTAGTATCCCCAACGATACTCACTTAACACTCCATACTTCATGATCTCTCTCACATAATAGATCCTAACTCTCTTATTGACTTGAGCGTCAAAGAGTCTTTGCAAGTGAATCTTCCCCTCTCACTAACGAGGAGGCCCTCTTCAAATAGAAGGAGAAATCAAGAACCCTGTTAAGATCTTGCCAATTGTCTGCAAAGTCCACGCTCAAGATCCGAGTATGATCAACACTAAATAAAAGCCAAGCCTGATGAGTGCTATATATTGGTGTAAAGCATATAGGCTAATGAAGAAGTTTCCAATCTCTTTATACATACGAACATGTATAATGGTAGAGAAAAATTAAAACATAAGAATATTGAATAAGCGTTTAACAATGTCAAACAAGGTCTCCCAAGGATTTGAATCATAAGACCATAAAATTTAAGGCAGGACAGTAAGGTCCCAAACAATTATAAGAAGTATCTAGAGAGAGAGGTACAGAAAATTAACATATGGATTCACAAGAAGTACTTTAACTTGTCAGAAAAAACAAACATGGCTTACATCATAAGTAGGAAGTTAAGTAGGAAGAGACAGATAAACACAAATCTAGGAATTCCATATTGTTCATAATTCATTACCGTAGCAATGGATATAGATCACTGCAGATGTAACGTGAGAAAAGAGAAAAAACGAAACAATGTTCCATTTGTATACAGAAATTCATCAGGTTGAGAATTGTAGCAAAGTCTTTGACAAAGACCTAAGAAAGTGCAAAAGTAAAGAACAAAGCAAATTTAAATTAAAGAAAGTGAAGAAGATCAAATACACAAACAACCTAAATGAAAAAAAAACACAAGTTGTCAAGAATAGATACATCATATTTTGCATTTCAAAGCCAATAACAGTCATTCCATTTAAATT
Source organism: Vigna nakashimae (assembly GCA_034642375.1). Classification (NCBI taxonomy): domain Eukaryota; kingdom Viridiplantae; phylum Streptophyta; class Magnoliopsida; order Fabales; family Fabaceae; genus Vigna; species Vigna nakashimae. Next base: position 9,158,197 of record CM067763.1, on the reverse strand, counting down.
GTGTACAGTCTAACCATTAAATCAATAGGCCAAGAGCTCATTTTTCAACCACATTATGAGTTGTATTGTAATTCTAACAATTTTACAATGGCAAAGCGACAATGTCAAATTTACTTAAACACAGTCTTACAAGTAATCAGTCATGTAGAATTTGACACAATTTTACACGCCTAGTAAGTAAAATCATACGATCCAAAATGTTGACCTGTAATTTTGACAGTTTATGACTTAGTCCTGACAGAACTAGATGGACAATCATACAAAGAGACCTATAAAAATATCTGGAAAACATGAAATGGATTTTGAAGAAAAACACGGTGAGTCGAACCTAGTTCTACTGTTACACACAAACAAACCTTCAGGTGAAAATACTTTGGCAACAGACGGCTTAGCATGTCGTTTTTCCTGTCGAGTAATATAATGTAAGATATTCAGGCATTGAAAATACATTCAGCAAGTTAGCAGAAATTATTCATGGGTACATAAAAAATAAAAATATAAACATTTAGTATTTGCCTTTTCTATTCGCTCAAAATAACCAATTCCATAGGTAGTGCCTGAGCCTCTGTCCCCTTCAGCGGCCATTTCCATGCTAGAAACCCCCTTTGATGCTGACACAGAACGAGTGGAAAACAAATCTATTTTCCCCTTTGCCATCTCCAGAAACAAAACCAATACAGGATCTAGCTCTCCTTCAGATTGAATTATGCAGATATCCTCAATTGTTGTAGCTATTAGATTTCCCTCTTTTGGCCCATTCAACCAGAAAAGTATGAAGGTGCACACGCATGATTTCTCTTTTGGTATCAAAGAATGCTTTCTTCTTTCCACCTAAGAAGGATACAGAGGAAACAATTTAATTTAATAAGAATGTAAAAGTTGCCTGCATTATTCTCCCCAAACTAAGAAACCATCACCTTTCTATTTCATTGAATTTACTATCTAGGACTCGCTTAATTTTCATTTCAACTAATACACCCTTCTCATAAACGTGGAAAGAATCATACATTACTATTTGCTCAAATGAGCAATGATGAGTCTTTTCCGTATATCATATAGTGCTCGTAGTAAATTATTCTTACCAAACAATAAGAGAAATGCAAGAATAAATACATATTTTGTGTATTTCTTAACTCATTAACAAAATCAGTTTAACCCCGTTACAAGAGACTTAACACTTCTAAAAAATATCTTCCGAAAAAGTGCAACCAAATCTATAATAATAGATCGATATTGGATAGAAAAATTACTGAACCAAATAAAAATAAAACATCTTTTTAACTTTTTATCAGATAATTTAAGTAAGCAAATTCTGATTCAGCTTCTGTAATAAATGTTATTTAAAAAAAATATATAAAAAACATTAAAATTTAAAAAAATTGCTCATATTATTTAAACAAACTAGCCAGTTCCATCCCGTAAAAGCGCTTATATCATATTATAATATACGAGCTTAAACCAAACAAACCCTGTATTTCACAAGAGGTAAAACACACGTAGGAGTGGTGGGTGAGTGGAGACTGACCCCATCCACGACGGCGTCGTAGAAGCGAATGTTACCGTCACCGAAGCGCTGACACGCGCAGACCCTGGTTCCTGTCACGACTGAACCGCACTCGCTGTCTTGAAGCTGTTTAGACAGAGGTCTGAAGCGATGCTGAAAATCATAGAGGTGCTCATATTCCCCAAATTGGGACGCTTCAAACGCATCGTAGCACTCTCCAGGGAAGTCGAAGCACCACACTCTCAGCATCCCTCCCTCGAATGAAACGCGCGCCGTGTACCACGCATCGTCTCTGTAGCTTCTGAATTCCATCGTGTAATCGTTTTCTTTCGCCATCAACGCTTTCTGTCGCCTTCAAAGAATCCGAAGTGCCATTTCCTCTGCCTTCTATTTGGAATTTACGAGGACTAATTCATTTTATTTTTTCTAATATTTAAATATGATTTTAGATTCTCATCCTTTGTCATTTTCTCATATATTTTTGTTTTTTTTCAAATTTAAAAGATGCATACAGTTATTTTAATTTAATTATATCAATTTTTTTTCATGTCAAACTTCATTAGTATTTTCATTTAACATATTTTCATTTTAACGTCAATCAAAAATATCCTTTAAAAAAGAAAAAAATTATAAATTGAAATTATATGTTTATTTGTTTTTAAAACATCAAAGTTTAACATATAAATAAATTTCAAATTCACATGTTAATTTAAAACTAAAAACATATTTAGTTCTTCTTAATAGTAAACAAGTCGTGGTGGGATTATGGTGGGATTGAGTAATTAGACAAAAAGAGTTCAGTTTTGTTAGATTATATCCAAAATTAGATTAAAAGTGTTATTTTTATTTAATATTTAATATTTAATATATTTATGACAAGTGTTACTATGATGGAAACAAAATAAGGTTGGAAGTTAATTTTGTAGTAAAAATTAAAACAAAAATAAAGTAACAAGTCATGTGTTTGAATACTAAATATAAATAAAATTTAATATCAATAAAGAGGAATATGAAACCTTAATTTAATATTAATTTAGATTATGTTTTCATTTAGTCTTTTCTATTATAAAGATATAGAAAATAACATTTTGAATATTAAAAGGTTTTAATGTATATAGTTGTAACAATTTTTATTATTTTAAATCATATAATTTCTATAAGTCATTTTTCTAGTTTTTTTTAAGTGTTCTTACCCAGGAAGACTGTAGAATTGATTTTTTTTTTGCAGTGAGCTCTTCAATTTGGACTGATTGGTTTTTTCATTCATGTAAGTTGAGTTTCTGCCATTTTTCTTGGTTACTTTTTGCTATATGTTGCATATGAGCATTTTTATGCTTGCATGCATCTTTTTAATCATCTATATAATTCTTTGTTTATCCATGATCATAATGACATGTCCGGATCGTTTTTGTGTAATTCATGAGTAAAACTAGGGCATCCTATGAGCTTGATTGGATTTGAGATTCCTTAGAGTAAGTTAATTTGTTTTTTAGGTAAAAGAAGTTAATTGTTTTGTTTTAAAGGTATAAATGTGATAAATATGGTAAATTGCATGTCTAGTTTGGTGTTTGAGCTACTGAAATCTGAATGTGTTTCCATATTTATGTGATGTTTGTTTTGTTTGAATTGGTGTTAAATTTAGGAACTTAGAGTCTAATCATTTAAACAAGTATGCATTCCTACATTAAAAAATGTTTCTAAACTAAACATTAAGTAAGAAATACCAATTTGATCATTTGAACTAAGTCCTTTTTTTCTCAAATCACATAATTGAATTTGCTTTTTTCTTTTTGGTTTGGTGTTGAGCAGCGACCAGCTGATGCCAAGCACCAATTTCTTATATAAGTCTAAGAGCATTTTTAGTTTCAGACCACTAAGCGTCAGGTTTGTATCCTTGAGTACCACTTTTCACCGCAAGTATGGAACAATTTAGTTTCAGGTTGTTGAGCAACATAATGGTTCCTCGTTTTGAATGCCTGGGGACAATGATGCAAGCCAATGATTCCAGATTCAATCAAATTTCTAGTACTTTGGAGACTCTGCTACAATGTCATGCTTCCTCTCTCAAGTCCTTCCACGGTGCTTCGAACTCATCTAGGCCGCCCTTACAAATGCGAAATGTGAAGCTTGATTTTCCATGTTTTGATGGTCACAATGACTTGGATTGGATCTTCAAATCTGAATAGTTTGACCGCTGAGGTCGATTGATGGTCTATTGCCTCGGTTCATTTAGATAATGACGTAGTACCTTGGTTCCAAATGATGCAATGTTCCTCTCCGTTCCATTATTGGCATGATTTTACTAAGGCCTCAACATTTGATTTTCGGCCAACCGCATGAGTGTCCTCAGACTTCTTTATTCAAGCTTAACCAAACTGGTATTGTTGGTGAGTATTACAAAGTATTTATTGGTTTAGCTAATCGTGTGTCTAACATCAACAATAAGGCTTTATTATACTATTTTTTCAGTGGCCTTCAAGATGAGATTCGGAGGGATGTTATGGCCTTATCGCCACCTAGCCTGGTCAAGGTCGTTGCCTTAGCCAAATTATTTGAGGAGAAATATAACCCTCGAATGCATCCAAGAACCCTTTATACCAACCCATATCATCCATCATTATTTTTAATTGCACTTCCTATAATACCAAAACATGTATCTCTTGTAGCCTACCTAAATCCAACTTACCACCTTTACTTCCCAATCATAACATGAAACCTTTGTCTTAAAACAACAAACACCACCAAATAAAAAAACTTTCCCCGTAGAGATACAACTTCGAAGAGAAAAAAGCCTTTGTTATTTTTGTGATGAGAAATTTTCCATCGCCTATAAGTGTCCAAATCGTCAAATGATGCTGCTACAATTAATTGATGATGACTTGGGGGATACTCATGAATCAGATTCCCTGATTTACTACAGACTGATAGTGAATTGTGTAACGCTGAACATCATCTTTCACTCAATGCAATGAAATGAGTGGGTGATGTGGGCATCATTAGCTTCACTGGTCATATTGGGCCTCCTATAGTTAAGATTTTGGTCGAGGACGACTGTTCGAACAACTTTAACCATCCTTGCATTCTTGTTTTCTAAAGCTACCAATTGAACCTGTTACCGACTTTCAAGTTTTTGTCGGCAATGGCTGATCCATGACGACAGAGGGGGTGATACAACAATTGGCGAAGAAAATTCAGGGTCATCAATTGATTGTTTCAATGTATTTACTTTTAGTTTCAGGTGTCGACCTTGTTCTAGGGTCTTCTTCATTAACCACTATTGGTCCACACATTGCAGACTATGCCACGTTTACTCTTAAATTTTTTCAACAAAATAAATTCGTTGTTTTGCAAGGGGAAAATATGGCCCAACCTCAACCAACTCAATTATATCATATGCGTCGGATGTAGCAGACACAAGCTATTGCAGAATGTTTTTCAATTTAGCTAGGGCAGCCTGAGATTTTAGATGAATTCCCCTTTAGTTACCTACTCACTTACCCCCTGATCTGGTTTCCTTATTGTACAAGTATCAAAACATTTTTCAGCTTCCATCAGGCATGTCATCTCCAAGACCTCACAACCATGCTATTTCGTTACAGGCAGACACTAAAAAAGTTAAAGTTTTTCCTTATCAGTATCCTTAGCCAAAAGGAGCAAATTGAAAAATTGGTTCATGAAATGCTTGAGCAAGGCCTTATCCAACCTAGCATGAGTCCTTTCTCATCCCCTATTTTGTTATTTTAAAAAAAAGATGGTTCATGAAGGTTTTTCACTAATTATCGGGCCTTGAATGTTGTAATGAAGGTTTCAGCTGGACAATCTTATAGGGAAAATAATAATGCAACAAATAAACAAATAGAGGGGCAAAACGTGGAAAATGATTGGGTAGTTGCTAACAATCCGAAAATTTAGGAAGTGAGACATAAGATTGGGACGTGTACCTACAATAGCATGTTGAAGGAATTTATGTGAGGAATCCTTCATATAAGGAGAGAGAGAGTGGTAGGGGTGATATGAATGATTTTGGTATCTTTCTCTCTAATTATTCTTTAACAATTTCTCTTACTTGTGATTGTACTATTTCTTTCGGCCACCTTGGTTGAAAGTGGATTGGTTACAAAATTGAATAAAAGAGTACAATCTTTGCTTCATTTTTTGTGTTCTTCTTTTTGTTTAATAAAAGAAGAGAGGATTGATGAGTTAAAAATAGAAGAAAAGATATGCATGATAAAATTAGGAATTGAAACCTAGTGGTTTATTAACCACCGTAGTAAAAAACTATTATGACATGTATTCTTAAACTTGTCATTATATGTTTTGAATATAAATGTAATTTTGTCATCGCGTCCAACATATTATGATAGATGATGAACTAATAGTCATAGTAAAAACTTACTATAAATTAACAGTCATATTAAAAACTTATTATGCCAAGTCTTTTCTAAACTTGTTATAATAAGTTTTGATCAAGATTTTAATTTGTCACTAGATCCACTTATTATGACATGCTCCTTTTTGTCTGTCATCATTAATATTTTTTTTATTATGAAAATATCACCTATCGACTTACTTTGACACACAAATTTCACTTTTCATAATAAGTTGTTATTAAAAGCATTATTTCCACTAAGTGATCATTATATTTTAATGATACACATATTATAATCATCTCTCGTTTAAATACTCTAAAGGATATAATTTTAATTCATTCATTAAACCTTCATCGGGTTTAACTTTTACTCCATTGAGTACCTTTTATCTCATTAGTTATTGAAATTATACATCACAAACACGTGATTCTACTTCTGAAAAAACTGACGTCAAATCAAGCTTAAAGATTTATACTTGTCATACTATCTTAACTAAATTGTCATCAAAACTATACAATAAAAACTTATTCTAGTTATGTGATAAGGTAAAATAATCTATTTAAAATCAAATATTATGATCACATAAAATTCACATCTACGTCATTTATACTAAAAATTTATTAAACTTAACTAACTTTACTTACCTATTAAGACTTATTTGTCCAAATTTAGGTTCCAACTCTACTACTTTCACAATAAAAATAAACATATACACAAAATATAATAATAATAATAATATGAACAAATTTATATATCTTATACCAACAAAAATTCATCTTTACCCTAAAATATTTACATATAAAACTTCTGAAAAAACAACTTAAGAAAAAGAAAAAGAAACTTATTTTACAAAAATTATCATTATAGTTTAATAACTTTTTTAAAACAATCTCTTTCAACCACACAAAGAAAGTTTATTTTCTTCTTCCACTCACCTTTTATAAAAAAAGGGGTTATACATCCGGTAAAAAATGATGAACATAATAAATATAATTTAAGAAAATATCGTAAAATAACATTATAATATTTTATTGAAAGATTCTGTATTCTGTTACTATGCAGAGAATGAAATCTACCACAAACATCAATATATAAGTACATAAATATTAAAACATTTTGGATTGAAATAAAAACAAATTATGGTACATGAGTTTTCGTTTAAGTCATAAATTAATGAAAATGACTAATGTTTTCATAACAAAAACAATTTAATGACTCATTTGTTCATCGTGGTGAATGCAATTCAATTGTATGTTACATCTCTGCAGAAAAAGGGGTCAAATTACAGGTCATTTTCAACTGTAAAAGAAAAGAACATACAACATTTCTTCACTTTTTCAGTCTCCTTTATTCTTTTTATCTATGCCTTTTCCTTTTTCTCTAACGAGAAGTTACAAATTGAATTGTTGCCATCGATATAGATTTGTTCATAATCAATAGTTCCAATCAATGATGTCAAACTTCTTGTTGATTGCTATCACTGTAATTGATCAGGTTTCTTTTTCTCACCAAGGAATGGTTTGAACATCATTAATAATCCAAATGCTTCAACTATGTTCAACACAAAGAACACCACATGTGTGCCTGCAATTCGGTAAGAACAAATGCTCTAAATGAGTTTATGTTGTTGAATTTGAAAAGAGTTCTTGACAAATAAATTTAGACAAAGGATTCCCATCTGTTATACATAAAATAGAAACCAGCACAGATAAACTAGTTGAGCATCATACCTGGGAGGAAGGAAGAATCAATCCGCTTTTGTGACCAAGTTAATCTGCATTGACCATCATCATATGAGAAGATTGGAGATGGAAAGTATGTGGTTGAAAACATCCACTAATGAAACAAATAGTTAAATGATAATGGATCATAGTGGATTGTCAATATCAATTGGTATCAAAACCTTCTACCATTCTCTCAGAAATAATCAGAAATGCTACTGCACAGCCAACTCATGTGCGTGTTGGAGCTGGGAAGTATGGTGTGGTGTTAAAAACCAATTGCAATTGTTAGCATTTGTGGTGTCGCTATCTCAATGTTGATATCATATATCTTTCAATCTAGTTCACAAACATATATAGCTAAGAAAGAACCATAGGATAATAAAGGAACTTAGTATGAGGTTTGAATCAAGAAATATTTTATCTTTGTTGGAAGTCTCACATCGACTAGAGATAAAGCCAATTCATAGTTTATAAGTGGGTGCAAACCTCACCCTACAAGTCGGTTTTGTGGGACTGAGTTAGGCTTAAAGTCCACTTCTAACAATCTCTTTAATTAGACTGACTTGTTCTCCTATTACCCAACAAAACACTCTCTAACCCCCTCCTTACATGCTCCCCCCTTAAGAGAAAATTACCCTTAGATAGTTCCTAACTGCCTAACCCCCTTCCCATCTTACTAGTAAATTTTACGTTTACTGTTTGATAGGTACAAAGGGAAGGTTTACAACAGAAGAAAAACGACCATGATTTAGTTTATTGTATGACAGACAATTTTAAGCAGTTGTAAGGTAGTTATGTGTAGTTAGTTGCATCTGACTACTATAAAGTCAGAATGGACAATTTTTAGAAGTTTCTATCTTGTTTTTGGAAGTTATGTAAATCTAGGGAAGCGAAGAGTCTGGTTCTCTCGAATAACCATAGGTTGTATGTATGTTTCAATTTCTCCATTTGGAGGAAACCTAGTGTATTGTTGGAATAAAGATATACAATTCTCAAGGTTGTTTTGTATAGGTATGCAGTACCTATCATTTGATATTCAGAGCCTCATTCCTGGTGAAGTGGGGGCATACTGAAGGTTATGGTCAACACAAGAATGGAGGCAAGATGGGATGGAATGGGTTGGAAAAGATCGTCCACAAACAAGAACACAAGAATAACTGTCGCTTCCAGCGGTTATAAGAGATACTTCAAGGACTGACAAGGGTGGTTGAACGCCTAACATCCTCTAATAAGCATCAAGAGGCCCAAGATTTTGTTGCCATGGATGGCCATGAGGATAGTGGGGATAAAGAAGGAGGAAGTGCTTTTGGGATTTCTGCCACATGGAGGAAGTTGGACATTCATGTGTTTGCAGGGGACGAGGCTTATGGGTAGACCCATAGATTGGAGTGGTATTTCCGTTTGAAAGGGGTTAGTGAAGAAGAGCAAATGAAGGCTGTTATGGTGACATTCTGTTATGGTGACATTGGAAGGGAAAGCTTTGAATTTGTTTCAATGGTGGGAAACCTGCCATTCACATCCAACATGGGAAGCCTTCAAAGATGTAGTGATTAGAAGATTTCAGCCAACAATGTTGCAGAACTTATTTGAAGTTTTGATTGGCTTGCGTCAAACCAGACCTATTGGGCAATATATTGAGCAATTTGAACAATATGTTGGGTTCATGAAAGGGATTCAACAAGATTACTTAGTAGGAATTTTCTTGAATGGATTGAGGGATGAGATAAAGGCAGAGGTTAAATTATATGATCCCAAAATTCTTGCAAAGTTGATGATGAAGGCGCAAATGGTTGAATACAAGCTTTTGGTTACGACCAAAGGAGGATATTTATTGGGCACTCGTTCCATTCCTTCTTTCTGCCCATTGCCTTCCACTAGGACTTACTCTAAGGACGGGGGAGGTTCTGAAACTTATTCTAAGGCTGGGGGCAGTATAGGGATTTTTCCTAATTTTGTTCCTAGTGTTGGAGAAAGCAATGCTTCTGTTTCTCCTATCACTAATTTTGCTTCAGTTCTCAATGGAGAGGGCACCCATATAAGAAGCTTACTCAGGAAGAGCTTCAAGACAAGTTGCATAAAGGTTTATGCTTCTCTTGTGATGAGAAATTTGGCCCAAATCACATCTGTCGGAATAAAAGTTTCACATGCTGCTTATTTCCGAGGAAAAAAATACCAAAGTGGGGAGATGGGCTGGAAACTCCAATTGTATCGGTAGAACAACCAGAAATGGATGGCCCCAAATTATAGTTATCTCAATGCACTATGGCTGGGCTAACTACCAAGAGGTCTTGGAAGTTGTGGGGGACCCTTGGCCATGAAAAAGGTGGTGGTTTTGATTGATTGTGGTTCTTCCCTCAATTTTATTTCCCAGGATTTAATTGTCCGGTGTGGATTGCCAATACAGCCAACTCTTCCCTATATGGTGGAAGTTGGGGGATGGGCATAAAGTGTGTTGTCAAGGCAAGCGTCAAGGATTAACTTTGGAAGTTCAGGGAGTATAGATCCAACAGGATCTTTTTCTGTTTTCTTTATGTGGGGCTGATGTGATGTTAGGGTTGGAATGGTTAGCCACTCTTTCAGAAGTTAGAGCTGATTTTGGTAATCTCAAACTATCAATAGGCAAAGGTCCAACGGAACATGTTTTACAAGGTGATCCTACCTTGTCAAAGTCTGAATCCAATCTAAAGACATTATGGTATGATTTTAAGAAGCAAGCATTTTGTTATGTTCTCAAATGGACTGAAATTAAGGAACCACGGGTTGATCTTGTTCCACCTAAGATTTTGGATGTACTTTCTGCCCATCAAGACGTTTTCAAAGATTTGGAAGGACTACCACCCCAAGTACATTTGATCATTCTATTCATTTGTAGCCTGATGCTTCTATTCCTAATTTAGGGCCTTACAAATATTCTCGCCAACAAAAGAATGAAATTGAGAGATTGTTTAGGAAATGTTGCAAGGGGAAATTATCCGTCCAAGTATAAGCCTTTATTCTAGTCCAATCATCTTATTTAAGAAGAAGGATGGAGGATGGCGTTTTTGTATGGACTATAGGGCTCTAAATAAGGTCATCGTTCCTAATAAATTTCCTATTCCGGTTATTGAAGAATTGTTGGATGAATTGGATGGAGCTACCATGTTTTCCAAACTGGATTTAAATCAGGTTATCACCAAATTCGGATGCGATCCCAGGATATTGAGAAAACAACGTTTTGCACCGATGAAGGCCACTATGAATTTTTGGTGATGCCTTTTAGTCTAACCAATGCCTTTGCTACCTTCCAGGCCTTAATGAATAACATTTTTTACAGAAGTTTGTATGGGGTATTTTTTTATGATATCCTAGTTTACATTTCCACTTTAGATGCCCATCTTCAACATTTGTCTAAAGTTTAACTGTTTTGCATCAGAATGCATTAAAACTTAAAACTCAACCAGAAGAAATGTGCTTTTGGGAAGCAGCAGTTAGAATATTTGGGTCACATAATCTCTCAACAGGGTGTAACAGCAGATCCTAAGAAGGTTGAGGCAATGAAAAATTGGCCTTTACACAAGACTCCTAAGGCATTGCATGGATTTTTAGGTCTTATGGGCTATTATAGACGTTTTGTTCAAGGGTTTGGGAAAATTGCTAAGCCTTTGACACAGTTATTATCCAAGGATGCGTTTCATTGGACGGAGGAGGCTAAGGCGGCTTTTGAGGATTTAAAAGAAGGTCATTGCCCACTTACCTGTTTTAGCCGTTCTAGATTTTTCAAAACTTTTACTCTAGAGACAAATGCTTCTGGTAAAGGATTGGGTGCTGTTTTATTATAGGCAGGCCGACCTTTGGCTTTTTGGAGTCAAGCTTTATCACATAGGGCTCAAAATAAGTCTGTTTATGAGCGGGAACTCATGGCTTTGGTGCAGGCTATTGGAAAATGGAAACATTATCTCATGGGAATTCATTTTATCATTCTCACAGATCAGAGAAGTTTGAAGTTTCTCATAGATAAGAGATTATTGACTGAAGAATAGTTCAAATGGGCCTCCAAACTTATTGGTTTTGACTTTGAGATTCGTTTCTGCCTTGGTAAAGACAATCCGGTGGTTGACGCTCTCTTCCACAAGTCTTATTTTATGCCTATTTCAGTTTTATTCCCACCCAATGAGACTCATGGGAGGAGGAATCCCACAAAGATGAAGGTATGGTTTCTTTGATACAAGATTTGATGATCAATCCTAGTTCTCATCTAGGATATGAACTTCACAATGGCCGTTTGTTTTATAAAGGCAAATTGGTGCTACCTAGGGGGTCTTCTAGCATACCTACCATTTTTAAGGACATGCATGAGTCCCCAACAACTAGTCATAGTGGCTATTTCTGCACTTTTAAGCGCATTGCTGGTGTTATTTATTGGAAGGGTATGAAAAAAGATATTAAAAAGTGGGTCCAACAGTGTGAAGTTTGTCAACGGAACAAAGCTGAAACACTTGCTCCATTAGGCTTATTACAACCTCTACCCATTCCCACTCAAGTTTGGTCTGACCTCTCTATGGATTTCATTGGGGGCTGCCTAAAGTCCAATGGAAAGACACAATCCTCGTGGTGGTGGATAGACTCACAAAGTATGCTCACTTTTTGCCACTTGCTCACCGTTTTACAGCAACAGAAGTAGCTCAATTGTTCATTAAAGAAATAGTAAGACTTCATGGGTTTCCCTTTGTCTCCGATAGAGACAATATTTTCTTAAGCAATTTTTGGAAAGAATTGTTTAAATAGGCTAGTACAAAACTCAGGTTCAGCACTGCATATCATTCCCAATCTAATGGCCAAACAGAGGTGGTTAATCGCTACCTCGAGACTTATTTATGTTGCATGACTGATGCACATCCTAAGAAGTGGCCTCAATGGTTCTCTTGGCCAAAATTCTGGTTTAATACTAAGTACAGTACTTCTACTAAGATGTCCCCTTTTAAGGCCCTCTATGGCCGTGACCCCCCTTTGTTGCTCAAAGATTGTACTATATCATAAAATAAGACATGGTCTACGAAAAACAGATTTTCAGGTTCGGGAATCGGTTACGCGTAAGGAAGATATTGGCACCTTACTGTCTGCCCAAAGGTAGTACCTTTAATTAAATGTATAAACGTGGTTTTCCAAAATATTTACTTTTCCCCAAAAGTAAAAAAGAATAAAGAAACTATTAAGAAACAAAAAAAAAAAATTTATTTTATGAACCCGATAAGGATTGACCTTGCTCCTACTTACATCCATTTATAATTGACAATCAAGGATCACGTAGTTCTTTATCTAGAAAAGGTTTGTGAGTTTGTTTAAAAATTATTATAAATTGATTTAGATTTTTGAAAAGTGAACCCGACAAAGATTTGGTTTAACAAGATTGACATTTTTTTTGTTTTAAAGATCTTGTATTTTTTTTTATTTAAGAATGGTGGGAAAAAGAAAGAAACCGGCCATAGGCCGACACTTATAAAAAAATTTATGATTTTAAAGAACATTATTTATGTGTAGGAAAAATAATACCTTTTAAGAAAAACTTCAAAGTACAATAAAAAGAGAAAAAGAATGATGTAGATGTGACATACCTTTTTAGCTTTCAATACTTCCACATTTCTTCTTTAGTGATTGCCGTTGACAGAACCCTTATGGGTGAAAACCTATTTTGCTTTATACTCTCTTTTTATTATTTATGCAGGTTTCTCCTTTTCTCTTTTTTTCGTTTTCTTTTTTTATCACAGGGTGCATATTTATACACACATTGTAATATTATGATAATCTTGCCTTAAATGTGAATTAATTGATAATGGACAAAATAGGGAAAGAAATGGTCTTGGTTACAAGAGAAACAAATCAAATAAAATTCAAGACATTGATTATAATTATTGGTATAATGTTAATTCAAATTATTACCATATTAAACTAATATTTCAAAAATATTTTCTAGTGATGTGCCTTGCATTAAGGAAAATTATTTTATTATTTTCTTCTTCATTTTTTTCTTTACCCACCATTAATTATTATTCTCTTATTCTTTAATTTTAATTATTTACTTTACCGGACGAAATTGGGTGTTGACAATACCTAATGAGAAGCTTCGACCCATATTTTATAGTCCTTATATAGTCCAAGTGTCAACAGAATGAATGGCAAAAGATATGCAATTGTATATTTATTTGTAATAGTTATTCTCTTAATTAGGATAATTAGCTGTAGTAAATGTATATATTGTAATTTAGCTTATTTAGTGGGTTGAAAATGAGCTTGAGAGATTGTAATCATTTGTATTTATATGAAAATTCTCCAGCAAGAGGAGAGACAATTTTGGCTCAATCTTCTCTGAGTTTAACATGCTATCAGACTAGGTTACGATCCCAAAACCTAGTTTGTGTTTTTCAGCCTCGTCCTAGATTCACGATCCTGCTTCACGATTCTTCTTGGGTTTTTTCTCGTTTCCTTTTTCCCTCGCTCCATGACATTCGAAAAATATGTCTTATTCGTTCGCCTTAATGAAAAAACTACTCAGCTTGGGCATTCCAATTCCATATCTTTGTCACCGAAAAATATTTGTGGGGTCATGTCGATGGCAACACTCCTACCCCTAACAAAGACCAAGATATGGTTGCTAATGCCAAGTGGGCAGTCAAAGATGCTCAAGGCATGGCCTAGATCCTTGGTTCGGTTGATTCGAACATTGTCTTGAATCTTCGTCCTTACAAGACTGCAACTGCAATGTGGTCTTACCTGAAGAAAATTTATAGTCAAAATAATGCAGCTCGCCGATTCCAGCTTGAGCACATCACTATATTTAAACAGCATAGTCTCTCCATCTCTGATTTTTACTCTCAATTCATGAATCTTTAGGCTGAATACACTGATATAGTTTATGCAAACTTGCCTTCTGAAGGTCTAAGTTTCGTACAAACAATTCATGATATTACTAAACGGGACCAATTTCTTATGAAATTGCGATCTGACTTTGAAGGTATCTGGTCCAATCTCATGCATAGAGATCCTGTCCCATCGTTGGATGCATGTCTCAATGATTTGTTACGTGAAGAACAACGTCTTCTTACACAGTCCATCATTGAAGAAAAAAAAATTGTCTACTGTTCCAGTAGCATACGTGGCACAAGGAAAGTCACACCGCCATGACATGAGTACTATTTAATGTTTCAGTTGCAAGCGATTTGGCCACTATGCTTCAACCTATCCAAAAAGATTCTGCAACTACTACAAAAAAGATGGTCATATTATTAAGGAATGTCCAATAAGGCCACCACAACGACCTGCAACAACTTTTACCACAACAACTGATTCTTCTATTCCCAACAGTTCTGCCAATCCAACACCTGTCCATCAAAATGCTACTACTGATGTTGCAACTTTGATCCCTGAAATGGTTCAACAAATGATCATTTCAGCTTTTTCTGCTTTAGGTTTCTCAAGTAACTCCTCTTAACCATGGTACTTTGACTCTGGGGCTTCCAACCACATGACCAACAATACTCGATTCCTTACTAATATACAAAAATATTTGGGGAATCTCAAGATACATACTGCTGGTGGAAATCAATTACCTATAACAAAAACTGGTGATATTTCTTCATTTCTAAAAAAATGTCGTTGTCACTCCTGGTCTCACCAGTAATCTTATTTTTGTTGGTCAATTAGTCGACAATAATTGTCGAGTTCAATTCTCACCAGTCTGGTTGTCTTGTGCATGATCAACACTCGGGGAAGATAATCACAATGGGGCCTAAAGTTGGACGTCTTTTTCCCATTCATTTCTCGCTATCTCCAAGTCTTTCTTTGCCTTTAGTCTCTTGTAATTCTGCTATTGTTGATCACCAAGTGTAGCATAAGCGCCTTGGGCATCCCAACTCAAATGTACTCCATGACATGCTCAAATATGGTTTTCCAACACATCAGTGTAAGCTTGGCAAAAGTAAAATTCTACCTTTTCCAACACATCAGTCGATGAAACACAACCATTTGATATCATCCATAGTGATGTTTGGGGGGTGGCACCAGTTACGTCTCATGCTCATTACAAATATTTTGTAACTTTTATTGATGATTATAGTCATTTCACTTGGGTCTATTTTTTGTGCTCAAAGGATGAAGTCTTTTCTACTTTCAAATTCTTTTATGCTTATGTTCAGGCCCAATTCTCCTCCAAAATCAAGATTCTTCGCTCTGATAATGGGAGGAATACACACCACACTTTATTCAGGAATTCTTGCAATTCCAATGGCATTTTATCTCAAAGATCATGCCCATCAACCCCCCAACAAAATAGGGTAGCTGAACGGAAAATTCTCCATTTACTAGATGTTTTGCGCACTTTTTTACTGGAGTCACATGTGCCATCACGATTTTGGTGTGAAGCCCTTTCCATTGTAGTTCATCTTATAAACATATTTCCATCTCCTTCCATAAGTAATGCATCTCCTTTCACTCGATTATTTGGTCACCCACCCGATTACTCCACTCTTCGTATTTTTGGTTGTGCATGTTATGTCCATCTTCCTCCACACGAACGCACCAAGCTCACTGCACAATCTATTGAATTGCTTTTCTTGGCTATTCTCCTCATCAAAAGGGCTTTCTATGATATGATCCTAACCTTCATCAGATTCGAGTCTGTCGAAATGTCATTTTTCTAGAAAGTGTATATTTTTTTTGCAAACCATCATGACTCGTTCTCTTCTCCAATTTATGTTTTGCCATTGTTTTCTAATTCTTCTGAAGGTCAATCATCATCTAGACCTCTATTGACCTATCAAAGGCAAAATACTGCCACTCAACATCACGTAGCACAATCCCATGGGCCTCTTCAAGATAATTCCTTGGATGCTGGTCCAGTACAAGCTCTAGAACCAGAACCAACTCCTTTATGACGCAGTTCACGCATTGGTAAGCCCTAGAAAGGTATATTTGTTCCATGGTAGCAACATTATCATCTATTCCTATTCCTTCTTCTTATAAACAGGCAATGAAGAATGAATGTTGGCAAAAAGCTATTGAAAGTGAACTTCTCGCCTTGGAAGACAATCAAACATGGGATATAATGCCATGTCCTTCATCTGTTAAACCCTTAGGCAGCAAGTTTGTGTTCTCTATAAAGCTGCGTTCGGATGGCTTCATAGACCGTTACAAGGCGCGACTGGTTGTGCTTGGAAATAAGCAAGAGTATGGCCTAGACTATGACGAGACTTTTGTTCAAGTTGCCAAGATGACCACTGTGCGCACTATCCTTGCTCTTGTTGCATCCAAATATTGGCCATTACATCAAATGGATGTCAAAAATGCATTCCTCCATGGTGACCTTAAGGAGGAAGTTTACATCAGACTTCCTGGTGGTATGTCGACCCTCTCCCTGAATATTGTTTGCAAATTGAAACACTCTTTATATGGATTGAAGCAGGCCCCAAGAGTATGGTTTGAAAAGTTTCGCTCCACTCTTCTTGGTTTTTCTTTCAATCAAAGTCAGTATGATCTATCACTTTTCCTTCAACGGACTCCTAAAGGCATCGTCATACTTCTTGTTTATGTGGATGACATTGTGGTCATTGGTTCTGATAAAGATGTTATTTCTAAAATCAAACAAATGCTGCATTCAAATTTTCACATGAAAGAGTTAGGCTCTCAATTATTTCTTAGGTTTAGAGGTGCATTACCATTCTGAAGGCATTTTCGTAAATCAGCATAAATATATTCAAGATTTGGTCCAGCTAGCGGGACTCACCAATGCTACCCCTGTTGACACTCCAATGGAAGTTAATGTTAAATATAGACGACATGAAAGAGAGCTTCTTGACGATCCCACTCAATATAGGAAACTAGTTGGTAGTCTCATCTATGTGACTATCACTCTTCCTGATATTTCTTTTGTTGTACACACTTTTAGTAAGTTCATGCAATCTCCACAACACTTTCATTTTTCAGTCGTCCAGCGTATCATTAAATATCTCCTTGGCACCTCAAGTCGTGGTTTATTCTTTCCTAGTAATTCATCTCTTCAACTCCAAGCTTATAGTGACACTGATTGGGCTGGTTGTCCAGACACTAGGAGATCAACTACTGGCTGGTGTATGTTCCTAGGGAATGCTCCTATTTTATGGAAATGTAAGAAACAAGATTGAGTCTCAAAGTCATCCACTGAAGCAAAATATCGCGCAATGTCTGCTGCTTGTTCTGAAATAATATGGCTACGTGGTCTTCTTAGAGAGCTTGGATTGTCTCAAGCACAACTCACTCCACTGCGTGCTAATAACACCAATGCCATACAAATTGCAGCAAATCCAGTTTACCATGAACGGACGAAACACATCGAGGTCGATTGTCACTCTATTCGAGAAGCGTATGATCGTAGATAATCAATCTACCACATGTCTCAACATCTGTTCAAATAGCTGACATTTTGATTAAACCGTTGCCATGCCAGCATCACAATTTTCTACTTGGCAAATTAATGCTTGTAGATTCACCAACATCAATTTGAGGGGGGATGTCAACAAAATGAATGGCAAAAGATATGCAATTGTATATTTGTTCGTAACGGTTATTCTCTTAATTAGGATAATTAGCTGCAGTAAATGTATATATATTGCAGTTTAGCTTATTTAGTGCGACGAAAATCAGCTTGACAGATTGTAATCATTTGTATTTATATGAAAATTCTCCAGCAAGAGGAGAGACAATTTTTGGCTCAATCTTCTCTGAGTTTAACACCAGAAACACATAGGACTTGTAGCTTATAAGCCGGACCTCCCTACCTACAGTAGAATTCATCCAGACTTTCATGTCTCCCTCCTCAAGCGCATCGTCCAACCAACCACTCCAATTCAACCTCTTCCATCAACACTTACAGAAGATTTGATGTTAAAGGTCTATCCAGAGGAGCTGCTCGATGTTCGCACATCTCCAACAGGGGATTTGGAAGTTTTACTTAAATGGCAACATCTCCCATCCATTGAAAATAGTTGGGAATCTGCCACAACCTTCAATACAGAGTTCCCTTCTTTTCACCTTGAGGACAAGGTGAAACTTCATGGAGGGGGTATTGATAGGTACAAAGGGAAGGTTTACAACAGAAGGGATTTGGAAGTTTTACTTAAATGGCAACATCTCCCATCCATTGAAAATAGTTGGGAATCTGCCACAACCATTAATACAGAGTTCCCTGCTTTTCACCTTGAGGACAAGGTGAAATTTCATGTAGGGGGTATTGATAGGTATTGTTAGATATTAAGATGTGTGTTTATGTTAATTGGGCTCAGCCCATTCTGTATTAAGGGCCTTGGCCCATATCTTACATTATACTTAAGATTGAAACTGCAAAATAATTCTAGAGGGCTTGATTGATCCTCTCACAATCTTTTATTTATAAGAATAAATTGATACACAAGTACATGATAAATAGGGTAACCCTTGACACACTATAATGATGATAAAATAGGATAAATATCTTAACACTCCCCCTCAAGCTGGAGCATACAAATTATATGTACCAAGCTTGGAACAAATAAACTCAATCCGAGGACCCCTTAATGACTTGGTCAATACATCTACGAGTTGATCGTTTGACCCAATAAACTCAGTACATATTTCTTTGGTCAACAACTTTTCACGAACAAAATGACAATCGATTTCTATATGTTTAGTCCTCTCGTGAAACACTGGATTTGATGCAATGTGGAGAGCAGCTTGATTGTCGCAATACATCTTCATAGTATGGATGTCACAAAATTTAATCTCTTGAAGGAATTGTTTCACCCATATAAGTTCACATGTTAGTGATGTCATTGCCCTATACTCGGCTTCCGCGGTTGATCGAGCTACTACATTATGTTTCTTACTTTTCCATGAAATAATGTTTCCTCCCAGAAAATTACAATATCCTGTTGTAGACCGTCTATCAATAGGTGAACCTGTCCAATCTGCATCACAATACCCAGAGACATGAATGCTTCCTTTATCTTCATATAACAATCCTTGCCCGGGAGCCTTCTTTACATACCTTAGAATGCGAATGAGAGCATTCCAATGGTCAACACATGGAGCCTGCATGAACTGACTAACCACTCCAACTGCAAAGGATAAATCTGGCCTTGTAATAGTGAGATAAATCAGTTTGCCAACCAGCCTCCTATACCTCTCTGGATCGGAGAATAATTCACCTTCTTTTGTCCTTAATTTCTGGTTTGGGTCCATGGGACTGTCTACCGGTCTACAATCAATCATGCCTGTTTCTTGTAATATATCAAGAGCATACTTTCTTTGGGAGATTACAACTCCATCTTTTGATTGCGCTACTTCAATGCCTAAGAAGTATTTGAGACTTCCAAGATCCTTGGTTTGAAAATGTCTACACAAGTACTCTTTTAGTTGAGATATTCCAACAGCATCATTTCCTGTAATGACAATATCATCAACATATACTATTAAGTAAACACATTTCCCGAGAGAAGAATGACAATAAAAAACTGAATGGTCTGCTTCACTGCGTTTTAGCCCAAATTTTTGAACAATGGAGCTAAACTTTCCAAACCAAGCACGTGGGGATTGCTTGAGGCCATATAGAGATCGATGCAATTTGCATACCATACCAGACTCCCCCTGAGCAATAAACCCAGGAGGTTGCTTCATATAAACTTCTTCCTCAAGATCACCATGTAGGAAGGCATTCTTGATATCCAATTGATGAAGTGGCCAGTGACGAATGGCTGCCATGGCAAAGAAGAGACGAATAGTAGTCATATTGGCTACAGGAGAGAAAGTGTCACAATAATCAAGACCATAAACCTGAGTGTAACCTTTTGCAACAAGCCGAGCTTTGAGCCGATCAATTTCACCATCAGGGCCAACTTTAACTGCATACACCCATCGACAACTAACCGCCTTTTTGCCTGAGGGAAGGGGCACCAGCTCCCAAGTATTACTGTGGTCAAGAGCCTGCATTTCTGCAATCATAGCTTGTCGCCATCCAAGATGATCAAGTGCTTCTTTCACATTCTTGGGTATAACAACAGAGGACACTGAGGATAAAAGAGAAAAATAGGAGGGCGACAATCGATGATAGCTTAGAAAATTATAAATGGGATGAGGGTTCCGAGTGGAACGAGTACCTTTTCTGAGGGCAATAGGCCATGCTGAATCATTTGCACCAGGAGGAGTGGGAGGAGGTGACGAGGGAGAAGAATCTGAAGTAGGAGATTCACCATTGTCTTGGGGAGGTGGACTATCCATTGGGGCCCTGTGTGGGATGATCTAGTATGTGGAGGAACAGGTGTAGAAGGATTGTGATCAAGAGTTGGAATGACAGAGACAGTGGAGCTATTTGACTCAGCTATTGGAATAGGAAGGACCTGCTGGAGGAAAGAAACATCCTGAACAGATGGAGAGAAGTAAGGAGTCTGTTCAAAGAATGTGACATTAGCAGACATGTAATACTTCTTAGTTTCAGGAGAGTAACACCGATATCCTTTTTGAAGTCGAGAATAGCCTAAGAAGACACATTTGAGAGCACGAGCGGAGAGTTTGTCTAGACTTGGAGACATGTCATGAACAAAACATACACAGCCAAACACTCGGGGAGATGTATGAAAGAGAGGATCATTAGGAAACAAAATGGAGAAAGGGACTTTATTATCAAGAGAGGAGGAGGGCATCCTATTAATAAGATAACATGCAGTTAAGATGGCATCTCCCCAGTGATGGACAGGAATATGGGCACCAAGCAAAAGGGTACGAGCAGTTTCAACCAAGTGTCTATTTTTTCGTTCTGCTATACCATTTTGCTGTGGTGTACGAGGACAAGTAGACTGATGTAAGATACCATGGGAACTCAAGATGGCAGAAAAGGAGGATGAGAAATACTCTTTTGCATTATCACTTCTTAATATTTTGATTACTTGACCAAATTGATTCTTGATTTCATTCAAAAAGGATGTAAAGATAGCTAACAATTCAGAACGATTTTTCATAAGATAAACCCAAGTACATCTTGAATATTCATCAATAAAGGTAACAAAATATCTAAAACCAAAGGAGGAGATACGACTAGGACCCCATATATCAGAATGGATGATGGAAAAACTAGAATTACATATTGATTGAGACCTTTTAGGAAAGGAAGATCTAACATGTTTTCCCAATTGACATGACTCACATTCTAAGGTTTGGAGACCACTAAGTTCAGGACACATCTTTTTTAATTTGGACAAATGAGGATGGCCAAGTCGATCATGTAGCACTTTAGGATTAGGAGTAGCAACACAAGACACCCTTGGACGAGATCCAAAATGGTATAATCTGCCAGCTTCATATCCTTCTCCAATCTGTCTCCCCGAACCACGCTCCTGTATAACAAAAGATTTATGATCAAAGGTTATTGAACAATTTAACATTTTAGTCAATTGGCTTAAGGAAATTAAATTAAAAGGACAATTAGGGACAAAAAGGACTGAGTTGAGATTGAGGGAGGGAGACAAAGAAACATGACCGACTCCTTTGGAAGAAGTTTTAGATCCATTTGCAAGGGTTATGAAATCAGGTTTTTCTCGAAAGGAAATAGACGAGAACAAAGAGGTATTACCAGAAATGTGATCAGAAGCACCTGAGTCAATTACCCATGAATTTTGACATTCCATAGATTGAGAAACGCAGGCTGTTGATGTATTGGGAGATTGAGATGGTTGTGCCAAGCTGTTAGACTTTAACCTTAAATACTCTTGATATTCATCCTCAGAAAACATAGAAGTGGAGGACCATGATAGATAATTTTTTCCATTTAGATTCTCGGAGGTAATTGATGGACTTCCAGAGAAGGAAAGAGTATTGCCAGACGCCATTTCTGAAGAAGACGAATAGTACTAATGAGGAACAAGAAAACCCTAAAGGTTTAGACGAAGGAAACTGTAACAGTGATGGACGACGGTGGCCGGCAACAGCAGGCAGTGGCCGGCGGTGACGGTGGCCGGACGGCGGCGGCGAAGGTGGCCGGCGACAAACGGCGGTGGCCGGCGGCAGGCAACGGCAGACAGTGGCGGGCGACGAAGAACTGTGGCGCCGGACAAATATATATTACGAGCCAGAGCGGGATCGACCCGCTCTGATACCAACTTAAGATTGAAACTGCAAAATAATTCTAGAGGGCTTGATTGATCCTCTCACAATCTTTTATTTATAACAATAAATTGATACACAAGTACATGATAAATAGGGTAACCCTTGAGACACTATAATGATGATAAAATAGGATAAATATCTTAACAATTATAAATAAACTACCCTATGTGTATGCAAAATACACAAGGGAGATTTCTCCCAATCTTCTCCATTATTTACAGGTACAAAGGGAAGGTTTACAGCAGAAAAAAAATGGGGATGATTTAGTTTATTGTATGACAGACAATTTTAAGTAGTTTTAAGCAGTTGTAAGGTAGTTATTTATGTGTAGTTAGTTGCATCTGAGTTCTATAAAGTCAGAATGGACAGTTTGTAGTAGTTTCTATCTTGTTTTTGGAAGTTCTGTAAATCTAGGGAAGTGGAGAGTCTAGTTTTCTCGAACAACCACAAGTTGTATGTATGTTTTAGTTTCTCCATTTGGAGGAAACCTAGTGTATTGTTGGAACAATGATATACAGTTCTCAAGGTTGTTTTGTATAGGTCTGCAATACCTATCACTTTCTAGGTTTTCTTCTAAAATAGACCTTGAGAGTTCTATCATCTACATTCACGTTTTTTGAACTAGGAGATAAGTGAAATAAAAGCTGAAGAAATAAGAGGAACACTCACAATGCACCACCTGATGCAGGGCCAATAGCTTTGAATAGAGACATGCATGTCATTGCAATACCATTAGCAGCTCCTCTTTGGTGTTGTTCCTGTTTTCCAAATTAACAAGTTAAATGTGTCACAATTCCATCACTAACTAGTCTCAATCAATGTATAGATTCAAAAGTCAACAAAAACTACTGAAAAATTTACCACTACTCGGTTTAGTTGAAGGAACAAACCAGTCACGATGGTGATCTAAATCCCATAAAAAGAGTACAATCAGTCAAATATGTAACTTACAGAAAATTTTCTGAATCAAAGTAACTAATCTCCCAAGGTCTAGTATGTTTAATTCAGCTCTACAACCAAAAATCTCTAATAAACGATTGAACAAATGAAGTGGTGCACTTACAGACAGAATGCTCTTCAGACTTGAAGCAGTACTCAACCCTATGAATAGTGCTAAGCCTGAGAACAATGCAATGAAGGGGTAGCTTTGCAAAAGAGGTATGGTTAACAGAGCTGAAATGCGGGCACTACCAATAGCTCCACTTGCTCTTTGCACAAAAGGGTATAAGGCAAGTTGGTAAATTATAAGTGCAAGACCTGAACATTACAAAAATCAGTAAAGATACAAAATATCTCTATTAGGCAGTAGAAATACAAAAAATACTAAATGTTCAAAATTCTACCTTTTTGTCACCGTCAAACCCAAAGTACAATTTTTTTTATCAGAAGTATACAATTAGAGGAATAAATTTAATGTGGTACTATCATTAGTGCAAATATCACTTTAAACTACACCATATCGACTACAGTTTTTCATAATCTATAAAAATACGGGGACAACTTTGCAATTTCTGACAAGATATTGTCTACGGTTTTTTTATAGAACTGTAGTTTATTATGTACATAGGCTACGCTTTTCATCTATAACCTATAACCTATCCTTTTTTATTACGTTTATTAACCGTAGTTTAACATCGAAAATAATCGTAGCCATATATCTTTACTGCACTAGTATGTATTTATTGTGTCAGATCCGAAGAGTGCAAAATTGCCAATTGTTAGGAAGAAAATATGTTACCTGATACTGAAAGAATGTTACCAACATCATTAGTTGTAAAGTTCAAACCCCCCAGCTTTGGAGGACTCACTGCCCATAAGGAGAAAATCTAAAGAAAGTGATGGATGCATGTTCTTCAGTTAAAAACAAGTGGATAAAAAGTAGGATGAAACATCATATACAAAAGCAGAAGCATAGGACATTTTCACCATATTAAGTATCATACCTCTTGATAAGCAATGTCATGAAGTGAGAAGACACAATAAGCAATGACAGATGACATTAAGGGCCAATTCAGGAAAAGGTTTTCATTCTTTTTTGTTATCTTTTCATTGTCTGTGGCATCACTTCCATTTTCTAAAGCTTCAGCATGCTCTGTGGATTCATTGCTAGAATTGTGGTTGTGAAGTGTTTCCTGGACGTATTTCAAACAATTATTTTAATGTTGTAGGTCAACTAGACAGTATAAAGCGTGGAGAAGGAGCACATCTGAGCTGAGAAAATCATACTATAGTGATTTTTCATTGTAAAATGTCGTCATCAAAATTTTAAAAGTAACATCCACAAAAGATAAAGGAGATAAAAGAAAATGGCATTCAATGAACAGATTTGTCAGAGTAAGATACATACTGGAATCCAGATGCATCCGATTGCTACTACAAATGCAAATGCTGATGTTATGAGGTTGGGCAAGAAGTATGGAAACCTGCAGAACGATTTATATGTGGTAAATGAAAATCAGCAAATCATTAAGAGTTTATTTGGATAAATTTCTTCATGAGTACTTACAGGAAGATAAAATAAGAAAAAAAAATAATAAGTTTCTTCAGAAGCAAGAATCAGATTATCCTTAATCTAATTTGCAAAAAGTTTTCTTGTACTGTGGCTTCTCTAAGATTATTCAAGCATAAACTAATTCTAGCTTAAGGAGAAGTTTATTTCTTTTTTCCTTATTTTTCTTTCTTTGTAAGTGTTCATGAAGAAGTTTACCCAAATAGGTCCAAAAGATAAAGTAATGGAAGGACAAAATCTAAAGGGAAACTAAATATGAAAGTCCACTTACTTATCCCAAAAGGAATCCTTTGGAAAAATATTTGGGTACTTCTCTACTGGCTACAATTAAATAAAGAATTTCAGCAGTTAAACTTCTCAGAAAGCCAGAAGACTATCAATTCAAAACATTTCATCTTATAAACATATACAGATTCAAGGCTTTATGCAAGATTCATCTTATACACCAGATGGCTAAGAATATGAATAGCACCTGAGCCAAATAGCCTCCCAGTGATGGACCAATTATTAAACCTATGCCCCAAGCTGAGCTTACCTAAAAGCAAATAATCACAGCATGACTTGTTGGTGTGGAAATGCAGCTCTAAGAATTAACATTGTAAAAGAGTTTGTGATGCTTACTGTTGACAGTCCTAGAGCTTGATGTTCTTCTCTAAAAAGTTCAGAGGCATAGGCCTGTTAAATAAAGAAGTTATGCAGGAAGATGTAGAAATTGAAGTTTGAAAGAGATTGAAGAAGCTATATCCAAATACATATGCACATGAAAGTGTAAAATACTAGGAGTTAAAGATATGATACCTTCACTGGTCCTAGATAACCATTGAAACTTCCCAGAAGAAATCTGGTGATAATAGCCATCCAAAAACTTGTGCTAAGGCCAAATAGTGTGTTGAAAACGACACTGAAATCAAGTAAGCATTGATAATTATGGGAATCTTCAAAGGATAACTTAAAAGAAAGTATGCAGTTCATTGGCATGTATACTTACACTGAAGTAACCCCTATAAGTATAGCAGGTTTTCGACCAAAGCGATCTGCTATGGTTCCCCATAGAAAAGATGTCAAACATCTGCCAAGCATGAATACAGAGCCTACCACATTTTTATGATGCAGACATCAATAATAAATAACTTAACACGAATTTTTGATGCCATAAAAAACTGGACATAGTAAAATTTAGTCTTACCCACATAACCAGCATAAGTACTAATATCAGCTTCTGTTTTTGCTATATTAAAATCCCTTACCTGAAAATTATAATGTTGCATCATTGAGGATGTATTTTATGTGCATCTACACAAAGTTAAAAATGACAAAAGCAGATGGAAAAACAATAATAAGCAACAAAAACTTTAATTTGACACATCTAACATGTACCAATTATGTGTCCTACAACAACATTCTACGGTTGACAGGGAACAGGAAGCAAGGGTACTAGATATACTGAAGAAAATCTTCTTGGTTGATGACTTTGAATGGTTTTTAAATTATAGATTGAAGGGAGTGTAAGCGTGTCTTCGTTTTCTAATTGTCATAATATATACATAAATAAACACTGAAATTGAACTTCAAGCACTCAATAAATAATTATGCATTGAGATAACTTCCAACAATGTGACCAAATCAGAGTGTACATAGTAAAATGGTTACAGTACTCATTTTGATGGTTAAACTCACCATGAAATAGAGGAACGGAAAGAGAGATGATATTGGCAGTGCTGAACAAGACAAAATAAAATGGCATCAGATTGGATAAAAGTAGTTTCAACAGATTGAGAATGAAAAGAAAAATGACAACTGGTAACAATATTTTCCATTCAAAGTATAAAATTGAAAATACCTTCAGACAATTTTGTATTTAACTTCAATTCTCCCCCACTACTATGGGATTTGGAGGCCCTACTTGAGCTACTTAAGGTATACAATTTCAGACCATTATAAGGATGAACAGAAGTTAGGAATGGTCAAACTGAATAAAACTAGTACACCTGTTTTAGCTTGAAAAGCTTAACTGTAAAGGTAAATTTGAAATTCACAAGGTAACATGTGAATTTTATATTCAACTTCAGTCAAGTCAGCCACCAACTTTGTTGCCAACCCCAACTGCCCACACCAATCAATACACAAAGTGGACAATTGCATCTGATTACATTTCTTATATGTTTAGTTTATCGTACAAATCATAGAATGCTGGTAAAAGTATATATAAGTTATCATTGCAGATGATTGCTTCTTCATCAACTTGAGAAAATCATTTTTCAACACAGAACCAAACATACTGTTCTTCTTTAAACCAAGTGACATTTGAGGTCTAAGAAGCTTCTACAAGCTTACACTGAAAGCAAATTTTGACTTACAAGAACTCAGGTCCTTATCATCTAGAAGTGATAATTGTTTTTCCAACAGGAACTATCAAGTTGCACTTCAGGAATCAACAAAACCAGACTTTCCAACAACCCAAAAGTTTGAACAAGAAAAAACCAGAACAAAACCCATGCAGAAGATAAAAAACTAAGAGTAGTGTGAATTGCTTATACCAGAACTCAACACCACCATCCACATGATAAAAAGCTTTGTAAATGGCACACCCTGTCCCTCACTCAACTCTTTGGTTTTCTCCACTTTGCAACCGGGACAGTTCTCATGGTACTTCTTCCTCTCTAACAATGGCTGTTTGCCTTTCTCCTCTTCCATGTTTCTGAGACGACCCTCTTTCCTACTAGTTCGCATGCACCATTCAAACCCAAAAAGTTGATGAATTTAATAAAAAGGGTTATGGGGGTGTGTGTTGTTTCAAGCACAAAACCAGAGACGAGTTGTGGTCCTTTCTAGCTTTTGAGAAACAAAAGATGAACGTGTAGTGAAAGGTCTGGTGTGTCTCTCTGAGCTATATGACGAAAGCACATGACAAACACATAATAATAGGAGGAACGTGAAATCCAGAAGAGTGCATCATTGCACACATCACAAAGTGAAAATTTCCCCAACAACAAAACCATGAAGAGAACATATGATACTGTTGTTTTTCCATTTTGAAAATGACACTTGTTTTTCGACTGTAGAATAGAAAAGATATTGTGAGAGAGACAGATTTTATATATTTATTTAATATTTTTTTTAAAGTATAAAAGTTTATTTTCTTTTAAATAAATATGAATATAAATATTTTTATAATATATTAAATAAATATAAAGTTTATTATATTCTTTTTACTATATTTTCAGAGATATCTTTCTAAGGGTATATATGATTGATGATTGGATAACTACAATTTTAAGATGTAGAAAAAGAGTCTCGACAAGATGAAATAAAGATCAAACATTTTATTTAAGAAAAAACTCTTTTTTTTAATGTATTAGAAATAGTGTTTTGATTTAAAATTTTTAAAATATTATTGAGAAGTGGATATATATATATATATATATATATATATATATATATATATATATATATATATATATATATATATATATATATATATAATAAAAGTTATATATAAAAGTTTAATTCAATTTGCATTTTGAAACATGTTGATAATGAATTAGTTTATAAAAAAATTATTTGGGTTCTTTTTTATCTTCAGATTTGCTTATTTTTCTCAATTAGATCATTCCTTTTAAAAATGTGTCAAATTGATCTTTACTTAGTAAATTTTGCGTTAACAAAGTCTCTTCCGTTAAATAGAACCAAACGGAGTTAAGTGATTGATGATCTGGCACTAGTTAAAACTTGTCAATTTGAAGTTATATGTGTGGTGACGTGTCAATGAATTAGAGGCTTACATAATTTCTCATCCAAAAACCCATCTTCCTCATCCTCTTCCAATTTCTTCCTCTCAACCCTCCTCTTCACCATTACCAACAATGTCACCACCACCACCACCCCCAAAACCATAATCGACCCAATAACAATCTCACTCAAAACCTTCCAATCAAACACCTTCCTCCTAGATCCCTCGTTCGAAACCCTAACATGCAAAACCCTACTCTCACCATCAGTTAAATTCTGAAAATCCGAATGCGAACCACAAAATGTCTTGCATAACCCACTATGCTTTTCGAAACTCAACCCAACCACCCATAATCACCTAAGCACTCGTGCTCGCAAAAAGCTTCTAGATTTCCCCTTAACCAGACTCACATTTCCGAATCCAAACCTCACAACTTCAAGATCTTCAAACCCATCATCCCCATCATACCCGGCGTCCACACGGTGAAAACCTTGACAATAATCATCAAAACCCCACCCATGACCATCCAAAGGCTCAAACCCACTCACACACTCACAGATGTTGGATGCTTCCCTAGTGCAAACCCCGAACCCCCGTAGAGTCCTCGAACCTGGCGTAGAGTCTTCGGCTTACCAAAACATCTGCCAAGACCCCGATTGGTTGTTCCACAAGTACTGTTTGACCTGCCTGAAAGGCTCGAGGCAGAACATCGTCGGCAGTTAGAAGCTCGTCTCGATGGCGCGTTTGGAGAAATCGAAGGCCGCAACGAGGGAGAACGGCGCGACGAAGTGAAAGGCGTAAAGGTAGGAGAGCCACGTGTTCGAGGGGGAATCAAAAGCCATGAAACGACGCCATCGAAAGTGAGGAGGACGAGGTTGTTGGAATTTAGAAGCTTGAGGGTGAGGTTGGTGGCAGCGGCGGCGGATGCCCAGAGAGTGGTGTTGAAGTGGGTTAACTGACTGGTTGGGGTGAGTTCAAGGGATGAAGCAGCTTGGGAGGAGGAAGGATGGAGGCGGTTGACGACCCATATTATAATGGGGCTGGGCAAAAAGGTGCGGCGGATGGCAAGGTAGAATTTCGACGGGCCTAGGCTTGGGAATAAATTGAAGAAGACAAGTTGGAAAGTGTTGTTGAGGTTTTGAAGAGTAGCATTGCCTTGGAGAATGATGGTGGCAGAGAGGAGGAAGTGTGGAGAATGAGGATGAAGAGAAGAAAAAAGAGGAACATTCGATGAAGTTTTAATTGACACCCAATCTTATCTGAGCCTCTAATTCATTAACGCATCACCACACATACAACTTTAAATTGACAAGTTATCATTGAGGTGTGTCAGATCATCAATTCTTTAACTCCGTTTGGTTCCATTTAACGGAAAAGATTTTGTTGACACAAAATTTACTAAATAAAGACCAATTTGACACACTTTTAGAAAAAAAGACCTAATTGAGAAAAATAAACAAATCTGGAGACGAAAAAGACTATTAAAACTAATTATTTCATTTATGTGTTATAAATTAGTTTACATTCTAATAAATATAAAAAATTTAAATTATTTCTAAAATATTTTTATTATTATTTTTAAATTATTATCATTCAGAAAGTTGTTGGAAGATTTTAAAATGAATTAATTAATTTACCTGATAATTAAACTAGTTCAAAAATTTAAGGACGCCATACATACATTAGTGTTTTTTCTATATATCATTATTTGTTTCTTTGAATTTTCTAAGAAATTTTCTTGAACTCGTTCTTGTTTATTTAATTTTATTTTTACCTTCTATTATTTAATTATTTTGTCCTTTCTATCCATCCAAAATGAATTGATTTGTTTAAAATCATTCTAAAATTGATAACGACTCCGAAAGACGTGTTTCTTTTGTATTTCTTCACATTTTTTAGTGTACTTAAATTTCAATTTTTTTTTTGGGTTAAATATATTTTTAATTTTTCAAAATAATTTTATTTTTATTTTTTTTTCAAATTTTGTATACTTTAATATTTGTGGTTTAAGAAATTATAATTTTTCGTCTTTTAAAATGCTTAAAAACAGGCTAAGCTGTTAACTTTGTGCCACATCATTTTACATTTTTCTCAGACGTGTTAATCCCCTCTTCTTTTTCTCCGTTTCCTCTTCACGTGGGAGGCTATCCCCTCATGGATCCTCATCATCTCACCTCAAAATCTCTCAGGATGAATCCGATGCTCTAACGGAGATTCACAATGAATTTTCTCCTTTTAACGTGGACATGCAGGAGTGCGATTCATGAATGCAAATTTCTAAAGAGTATTGTGTTGAACAGATGTCATGCTGGAAAGAGTAGTTTCTTGTCGTAGGGATAATTTTTAATTTTCAGAGGATTGCCGCAGGGATTTTACTCATTTCTGCTATTAACCTTTTATACCTTGCCCCACCACGATTTTGCATGTTGGGAAAGTAGAAGCTGTGTGTTTGGAATTGGATGGGTTAAAACAATATATAAGCAGTGCTCCTCAATGTACAACTACTTCCTGGTACAAACTTCAAGATAATTCTTAGTCGCTCTTTCTGGCGAACTCCATTAAGTGCTTCTATTTACCCTCTTACTGCTTAATAACTATTGTGTTTTGTTGTTGATGTTCATGTAGCCCTTGGAAGAATTCTTACATTGTTAGAAGTCATTATTCCCAATGGGACTGTATCTTAATGATTATCATTATATATCTTTTTGATTGATTTTTAATTTTTACAAAAATTAAAATAGTATATTGTTAAATATATTTAATTAAACTGACTTTTTGTCACATGTATTTGTTATTGTCTTCCGTGTTTCTTTTCTATTTTAGCACAGATTTGTTCTCATGTTTTATAGTTTCTTTTTCTAGAAATTCAAATTCTAGTTTAATTGATAAAAAATTAATCTTGAATTGATACTTAATGTAACATCCCAAATAAATATAAATCTATATAATAAAATAATTACATGTTAATAATACTACAAATCAATCTTACAAAAGATAGGACGTACGCTTATGGCCGAACGGTCTTACAGAATAACGATAAATTTAAAACTGTACAAATAAGTAATCTAGGCCGAAAGGTTTACAAAAGGCCTATACCGAACGGTCATACAAAAGAAAAAAAATAAAAGATGATCGAACAATCATCGTACAATTAAATTGACTACTGACGAACGGTTTTACTGTTCGGTCTTAACTTCTATCTCGACCAAACTTTCTTCTTCCAGCATCTCTTCTCCTTCTGCTCACATCCACACGAATGATCATTGCAACAGGACAAACGACTGAACATACAAAACGAACAAGATAGGAAAATAGGGTAAGCTTATGTAATTTAATTCAATTATCAACATATATCTCACTCAATCAATTTAAACAAGATAACTCATTAACTATTTCATGCAAAGCCTAATACTAGACTCTGATTGTCCGGACTATATGAATTTTGTGTAGCTATGATGTTCGTGTACCCGGGTGATGTAGTAATTGGATACCCTAAACAGCTGCCACCCGAGGTTAGTCCTATCTGTCCAAATTAACCATAAGGACTAGGACCTCCTGCCATTCCCACACATGACTTACCCTTCTCTACGTGAGAACGAGTAATCACGGAATATCACGACAACCAAGCTATGCTAGATGCATTTCATTGCCTGTTATGGTTTGCCATACCATTTGCAACCTTAGACAACACCAAATAGTGGTGGACAATGCATCAAAACAGACTTAAAAGACTTAAAACAGATTTAAAGAAAACTTAAACCAGAAATGAATTTTCAATCAGATTTGAAACTTGAACCAGAGTTTTAGTGATTCTGATTATATCACCAAGGCTAGATTAAGCTCTCATTGCCTTATTTGGTTGATATATGAATTCACTTTCATTTGAACTCAAGCTCATCCAAAAACCAAAGCAGGAAAACCAAATTTAATGACAAATTAAAACACTGCATCAAAATTTTGAGCACATGACTTTAACATACTGGAATTGAATTCTAAAGCTGGAAGAGACATAAGCAAGAATGATTCACCGTTTAAAATGAGTAACAAACATGTATGAACACTGGAAACACAACACAACAACAAGAAACAGAAAGTTAATGACTGGAAAAAGTAAAACATAAGACACAAAAATACTCAAAACAGAAACTGTAAAACTGAAACAAAAACCACAACAGAATGCAGAAATGGAGTGCAAAGATAGAGGAATAGCTTAGCTCTTGGTGCATGGACGACCTAAGCTCTGATACCACTTGATGGAAGAACAAATTGGCTAATTTGGGTGTAGGAACAAATCAACCAAGCTCACCTCTGACTTGGACCATAGAAGCACCCAACAATGGAAGAGGTGCTTCGACAATGCAGCGGAATGGGTTGAAGATGATTGGAGGAAATAGAAAAGTGTGGAAGCCACTCTAAAGAGGTGTTCAGTGGTTGGATTGGAGAAGATGTAATGACTCGGTGATGAAGATAAGGTTGAAGTAAAAGGAAAGTGGAATGAAACAGTAGTTCAGTGAAGGAGAAACTGAAGCACAATTTTGAATGGTGGTGTTCTGTGAATTGGGAAGTGAAATGGAGGCAGAGATTTGGGTGCTGAAATGTGATGCGGATGGGTGGAGATATGCTAGTAATAGAGCCTAGCTAGGGAGAGAGGCTAGAGGAAACTCTCAAGCTCTCTCTCTCGGTGACCTTCAATAAGAAGAAAGTTTTGGACAACATCAACAGAAAACAATTCTTCATTCAAATCAAAGGTGGGTTACAAGCAATGGAGCAAGGTATTTAAAGGAGAAACAAAGCTCCTGGTTCACGCCTACACTTAGCTACGTTAGCTATGATGCAAGTGCTAGCTGTGCAAGGGTGAATAAACATGAAGCTCCACGTGGACAATAAGCAATCAACTTGGTGAAGAAATGTGAATGGCTACATGGGCAACAAGCTAGCAGCACGTGGAAAACAAGTTTGGTGCAATTTCAGCCATTGAGCACAAACTCCATTCCACTGGCGCTAGGCTTCTTTCTTCTTCAACAAAGCTGCTAGAATATGGCTCACATTGGGCTTCCTAGAGTAGCTTTCTAGACAATTATATAATGCATCCAACTGAAGATTTAATCTTGATTCTCCATTCTTGATGTTTCCTTGCTTCTTGATTTATCAAGCTTCTTGGCTAGTTGATTCATGATCTCCTAGCTTTATTAGACCCTACAAAACACATATAAACATATTAAAGAGAATCCTACTAAGACTTAGAGAAAGAAAATTAAGAAAGAGTCTTTAACAATCCTTCTTCAATTCCCTTTCTTAGCCTTAGCTTAAGTTGATACTCCTTTGAATGGAATGCCCTAAATGGGTTTCCATCAATAAAGATCCCATAGGATACCAAATACTGAACGTTTATTTTTAACCCAGAATGAGACTAAAAACTTGGAGTGAGACCGAGATGTCTCCAACTCAAAACTAATCAAATCGAGAGAGTTACTCACTTGTTGTGAAAGGGACCGAATACAATAATACTTCTCAGAGACCAATAGAATCGAACGTTATTTTTCAAGTGAGCCAATTTAATAAACTGACTCTTGAGATTTCAAACCGAAAACCGTAAAGCCTAGGCCGAGTACTAAGACTCTAGGCCGAATCCAATTAAGACAGATATTGTAGGACATCAAATAATAGCACTTGACGGAAACATATGAAGAAATCGAACGTGAATAAATACTTAGCTTCTTAATGAGTTAAACATCAAGGAAACCGAATGCCAGTCGAAGACTGGGCACTGTAGAGAGCGAACACTATTGAGTTTGGACGAATGCTCTTATTATAAAGATAGATTACGGAAATGAGAACTAGCGCTAGGTGTAAGACCGAGCACTACTAAACTTATAGAAGAAATGCTTGATAAATATAATAAGATATAATTTAAATAGTGTTTATGAACGAACGAAATATACAAATACATATAGATATACTTAAGTTTATCATCAAACACCAAGGAACGAATATCCTTGGTTGAACGCTTATATACAAATATTACTGAACGAAGACGCTCGGTCCTCAATTGAAATTCTTTCCAAATGAAAGAATCCAATTCCAACCGAGTTTACAAGAAAACCCAACGGTCAAAGATCTTTAGTGACGAACATCAATTTTCACATAAAACTCTAGACTTAGAATTCATAATCTTATCAACACATTTCTCAACATCTATCTTCAAAACTATATTAGAGTAAAGGACCAACACACTATCAAAATTAAATATGGAAAGGTGATCAATTCAAGCAGCCAAACTAGGCTTGCATGCACAGAAAAACCACTCGGCTGAGAGAGATGAACTTACCAGTCCAGAATCTAAAACTGATCGGTTCAAACGGACGCTCTTGATGCTGGGAAAGTAGAAATGGTGCCTGAGTGGTGATCGAAAGAAGGAAAAATGAGGATTTCTTAGAGAGAAGTAAGAGCTTTTTAGAGAGAAGGAGGAGAAAATGGTTTCAGAGATTTGGAGAAGAAGGTAAACATGAAGAAGTGGCGTGAACTTTTGAAAACCCAAAATTTTACTCCTAACGTCATTAGCCAACGCCCACTCCACTGCTCACACCTATCTTCCACTTTTTGTTTTCCAGTTCTGCTTCCTCGACACTTGTCTTCCACTCAGCTGGGTTTTGGGTGGATTTTTAATGGGTCTGACACTTAACAACTTATTAAATTAAAAAAAAAAACTTTTTCTAAGAATGAATTAAGTCCTTTCAAAATTAAGTAAAAATTAAATTCAAATATATAAGTAAAGTAATATATTTTTGATTGGTGCAAAATAGGTATATTAGATCGATTTTAGAGTGCATATTTAATTGATTTTGTAATCGATCTAATACTTTTAAGTCAAAAAAAAAAATATAACACTATACATAAATAGTTATTCAATAAAAGATCTTCAAAATCTAATATATCACCGTAAGAAAAAAAGAACTTAGCATTCTAACAAACAAACAAGAACCCTAATTAAAAAGTAAGAAATGGCTTAACTGACAAAATAAATGTGTGAAATTGATCACATTCAAGAAAATTAGGGAAAATAAATTGTGAAACAGATTTCTATCTTAATTAAACTATTGAATCGAAATCGAGGTCATTTGACGAGCATAGAAAGAAAGATTGATAAATTAGAATTGGAATTGGACAAAAAGGAGAACACAATCCAATTGAAAGAGATGTCGTGATGATGATGATTAGAAGTGTCTTAGAAGAGAAGAAAAAGGTTTGTTGAAGCACCACACGACATCAACGATGATGAGTGAGTTGGAAGAAAAGAGAACTTCATTATTTTTTTCTCAAGAAAAAGAAGAAGAAATAATGGAGACACAAGAGAAAAGAGAAAATTCAAAAGGTGAAAGAAATTTTTGCACTTGATAAAAAGAAGACACATTGGATTAGTTATTTTTTTAACTAATTTAATACATGTACATATTAGACTGATTCCTTCTATAACTGGTCTAATGTGTATTATATTGATTCCCCTATATCACCATTTTGGAGAAGAATTTGTTAATTTTTGAAATGGTATAATGAATTTGAAATGGTATAATGAATTAGAATGGCTAACCGCTCTAGATAAAATAATTCTTCATGTGATGACTAATCTTATTATTTAGAGTGAAGGATACATTGCTTTTATGGGATT
This sequence comes from Vigna nakashimae, assembly GCA_034642375.1. Lineage (NCBI taxonomy): Eukaryota > Viridiplantae > Streptophyta > Magnoliopsida > Fabales > Fabaceae > Vigna > Vigna nakashimae. The sequence goes on along the minus strand of CM067763.1, from coordinate 9,121,556 downwards.
TTTCTGGACTTGATAGTGGCATATTTTACTATGATTTTAGTATTGAATTTGAGAAAATATCAATTCTTTCTTAACCTTTTCGTCTTGTAAATCCTAGTTTTATTTTAGTTTAATAAGTGGTTTCATCTTAAATTTTAATTAGATAAATTGATCATTAACCTCTTTGTTTACACATGTAAATTAGTTGGAAGAAGTCTCTACATCAAAGGAAGGTGCTGGAACCAAGGAAAACAAGAAAAACAACAAAAATATGAAGAACCATAATTCTGTTGAAGCTAGCTCGGGCGCCCTTTTTCCATGGGCGTTGAAGCGTCATTGCACTAGGACTGGACCGCGCTGGGGCGCCCCTTGCATATGGGTGTTGGAGCTCCATTTTGCTGACTGTCGCACACTGAAGCACAAACTTAAGCGCGACTGTCGTTGATTTGGCATATTTGGTTTATTTAAACCCAAAATGGAAAGGCTTCAACATCTTTGGCACCCCAGACACAAATTCTCTCAATTGGAGCTAGGAGTTGTGGGAACAACCCTCCTTCATCCTTGGGTCTTCCTCCTTCTTCCATTTCACCATTTGTAAGCTTAAGCTCTCCATGACAATGAAGAGCTAATTTCATTCTTGTTGGGGATTGATGTAACCACGAATCTCTTATGTAAATTATAGTTAATTTGAATGATTATATGCCTCTTTCATTGATTGTTAATGTTTAATTCCTTCTCGTAATGCTTGTTATGAAGTTGCTACCCATGGCATGAATTTAGGGTTTGCTTGATATTGGGAAATATTGTGTGAATCTAGAACTAGATTAAACACCTAAAAGAAATTGTATCTAGGGATAGAACTAGGACCTTTGGTTGTCTTGAATCTCAATTCTTAATGCGGAAATAATTGTTAGGTTTTCCAAGGGATTGTAGTCTAATAAGGATGTCTAGGCTCTCTCTATCAAGGGATTGAGTTTGAGTAAATTAGTAGATTGACATTGGTACATTAATGAAGAGGAAGTGATTTTCCATGGATAAGATTGAAGTAGGTGAAATCATCCCCCAACCATATCATTTCTAGTCTTTACCATTTCCAAGTGTTTGAGTTACAAAAGTTCACTTTTATCATTTATGTTTCATATTTACTTTAATTGCATAAAAACCCAAAAATATGGAATCATTCTTTAGTCTAAGTTAGTTTCAAATTATACGATTGTTTGGTGACACTAGTCTCTTGGGAAATGATATCTGGTCTTACCGGTTTTATTACTTGAACGATTCGGTCCACTTGTCGAAGTCTCAACAAGTTTTTGGTGTCGTTGCTAGGGACTTGGTGTTATTCTAGACTTTTATGTGATTTTAAACCGATTTAGACTTTATTCTCTTGCTAAATTGTGGCTCGAGTTTGGTTGTTTTCTAGTGTATGCAGGGAAGCATTCGTACAAGGAGGACTATATCATTAGAACCACTCCTTGTAGACCCTGAGATCGAGAAAACTACTCGAAGGAACAATAATGACACGAGGAAACGAAAATATCTAGCTCAACAAGATGCCCCTAAAGCTTCAACTTCTTTCAACAATCAAATCATTAAATCTTTGATTCTTCTTCAGTGAAGGAGATGGCTGGCGTAGGACCACCTCCGAGGAGAACCATAGGGGACTCAATAACTTACACAAGCCCGAGAAACTTCTCAAGCATTGTGAGGCCCACTATGAGTGATAAGCTAGCAGAAATGAAGCCTGCTCTACTCTAGATCATCAGTTGAAATCAATTTTCTAGCATGAACAATGACGACCCTCATGCTCATTTGGTAACTTTTTATGAATTGTGTGGCTCTGTGGGTGTAATGGGGGAGGATGAAGAAGGTAATGTTTCTCTTCCCATTTTCTCTGAATGGCAAAGCAAAGGATTGGCTTCAGTCACAACCTAATCAAAGTTTAACTAGTTGGGATGATGTGGAACACAAATTTCTTGCTTGCTTCTTTCCACCATCAAAGAGCACAAAAATAAAGGCTGCGATTGCTACTTTCGTCCAGGAGTAGATGAACCATTGTGTGAAGACTGGGAAATATTCAAAGCTTTATTGAGAAAGTGTCCAATCATGGATTTAGCCTGGAAATGCACGTGGAAACTTTTTGTAATGGGTTGCAACCTTACACTAAGATGACACTAGATGCATCCTTTGGTTCTATTCAAAACTGCTGATGAAGCCATTGCTATTATTGAAAATGTTAAAATAGAATGACTCAATTTCTTACACCAAGAGAGGGGGTGAATTGGTGAAGGGTAAAAAACACAATCTTTAAAAATCTTTTCACATAAAACTGTGCTTTTACTTTTCTTGAATTTCAAGATAATCAAATATCAATGCAGTGGAAACTTAATCGAATATGTAAACAATGCAATTGACTAAATAAAAGAGTAAGGTTCAGAAAATTCAAACATTGTGTTTTTATACTGGTTCGGCCAAGCCTACATCCAGTGTCCTTCCAACCACAGGAAGAAAATGCACGATAATAATCAAGGTTTTTACAACAAGGTTTCTACAGAAGACCTCACGTGAAAAATGTAAAACATCTCTCTAACTCAAAATATAGGCAATACACAAACTAGACTAGCAGTAAGAATCCCTTCTCCTGTCGTCTAAACCCTTTGAGACACTCTCAAAGTCAAGAACGTCACATGCTCTTCTTCCTATAATCACAATAGGGAACCTCAAACCAATCTTCAAAAGATTACAGAATCTGATCGCTCAATGACACCCAAATGTGCAAGTTGATTAGCCTTTGAAAAACACAACAGTCTTGCTCTTCAAGAAATCACAAGTAGTTCATCACCACAATCACTCTTGTTTCTTGGAGCTCTTTCTCTCTTCTTGTAAGATCACAACTTTATATAAAAGATACCACACTATTAAATTTTCCAAAAGTTCTTACAGAAATCAAATTCACGCCAATTTATAGAATAACACATCTTAGACGTAATTTAATCAACTAAGCTATTAAAGTAATCGAATATAACAATTATGTTATAACAGTTAGCAGCAAACACGATAATTAATTGAATATGCAATTAATGTAGTCGACTATCATTTAATGCTTGGTCAACACAATTAAAAATATGATCGTTAGACAATTATGTCAAGCATTAACAAAATTTCAAAACAATAACAGACTTAATCGAATACAATACACATGCAATCAACTTGTTGTCTTCATCCAGGAAGCAAGGGATGTGTGGTATAACATATTGTGTTTTTGTAATGATGAAGAAAACTACAATATCTCAAAAAGCTACAATATCTCAGTGTTAGAAGGACAACGAAAGATTATATTTCAAATTCCTTTTCTGGAAGCAATCCTTTTCTGCATAGGGAATCTTTCATTTTTGCATACTCTCCAACGGGTTGGCAGTTTTGATATAAAAGTTGAAGATGCACAGTGGCTATTTACTTTCTATTCCTTGACTGTTCTTGAGTTCATTGCATAGTCTTAAATCCTTTCACCCATGGCTAAAAACAATCGGGAATTTTAATATCAGCTCAAATTGCAAGAGCTTCATCTTGTAAAGCACATATTTCGAGCATTGGACTTATCTTATAACCAAATTACTGGCCAGATATCCGAAAGCATCAGGCAACTATTTAAGCTGTAATTCTATCATTAGAGGGGAATTCTTTAGTGGATTTCTCATGTGGAAATGTCACAATTGCAAACTTGGCCACTTTGGATTTATCAGATAATCAAATAAAGGGGAAACTTGTAGATTGTTGGAAATCTGCAAATCAATTATTGTTTCTTGATTTAAGCAACAATTAATAGTCAGGGAAGATTCCCATCTCCATGAGCACCCTAATGTGGTTTTCTCATTTTTGGTCTTTAAACATGCAACCGAAGACCAAGTGGTCTTGCTTGCTTGGCCATACGACCTTATAGTCTAAGCTAATTTGATATTAACTGTCTCAACTTTTGATTGTGGACACTTTTTCTGACCATTCCAATTCGAATTACTAATTTTCTCCAGTACATGTGATAGGACCCTATTTACAAACCACTAGATCAATCAAGAGCATACCGCTTAGTGAGGAACGTTCTTCGTGAACTCTCACTCGAGTCTCTTCGACCATAGTCTCGCTTGCTTGGTCGTCCGACCTTATAGCCTAAGGTATTTTGATATCAATTGTCTAACCTCATAAATGCGCTGGCTTGATTGGCTATACTCTTTCTAACAAGTTCAAATTCGAATTGTTATTTTTCTTTAGTGCAGATAACAAGATCTTGCATATGAGCCACTTGGCCAACTTTGAGCAACCGCTCGATGAGGAACGTTCTCAATGAACTCTCATTCTTGTACAAGAAACTTAAGGAACGTTCTTCGTGAACTCCTAGTCTAAACTGAGCGGTAAGAAACATTCTTAGGGAACTCTCACTCTCGTCCAAGAAACCTAGGAAACATTCTCCGTGAACTCCTAGTCTAAACCGAGCGGTGAGGAACATTCTTAGTAAATTCTCATTCTCGTCCATGAAACCTAGGAATGTTCTCCGTAAACTCCTAGTCTAAAATGAGCAGTGAGGAACGTTCTCAGTGAACTCTCACTCTCGTATAAGAAACCTAGGGAACGTTATCTGTGAACTCTCACTCTCGTATAAGAAACCTAGGGAACGTTCTTTGTGAACTCCTAGTCTAAACCAAGCAGTGAGGAACGTTCTCAATGAACTCATTCTCGTCTAAGAAATCCAGGGAACGTTCTTAGTGAACTCCAACTATCAACCGAGTAGTGAGGAACTTCTCCATGAACTCCTAGTATTAACCGAGTAGTGAACACAGACTCCTTAATACCACATGAATGACCTCTCTCAAGCTCATAATAATCCTTACGCTCCTCTTCCAATAAAGAGCTTGCTTGGACTTGGGGGGCATGTGTATGGTATGGATACCTGTCAAGCCAATGGATTGGACAAACAAACAATTAACAACTCTTAACCAATTGGTTAAGATAATCGTTGAGGTAGTTCAACTTATTGACAGTTAATAAAAATATTAATCATTTATTGGTAATGGGTCAAGCTTAAAGGTAAGCTCATTTTAATATTTATAAATATATGTTTGACAGATCAATTTTGAATATCACTTTATATTAAATATTATCACGCAAAGTCATTGATTTGAGAGTTGGAGTGTCTTTTGTAGGTACCCTCCCACATGGCTTGGAGAAGGAGGAGAGAGAGCGAACAATACAACTTAGATAACAAAAGACCATCAAGAAGCCCATCCAGTCTTGAGGACAACTTTGAATGCTTTGAGTAATGGACACCTATACCTTTTAATCCAATTTTTGGCTTCTTGTAGATGACAAATTTGATATCAATTATTATAAATAAGTTAATATAAAATATGAAGAAAAATAAAAAATATTAAAATAATAAATTGGTAATCTTTTTACTTATTTATTATTTTTATAAAATGTTTTAAAAAATGATTAATTTAAAGTATATTATAAAGGCTTAAATGGTTACTTCGTCCTTATGTTAAGAGGTGAATTTTTGTTTAGTACCCGATTTTAAAAATGAAGACATTGAGTCATATGTTATGAAAAGTGTATGAATAAGGTCATGTCCGTTAAGTTGACAGCAACTACGTTAAGTCCATGCTGATGTGGTCGTACTTTTTCTGTTTTCTCTTCTATCTCTTGTTCAACCTTTTTTTTGATAATTTGTTGAACTTATTCTTTCTTTGTGGACCTTATTCATATATTTTTTATAATATAGGGACCCAATGTCTTCATTTTTAAAACCGGGTACTAAACAGAAATTCACCTCTTAATAATATGGGAACAAAGTAAGCATTTAAGCCTATTATAAATTAAGAAGAGATAAAGAGGCAAATATAAATAGATAAAAAATAGTTTAATAACTTTTTTAAAACAATCTCCTTCAACCAAACAAAGAAAGATTATTTTCTTCTTCCTCTCACCTTTTATAACAAAAGGGGTTATACATCCGGTAAAAGAGATCACTGTAGTGATGAACATAATAAATATAATTTAAAAAAATATCGTAAAATAACATTATAATATTTTATTGAAAGATTGTGTATTCTGTTACTATGCAGAGAACGAAATCTACCACAAATATCAATATATATGTACATAAATATAAAAACATTTTGGATTGAAATAAAAACAAATTATGGTACATGTGTTTTTCATTTAAGTTATAAACTAATGAAAATGACTAATGTTTTCATAACAAAAACAATTTAATGACTCATTTGTTCATAGTGGTGAATGCAATTCAATTGTATGTTACATCTCTTCAGAAATAGGGGTCAAATGTGTGGCCACTGGTCATTTTCAACTGTAAAAGAACGTACAACATTTCTTCACTTTTTCAGTATAGATTTGTTCATAATCAATAGTTCCAATCAATGATGTCAAACTTCTTGTTGATTGCTATCACTGTAATTGATCAGGTTTCTTTTTCTCACCAAGGAATGGTTTGAAGATCATTAATAATCCAACTGCTTCAACTATGTTCAAGACAAAGAACACCATATGTGTGCCTGCAATTTGGTAAGAACAAATGCTCTAAATGACTTCATGTTGTTGAATGTGAAAAGAAAGTGTCCTTGACATAAATTTAGACAAAGGTTTCCCATCTTTCATATATAGAATAGACACCAGCACAGATAAACTAGTTGAGCATCATACCTGGGAGGAAGGAAGAATCCATCCGCTTTTGTGACCAAGTTAATCTGCATTGACCATCATCATATGAGAAAATTGGAGATGGAAATTATGTGGCTGAAATCATCCACTAATGAAACAAATAGTTAAATGCTAATGGATCATAGCGGATTATCAGTATCAACTGTATCAATGGGTATCAAAACCTTCTACCATTCTCTAAGAAATAATCAGAAATGCTACTGCACAGCCAACTCATGTGGGTGTTGGAGATGGGAAGTATGGTGTGGTGTTAAAAACCAATTGCAATTGTTAGCTTTTTTGGTGTGGCTATCTCAATGTTGATATCATCTATCTTTCAATCTATTTCACAAACATATATAGCTAAGAAAGAACCATATTATAATAAAGGAACTTAGCATGAAGTTTGAATCAAGAAATATTTTATCTCTTTAATCACAATGACTTGTTCTCCTAAGAACAAGTAAGCAAATCATGAATTGATTATATATAATTATATTCCTAAACTAAGCTAAACAAATCAGGCGATGGGGTATTTGTAATTATGATAGGGGCTGGAAAGTCTACGAGAGAAGGAAGAAGAGTGGAGCAAGTTAGGAGGGAAAGGAGGAGAGTATGGTTATAAATAGAGTTCATGTAATTCTGTTTGAGTAGTTAGCATTGTTTTGTAAAGTCAGGGCTTTGACGTGAGGAGGGGGATCAGGCTCCCGTATAGACCAAATTGCTTGTATAGTGTTCCTTGATAATAAAGAAACACCATTCTTTTCTATATGAGTTCTTTTTGTGTGTTCGTGAGTGTGAAAGATAGGTTGCGTTTTCTAGAAACCTATCAAAGTATGAGGAGTAATTATTTGTAAATGCTGATATCATTGTTTATAGAACAAATAACAATAAACAAAATATCAAACCTTTTTCTTCACATGAAGTTCAGGAACTAATGAATTAGATTAATATGCAGGTCCTACAGCATTTATCATTTGAAATATTAATCCATTGTAGAGATATACTGTTAGGTTTCTTCCTGACAAGGAACCTAAATATTTATTTCAGGTTAAGAATCACGACAACGAAATTACATCAGCAAGGTTGTAAGTGTTTTATTTGAATTAAAAACAGAAACATTCAACTACATTCAAGGGAAGAAGGTCTCCTAACATAGACCTTGAGAGTTCTATCATCTACATTCACGTTTTTTGAACTAGGAGATAAGTCAAATAAAAGCTGAAGAAATCAGAGGAACACTCACATTGCACCACCTGATGCAGGGCCAATAGCTTTGAATAGAGACATGCCTGTCATTGCAATGCCATTAGCAGCTCCTCTTTGGTGCTGTTCCTGTTTTCCAAATTAACAAGTTAAATGTGTCACCATCACTAACTAGTCTCAATCAATGTATAGATTCAAAAGTCAACAAAAACTACTGAAAAATTTACCACTACTCGGTTCTGTTGAAGGAACAAACCAGTCACGATGGTGATCTAAATCCCATAAAAAGAGTACAATCAGTCAAATATGTACTTACAGAAAATTTTCTGAATCAAAATAACTAATCTCCCAAGGTCTAGTATGTATAATTCGGCTCTACAACCAAAAATCTCTAATAAACGATTGATAATATGAAGTGGTGCACTTACAGAAAAAATACTCTTCAGCATTGAAGCAGTACTCAACCCTATGAATAGTGCTAAGCCTGAGAACAATGCAATGAACGGGTAGCTTTGCAGAAGAGGTATGGTTAACAGAGCTGAAATGCGGGCACTACCAATAGCTCCACTTGCTCTTTGCACAGAAGGGTATAAGGCAAGTTGGTAAATTATAAGTGCAAGACCTGAACATTACAAAAATCAGTAAAGATACAAAATATCTCTATTAGGCAGTAGAAAAACAAAAAATACTAAATGTTCAAAATTCTACATCTTTGTCACCGTCAAACCCAAAGTACAGTTTTTTTTATCAGAAGTATACAACTAGAAGAATAAATTTAATGTGGTACTATCATTAGTGCAAATATCACATTAAACTACACCATATAGACTACAGTTTTTCACAATGTATAAAAATGCAATAACATTTTTGCAATTTCTGCCAAATATTGTCTACGGTTTTTTTATAGAACCGTAGTCTATTATGTACTATAGGCTACTCTTTTCATCTATAACCTATAACCTATCCTTTTTTATTACGTTTATTAACCGTAGTTTAACATCGAAAATAATCGTAGCCATATATCTTTACTGCACTAGTATGTATTTATTATGTCAGATCTAAAGAGTGCAAAATTGTCAATTGTTAGGAAGAAAATCTGTTACCTGATACTGAAAGAATGTTACCAACATCATTAGTTGTATAGTTCAAACCCCCCAGCTTTGGAGGACTCACTGCCCATAAGGAGAAAATCTAAAGAAAGTGATGGATGCATGTTCTTCAGTTAAAAACAAGTGCATAAAAAGTAGGATCGAAACATCATGTACAAAAGCAGAAGCATAGGACATTTTCACTATATTAAGTATCATACCTCTTGATAAGCAATGTCATGAAGTGAGAAGACACAATAAGCAATGACAGATGACATTAAGGGCCAATTCAGGAAAAGGTTTTCATTCTTTTTTGTTATCTTTTCATTGTCTGTGGCATCACTTCCATTTTCTAAAGCTTCAGCATACTCTGTGGATTCATTGCTGGAATTGTGGTTGTGAAGTGTTTCCTGCACGTATTTCAAACAATTATTTTAATGTTGTAGGTCAACTAGACAGTATAAAGCGTGGAGAAGGAGCACATCTGAGCTGAGAAAATCATACTAAATTGATTTTTCATTGTGAAATGTCGTTATCAAAATTTTTAAAAGTAACATCCACAAAAGATAAAGGAGATAAAAGAAAATGGCATTCAATGAACAGATTTGTCAGAGTAAGATACATACTGGAATCCAGATGCAGCCGATTGCTACTACAAATGCAAATGCTGATGTTATGAGGTTGGGCAAGAAGTATGGAAACCTGCAGAACGATTTATATGTGGTAAATGAAAATCAGCAAATCATTAAGAGTTTATTTGGATAAATTTCTTCATGAGTACTTACAGGAAGAAAAAATAATAAGTTTCTCCAGAAGCAAGAATCAGATTATCCTTAATCTAATTCGAAAAAAGTTTTCTTGTACTCTAGCTTCTCTAAAAGATTATTCAAGCATAAACTAATTTTAGCTTAAGGAGAAGTTTATTTCTTTTTTCCTTATTTTTTTCTTTCTTTGTAAGTGTTCATGAAGAAGTTTACCCAAATAGGTCCAAAAGATAAAGTAATGGAAGGATAAAATCCAAAGGGAAACTGAATATGAAAGTCCACTTACTTATCCCAAAAGGAATCCTTTGGAAAAATATTTGGGTACTTCTCTACTGGCTACAATTAAATGCACAATTTCAGCAGTTAACCTTCTCAGAAAGCCAGAAGACTTTCAATTCAAAACATTTCATCTTATAAACATATACAGATTCAAGGCTTTATGCAAGGTTCATCTTATACACCAGATGGCTAAGAATATGAATAGCACCTGAGCCAAATAGCCTCCCAGTGATGGACCAATTATTAAGCCTATGCCCCAAGCTGAGCTTACCTAAAGGCAAATAATCACAGCATGACTTGTTTGTGTGGAAATGCAGCTCTAAGAATTAACATTGTAAAAGAGTTGGTGATGCTTACTGTTGACAATCCTAGAGCTTGATGTTCTTCTCTAAAAAGTTCAGCGGCATATGCCTGTTAAATAAAGAAGTTATGCAGGAAGATGTAGAAATTGAAGTTTGAAAGAGATTGAGCAAGCTATATCCAAATGCACATGCACATGAAAGTGTAAAATACTAGGAGTTAAAGATATGATACCCTCACTGGTCCTAGATAACCATTGAAACTTCCCAGAAGAAATCTCGTGATAATAGCCATCCAAAAACTTGTGCTAAGGCCAAACAGTGTGTTGAAAACGACACTGAAATCAAGTAAGCATTGATAATTATGGGAATCTTCAAATGATAACTTAAAAGAAAGTATGCAGTTCATTGGCATATATACTTACACTGAAGTAACCCCTATAAGTATAGCAGGTTTTCGACCAAAGCGATCTGCTATGATTCCCCACAGAAAAGATGTCAAACATCTGCCAAGCATGAATACAGAACCTACCACATTTTTATGATGCAGACATCAATAATAAATAACTTACACGAATTTTTGATGCCATCAAAAACTGGACATAGTAAAATTTAGTCTTACCCACATAACCAGCATAAGTACTAATATCAGCTTCTGTTTTCGCTATATTAAAATCCCTTACCTGAAAATCATATTGTTGCATCATTGAGGATGTATTTTATGTGCATCTACACAAAGTTAAAAATGACAAAAGCAGATGGAAAAACAATAATAAGCAACAAAAACTTTAATTTGACACATTAACATGTACCAATTATGAGTCTTACAACAACATTCCACGGTTGACAGGGAACACGAATCAAGGGTACTAGATATACTGAAGAAAATCTTCTTGGTTTATGACTTTGAATGGTTTTTAAATTATAGATTGAAGGGAGTGTAATCGTGTCTTCGTTTTCTAATTGTCATAATACATACATAAATAAACACTGAAATTGAACTTCAAGCACTCAATAAATAATTATGCATTGAGATAACTTCCAACAATGTGACCAAATCAGAGTGTACATAGTAAAATGGTTACCGTACTCATTTTGATGGTTAAACTCACCATGAAATAGAGGAACGGAAAGAGAGATGATATAGGCAGTGCTGAACAAGACAATAAAATGGCATCAGATAGGATAAAAGTAGTTTAAACAGATTGAGAATGAAAAGAAAAATGACAACCGGTAGAAAACAATCAAACAATGATTTTCCATTCAAAGTATAAAATTGAAAATACCTTCAGACAATTTTGTATTTAACTTCAATTCTCCCCAACTACTATGGGATTTGGAGGCCCTACTTGAGCTACTTATAAGTGTACAGGGATGAACAGACGTTAGGAATGTTCAAACTGAATAAAACTACTACTGTTTTAGCTTGAAAAGCTTAACTGTAAAGGTAAATTTGAAATTTGCAAGGTAACATGTGAATTTTGTATTCAACTTCAGTCAAGTCAGCCACCAACTTATATGTTTAATTTCATCTACAAAGCATAGAATGCTGGTAAAAGTATATATAAGTTATCATTGTAGATGATTGCTTCTTCATCAACTTGAGAAAATCATTTTTCAACACAGAACCAAACATACTGTTCTTCTTTAAACCAAGTGACATTTAAGGTCTAAGAAGCTTCTACAAGCTTACACTGAAAGCAAATTTTGACTTATAAAAACTCAGTTCATTAGCATCTAGAAGTGATAATTGTTTTTCAAACAGGAATTATCAAGTTGCACTTCAGGAATCAACAAAACCAGACTTTCCAACAACCCAAAAGTTTGAAAAAGAAAAAACTAGAACAAAACTCATGCAGAAGATAAAAAACTAAGAGTAGTGTGAATTGCTTATACCAGCACTCAACGCCACCATCCACATGATAAAAAGCTTTGTAATTGGCACACCCTGTCCCTCACTCAACTCTTTGGCTTTATCCACTTTGCAACCGGGGCAGTTCTCATAGTACTTCTTCCTCTCCAACAATGGCTGTTTACCTTTCTCCTCTTCCATGTTTCTGAGACGACCCTCTTTCCTACTACTTAGCATGCACCATTCAAACCCAAAAAGTTGATGAATTTAATAAAAGGGTTAAGGGGGTGCGTTGTTTTCAAACACAAAAGAGAAACAACAGTAAAAGATTCGAGGAAACAAAGGTCCACACAGAACCAGAGAACCTCTACGAGTTGTGGTCCTTTCTAGCTTTTGAGAAACAAAAGATAAACGGGATTGGTGCAAGGTCTGGTGTGTCTCTCTCAGCTATATGATGAAGCATCATTGCACACGTCACAAAGTGAACATCTCTCCAACAGTCACAAAGTGAACATCTCTCCAACAGCAAAACCATGAAGAGAACATAATACTGTTGTTTTTACATTTTGAAAATGACAGTTTTCGACAGTAAAATAGAAAAGAGATTCTCAGATAGACAACTTTATATATTTATTCAATATTTTTTTAAAGTATAAAAGTTTATTTTTTTTATGATATTTTATTTTTATAATATATTAAATAAATATAAAGTTTATTGTATTAATTTTACTATATTTTTAGAGATACCTTTCTAAGGGTATGTTGATAATGAATGAGTTTATAAAATAATAATTATTTCATTTATATGTTATAAATAGGATTAATTTCATTCTAATAAATATAAACAAATTTAAATTATTTCTCAAATATTTTTGTTAAGTTTTTTTAAATTATTATCATTCAGAAAGTTGTGGAAAGATTTTAAAATGAATTAATTTATTTACTTGATAATTAAACTAGTTCAAAGGACGTCATGCATACATTAGTTATTTTCTATATATCATTATTTATTTCTTCTAATTTTCTAAGAAATTTTCTTGAGCTTGTTCTTATCTTGTTTATTTAATTTTGTTTTTACCTTCTATTATTTGATTATTTTGTCCTTTCTTTCCAAAATGAGTTGATTTGTTTAAAATCATTCTAACAATGATAACTACTCCAAAAGACGTGTTTCTTTTGTATTTCTTCACCTCTTTCTAGTGTAATTAAATTTGACTTCTCCTCAAGAGTTCTTTTTTCTCCACACCTCAATGCAACTTGTTCCTGCAAAAAAGCAATTCTGACACAATGTACTAAAAAATGTGAAAAGGACCCTACATTAAAAAAAATGTGTACTTTTCATACATTTTCTTTTAGATTATTTATATCATGTACTAACATTCTTGTTTGGATACAGTCAGAAAATTCATGCTCTGAAATAAATGTGCATGTTTAAAAAGCACAAAAGTTAATATTAAATTAATGTAGTCAATTGAATTATAATATGTCTTTTACTGAAATTTATGATATCTATGACAAATAAAGAAAGTTATCATGTTCATTCATTCCTAATGTGTATTCTACCTGTAAAATAAATGTGCATGTTTCAAAAAGCACAAAAGTCAATATTAAATTAATGTAGTGAATTGAATTATAATATTTTCTTACTGAAATTTATGATAAATAAATAAAGTTATCATGTTGATTCTCACAGTGTTATTATATATATACCCTGTGACTAGCATGTGCAATTATTTTATTACAGTGTTCAAAGATATAAGAACACTTTTCTTCTTATAGGATTCAATACGTGATGGAACTAAATTGGTATTAGTAAAATTATTATAATAATTAATATTAAAAATATAATATGTTAAAGTTTAAAAAAAACATAAATATCTAGTTTTATAACATTTAAAATTCATTTAAGAAAAATAACCTTTTTTATCATACATAAATTAATATTACAATATTTCCTAATAATAATAAATTATAGTTAGAATACGAAAATATTATTTTAGATTGATTTTTAATTTTTACAAAAAATTAAAATAGTATATTATTAAATATTTTTAATTAAACTGATTTTTTATCACATGTACTTTCTTTATTGTCTTCCGTTTTTATTTTCGATTTTAGCACAGATTTGTTCTCATGTTTTATAGTATTTTATTTTTATTTTTTTTCTAAAACTTCAAATTCTAGTTTAATTGATAAAAAAGTAATCTTGAATTGATACTTAACAACTTAATAAATTGAGAAAAAACATTTTCTAACAATGAATTAAGTCCTTTCAAAATTAAGTATTTCTTTAAGAAATTAAATTCAAAAATATAAGTACAATATATATTTTGATTATATTAAATCGATTCTAGAGTGTATATTTGATTGGTGTTGTAATTAATCTAATATTTTTAAGTTAAAAATAAAAAATAACACTATACATAAATAATTATTTAGCAAAAGATTTTCAAAAATCTAATATCTCATAGCAACAAAAAAACTTAACACTTTAACAAACAAACAAGAACCCTAATTAAAAAGCAAGAAAGGGTTGAAATGAAAAAACAAATGTGTGGGATTGACCATATTCAAGAAAATGAGAGAAAATAGGAGAAAATAATATGTGAAACGGAATCCATCTCCTATATTAGAGGACACAATTAAAAAGATAAAACAAGAGTAGGCAACTTATCTTCTCTAGAGATGGACTTAGGAAGACTTCTATTCTTCTATTGTTCTTGAACATTAATTACCTTTAGTTTAAGTTTAAGTTTTGATAGTTTAGGTTTTGGATTGTTTTTTAGTTTATTTAGTATTTTGTTAACTTGAAACGCATAAAATATATTATATTATGCTATGCTGGGACAATTTTATGTTTTTCAGGTGTGGTTTTATTGTAAAATAAATTATTTTTTTTTTAAAGAAATCATATGTTAGTTAATGTATGTCCGACGTCTATTGACGTCTGTTAGTGTACAGACAAACGTGAAATGACTTACATGTCAATTCCATGGTTTTTTCGCATAGAGCCCAAGCCAACGTCGCTCAACGGCCATAGACATCTGATATAGGAGGGATCTGACTGTTGGGTACAAACAAAGTTGCACATCGAATAAAATAAGAGTTGGACATGAGTTTATATACACATAAGATATCTCCATTGGTAAGATGCCTTTTGGAGTGGTACCAAAAACAAACTCATGAAGGCTTGACCTAAAGCGGACAATATCTTACTAGTGTGAAGATCTATTGTAACGAGTGAAGGAGATGTGGAGGGAAATACAAATACTAGGAAGGGACACGTGGAAGAAGAAACAGTGAGAATGGAAACGTGTAAAAGGGTGAGAACATGTAAAGAGAATGTGCTATTAAAGGATTTTGTTCGGTGAGGAGAGCATGACTCTAGTATGAACTACTTTTTGTTTCCTCTTCTGTAATTTCTGATCTCATTCATCTCTCTGAAACTTCACTTTTTGATTTACCCATTTCTACTCTTCTTCATCTTCAGGTAGAAACAAACACTTTGGGGAATTCTAGATTGAAGATTATTTGAATTTTTCTATACTGTAATTGTTGCATTCTTGTTCCAGTTGTAATCCAATTTCACAGATTTTACTGTTGCATTCTGTTTCAATAAAATTCCCCATTACATTGGTGCTTTCATTGACGTCAATGGCTAAGAATACTCGGATGAAGGACATGCAACCCAACTCACTTCCATTTTGAATTAGATCGAGAAACAACCGGATCGTAGTAAAGCCAATCGAGATTTGCTCCTTCAATTTCAAACTGCAAATAATGATTGTATGGATAAGGTGCAAAAAACTTTTAATTCTTTAAGGCATGGAGACAATCGGCACATTAATGCTTCGAACTCAAATGGGTCGCCATTGCTGGTGACTCCCTCCGTTTCTACGCTGCCGGTACGCAACATCTCCTTGGGCTTTCCTCATTTTGATGGAACAACTCCGGTGTTAGAATGGATTTTCAAAGCAGAGCAGTTTTTTAATTATCAACATACTCCGTCCGGATCAAGAGAGAGTCAACATAGCTTCTATTCATTTTGAGAAGGATGTGATTCCGTGGTTTCAAATGTTACACCGTATGGCGGTAGTTCACACATGGTCATATTTGACGAGAGCTTTGGAGATCCATTTTGAACCATCTCCTTTCGACTCGCCAACTGTAGAATTGTTCAAACTGTATCAATCTGGCACAATTTCAGAGTACTACCTCAAATTCATGGCCCTAGCTAATAGATTTGAGGGTCTTATTGATGGTGCGGTGTTAAATTGTTTCTTAAGTGGTTTAAATCGGGATATTAGAAGGGAAGTAGTGGCTCAATGTCCCACTAATCTTCTGCGCACAGCATCTTTGGCCAAATTGTATGAAGAAAAGTATGTTCCTATTGTGCAACAATGTTCTACCACATATACTCATAGATATTCTCCATTATTATCTATCACTACAAATCTTACTACAATAAAGAATACAGTGAAACAGTCATTACCTCCACTGCTTCCCACACCTACCAGTCCACCAATACTCCATTCCAATGTAAAAAAAATTACACCTGCGCAATTGAGGCGAGAAAAAGGTTTATGTTATTTATGTGATGAGAAGTTTACTTTCAATCATAAGTGTGCTAATAAACAATTGTTGATGTTACAAGTTGAAGACGGATTAGAAGATACTCATCATTTGTCTTTAAATGTTATGAAGGGAGGCGAGGGAGTTGGCACCATTCGTTTTGTTGCTCACATTAATTCTTTGCCAATCACGGTATTAGTAGATGGAGGTAGTTCAGATAATGTTTTACAGCCACGGATCACTAAGTTTCTTAAGTTGGACATAGAACCAGCTCCTTTGTTAAAAGTTATGGTAGGAAATGAAAGTTATATGAAAGCTGAAGGATTGATTACAACTTTGCATATTGAAGTTCAAGGGGCTAGATTTAAATTACTTGTATTTTTGCTACCTATTTCAGGTACTTATATGATTTTGGGAGCCAATTGGTTAAAAACCATAGGATCTCATATTGCAGATTATGATGCATTGCGATTGAAGTTTTTTTGTGAAGGGAAATTTATCACTCTACAAGGCAATCTTGATTCTTCACCTACGCAAGCACATTTACATCACATAAGAAGAATGGTAAACACTGATTCTATTGCTGATTTCAATATGCAACTGCTTCAAGACAGTCCCTCTCAGTCCCTTGTCTTTGCTCTCCCTGTGGATGTCGCACCAGATTTGGCCTTGTTGTTACGCAATTACAGTTCAGTTTTTGATGTCCCTACATCCTTGCCACCTCCTCGATTCCAAGATCATTCTATTCCTTTGATGGAAGGCTCTCAACTTGTCAAGCTTAACCCATACAGGTACCCACATGGTGAAAAAGATGAAATTGAAAAATTGGTGCATGGCATGTGATAATGGTTTAAAATACCGTTATTTGTGATGTAATTTTGATACTAAATACACCCTTTTTGACTTAGAAACTTGCTTGGACTCATACTAAATAGACGCTCTAGGTTTTGTATCTAAGGCTGGAGCAACACAACAACACACTCTTTTACTCTCTGAAGGCGGATCTGGAAGCGAATGCTTCCTCTTCTACTCTTAGGGTTTTACTATCTCATGTTTTTCCATTATACATCTAGTTTCTCCATGTCTATGGGGAACTAAACTCTATTTGTTGTTGGGGAATTATGTAACCTTGTGAACTCTCATGTATTTGAATTGATTCTTAATCATATATGCTTTATTCATTAATTGTTAGGGAATTCATTTTTTTTTTGCTTGCTCTATTTAACTCATTTAGTTGCATGATTTATGAATTGCATGAGTGTCGGGAGGTTCCTTACAATTCAGGTTCTTGTTGAATTCTCCCAAGGGTAATATTTCTCATGGATGAGGATATGAATACTTGGTCGTCTTAAGCTCTTGATCTTCAAACTTAATTTTCTAGGAACGCTAGAAATTGCACAAACTAGGAAATAAGGCAGGCTTATTGTGCCATGGGATTGGGTGCTAAGTACTTTAGTGAGTGACGTTAACATTAATGCATAAAGAGGAATTCTTATATGCATGAGAGAGAACTTGGTGAAATCTAACCCCCACAACATATTCATCTCATATTAAACAACATCCTTTCATCTTTGTGTTACTCTACTATTGATCAATTTGCATTCATATTTAATTTTTTATCTTTGCATTTTAAACCAATGATCTCATTTATTTTAAGTCTTAATTAATTAATTTATCACACGACTGTTTAGTGCCGAGAGTCCTATGGGATACGATACTTGGTCTTACCATTTTATATTACTTGTGCGATTAGGTACACTTGCCAATCTATCAACAAGTTTTTGGTGTCGTTGCCGGGGACTCACGATTTAAACTATTTTATTTGTGTGATTCTTAATTAATTTTGGCTTTATTTTATTTTATTTTGTTTTATTTTATTTTTGTATCTTTTATTTTTAATTTTATTTTTGCTAACAATATTTTTAGAATTTTTAACTTGCAGGATGCAATTCATACAAGTTGTCAGTCAACAACAATGGCATCAACAACCTTCTTTATCAGAAAGATGGGCTAAGATAGATGACACCCTTCAATAGTTACTACAGGTGTCTGATTCTCATCATTAAAGCAATCAAGCAACATTCAAGAGGATAAAGAAGCAACTCTGTCACATGATTTAGAAATTGAATGATCTAGGGAGTAACCTGAAAGCCAACTCCAGAGAAGAATGCAACACTATTGCTACTAGAAGTGACAATTTTAGATGAGAGGTTGAGTGAAAAAGAAAAAAAAAAGAGTAAAAAAAAGAAAAAAAAAGGTTGAGTGAAAAAGAAGAGAGAGAAAAAAAAGAAAAAGAAGAGAGAGAGAAAAGAAAAAAAAGAGAAAAAAAAAGAGAGAGGAAGAAGATGAGAGAAAGAAAAAAGAATCTTATGAAAAGCCCCTTCTTTATCCAAAGAATTATTCTGGGAAGGAAAAAGAAAAACAGTTTGAGCGTGGAAATCTTCAAGAAATTAGAGATTAATATACCCTTCTCTGAAGCTTATTAACAAATGCCTTCATATGCTAAATTTTTGAAGGAGATCCTTACAAAGAAGAGGAAGTACATTGAAGAAGAAACTATTGAAGTTCAAGGAAACTGTAGTGCTATCATACAAAAGCTCCTACCCCCCAAATATAAAGATTCAGGAAGTTTCACCATTCCTTGCACTATAGGGAATATCTCTGTTGGAAAAGAACTTATTGATCTGGGAGCCAATATTAATCTCATGCCGCTATCCATGTTTGAAAAGATTGAGGGGTTGGAACTCAAGCCTACTCGGATGACTCTTCAACTTGCAGACAGATCTCTGAAATATCCTTATGGGGTGGCTGAAGATGTGCTTGTGAAAATAGATAAAATTATTTTTCCTGTGGACTTTGTCATCATGGAGATGGAGGAGGATGTGAATGTACCTCTTATTCTTGGGAGACCTTTTATGAAGACAACAAGAGTTTTGATTGATGTGGAAAATGGCAAACTAAAGGTGAGAGTGCAAGATGAAGAAGTAAATTTTGATGTCTTTAAAGCTATGTCTCACCCAAAAGATGATAAGGAATGTTTTCATCTTGATGCACTTGATGAAATTTGCATGATCCAAGAAAACAACGCAAGTGATACTCTTTCTTTGGAGGAAATACTAGTTGACACTTGTGAAGAGCTGAATGAAAAAGAAGGGGAATTAATTGATGTGTGCTTGACAGATTTGAAAGAATTAAAAAAGGATCATTTGCAAAATACTGAAGAAAAAGCCAAGGAAAGCAAAAAGGAGTTGAAGATGTTACCACCACACTTGAAATATGTGTTTCTAGAAGAAGGTGGAAACAAACCAGTCATCATTAGCAACTTTATGTCTCCCAAAGAAGAAGAAAAGTTGGCAGAAATACTCAAAGCCAACAAAGGAGCAATTGGATGGTCAATCTCAGATCTCAAAGGTGTAAGTCCAACATATTGCATGCATAGGATATTTATGGAAGATGATTACAAACCAGTTGCTCAACCACAAAGGAGGCTCTATCCAATGATGAAGGAGGAGGTGAAAAAAGAAATGCTAAAGTTACTTGAAGTTGACATTATTTATCCTATTTCTGATAGTGCATGGGTAAGCCCAGTACAAGTGGTACCAAAAAAGGGTGGGATGACAGTTATTTATAATGAAAAAAAATGAGCTCATACCCATAAGGACTGTTACAGGCTGGAGGATGTGTATTGACTATAGGAAGTTGAACAATGCTACTAGAAAGGATCACTTTCCCCTTCCTTTTATGGATCAGATGCTAGAGAGGTTGTCAGGTCATACTTTTTATTGCTTTCTGGAGGGATATTCATGTTACAATCAAATTGTGGTGGATCCAAAAGACCAAGGGAAGACAACTTTCACATGCCCATTTGGAGTTTTTGCTTACAGAAAAGTGCCGATTGGGTTTTGTAATGCTCCAACAACTTTTCAGAGATGCATGCAAGCTATTTTCGCAGATTTAATAGAAAAGTGCATTGAGGTCTTCATGGTTGATTTTTCAGTATTTGGCAGTTCCTTTCATGAGTGTTTGTCTAACATGGATGTTGTAATTAAAAGATGCATCCAATCCAACCTTGTTCTAAATTGGAAAAAATGTCACTTTATGGTCACAAAAGGTATTGTTTTGGAGCATAAAATTTCTTCCAGGGGAATTGAGGTTCACAGAGCCAAAGTGGAAGTCATTGAAAAACTTCTGCCAGCAACCAATGTGAAGGGGATAAGATGTTTTCTGGGTCATGTTGGATTTTAGAGAAGATTTATCAAAGATTTTTCAAAAATTTCCAAACCACTGAGCAACCTCCTTGTCAAGGACGTACCCTTTGTGATGACGGACAAATGTCTTTAGGCATTTGATATTTTAAAAAAAAAAATTTGCCCTAGTAATTGTAGCTCCTGATTGGAACCAAGAAAAGAGAAAATGTATTTCATACTATTTATTATGCCAACAAAGTTCTGAATGAAACCCAGTTGAATTATGCCACCACAGAAAAAGAATTTCTTGCTATTGTATATGCCTTGGAGAAATTTAGACCATACCTCATTGGGTCTAAAGTGATTATCTACACAGATCATGCAGCTATAAAGTATAACCAAGTCGGATTCCAAGCCGCGATTGATTAGATGAGTGCGTTTATTACAAGAATTTGATGTGGAAATCCGTGACAAGAAAGGAAAATAAAATTTAATTGTTGATCACTTATCCCAGTTAGTTAATAGTGAAGTTACAAGCAAGGAAGCAGAAATCTGGAAATCTTTCTCGGATGTAACACTCATGTATATCCAACAAAGGTCGTGATTTGCTGATATGGCTAATTTCAAACCTGTAGGAGTAATCCCAGATGATCTCATTTGGCAACAAAGAAAGAAATTTTTACATGATGCCAAACAGTTTATTTGGGATGATCCTTACTTGTTTAAAATTGGGATAGATAACCTTCTAAGGCGTTGTGTGACTAAGGAAGAGGTGGAAGGAATTTTATGGCACTGTCATGGCTCACCTTATGGGGGTCATTTTGGTGGAGAGAAAATAGCTGCAAAAGTACTGCAGTTAGGATTTTATTATCCTACTATGTTTAAAGATGCTCATAATCATGTCAGAAACTGTGATAAGTGTCAAAGGACAGGTACTATTTCCAAACGACATGAGATGCCACTACAAAGCATATTGAAAGTGGAAGTTTTTTATTGTTGGGGAATTGATTTTGTTGGTCCTTTTCCACCCTCTTTCAATAATGAGTATATCTTGGTGGTTGTGGATTATGTAAGCAAATGGGTGGAAGCCCTAGCTTGTCTCAAGAATGATTCTAAAACTGTCATCAAATTTTTTGAGAAAGCAAATTTTCTCCCGGTTTGGAACACCCAGGGTACTTATCAGTGATGGAGGATCTCATTTTTGAAATTTTCAGTTGGCAAAGGTACTCAAGCATTATGGTGTGAGACACAAGGTAGCTACACCGTATCATCCACATACAAATGGGCAAGCTGAGGTCTCCAATAGGGAGATAAAAAGAATATTAGAAAAGACAGTGATTTCGTCAAGAAAAGATTGGTCTCAAAAGTTGGATGACGCCCTTTGGGCATACAGAACTGCAATGAAAACAACTATTGGATCATCTCCCTTTCAAATGGTTTATGGAAAGGTATGCCACCTTCCTATGGAGATGGAACATAGGGCTCTGTGGGCTTTAAACTTCTTGCATTATGATTCTTGTGACACTGCCGAAAAAAGGAGAAGGCAAATTATTGAGCTTGAAGAGATGCGGCTGCATGCCTATGATTCTTCAAAGAATTATAAAGAAAAGGTGAAATTTTATCATGACAAGAAGCTGGTAAAAAAAGTCTTCAATCCAGGACAGCAGGTACTGATGTTTAATTCACGACTGAAACTTTTTCCTGGAAAGTTGAAGTCCAAGTGGTCTGGTCCATTTATGATCAAGAATGTTCTTCCACATGGAGCAGTTGAGTTAACAAATCCAACATATGAAGATCCACAAAGAAGTTGGGTTGTCAATGGACAACGTCTCAAGAATTATTTGGCTGGTGAGGTGGAACGCCTTTCCACAGTCATGGAGTTAGTTGATCCAGATTGAATCTATTGGGTTAAGCTAGTGACGTTAAAGAAGCGCTTACTGGGAGGCAACCCAGCTTTCTAAACTTTTCCTTGCTTTTATTTTATTATTATTATTTATTTTGGTTATTGTTGAACTCTTTTAATATTCCTGTTTTTATTGTTTTTTCTAGAACAATGTACTTTGCTCCATCTTATTACAATGGTTTAGTTCTTCTGATGTTATGTTTTGATGAGAATTACTTTTTGATGCTTATTGTTTGAATTGAGGTTGAGAGGAGGCATGATATGAAAATACACAAGTGGTTGCTTCTAACATGTGAAACAGGTGGTTGAGGTAAAACTTGATTGAGATACTTAGCATGATGTTTTTTTGAATTCTGGAACTTGAGAATCTGCCTATGTGAGTTTTGGGCTTCAGAGTTGTTGTGAATAATTGTTATTACTTTGAAAGCATAAATGATTTTGCCCAAATTTTCTATGATTGAACTACTTGCTTGCATGTTTCATATGATCAAGGTCATCTTTTGTTTTCCCTTATTCTTTTAGCCCTCATAATATTTTCCACTGAAAAAAGAAATCAATTGCTCTACCTTTTGAACCTTGAGCCTTAAGCATGTTTTGAAAACCCTATTTTAAATTCTTTACTTTGAGTTGAGTTGAGAATATTTGTGAGGTATTGAAAAAGGTTCAAGTTTGACACTTTTTTAAGCAGTAAGCAATTGAAAAGCAATAGAAAAAGAAAAATCAAAAGGAAAGAAAATGAAAGGAAAAAGGAAAAATAAAAAGACAAGAAAATAGAGCTCACTGTAAGGGAAAAAGGTTGGGAAAGATCTTCTTGAAAAGAGAACCTGTGAGTAGTTGATAAATTCATAAATGTCTCTCTTAACTCAGGGAATTTTTCTAACCAGAAAAACCATGTTTCTTCTTAACCCAGCCAAGTTACAAGCCAAGAAAAGCCCTTGTGATCAAAACCTACTTGTGAGTATGTTTGATTTTGGTTAAAATGAAAGGAAAAATTAATTTGTGTGATACTGTGATAGCAGAGTGATTGAGAGATCTCACTATACACCTATGAGTTGAGTGATGCACTTTTGAGTGCTTGAGTGATATAGTTTTGAGTGCTTCAGTGAAACACTTTCTTTAGTGAGGAATAGTTCTTTGAATTTCTAATTTCATCTCTACTTGGTTGATTGATTGCTCTTAAGGATAGCATTTGTTGAACTGTTTGAGTATCACTTTAAGTTATGTGAGAGAAAGCATCTATGCATCTTGACTGATATTCCTATGATGAGTTGATTTGAGTGATTACTTGTCGTAGAAAAAGAATTTTGAAAAACTATTGAACCACTGTGATATTTGTTGAGAGTTAAGTTACATTTTGTTTTGCTTGAGGACAAGAAAAGTTCTAAGTTTGGGGTTGTGATAAAGGTTTAAAATACCGTTATCTGTGATGTAATTTTGATACTAAATACACCCTTTTGACTTAGAAACTTGCTTGGACTCATGCTTTTTTTATTAAGTTGTGTGAATAAGAGAGTTGAGGTTGAATTTGATAAATAAGAGAGTAAAGGACCCAGGCGCTCTAGGTTTTGTATCTCTGGCTAGAGCAACACAACAACACACTCTTTTACTCTGTGAAGGTGGATCTGGAAGCGAAAGCTTTCTCTTCTACTCTTAGGGTTTTACTATCTCATGCTTTTCCATTGTACATCTAGCTTCTCCATGTCTATGGGGAACTAAACTCTATTTGTTGTTGGAGAATGATGTAACCTTGTGAACTCTCATGTATTTGAATTTATTCTTAATCATGTATGATTTATTCATTAATTGTTATGGAATTAATCTGTTTTAATGCTTGCTCTATTTAACTCATTTAGTTGTATGATTTATGAATTGCATGAGTGCTGGGATGTTCCTTATAATTCAGATTCTTGTTGAATTCTCCCAAGGGTAATATTTCTCAAGCATGAGGGTATGAGTACTTGGTCATCTTAAGCTCTTGATCTTCAGACTTAATTTTCTAGGAACACTAGGAATTTGCACGAACTAGGAATTAAGGCAGGCTTATTGCGCCAAGGGATTGGGTTCTAAGTACTTTAGTGAGATACGTTAACATTAATGCATAAAGAGAAATTCTTATATACATGAGAGGGAACTTGGTGAAATCTAACCCCAATAACATATTCATTTCAATTAAACAACATCCTTTCATCTTTGTGTTACTCTACTATTGATCAATTTGCATTCATATTTAATATTTTTCTTTGCATTTTAAACCAATGATCTCATTTATTTTAAGTCTTAATTAATTAATTTATCACACGACTGCTTAGTGTCGATATAGTCCTCTGGGAAACGATACTTGGTCTTACCATTTTATATTACTTGTGCGATTTGGTACACTTGTCAATCCATCAACAACATTCTTGAGGAAGGCATAATCCAACCAAGCAAAAGTTCATTTTCTTCCTCAATCATTTTGGTCAAGAAGAAAGATGGCTCATGGAGAGTATGTATTGATTATCGCGCTCTAAATGCAATTACAATTAAGGATAATTTTCCCATTCCCACAGTGGATGAACTTATTGATGAGTTATTTGGAGAAATTTTCTTTTGAAAGCTCGGCTTAAGATTTGGTTATCACCAAATCTTGTTGAATCTGGAAGATAGATATAAAACTTCTTTCCGAACCCACCATGGACATTATGAATGGCTTGTAATGCCATTTGGGTACTAATGCCCCAGCTTCTTTTCAAAGTTTAATGAATGAGATTTTCAAGGCATATTTGCATAAATTTGTGCTAGTCTTTTTTTTATGACATTTTGGTGTTTAGTGCCACATGGAAAGATCACTTGTATCATTTGGAATTAGTCTTGAAAACACTTCAGCAAAAACAATTATACGCAAGACTCTCAAAATGCTCATTTAGGGTGAGTGAAATTGATTATTTGGGCCCTACTTTATCAGGTACATGTGTTGCTATGGGAACTTATAAATTAGAGGTTGTAAAACAATGGCCTCTACCTACAACAGTCAAATTGTTGAGGAAATTTTTAGGCCTCACAAGTTACTATAGGAGATTCGTTAAAAGTTATGCCACAATAGCTGCACCTTTAACAGATTTTTTTGAAAAAGGAATCATTTTAGTGGACTCAAAATGCATCCCTAGCATTTGAAAATTTGAAAGAGGCTTTGACATCTGCTCCTGTGCTTGCCATTCCAAATTTTGAAGAGCAGTTTGTTTTGGAAACGGTTGCTTTGGGGTCAGGAATTGGAGTTGTTCTTAGCCAGTCTCAACATCCAATTGCTTACTTTTCAAAGAAACTTTCTCCTCGAATGCAGAAACAATCTGTTTATATCCAAGATTTTTATGCCATAACAGAGGCTTTGGCTAAGTTTAGACATTACTTGTTGGGCCATAAGTTCATTATTAAAACCGATAAGAAAAGTTTGAAAGAATTGCTTGAGCAACATCTCCAAACTCTAGAACAGTAGCAGTGGCTTCCAAAGTTTTTAGGCTATGATTTTACTATACAATATAAGCATGGAAAAGAGAACATCTCAGTTGATGCTTTGTCTAGAAGTTGTTTGCTGGCTTGGTCTGAGTCCAATTTCAAATGCTTGGAACAAATTGCTCAGATGACAAAGAAGGATGCAGATTTGAGCAAGTTGATGCTGCAACATACCCAAGGAACTTTACCTACTCAGAAGTTTGTGGTTAAAGATGACATACTTTTCAAAAGTGGAAGATTAATGATACCAGCAGACACGACATTGAAGAATCAAATTTTGCAGGAGTTTCATGATTCTAAAGTTAGGGGTCTTGTTGGCACTACTAAGACTATAGCCAGAATCTGCAATCAATTTTATTGGGCAAAGATGCAGAAATATATCAAGCAGTATATAAGACAATGCAATATTTGCCAATAAGCTAAAGTGTATCAAGCTTTGCCTTATGCGTTATTACAACCATTGCCAATACCTCAACAGATTTGGGAAGATATAGCTATGGATTTTATTACAAATCTACCTCCTTCACACAATTTTTCTACAATCCTAGTGGTAATTACAAATCTACCACCTTCACACAATTTTTCTACAATCCTAGTGGTAATTGATAGACTGTCCAGGTTTGGGCATTTCATTCCCTTGAAAGTTGATTATAACAGTAAGACAATTGCAAAAGCTTTTATTATCATGGTTTCCCTAGAACCATTGTCTCGGATAGAGATATGATTTTTATTAGCTCTTTTTGGCAACACCTATTCAAAGCTCAAGGCACTACTTTGCCAATGAGCTTGACATAACACCCTCAAAATGATGGCCAAACTGAGATACTTAATAAGACATTGGAGATGTATTTGCAGTGCTATGTTTTTTAGAGTCCCAAGCTATGGTATTCTATGCTTCCGTGGGCACAATATTGGTATAATTCTTCTTACTATCATAGTATAAAAATGAGTCCTTCTAAAGCTATTTTTGGTCGGGAACCCCTTGTGGTTATTTCTTATGAAGTTAATGCTAAAGTTCCTCCTCCTATTCAAGAGTCTCTAAGCAATAGGGATAAATTGCAGCAACAACTCAAGCACAATCTCATGAGAGCTCAAAATTACATGAAACTACAAGCTGATAAGAAAAGAAGAGAGCTGCAACTACAAATTGGTGATCTGGCCTTAGCAAAACTGCAGCAGTATAGACAAAATTCGGTGGCTCTTAGAAAGAATAAAAAACTAAGCATGAGGTTCTTTGGTCCGTTTGAAGTAGTGGAGAAGATCGGTGCAGTGACTTACAAGTTAAAGTTGCCTCAAACAGCTCGAATTCACCATGTTTTTCACATTTCTTTACTCAAAAAGTTTGTGGGAAATCAGTCTCAACCATACTTACCTTTACCTTTGACCACTAATGAGTTTGGCCCTGTTATAAGTCCAATGAAAGTGCTAGATACAAGAGTCATACAACGTAACTCCACTGACATACAACAGGTGTTGGTTCAATGGCACTCTACTACACCTCAGGAAGCTACTTGGCAGGATATTAATGAATTTTAACAAGCTTATCCTCACTTCAACCTTAAGGACAATGTTGCTCATAAAGGGGAGGGTATTGTAACAAGTGAAGGAGACGTGGAGGGAAGTGCAACTTCTAGGAAGGGACATGTGGAAGAAGAAACTGTGAGAATGGATACGTGTGAAAGAGTGAGAACACGTAGAGAGAATGTGTTATTCTGTTCGGTGACGAGAGTATGACTCTGGTATGAACTACTTTTTGTTTCCTGTGCTGTAATTTCTGATCTCATCCATCTCTCTCTGAAACTTCACTTTCTCATTTACCCATTTCTACTCTTCTTCATCTTCATGTAGAAACAAACATTTGGGGAATTCTGGATTGAAGATTATTTGAATTTTTCTATACTGTAATTGTTGCATTCTTGTTCTAGTTGTATGCCAATTTCACAGATTTTACTATTGCATTCTGTTTCAATAAAATTCCCCATGACATCTACGTGTATGTGTGTGTAAAAACCCAAAATAACATATGTTTTCTGCAATAGTGAACTAGACAGACAAACTCAGCAATTGAGTTCAATTATTCACTGTCGTCTTAATTAGAAAATCTTAGTATTGAGACCTGGTGATTAATGAAGGAGAAGCAAACATTGGACTTGTTGGCCTAAGAGAACAACAGCAGTAACAAGAGGAAAGCTTGGAAGTGCAGAGGTACAGCTGAGTTGTCTGAAGACGATGTATTTGTAAACCCAGAGGCTTATCCAGTTGCCATCAACGCAACCTCCAATCTAAGTTTCTTTGCTTTCGGTATCAATGCTGAGAACAACCAGATGAACTTCCCTGCAGGTATATATATTAAGTATCTCCTTCAATTTTAACATACTGCTCTTGTTTGTTTCTATTCCATATGAAACTTGGGTGATGGGGTTGTTCGTTTACAATTGGTAATGCGTGATTGAAAAGTAGGTGAGAAAGACAATGTGATGAGCGAGATACCTACAAAGGTGTGGGAGGTTTCCTTCCCTGCGTGTGGTGAGAAGGTTGAGAAGTTGATAAAGAAGCAACAGCAAAGGGAGAGAAGAAAGGGTTCATTTGCGTACTGAATTATGAACTAAATGTATGTATGGTGTAAGAGCTCACAGAGCGTTGAAATATGTACAAGATATAAGCTCCACCTCACTTCTTCTATGAATAAACATTGGTATATATATATATATATATATATATATATATATATATATATATATATATATATATATATATATAATAAAAGATGGAAAATGTTTTTTTAATAAATTTTGTTTGACAATTTTTTTTACAACGAACTATTGTGATTGTGATTGATCTATTTTAAATATATGGATTAATAAAATATCACAGAGTCTATTTTCAAAAAAATTGTTAAAACAGTTTAATATATCATAATCCATATAAGATGCTTGCGTTTTGAGTTGTTCAAATATCTGCTTGGTTAATTTGTTATGATTGGGTCGTAGGTAACAAATCACTAAAATCATATTATTTAAACTTTAAAACTAGAATGTCGACTCTCACAAATACTAATCATCTTTTAAGAATTAATTTCAATAATTGAAACTAATATTTAGAAGCGAAGAACAGCAATAATCTTCCCGAAGTACTATTTGTATATAAGATTTAACGAAGTTAAAGGTTGGAATGAGTCTACCCGAATGAGTTGAAGATCGAATTAAGTGTAAAGTCATGTAAAGTTAAAAATACAAGGTTAAATTCAAAAGATAAAATTAATTAGTGTAACATCTTAACATGCATCCGGATCAAACTCCAATTGCTAAGCACCTAATGCACACAATCTATATGCTTCTAGTTTCTCCACCAATTTTCTTCATCGAATATGTTTAATCAAAATTATAATGGAAAACTATTGAATTTTAAAATATTTTTTATTACACAAATACGTGAGTTGCTTCAATTTAAATGCACCAGTGAACCAGTTAACCAGTTAACCAGACTATTTCAATTGCAGCACCAAAATATAGTAAAGTCAATAATCAATTAATCCAATTAAATTCAACCAGCACACACAGGCTAAAAAAAACTGTATGGGCACTTACTTCAATTTGACCAGCACACCAAACATTTGAAAAAATGATCAAACAAGTGCATTACCTACTTCAGTTGGAGCTAATTTTTCACTTTCCAATTGAAATTGAATGATTCAATTTCAATCCAACCTCGGAATTATTCAACAAATTAACATTACTGCCAATCCAGAAGCTGATTGCACAGAACAAGCATAGATTCAATTACTTCAACAAACATTACTTCAACAAACATCTATGATATTCTTTGTTCAGTCAAATGGATTGACCCTTTGCCAGAGTTCTTCCAGGTAACCTACCAATAAACAAACATTTGAATAACCCCTGAGATTACAGGCACACCACCAGAGATTTTTCGATTATAGAGTTTTTAAATTGTGCCTTGACGTACATGTCTTGGAGTTCCATCAAGATTAAATTGAGCTTCTTAAGATAAGCCTTGGACGGCGTACCTCATTCATACACAACCAAAAAAGCCTTCTCTTGAGTAGAATCTTATAGAAAATTAGCTTTGTTATGGAAAGCTTTTTCATCTTACTTTGTAAAGGTTTTCTTTTGCAACTTCATAAAGAATTTCATTTCATGTAAAGTTTTTTCCGTTGAACTTCTCAGCTTTATATTCAATATGCTCTTCTTTCAAGATTTTTTATCACAAATGTGAAGCAAATTAGCTTTCATACAAGTCCGTTGTGTGCACCTGGTGCCAAAATGAGCCCAAACAACAACGAAAGTAAAATCCTATTTTAAAAGGAATATAATATAAAAATACTAAATTATCATTTAGCTCCTTTTGGAAATTTATAGATAGAAAGTTGGATACTTCATTTTTATAATATTTTTATCTTTCTTCTACTATTATCTTTTTATTTTCTAAGGTAAATAACATAAGGAAACTGATAAAAAAAATGAGGAACACTGTCTGAGTATATTTGTGAACAAATCTAAGTTTATTATTCCTAACGTTTATGTGGGAAAGGTTTCTGAATTATCTGGAAATCTAACTAGATTTTGCACAGATACTAGTGCAGCAAAGGGAAACACTTGTTTTTGACATACACTGACGAAGTAAAAAGGTGAGAGATTTTTGGCCTCAGTTCCAATCGAGATAATATGTCAAAGGTTTCTGCTTCGGTTCCCCTACACCTAAAGTAGTAAGAAAAAAAGGGAGGGGAGGAGAGGTTATTACCTCAATTTAGCCGAGGCAATAACGTGGGCTTATGGCAATGGTTCAGGCTAGAATCAATGCCAAAGCCTTTTTTTAAAAAAAAAGCACGTCCACCCTATGACACTAGTTGTGGTTGAACCGAGGCGGTAGATAGGCTTTCTACCTCGATTTTTGCCACAACCGAGGCCTATTCTCTTGGAATTTCTTTTTAATAGTAGGTATGTTTTTGTGATATCCACTATCAAAAAAATAGACCTACATATAAAGCACAATATATACAACACATAATCAACATTTAACAACAAAAAAACAGACCTACATATAAAACACAATATATACAACACATAAACAACATTTAACAACACAATGTTTAAAGGATAATATACAAAGTGTAATAACTATAAATCAAAACGTGCTAATGTATTTTAAATCCTAATAACTATGAACTATTGAATAATCTAATTAAATGCTTTGCAAATGTCTTCCTTAAGTATGCAAGTGGCTTCTTAGGAAGTGGAGTATGAGTCTTGAATTTCTGCACAAGACACATGATATTAATTAGTGTATATGAATTCCAAATGATGGAGAAAACCAAAATTCATTAAATCTAAATATTACCATTTTCCATCCACTTGTGATATGGGCACAAATAACGTGTGTATCCAATACATTATGCAGTATATGCACTCATATGACCCACTTTGTCTGTTACACTACAATATATCATCATAGTTGTAAATAGTTAGTGAAAATCATTAAAACAAAACAATTATAAGAAAGTATGACTTTAGCATATGCCAAACCTTGGGAGCAACCCATGCAAGCTTTTTACCATTAGCAATTGATCTCCTAACCAACATCATACGTGCTACAATGGAACGATAAAAAAAGCTTTAGCATTCATTTATATAACAAAGAAAGTTCAAACATTGAGGTTCTTACCAATCAACTGCTTGTCTGAGATGTTTGGGAGGACACTTGTGCAATAAGAAGAATCACACACAGCTTTCCGGTACGAAAACAATAAATAGTTGTCAATGGTGCCTAAAATTGATACAAATAATAAATTATTCAACAAAAATGTTTATTAATTTTACTTGTGGAAGTCACAACAAGTTCCTGTACTAGAGATGGTTGCGGACGCATCCCATAACTCTCAAATTGCTGTTGGAAGTGGCACATAACTTTGTCAAGTCTGGTATCCAACATGTGATTTTTATAAACCTCGGATTCTAGACTCCTGCTTGTGGTTGGGCTATCTTGAAATAGCTTTGAATTAAGGTGGATCCAATGGGCACTTGGTGACTTTAATGTTAAGTTCACAAAACCAATGTTTAAGATAATTTTTATTAAATTTGTCGGGCAAAATAAAAAGCCGATTAACTAGACAACTGGATATTATTTTGTTATTTTCATTAAAGTGAACAATTTAGGTTTGGTAAACATCCTGCATATTAGGGTTGTTTCTACAAACATGTACAAAGTATATTAATTGGTATGTGGATTAGAGTTTGAAAGAGTAAAATTTTCTGTAAAAATTTGTTTCTTATTTGATTTGAGCTTCTGCTCTGGATTTATTTTATTTGTGTGTGTACTATCAGAAACGGTGTGTTGTTTGGAAGTTGATATTACTATCAGTTTTGTAGTGTTATTTAGGAATATTTGCTTTGGAAGTTACTGTTTATTGCCAATAAGTTATTAATTGTTCTATTTGATTAGTATGGGAAAAAGGTCTGCGAACCGAACAAGACCTTGGATTTGAAGTTGATGTTTTTTTGTAATGTGTGCATTCCAATGTATTTTTTGCTTCCAAGAACCAAACTCAACTTTGTTAGGAGAAGTTTGAAAAGTTGGAAATTTTAATCTTCCCATAGTGGTTGTGCTAAAGCTTCAATGATTGTAGTACACAACCTACAATATCCTGTTTCAACTTTATTTCTCAATCTTTGGGTTTTGTTCCCCAATTGCATTCTTCCTGTTTACGAATTGGCTAATGGTTTTTATTTTTTTCTTAAATTGGTACCTTCATGAAAGCAAGCTGAAAGTGTTTTTGACAATCTGTGGCAAGTCATAGCGGGCTGTAGGAGTTCTCGGGTTTGAATTAAGATAGAGAAGCGTCAACTCAAGATTTAGATGATGTTGTTTCAGTGTCTAATCTTCAAATATATTGAGGGATTCTGTTCAAAACTTTTAAGTGTTGCTTTTATGTTTCTTTTGTATCTTCTCTTCCCAGTTCCATGTTTCATTTTAAGTGTTACTTTGTCAAGTTGGATGCTATGTCATATGGTCAACTGAAATGTTTTCAGAAATCTGTGTGCCAATTTTAGTTCTTCAATTGTTATTCCCAAATCAATTTTTTTACGGTTAAAATGCTCATTTTTGCTTGAGTATGCTTGACCATGGTTGTGCCATGAATTCTGCAGAAGGGTGGGAGACAAGGCATCGAATCAACTAGAAAAATCAGTTGGTACAAAACTTGAAGCTACCGTGGCCAGGCAGATACAAAAACAAGCTCTTCAGGTAAGCAGCTTGAGGTCAACAAAAAAGAATATCTATTAAAGCTTTTTGTACATGATTTATTTTTATTAATTGTAATACTAATTGATAAATCACTTTTGGGGAACCCATCCTTAGAAGCAAGTTGTTAAAAAGAGAAAACCAAATGCTTAAATACTCCAAGTCCCTATCCTGGGTTGTTGGAAATTGTGTATATTCTTAGAATTGATGTATAGGATAGTGGAATAGAAACAATGTCTTAGATAGTGTAATAAAATTTAAAATTTCCTAAAATTTGCCTTAGAGACAATGTCTTAGAAATAATGCCTTAAAATTTCCATGCTATTCTGGGATTACCATAAGATTAGTTATTTTAGTAACTATATTACATGTTATACTTTATTTAGGAACTTTATTTAGGAAGCTTCCATCCATTAGTGAGAATTATCGTGCAGTACAAACCCAATCCTTGCTATTATAGGATTACCATAAGATTAGTGTGGGACACACTCAACACATAGTCACTTCCTCTTAAATCACCTCAGAATTAATGTCTTAAGAAAGCAGGGTAAGAAATAATGTAACAAGATAAAAAATTAAATAGATAAATAAAAAGAAAGTGAATTAAAAATATAAGTTATATTTATAAGCTGGTAGTTTGTCAAGAGTTTATAATATGATTTATGTAGATAAAAAATGAAACAAAATCAATCCTAATAAAGTAGCTAATTGTGAAATTAGCTCCTGAAATAAATCCCTTGATCTAAGGGATTGTGAGTTGACTTTCCCCATAAAAGGAAAGTCGATTGTAAATGATTTTCCTTGGATTAGTTCTCAAAGTTTAGTAAATTCATCTCATGTAGTGTATTTCGTTGAATATCGTCACTTATTATAACCTTCCAATCCTCTTGGCATGAACAAAGGTCGTTGTAATGGATAGATCATGGATAGACATGCCTCGAAATACAAATCAATATATGAGAGGATTGAATACCTTCTTGGACTTTGCATTCACTAATAGTGGTGTTAGGAGAAAGATAGTATGTCCATGTCAGAAATGCAATTTTAAGAAATGGCAAAGTCGTGAAGAAGTATATGAGCACTTAATTATTAAACCTTTTTCCAAAAGGTTATACAATGTGGCTTCTACACGGGGAGAGAAGAGTAAATGACGAAACTCCTCAAGTAATGGTCAAAGAAGATAGTGGAAGAGTTGAAATTAATGATAATACGTGTGAAATGATTAATGATAATATGGGTGCAGAGTCAAGCCATACTAGAAGTCATGATGGGACAAATTTTTTTGAATTAATGCAAGATGGACAACAAAGCTTATATGAAGGATGTGATAAATATTCAAAACTTTCTTTCTTGGTGAAGTTGTATCACATCAAATGTCTATGCAGAATAAGTGACAAAGTTATGTCTATGCTCTTGTACTGTAAGCACTTTATTCCCACCGATCGAAAAAGCAGTTGGAGGTTTCACTTATTTCACTTTATCTAAAAAGGAAAAGTTACAGGCACATCGTCATATCTTAACAAACAGTGCCATAGTTGATCCATTTCTTCACTAAGTATTTTCACTTGATCAATTGTATTAATTAGTCTTTTATTAGAAAGTAACTATGTATAATTTGGACACTTCGTGTAGGGAATTTAGAGACACTATGCGGAGACAATTGAGAAATCGGAGTCGACAATCATCTTTGATAGACAAGAGAGTTCATAGGGAATTTGTAGATTGGTTTTCACGTCGTGTACGTATATTGGGTCCATTGCTGATTGGTTTCATTCTATGTTATAATTAATAATTGACTTGGACATGTTATTTCTTTTTTCCTTTTAGATAAGGAATGACTCAACTAGCCTTAACTCAATTGATTTCAAATTCTTAGCCATGGGTCCAATTGATATTGCAAAGCGATATAGTGCCTACAATGTTAACGGATTCAAGTTTAGGATCTTGGAGCGTGACTTATGGCTTAAAACACAAAATAATGGAGTGTTTGGTACATTTGGGACAAGGAGTTATGCAAGTACTAGTGATAATCAAATGCAATTTGGAGATGTGCCTTATTATGGTCGATTAGTGAACATAATTGAAATAAACTACCATGGTCGTTTCTCAGTTGTTTTGTTCAAATGTATGTGGGCTAATACAACTACTTCTAGGGGGATTGTGACTAATGAGTTGGGATTTACAAGTGTATGATTTGGACGCTTGATTCATACCGGTGATAATGATGATGATGAACCATACATTCAGGCATCAGAAGCACAAATGGTATATTATGTAGATGATGAGTTTGATAAAAAATTGGTGCATCCCTGTACATATAAAGCCTAGACACTTGTACAACATGGGTGAAGATGATTTTGACAAATTTCATGAATGTGAACCGTTTCAACAACAAAACTTAGAAACATTATTTCCTGATGATGAAAGAAATATACCATTAACAAGGTTTTAATTTTAATTTTAATTTAGTTATTCTGATTGTTTTCTTCTTTATTATATCTTATATAGGTGGTTTAATTTTTATTTATGTAATTGTTTGTAGACCATTTGAAGATGAAGAAAATGACATATAAGAAGAAGGAGACAAAACATCATACACAACAAAGTTCCTCTCATAGATGGGGTCACACAACTAATCATCCACCAGCTCCTCAAGTCCAATCCTCTCCCTCTCTTTCTGACCCTCAAAGAAGTAAGTTCCCTTTTGCTAAATGTCTAATACTTGTTTTATTCATGTTGTTATCATTTTTTGACATTCATTTATTAGTAGGAACATACAAACTCAAGCTACCTTCGACAAGCCAAAGTACATGCATTCCTACTTAGTTTTAGAGCACAAACACTATATTTCCCTGCAGCAATTCTTCAGAATATTTTAATTTCATGTATTGTGTTCCAAATTCATAGATATTAAAACCTAAGCAACAAAAAATAGCCAATAGATGTTTATACAAACTCAAATAGTACCTAATAGAGATGAAAACTTGTTTACTAGCCACCCATCAAAGCCAAACTTAAAAGCCAGCTCTGCTAAGCGTTCTGCATACATTCGGGCAGACTCCTTTGTTGAAAACAACTTTTCACAGATGGCACTTCCCTTCTCTCCCTCAGTGATAAAAGTCCCCAACACCTAAGAGATTAACGGTACAATTACAACAAACAAGGTTATGATCTTCTCTACATGTCAGTAGTCCCCAGATCAAAAATCCAATGGCTTTATCGTTAGTCTCAACTTAAACACTTTATAATCCTCAAAACTACAAAATTTAGGAACTAACATAAAACAAAACCATCACAACAAAAGTTATATAAAGTCGAAGCCAAAGTGAAAATCTTACATAAGAAAGCTTAGTTAATATAGTACTACCTTAACACCATGACGATGAGCTGCATTAGTCCAAGAAGGAGGAGGGAGTGTGACAAGGTTGTGAGAGTATGGAGATTAAGTAAGAGAGCATGTGCTTCAAGGAGTCCTATCCTCATTCCATTCAAGTATATTACACCAATCACATCTTCAAACTCTTCTGATCTCTTCAATCCTTCAACCCTAGCTTCGTACAACCTTTCTATTTCTTCACATCTTCCTCTCAAAACACCCCTTATCTCTTCATATTTTCCCATACCATCACGCTTCTCTTCTCACTTCTCAACACACTCATCATATTCATTTTCATTTCCATCATCAAGTTCTGCAAATTTGTTGCGTAGAGTTTGGTGTTCTTCCTTCAACTTCCAGAACAGTTTACTCATCACCTCGCCTTCAAAATTACTTTGTTGCTTCATCTTCATGAATACTTGCATCAGAGGGTCGTCAGAAGGAGGAACTTTCACTGTACTCCAATTCAAGTGTGCAAACTCCAGGTTTATTCTACAGTATTTATATTTATATTTTGTCTAATGTATTTAAATTTTTATATTTATACTACAGTGTTTGTCCTTAACATTTATTTCTTTCTGAATAATATCTTAGATATTATTTTATATTTATATTTTGTCTAATGTATTTAAATTTTTATATAGTTTATTCATTGGAATCCAAACTTCACTGTACATAGGACAAGTTTAAGTCAATGTTGACCTGATGTACTGATTTTAAATGCGAATTTAAAGAAGTATGCCACTATAATTAATATATCTTCATTTGTGTAGCCCTCAAATGAAGATGCTCTTCATTCACCACTTCAAGTAGGAGGAAATTCTCATGTACAAGATGAACATGAACAAGATGAAAATCAGGATACTTTGTTGGAAGTTGAACAAAAAAGGCCACCAACACACAAGGGAGCATGGTTGGTTGATGTTATTGGTAAGACACAAGTTCAACATATTAATGCTTTCATTATGTTACTTATATGAATAGTTACTGCTGAAGTTGTTTGACACAAGAATATTTGACACAAATTTTCTTTCGTCACAGATGACCAATGTAAGATGACTAACAAACACTTAAAAACAAATGATGTTTGGAATTTGCCTCAAAATGAAAGGATTATTGTACATTGGAATGGGGAATATCAACCAATTGGAGATGGTGGTGCATTATATATTGAATCGATTCTTAGGAAGTATCGCTAGAAACTTCAAGGTATTCCCTATTTGTTATTCTACTTGGAAGAAGATTCCTAAAAATTACAAAGAAGACATAATTCAAAATACAATTCAAGTAAGTAATGTAAATTCAAAACAAAGAAGGCATCCAAAATTTATTTATTGGGTAATTGTTGTTAATTTTTTATTAAAATCTGTTTTGAAGGCAAAGTTTGCAGTGAATTCCGATATTCAAATCAATTACATCTTGAAAGCGCTTAATCATAAATGGAGAGATTGTCGCAAAGAATTGTGGCAACAAAGAGATTATGACACACGTACTAGAGATGAATTGATTGTTATGGCTCTAGAAGGCATAGATAGAGATCATTGGGCTTCTTTTGTTGACTATCGACTTGATGAAAGAACAAAGGTAAAACCTATATCTCTTTTCATAAAATTTTTTTATGATTTAATAACTTTTCTTATCACAATGTTAGGAGATTGCCCTAAAAAATAAACACAATAGGACAAAACAAACTCTTGCTCATACAGGGGGATCCAAGAGCATTGCAAGGAAGAGAGAAGAAATGGTGAAGTGTTATTTATCTTCAATTTTCTATTTCTCATAATATTTATAACATACCTAATAAGTATTTGTTAATTTTCATAGGAAAAATAGTGTGGGCACAAAGTTAGCAGAGGAGAAGTTTGGATAGCTACTCATAAGACGACCAATGGAGCTTTTGTCACTGATGAGGCAAGGGAAATTGGTGTAAGTTCCAATCTTTTTAGTATTTCCTATAATTGTTGTATTTTGGCATATTGTTTCATAAGGTGACTCTGTGATGAACACATCTCTTGCAAGAAATCAGTGGTTCCTTTTCTTTCGGGTATTTTTTTTTAATTAATTTGTTTGCTATGTCAAATTGGAGTTATTTCAGTTAATGTTCATTTTACTGCTTACTATTTTAGTACTTCTAATCTGTTTGCTTATTATGTTTGCTGTGTGGTGTACTTTGATGGCTGGATTTCGTTCGCTGTACTTTGGTGTACTTAGGAATTTTCTAGAAAATTTTTCTTGAAATTGCACTTGCTAAGAGTCAGTTTTGCATCATTGCTCTTGTATTCTGAATTGAAATGGATCAACTTGGGATTTAAGTGTGTAGGCTTTGCTTGTATGTGCTACAATAGTAGAGGTCTTAAAAACATCTATTTTATGCTTTGATCAAAAACACATAATTAATCAATCATGCTTGGCCGAGACTCCTAAATTCAAATCTGCATGCTCCAGCAAAATCAAATTAAAAACCAAATTTGTTTGCTTGCATTGGCTGGTCCGGCCTAGCCTTTTTGCTCACTATTTTGCGTGTTTGGTAGCTTCAATTTGAGCCTTTCTTCTCACCAATTTACATAACATATAGGTTTGAAGCTTGCCAAATTATTTCCACTCATTTTGAGGTCTTTCTCTTCATGTATGCATAGAGTTTTTGGTGTGCATTGCCTCTTGTTTGTGTCAATTTTTGCTACAGTATTTTTTGCACATGTACCTTTGTTTTGACTCTTATTTCCTTTGTGTTTCGTCTCTTTTTAGTCTCTAGCTTGATGCTAATTTTTTTGTGCCAATTTTATTGCTTTCTTAGGTTCCTTTTACATCACTCTCCTGCATGATAAAATCAAAGCCATTCATTGTAAGAAACCATTATAGTTTAGATAGTTAAGCATTAGATGTGATCTTTCTTTAGATTGTCATAATCTCTTTAGTAACAATTCATTGTGCATCTCTTTAGTGATATAATTATTGGTTGGCAATTCTTGTTACTGTTTTTGCAAACATCTTAAGTTTAAATATAAGTATATTGTTGTCAACTCAATAGTTTGTCTTTTTATACAAATGCAATGCTTTTAATGTTGACATCATTGATTACGTTGTATGTAAGAAAAAAATTCAAACATATGAATCTACAACATCGTCTCAATCAAAAGAAATATCAAGTTTAGATTCATTGGCTCATGTTTTAGGGAGCCAAGAGCATTATGGACGTGTTCGCGGTCTAGGTTTGGGTCCTTGCCCATCTAAAGTCTTTGGAGTCCATGCTTGTTCTCATATTGGATCATCGTCATCTACTCCTTCTAATGTTGAATTACAGTCTCAGGTTAATGAATATTTAAATATTTATTTGGTTTGTTCCTTTTAAAATTAACATGTTAGGTATCATATTTCTCACTTTTTAAATAAATTTGTATGTTATAGGTATCTTCATTGACTTCTTCTAATGTTAAATTAGAATCTCAGATTAATGAATATTTACTTGGTTTGTTCCTTTCAAGATTAACATGTTAGGTATCAAATTTCTAACTTTTTAAATAAATTTTTCTGTTATAGGTATCTTCATTGACATCACAAGTCAATGAAATGAAGGCAATCATGACATTTTTATTGCAAAATCATCAAGGTCCATTGCCTTCACAATTTGTAGTATTTCAAAGATCATCGGTAATAATTGTTAAATTTATTTGTATGATTTTTTTATTAAATATATTATCGACTAACTATTATGTTATATTGTAGGTATCTTATCAAGGGAGTGGGCCAAACAATGGATGTAATGAAGAAAAAATTAGATATTGTTATTGAATATTTTTATGAGTCATACTTTTAGTATTGAACATTTGTATTGAACATCTATATTGAACATATGTAATGAACCTCTTTCTTTTTAATTTTTATGTATGAATAATTAGTTGTATGAATGATATTAAGTTGAACAATGTAGTTTATTTTATACAATATTATTAAATTTTAGTTCATATTAATTTATTGTTTGTTTTGTCAATAAAACCATTTTTATTATAATCTAATTTTATTACAATAAAAAAAATGAACTATACAAATTCTCGACAGTTTTAAAACCCCGGTAAACTAAACCATCAAAAATAGGGGCGGTTTTGAGATAACCCCAGCTAGTTCTGACGGTTTTTGAGTAATCCCGCTATTTTCGACGGTTTTCGTAAAACTCCAACTAATTTCGGCGGTTTGTACAAAACCCCTGAAAATTCTGACAGTTTCTGGAAAACCCCGCTAATACTGGTGGTTTTTTCCAGAACCGCCAGTACTTGCTTGGCGACGGACGTTCTCCCACCGGTTTTTCCAACTGCAGAAAATGTGATTTGTGGGGGTTAAAACCACCGGTAATATTTAAAAAACCCCAATAAAATTATAGATTTTTGTAATCTAAAGTAATTACCCATTTTATTTGTAAATAAATATAAGAGCTAATTTATTTATATTGTTAATACACAATATTTATTATTTGTTAAATAGTCTAATTAATTACTTTTAGAGAATTCTCAACCTTTTTCTCTATAACATAACATATTTGAAGTTAAAAAATTCATTAAACAAAATTTTATAAAGCTGCAACCGAATGACTTTTCCCAATATTCAACAGCTGAATTGAAAGTTTCATTTTTTATAGACTAAATTATCACTTCTTTAATAATTAAAGTCTAATATATTAATTTATCTTTTTAAAATGAAAAAAAAAAAAACAAATGGAGCCACTTTATCTTTCTCACAAATCATTTTCCTTTTACTCATTTCTCAACGTGACTCAATGATGTGTGCAGCAATAATGGTATTCCTGAGTTGGCTCTCTGAAAAGGAATTATGTGATGGAACAGAATTTATCTAAAATATTTCTAAATAATTTGCATAATAATAAGTATTTAATAAATTATTATTATTATACTTTATTATATTATTATAATTATAATAAATATCAACTATAAAATAAATCTATTAAAGCGTTTGTACAATATTTATAGTACATAAAACAACCTAAAATAGGCATCCAAATAATAATAAAAATACAAAAATGTATACAAAGAAAATCAAAATAAAAGAACACTCTGTTCTTCTGAACATTTCAACTGTCATCTATTTATATTTTGTTCGTGTAGAAGAAAAAAAATTAGATAAATTATTGAGATAAAAAGAGAATATAACAAAAAAATGAATAGCTTGATAAAAAATATACTTGCTTAAACAAAAATTAAAGAGAAACTATAGTTGAGTTGTAGTGCTATTTTCATTTGAGCAAAAATAAAACAAAAAAAAGTATTTCCAATGCTACTTTTGCTACACTTTTTTCAATGTTATTTTCACTTCGCTCAGCGAAAATAGATCATAGAATAAAGTTTGAGTTTATGATATATTTTTATTTGAGTAGAAATCCTCCTGAGAAAAGTATTAGAGAATTCAACATTAATAGTAAAATCAATCAAGTTTTCAAAGATATTATCAAAAACATTTCAAAAATACTACTTTTAAACAATTTAAATGATCAATATAAACAATGATTTGCTCAAGCATAATGTAACATCCCAAATATACAACAATAAACCATATGATAGAATAATTACATTAATAATAATCTAAATTAGTCTTACACTAGAGACAAGCGTACGCTCATGGCCGAACGACCTTACAGAAAGAGTTACAAATTAAAGTCGTACCTCACTACCCAAACTATGCGACCGGTTTACACAATAACAATACCGATCGTTCATACTTAAACAAAAGGAAAGGTGAGCGGACGTCCACCTTACTATAACTAGACTATTGCCCGAACGTCCTACTCTCCGGTCTTGACTTCGATTTCTTCCAAATTTTCTTCTTCCAGCGCTTTATTCAGCAGCTCGACTCCTTCTGCTCACATCCACACGGATGATCATTGCAATGACAAGGACGGACGTACAAAACTAGACACGACAGGAAACGCAGGGTAAGCTTATGTAATTTAATTTAAGTAATAACATACATTTTCATATGCAAGAACATTCCAATACATTCCAATAAACAATTCAATCAAATCCTGATACTAGACCGACTGTCCGGACTGTATGAATTCTGTGTAGCTACGACGATTCGTGACCCGGGTGATGTAGTAACTGGAATATCTCATCAGCTGCCACCCGAGGTTAGTCCGTTCCATCCAAAGTACCCCTAAGGACTAGGACCTCCTGCCGTTCCCACACATGACCTACCCTCATCTACGTGAGGACGAGTACTCACGGAACATCAGGATGAACCGCCAGCTAAGCTTTGTCCACATTCATACTTTACAAATTCAATATTCATCCATGAGTCGTTCCTCCCCGGAACGCTCGTTCAACTTCACATCATTTCATTCATATCACATTCTCTTCTTATTTCATTCATAATCATTCTCAATTTCATCTTTCATTATCACTTTTCTCAAATTCATCTTTATTGTCAATAAGTTAAATATCCACTCTGTTCAAAGGTTTATAAAGACACCAAATGTCGAACGTTCTATCCTCACTCAGAACGAAGACGAACGCATGGAACGAGGCATAGAGATCTCCAGTTCTAGAATAGAATGAGACCGAGAGGTTTACTATCGTTTTTGAGAGAAAAAACCGAACATAATAGATGTAGCAGGGAACGAATGAACCGAACGTTCATTGCAATGGGAATTCAATTATATGAACTGACTCTGACCGAACGCTGAAAAGACCTCACCAAAGGCTATGACTCTATGCTGGAACACCAATCGATACAGACACTTTATGACATTTCAATAATAATACTTAGAAGCATTTACATGAAGAAACCGAACGTTTATGAATATTTAGCTTATTTGAATTTACATCAAGAAATCCGAATGCCAGTCAATGACCGAGCACGGTCGATAAGAAAGTTCCATTAAGTTAGGCGAACGCTATTTCTTTCATCAAAAGAGATTATACAAGAAATGAGTATGAGCGCTTGGTGTAAGACCGAGCACTACTCAGTACGAGCGCTAGGTGTAAGACCAAGCACTACTTAGTACGAGCGCTAGGTGTAAGACCGAGCACTACTAATCTTAAAGTACAAGGTTTGATATATTACTTTATCAATGGATATCCGGATACAACTATGCTTGGCCGAACGCTCAAACATAGTATTACCACACAAGGACACTCGTTCTCAACTAGGGTTCTCTCCAAATGAAAGAATCCCATTTTTACTATGTTTACCAGGAAAACCGAATGGTCAATGACCGTTCAGTAACGAACGTACTTTTTCATATGAAACTTTCCAAATGAAAGAATCCCATTTTTACTATGTTTACCAGGAAAACCGAATGGTCAATGACCGTTCAGTAACGAACGTACTTTTTCATATGAAACTTTCCAAATGAAAGAATCCCATTTTTACTATGTTTACCAGGAAAACCGAATGGTCAATGACCGTTCAGTAACGAACGTACTTTTTCATATGAAACTTTCATACCAGAATTATTTCTTTCCAACAATCATTTTTTAATATATATACTTTCATAACTTTATACATTCCTATCAGATTCAACTTTCATACTTCATACAATTTATATCACATAAATCTCATATAACTCATACATCATACATAACTCAACCATATTTCATTTCCACTTATTAAATAAACGAACTTCATGAAATCCATTCATATCAACCATCATGCATCATACTCATACTTGATACATACATTCACCCATTCAGCAACATGCATTCATTTTCAACAAGCGTACAACAACATACAATTAAATTAGATAAGCTTCCCTTACCTCAGAGCGTGAACGTATGTCCCTCAGACTGAGACTCAGTTCGCCGAACTACGATCCTTTCTACCCCTCAACACTTAACAACGCCGT
This sequence comes from Vigna nakashimae, assembly GCA_034642375.1. Lineage (NCBI taxonomy): Eukaryota > Viridiplantae > Streptophyta > Magnoliopsida > Fabales > Fabaceae > Vigna > Vigna nakashimae. Next base: position 9,076,748 of record CM067763.1, on the reverse strand, counting down.
TCAAAATTTGAAACCAATCGAATCAAACTAAAGCTTGGAACGCCGGAAGTGATCCTATGGTGCCGGAATAGTGATCGGAGGAGAGAAAGTGAGTGTTTTCTCAGAGAGAAGATGAAGATGATGTAGAGAGAAGGAGGAGAGAATGGGACTTTTCAGAAATCTGAAAAGAGGGTGCATGCAGAGAATGGAGCAGATTTTTCCGAAAATCCCAATTTTGCATTACACGTCAAAACGAACATCCCCCTTCCGTCGACACCTGTTTTTCACTAACTGATTTTCGGATCCTCTGCGCTTGACACCTGGCGTCCGTCATCTGAGTGTCAATTTCCCCTCTTGACACGTGAATTCCCACTAAGCGACACATGCGTGGATTTCTTTTCTGGTTTATGACTTTTGATTTTACTGGTTCTGACACATAATCTTGTACTTGTATCAATTCAAGCTTTGTCCCTTAACTCATATATGAATTTTATCTTAAGTGAAAATATGCTCTCTTAAATGAAAATGCGATAGAAACTAAGTTCACTTGTATTGCTATTTTCGCTTAAATGAAAAAAATTCATCAATAGAAAAAAAGTAAGAATTTTCAACCCTATTTTTCTTGAACAAAAATATATTTCACTAGATAAAAAGTAGAACACAGAATAAAATTTGGTTTTTGTTCAATTTTCTCTAAACAAAACTCTTGTGCTTGGACAAAAATATTAGATAATCAACCTTAACAGCAAAATTAAACTAGTTTTCAAAGATATTTTCAAATCAATAATACAATTTCAAAACAATTTAAACCATAGTATTTTTTGGCTTTAGCAAATATATGTTTGTTTGAATAAAAATTAGATAAAGTTGTAATATTATCTTAGTTTAAGTGAAAACTACTTATTTTTTTTTAATTTAACTAAGATTGATGAAATAATTTATAGAGTAAATAAAAACTTATTTTTGGTAAAAAATTTATTGAATAAAAATCTTGTCTCTGACTTTTCCAAAATTAGGTGAAATAAGATTTTGAAAGAAATAGGATTTTTGCGCCGAACCAGCCTCCCCTCCCTCCTCCTTGCGGACTATCAAGAACCGAGATATAGGGAGTAGAAGGAGTGGCATCTCGCCTCCTTGCATCAAGAGCCACAAAAGAGAAGAAGAAAGGGAGAAGATATTTTCAATCTAGAAAGATGAAGAATGACCTTACACGTTTTTGGTTTGAGAAAAAAAAAAAAGTTCTGGACCTTGGATAAAATAAAAGGAAGAAGAAGGAGGAGGAGAGCGGAGAAAAAAATTTTGACAAATTTTCCTTCGGACGAATTTTTCTTTCTACTGCCAAATTTATCACCAAACTCTTTTTTCAGTAATTACCGACAAATTTATTGACGAATTTTTCTTTCGATTATTACTGACGGATTTATTGAAAGATTTTTCTTTTTATCGATATATTTATCTTTTTATAATTACCGACAGATTTACCCCAAAAAAATTTATTTTAAATTGGCCGTTGGTAACTTTAATTTACCAACAAATTTTACGAATTTCCAATAGATATTGACCGTCAATAATATAAATTAGATGAAATTTTCTTAAAACTGTACAAAAAAAAATACTCTTTACATTACTAAAAAAAGGATTTTTACTTGCGCATTTGACATCGTTTTAGTTGTAACTGAAGAAAAAAATGGCGCAGTGACATTTTTGTAATTATCGCAAACGTATATGCATCAGTTCAAAAAGAACAAATGCCTAAAACTGGTGCAGTGGCATTTTCGTAATTATCACAAACGTATATGTCTCGGTTCAAAACGAACCGATGCCTAAAACAAGCGCGGTGACATTTTTGTAATTATCGCAAAAGTTTATTACCTCGGTTGTTTAAAGAACCGATACATAAAATAGCTGATTTATTTAGAGGGTTTAGGCATCGGTTCTTTATAGAATCGAAGTCGTAGCCCTAATCAGATTTCACTATGAAAACCCTGCTTTAGGGTTGCACAATGGGAAACTCTTCCCCATTCTCTTCTCTATTCCAGAGCAACCAGCTTCTCCTCTTTTTCTTCTCGCGAACCACCTAGTCTTAGGGGCGAGAACATTTTGCGTCTCGAGCAGAGACAATTGCCTCACGGCAATGAGAATAGCGGCATTGCAGAAACGTGACTCAGGCGTGTTCTCGCCTTCGATGGTGGCTTGTGGAGAACTTATAGGGTCCTTCGTTGTGCAGGTACACCTTATCCTTTCCCCTTTCTTTTCTAGCTTGCGATGTAAGAGGAGCTAGCGTCACTCTCTTCTTTCCCTTTTCCTCTTTTTCTTTCGTCCTGGTTCAAGCGTCGCAAGGAGGGTTGCAAGAGAAGACGATGACGACGCGTTGCGAGTGACCTCTGGTGACGACAACGAAGACAAGGGTTGAGTATCCGACGACGACAACGTAAAAAATGACACTGATTTGGAGTTTTGGGTTTGCAATTTTAAAGTTTTGGTTTTGGTTTTGTGAAAACAAATAAAAACACCAAAAAAAAAAGAAAAAACCCCTTTATTGCCTCGGTTAGATTTGAATCGAGACAAAAGCACACACCTTTTTGTCTCGATTGCGCAACCGCTAAGTATAAGATAAAATAACCATTGTTGTTAGCAGAGAAAGAATATGGACCAGATAAGGATATTTTATCGACGAATTTGTTCGTCGATAATTACCGAAGAATTTTCTTTCGACAGATTTTTTCTTCTACCGACAGATTCTTCTTTCAGTAATTACTGACGAATTTTCTTTTGGTTATCTTCGACAAATTTACTGAAAGATTTTTTCTTCGATAATTCTTGATAAATTTACTGACAAATTTCTCTTCAATAATTATCAATAAATTTACCATTAAAAAATTTTAATTTTAATTTACCGATAAATTTTACACATTTCTAACCGATATTGACCCGTTTGTAATATGAATTACTTGAAATTTTCTTAAAACTGTAAAAAAATAATACTTTACTACCCCACTTATTTGTGCATTTTGAACCACTCTTGTTTGATGTCTGCTTTGCCTTTTTCTCGAAATAATTCAACCACTTTGTATTCATATTTGTCAACTGTTTTTTTTGCAAAATGATCACTCTGTTCAACCATTTTCTGCTCATATTTGTCAACTGTAAGTCTATAAAAACCTTCGTGACAAATATGAAATAAAATCCATTGGTTATTCATAAATCTTGATTAATCAAAGTTTCACAAAAACTGAACAAAATCTCATAAGCCACTTTCCACTTATGTGCATTTCGGACCACTTACGTTTCATGTCTGATTTAATTTTTTCTTTTTTCTAAAAAACATTCACCATATACAATTAAGTTTTCTGATCTCATATTGTAATGAAGAACAAAGGTGAAACTCACGCCATTCAATTTCTCCAACTTTCATTTTTCAATTTAAAATTGTCCAGGTGAGTTTAAAAAAAAAGTTATAAATCCATTTGGAATTTGACACATCAACCGTGTCAAAATTCGAGAAATTTTATTGTTAATATATCATTTTCCCTGTATAAACCCGCATAATTGTAGTCATTATATAAAATTCTCTAACAAATAAAACGTTCCTTTCGTTCATGTGCCTGGGACCATATTTTTTAAATATATTTCCATACCAAACGACGTACATGTGCTATTAAATTAAAAAATAAATATGCAGTACAGCTCGTGACCACTCTATAAATACTATTAATTAAATTTGAAAACCATTGATTTTCTTTTTAAGAAAAACACCATAAAAAATTCTATATAATTAATAAACAAATTTATATAAAAGAGTATAACACCATTATCAAGTCAAAATCGTTACATGATAAATTTATATTTTTTTATATATTATTTATCTCATATATTGGAATTTTAATTCACATCGAAACTAGTTTATACATACTTATATAAATTTTAGAATTACAAAAATGTTATTAGAGTAGGTTTCCTACATTAGGTGTCGACTTCAAAATTTAGAATAAAACAATAATTTCCAATATTTTTCTATAAATTTTAAACATTTTTATTTAAAATTTAGAAATAAAAACATCAGTAATGTTATAATGTTTATGTGCTAATTAACCATGTAAAGTAATTTTATATTAAATTTAAAATAGAAATTGTACCATCCCAAAATATAGTATAAACTACATAATAGAATATTTACATAAATTGATAGGTTAGACCAGTTACTCACTTAGTAATAAAGAGTTACTAATAAAGTTATCCCAAATAACTATAAAATTTAAAACTTTGAATTAGAGACCTATTCTACACAAAACTATGTACAAGACCAAACGGTTTGTACTAAACTAGTGGATCTTCTCCTTCCAGAGCTTGCTCCACTGAGACCTCTTCTACTTTTGCTTACATCCATCAGATGATCATTGCAAAGGATAAACTAAACGGGTAACCACGACAAAACAGAAAAGTAAGGTTAACTAGTATAATTTAACAATCATATTAACATACAATTCAATAAACCAATAAAGCACTCATACAATTGCATAAAACACATACACAAATATTAACCAACCACTCTACTTTGACTGTCCAGACTGGTATGAATATGTAGCTATGACCGTTCGTGCACTCGTGGGTGTAGTAACTGGAAACCCATCAGTTTTCACTCGAAGTTAGCTCGTTATACCTCACCTAAGGTCTTCTCCCTTAGACTAGGACCTCCTGTTATTCTCACGACATGAATTACCCATCTCTACTTGAGATTTGGTAACCATTACAATGTCAGGATGAACGCTGTGGATTCCACTATCCATATTCATACGTACTATTACATTGAAAACCAACCACTGAGACATTCTTTCTTGGAATTCTCTTTCATATTTACCTTTAGAAATCTCATACCATACTACAATATCAACATTATTTCTCATACATAATACATTTAAACCACTGAAATAAACACTCACAATACAATATAACCATAACCCTTTACAGACCGAAAGCTTCCTAGTAAGGTCAAATCGAACAATAACAATTATCACCTATGAATATGACCAAATACTAATCACTTAGACAAAACACTTATAACTTAGACAAAACACTTAGTACGAGACCGAACGATCTTTCATTTTCTAAAGAACAGGACCGAACGATCCATACTAAGTAATGTTGAAGAAATAGTCGAACACTATTACTGACCCACAACTAGAAGTGAGACCAAATACTATAACATTCTGATTCTATAGCAAGGTCGAGAACCAATGTTAGACTAAACACCCCAACAAAACCGAATGCTAATATAGACCGAATCCTAAAAGAAGACTTATCCCCACTAAGAGACCGAGATCTAGTGTAGGACCAAACGGTACAACAATATGACCGAACGGTATAATAAAACGAATACCAACTCAAACCGAACGACCATTAACCGGTAAGGCCCATAAGAGGCCGAACACAATTAAGACTGAATACCAATACTAATACTAGATCGAACACTATTTTTAAAATCAACTACCAGTACAAGACCGATCGGTAATTAACTAAAGTTCCACATAAGCAGAACTTAGTTAAGACCGAACACAAGGAGAAGGCCGAATGGGCAACGAAGGAACCTTAGCGAACTGCATAATTCTGCAGAATGACTGTAGAATTATGGTCAACACCAAATCTTTACCGATTTCTTCCATTCTTCTCAACTTCTAATCCTCCCAATTTATATTATACAAACCTATACATTTCTAAAGAACGTCTAAACATTTCTCATACATACCAAACTCACACCGAACCCAAATTCTCCACTTTTATTACCATAATTCTTTCCAATACCACTCGGTCACTGAACCAACACTATGCAGAACCACAATCAACATGAATACAACATATAATATTCTTCAATAACCATATCAAGCACACAATCATTCAGTTGCACACACATGCATCTCCAAGACACAACATTTTCATACATCATAAACTAAGCAATTAAACTAACTAGTTTCCGTTACCTTTTTTACCGAAACGAACACTCAACGACTGTCAAACTCGATCACCACCAGAATTCCTAAGAACCCAAAATTCACCAATTCATAAGAATAAACCCACAAAAATATCAAATTTATGATCAGAAATGGGAAGAGGAAGCAAATGAACACATGCAACTAAACAATTGACTCGCATGTTTCAAAATGTTTTGGAATCTCACAAGAACTCAAGAACTCGAGACTCACCAGCTCTAAACGATTCTTTGATCGGTTGAAAAGGTTGTTTTGGACTCCAAGATGACTTACACTTGGTCTGATTAGAAAGTATATGAAGTAAGATGAGAGATTTTTAGAGAGAAGGAGGAGAAAAAAAGAGATATTGGGACTTTGGAGAGAGAGAGAGTGCATGCAAAGAATGAAGCAAAATTTTGAAACATTCACTTATATACTACCGTCAAAAACCGATCGTCTACTCAAATGCATTTACTTGTCTTCTCACTTTTTCTAAATTTCTCAGTTCTTACACAAATCATCATTGATGTGATTTTTTATATTAATTATAAAACTCAACCAATTAATTATATAAATTTCCAATTAGCTAATAATGCAAATAATATATTTCTCTTGAATATAATTCATTAATGTAGAGTATAAAGGACTTGTAATCTTCATTCTTGCACCGCCAAACCTACGAAAAATTCCGAAAGTTTTCTACTTTGGTCGTGTGTATGTTTGTTTCTCTATGTTTTTCGATACGAGTTTGAAGAAAAAGTGACTTTCACACGTCTTTTACGATACGATGATATTTTCTTGGTTTGATGTTGCATGTAAAATGTGTAGGAAAAAGGGAGAACAGAGCAACAAGTGTAGAAATTCTCCACTTAAGCAAAGGTATTTATAGAGTAAATAAAAACTTATTTTTGATAAAATATTATTGAATAAAAATGTTGTCTCTATGACTTTTCCAAAATAAGGTGAAATAAGATTTTGAAAGAAATGGAATATGAAAGAGTAAAATAAAAAAAGAGTTGGAGAGAGAGAAAGAGAAAGAGTGAGAGAAATGATAGAAAAGAAAAATGAGAGTAATTTGTGGGGAAGGAGTGGTCGTCACAACTACATTTGAGTCATTAAATTGTATATACTTGCTTTAAAATTAGAAAAATTAAATATTTGAAGTTTCAATATTTTAGCTCTTACACAATTCCTAATTACTTTTAGAGTATAAAGAAGGACGTGTGATGTTCGTTCTTGCACCGCAAAACCTACAACAAGGTACGAGAGTGTTCTCTTTGGTCGTGTGTATGTTTACGAAAAAGTGACTTTGACTGGTAGTTCACGAAACGATGATCTTTTCTGGGTTTGAATTATGATGTATGTAAAATGTGTAGGAAAAAGGGAGCACAGAGAAACCAGTGGTGGGTTTATCTCAGAATCATGGAAGAGACGAATGTTGAACGGCCATTGTTAGAGAAGAAGAAGTACTACGAGAACTGCCGCGGTTGTAAAGTGGATGAAGCGAAAGAGTTGAGTGAGGGACGTTCTGTCCTCTTCACAAAGCTTTTCGTCGTGTGGATGCTCGTGCTCTGTTCTTGTAAGCATTTGACTCTCTTTTCACTGTTATACTACAACAGTTGCTTCTGCTTTTTGTGTTCATTGGCTCTCAAGTCATTCCTTACTGAAAAGAACACAAGACAAAAACATATTACATCTATTACTGGAGCTTTATTCTAACACACTTATTAAACTATGTTTAGCTTAACTGTGTTAAACGACCGTTTTCTGTTTCTTAGGTTCTCTACATAAAAGAACTTTATGTGTATAGTAACTACACTGTATTTTGCTAACAGTTTTGATAAAAGTTCTTTCTTTTTCAAGTTATTGTCATTTATTCTTATTATTGATTCAAATCCAACAGTTTTCTTGTTAGAACTTTTAGTCTCTCAAATCTTGTAGCGCAACTCATACATATTATAAATACTTCAGTTCATCCTTTTTCTTTTGGCTTAATATTCTATTTTGTCTATAGTTTTGCTGGAAAATATCAAATTAGTCAAATCCTTTAAAAAATGTGTTTGTTACGTCCTCACTTAATAAAATTTGTATCAATGAAATCCCTTCCGTTAAATCCGTACAAAGGACGTTAATTATTCAAGTAGAAGAGAGAGAAAAATAATTAACGCCGTTTGTACGGATTTAACGGAAGAAATTTCATTTATGCAAATTTTATTAAGTGAGGACGTAATTGACACATTTTTTAAAGAATGGACTAATTTGACATTTTCGAATGAAACTGGAGATAAAATAGTGTATTAAGTCTTTTCTTTTCTTGAAGAAAAGCAGGAAAAAGGTCAACTCTTAGGGTGAGTGGTTTTGATCTTAGATATATTTTATGGAGAATGGTAGGTACCTACATTCATTTCCCATGTTTTTTTAATGAAAGAGAGAAAATGATGTGTAAAATGTAAAGTGTTTTTTTTCTTATTTTATTGGATGAAAAATTGTATTGGTAAAAATGTTTAGGTGACTTTCCCGTTGTTTGAGATTTCAGGTTTTTTATTATTTTTTTATTTATTTATTTACATAGTCAAATCTCATACACAAATTACTAAAATATACAAATTTGAAAAAAATTATGAAAATACACATGTGGTGTAGTCTCCACGAATTCAAATAAAAAAAGTCGTATTCCCACGTTACTTTCGCTAACCGTCTTAAAAAGTGAAAGTCATTGGTTTTGGAACAACTTTCATGTGACGTAATCGATTATTATACATATGTAATTGATTACATTCACTATAAAAATTCATGTTACACTTCATATTAATACAGATAGTTTGACTAAGGTTTGACACAACTCGACCAATATCTGATATAGTTTGACCAAGATCTGATACAGCTTAATCAAGGTTTGTTACAACACTGGCAAGGTCTGATATAACTTGGTCAAATTGCCGAATTACGTCATATCTTGGCCGAGTCGAATTAGACTTTGGTTAAGTTGTATCACATCTTGACCGAGTTGTACCATACCATGACTGAGCTATGCAAACCTTGGCCAAACTATAACAGACTTTGATTGAGCTGTATCAAATCTTGATTAAGCTATATCAGTCTTTGGTCGAGCTTTGGTCAAGATGTGTTAGATCTTGGTGGGCTGTATACGATAATATGACTTGTGGTGCGAGTTTGAATTTTTATAATGAATGTAATTGATTACGTATGTATTATTATCAATTATATCACATTGGACTCCTTCCGAAAGCACATGACTTTCACTTATCAAAGCTGCGCAGAAGTCATGAGTAGGGATGACAACGGGTCGGGCACGGGTAGTGCCTACTTGCAACCCGACCCGCCGGATAAAATCGTACCCGCTACCCGACCCGCTATCCGCTATCCGCTACCCACCGGGTATCCGTTTAAAAAATATCCGCGGGTATTTTAAAACCCGCAGGTACGCCAAAAAATAAAAAAAATATATTTAATACATTTTAAAAATAAAATTTAAATAAAAATACAAAAATATATATATATATATATATATATATATATATATATATATATAATATAAATTAAATTAAATGTAAATTAAAAATTAATTTTAATTAAATTTAAACTAATAAAATACTGGACTTTTGATTTTAGTGTTTTGAATGAAAATTGGTGTTTTGATGCTCTTAATCAATTGCTGATGTCACTTTATTCTGTTCTGTACAGCATTGCCAATATCATCTCTCTTTCCATTCGTTTATTTCATGGTGAGTTTAAAGGGTTTACTGTAACATTTTCACTCGATGTAATCTATGGTTTTGCGACATTGTTGGAAGTTGTCTGAATACACAGTTATCAAGTCATTGTTTCAGTAGTTTTATATATAATATAAATAATTGGTTACATAATTTTTCTTTTAAATCTTTGTCACAACAACTATTCTCTTAGTTGTTTGTCGGTTGTTGAAAAGGGTGCATTTAAGCTATGTTGAATAGGAGGTTATTGATTTAGGCAGAAATAGAATGAGTTTAACTCTCACAAACTACATAATGTTCAATCTACATAATTTAGAAGTAATTCTGACTCATTAATTAGAACTGTTAAAGACTGATAAATGCAACTGTTAAATGCGCCAAAGTCAATTTTTAATTGGTTATTGTTCTTCCTCCTGTTTTGTTATTTGTTATGAGTTACTCAAGAAATAAAACTGATTAATGATTAACTTTATGTTGGTGCACACGTCCTCAATGATTTAAAATTTATTTTCAGGTAAGGGATTTTAATATTGCAAAAACAGAAGCTGATATTAGTTTTTACGCTGGTTATTTGGGTAAGATTTCTTCTAGTATTTTAATTTTTTGAAGTCTTCAATTCTTGTAAGCGATTTATTTGTGATGTCTGCATGATACAAAATGTTGCAGGTTCTGTATACATGCTTGGCAGATGTTTGACATCTTTATTTTGGGGAACTATAGCTGATCGCATTGGACGAAAACCTGTTATAATTATATCAATTATTTCAGTGTAAGTATATAAGTCAATGAATTGCATGTTTTCTTTATGTTTTGCTCTGAAGTTTCCTATAATCATCAATGCTTACTTGATTTCAGCGTCATTTTCAACACACTATTTGCCCTTAGCACAAGTTTTTGGATGGCTCTTATCGTGAGGTTTCTTCTGGGAAGTTTAAATTGTTTGATTGGACCAGTGAAGGTATCATATTTTCCACTCCAAAAGTTACCAATTTCATGTTTCATCCACAAGTACTTGGATACCAATTTTAAATTTGTGCACATTTAGCTTGTTCAATCTCATTCAATTTCCATTAGTACATCTATTTTCCTAACTTATTTATTCAACAGGCCTATACTACTGAACTTCTTCGAGAAGAACACCAAGCTCTTGGACTCTCAACAGTAAGCTTCACCAGCTATTCTACCTAGTTCTTAGAACTGATTTTCCACATTAGTAATTGAATTTGTGATTTGGGTTTAGGTAAGTTCAGCTTGGGGAGTAGGTTTAGTTATTGGTCCTGCATTGGGAGGCTATTTGTCTAAGGTACTATTTATTTTCTTTTTCATCTGGAGCATATGGTAGATATTAGTTTCTAACAGTTATGACACCTCAAATTCTGTATTTAGTTGAGGAACAGAGACGGTTGAAATAATTCATCTGTCATTTTCTAATACATTGGAAAAATTTAATTGTAGCCGGTAGAAAAGTACCCTCAAATATTTCCAAAGGATTCCTTTTGGGATAAGTAAGTAGTATTTTGGATTCAATTTTCATCTCTCCTTTTTCTTTCTACCCTTTTATCATTTAATGATGTGCTGATTTCATTTTCCCAAACATGAATCATTTTGCAGGTTCCCATACTTCCTACCCAGCTTTGTAATATCAGCACTTGCATTTGTAGTAGCTATTGGCTGCATCTGGATTCCAGTATGTATCTTACAATCCCTCATATGTTTTCATTGACTAAACATTTTGTTATCCTCTTTATTATGTATGGTGCATGTTATTTTAACATTTTAAGGATGACATTTTATCATGAAAAATCCTTCTTGTGTATGCCTTTCTCAGCTTATCTGCACTTTTTCTTTGCTTCTTATACTCTTTTAGTTCGTCTACTGAAACAATATTGTTGGTAAAATACCTGCAGGAAACACTCCACAAGCACAATTGTAGTGATGAATCCATAGATGATACAAAAGCTTTGGAAAATGGAAGCAGTGGTGGTGGCATTGAAAAGATCCAAAAGAACGAAAACCTCTTCCTTAATTGGCCATTAATGTCATCTATCATTCCATATTGCATTTTCTCACTTCTTGAAGTTGCTTATCTAGAGGTATGATACTCAATGAGGTTAAAAATTTCTATGCATGTCCTTATATATCTTGTTTGGATATTTCCTGCCTTTTTCCATGTGTTTCTAAGTGAACAACATTCATCCTTCTTGCTTTCTTTAGGTTTTCTCGTTATGGGCTGTTAGTCCTCAAAGGCTTGGGGGTTTAAACTTTACTACTGATGATGTCGGTAATGTTCTTTCAATATCAGGTGCATCTCTGGAAAAAACAATAGATTCTAATTACTATTGGACTCAAATTTTATAAGTTTACATTAGGCCATATGAGATCCTTGCAACTGTTTTTCTAACTGGTCTTGCTGAATTTTACTGACTTGGGTTCACAAACTTCACATAAGTATAAAATGTTATAGCCATCTCAGGTATCATATATTTTTTGTGCATATATGGTAAACATTATTTTGATATGAAGAAGTTACTATAATTTGGTTCTACATTGGTTTGCCAAATTGGACATATAATGAGAGCACATCTTTTCATATATATATATATATTATTAGAAGTTTTACTGCAAACCAATTTTGTAAAATTGAATTTAATTTAAAATTCACTTCTTGGTATCAAAGTCATAAATACAAACTATCATAGGAAAATGTTTGTTGGATTTACTTGAGATTAAGAACTGTAAAAATATATTCTTGAGGGCTTAACTGATCCCTCTCATTATCTTCTATATATATTTGAAAGCAAGAGTACATGGAATACCAAGAGTCTGCACTAGACCTCTAGGTACAGAACTAGTTACTACTCATTATTGGTCTAGTAGACTAGCCTTAATGATGATATGTAATAGTAATTATTCTACTCATTATTCGAACTAGTTACTACTCATTATTGGTCTCTTCATCTTTTTGTTTGAGTTCTTTTTCCAGATTTTCCTTCTCCACAATTGTTGCATCCTTTACCGAGATCACTTCATCTATTGTTGGGATCGGGCTCTCCATGTCCATTGCATTCGAGCTCTTTGCCATCAACAGGATTCCACACTCTTCTTCAACATCTTCAGTAAGGAGATTTGTCTCCCCATTTGTCTCGGTCTTGCAATACTTTGCGATATGGCCTACGTTACCACAATTGTAGCCCTTGTTTGATCTACACTCATTTGCATAGTGGTCATACTTGCCACACTTAAAACATTCAACTCCTGACCGATCTTCTCGGCCTTTCCCTTGTCCTCGGTCATGCCAATTCTGTTGACCGGTTTGCTCTTCATCATCATTCTCAAAATTACCTCAGCCACGTCCACCTCGTCCTCTGCCGCCAAGACCTCGGCTCTGAGTAATCCGAGATTTATTCGAGTCAAACTGTACCTGTAGTGCTTGATCGTCGGGTTCCCTCTTTTTCTTTTTCTTTGTCAATTCGTGGGCTTTTAATGACCCAGCTAACTCCTCCACAATGAGAGTTGATAAATCCTTTGTCTCTTCAATAGTGACCACGATACTTTCAAAATCATCCGTCAGATTTCTCAAGATCTTTTCTGCAACCCGATTAGGAGAAACCTCTTCTCCATTCATTCCGAGTTGGTTGGCCATTTTCTGCACTCGAGTTATAAACTCGGCAACTCCCTCATTTTCATCCATCTCCATATGTTCAAACTCTCTTCTGAGAGCTTGTACTCGGACCTGCATCACGCAAGTATCTCCTTTGTATGCCACCTTTAGAATTTCCCATGCTTCTTTTGCTGACTTTGCATTAGCTATTTTCTCGAATCCAGATTCATCCACTACATTATACAGAAAGTACAAAGCCAGTCTGTCTTTCACTCGTGTCTTTTTCAATGTAGCAATCTGGTTCACTGTCTGATGGTCATCATTTGCGGGTTCAATGTACCCGTCCTCCATTATGTCTCATACGTCTTGGGATCCAAGAAGAACCTTCCACTGCAAAGACCAATTGGCATAATTGGTACTTTCCGACAATTGTGTCACACTCATTCCATTGAATACCTTTGTCATCTCTCACAAAAGAATCAAGCACTTACTTTTTCTCTCACGGTGTTTGACTCTCCCCTCTCTCTTAATTTCTATCTCTCTGTACTCAGAGCATAAGCTCTGATACCATTGTTGGGAAAAACGTGACCCACACAAACAGTAATACTCTTCAATTCACTAAGGTTACTTTTCATTGAACCTTGGCAACCTTTAAATAGGTGCAAATAGGGTCTTGGGCCAAGTACAAATAATAAAAACTAACAATAGAATATAAACTAACTTAAAATAAAATCTACTTAATCTATCTCTATCTTATATCAATAAAATAAAATAATACTCTTCTAAATAAAAGGAAAATCAAAACTACCTATATGTATTTTATCTTTATCAAAATCAAACCAAATATTACCAAACCCGAAACCAATAAAATAAGATTTTAATGAATCCCTAAAATTTAAGTTTATCCTTGCAAGGGGAAGCTGATAGGCTGTCGTTGAAGCTATCAAATTAATACTACTTTTCAAGGCAAACTTCAGTATTGCCAAGTAGTATTCAAGAAGGTAGATAGGGCTAAAGTAACCCTGAGTCGTCTCCCAACGAACACAGAATTGCTTTTGATTATCTGACTCTTATGTTATGCAATGCTTATGAATAAAAATGATGTTTTGGAGAATGTTTAAAGAAAAAATAATAAACTTAAAAACAGTTATGATTAAATAGGCTAATTCCACTGCTTTTCCAAGATAGATTCGTCATCGGTTATTCACGGATAATTGTTCAATTGATTATTGTTTAAGTTTCAAATTAATTAAAGTACATTCTCAATTAATTTGAGGGCGATCATGCATTTAACCAAAGTAAATTCTCAATCAAATGCAAAACCTTTCTAGATTACTCACAATAAATTCAATCAAAGTACATTCTCAATCAAATTCTATTGTGTTTAATCATGTATATTCTTAAATCTCCTAACCAAGTTAAAATTTAATCAATCAAAGTAAATTCTCAATTGATTATAGTTGAAATTATTACTACCAACCAAAGTACATTCTCAATTGATAGTAAAAACCATTTAATCATATGAAAGTTCCTAAATTAAATCAAAGTAGATTCTCAATTAAACCTAGAAACCCTAAAACTCATATAATCAATATGCATGTAGATTCAAACACATTATGATGCAAAAATCTTTACTTTTAACAAGATATAGAGATGAAAGACATAGAGAGAACAACTTAAATCAATAATCAAAGTAAACAATTGCATTAACTGAACGTAACCTCAGAATCCGTCTTGGAATTACAGCAGAATAGCCCTAGATGCTTAGCTCTCCATGAATGGAGTTGAATACAAGATGAAAGAAAAGTGAGAGGAGTATGAGAGAATGCATGAAGTGAAATCCCCCTGAGTCTCTTTATATAGGGCTTGATTGGGCTTGGACTTTGAATATTTAGTTGACAGAATCTTTTATCTTATATCTTCCAAATAACTAAAAGATTTAGATAATTATAACATTATTTGGAAGATATTTTCTGTTAATATTCCCAAATTAATTCAACAACTGAATTTTATCCTTTATCTTTTCTGACTTTTCAAAATTACACATAAGCCCTGAAATTTCTGCTATCTACATTTTAGCCCCTTTAGAATTTCTCCAAAATTGCACCAGAAACCCCTGTTGACTAGCTTTGACTAGAGAAGTCGACATGGGAGCTCGCCACGTGGCTGCCCTCTTCCTTCCCCAATTAGGGTTTCAGATTGGGAAAGGCTTCCCCCTCCACCTCTGCCGCGAATCTGATGCAGGTATGGTGACGAAGCGGATGGCTCTCGTTGATGATGGTGGTGCGACATTGGCGATGTGGCATTGATGCGAAGAAGATGATGGTGGCTGTGGAAGAAGGTCGCGAGAATGACGCGGTGTCGCGACTGCCATGGAGGTCGCGCTTTGTCTCGCGATGGTGGCGTTTCGCAACGGTGGCTTCTGCAGCGGCGTGATGGTGATGATGCGAAGACGAACTCGCGATGGTGTTGATGGTGATGAACGTGAATCGCAGTTTGGTGGTGGCGGCATGAAGAAGCTGTGGTGTCATGGCGACTGGCGTGGAGGAGGTGGCACGATTTGGTTCCGAGAAGGGAGAAGATGAACGAAGGTCGCGGCGTGGTGGTGAAGGTGGCACGATAGTGGCTTTGGGCTTACGGCAGCGGCATGGCAGTGGCTGTCCGGTGACTGAGCGGCGCGGCGGGAAGGGTGGTCCGTTGATGCGCCTGCGAGAAAGGATGGGATGAATGGTGGTCGTGGCAGCGACTTGCAGCAGTGGCAGGAGCGGCGGAAGCGGAACGGCAGTGGCGGCTAGGGTTAGGGTTTCAGTGGGTGGAAGATGATGCTCATGTGTTAGGGCTGACATGGCGTGTTCTGAGTGGTTTACTAGTGAGTGCAAGGATCGGTGTGGCATCATCTGAGTGGTTCAATATGTTAGTGATCTGAGTGCAAGGATCGGTGTGGCATGATTTGGTGAAGTTTGGCTTAGGAGGGGTATGTATAGGAAACTTAGGGAGGTGTAGTAGAAATGACTTAGTGTTTGGGCTTGGTTGTTGGCCTATTTCAGAAATAGGAGTGTATGTAGGAATTTTAGGGGGTGTAAGGATAAAGTCTGCCATTTTGGCCCATTTGTCTATTATTTTGCAAATAAAATCTGATTTTGGACCTTGAATTGCCATTTGAACTAATATAACTTATATTCGCAGCTGCACAAATAAACATTAGAACATCCAAGAATAATTTATGCGTTAAAACTCACTTTTTACGTCTCTTTAATTCCTAAACCCAACAATTCCAATCATCACAAATTCATTTAAAATCAACCATTTAAGCACAATTATGTCATCAAAAATTTGAATTTTAAAGCACAAATGTGGGCATAAATATGCACTCATCAGAAGCAAAGCCGAACAGGAGTTGCATCTGATCGGTTGAAGAGTGACTATCCTAACTTGGACAACAGTTAGGATAGGCGGAAATATTTAGAAATAATTATAGTAAATAATAATATATCTTAGAGAAATATTTTATTTAGAACAATATTCATATTTTATTCCAGGGAAATATTTTATTTAGAACAATATTCATATTTTATTTTAGGAAAAAATTTTATTTTAGGGAAATATTTTATTTAGGAAATAATTAATATAAACAAAGGGAGAGTCTAGGGTTAAAAGTATGCTTTTGATTATTGAGTTGTTGACAGGGGGCTACGGTCTTGTGAGGGAGGTTATGCTACCAAAGTAATTGAAGGAGGTTATACTCTAAATTATTATTTACTTTTGTTTATTCAATTATTACAATCAATAAAAGAGATTCATTCGTTCGTTCGTTATCATTTATTTTTTGACTTTATTGTCTATTGTGTTTGTGGATCGTTTCGATCTCAAAGGTACGTAACACAAGATATGTATAGTGTTGAGTTGGACTTAAAATCCACTTTTTAACTCCACTCATTTTATATTTCATATAAAAGATGTACTTTGGGTTTCACAGACACAAAAATGTAAAATTTTTTTACATAGTGTTGATCTGTATATTCGTATTGCACAACAGATGTTATTCACTGACTTGGAAAATGTTCAGGTCTTTCACTTATCATTTACCAAATTGGCATATATCCATCTGTGGAAAAAGCTACTGGACCTATTTCTGTTGCCCGCGTCTCGTCTGTGAGTTTTCATCTGATTCAGGCAATTATTTTATTTCACATTTTGTTATTTGAAATATGTCCTATTACTTTGCTTCCTTATGCAGATATTAACCATCCCTCTTTTGCAAAGTTACCCTTTCATAGCATTGTTGTCAGGCTTAGCACTATACATAGTGCTAAGTATTTTTTCAATCCTAAGGAATATTCTGTCTGTAAGTGCAATTCTGTAATCATTTATTAGCGAGTTTGAGAACTGGAATATAGCAGACCCAGTAGATCAGTTTACTTGATTCGGAATTGTTTCTGTATGATACAAATTTGACTGATGTACCAATTTTTATCTAGATCACCATTACCACCGGTTTGATCCTTCTACAAAACCGAGCAGTGGTAACTTTTTGGATAATTATTTGTCCTCTGATTCTCTAAAATTGTGGAGAGCAGATTTCTAACATGTTGATTTGGAAAACAGAAACAACACCAAAGAGGTGCCGCTAATGGAATTGCTATGACATGCATGTCTCTATTCAATGCTATTGGCCCTGCTGCAGGTGGTACAATGTAAGTTTTCCTATGATTGAAAGAACCATACCATACCGAAATAGCTAGTCTTTGTGCACTACCAGTTTAACTAGTTCTGAACAAACACTTCAACAGTTGAATATTATTTCATTAGCAGAGTTTTGTTTTTATCCATATAGTTTCAATCTCTAATTTTCTGATATGATGATGGTCATGCAGATTAACTTGGTCACAGAAGCGGGTGAATGCTTCATTCCTCCCAGGTGTGATGATCTGCTAATTTATTTGTTCTGGTTTCTCTTTCATATATAACATATGGGAACAATCTTTTTGTAACTTTATATGTCAAAAGTTTTTATTTTCACATTCAGAAAGCATAAAATATGTTGTTACTTTTAATCTGAGTGCTAACAAGGTCAGATATAACATTTCGATTATTTTAATGGTTTTGGATCAAATCAAATGTGAATTCTTTGTCTAAACTTTTGCTCTGTTTGAGTAGAAACTATTTTATAGATACACTAAATATAATGTAAAAATAGTTATCAAGATTATTGGTTCTTTTACCGGTTGCATGATATTACTAGGAGCTTAGTGTTATACATTTATTTGCAGGGACACACATGATGTTCTTTGTTCTGAACATGGTTGAAGCACTTGGATTACTAATGATGTTCAAACCATTCCTTGTTGAAAAAAAGAAAAAAGACACAGATCAGTTACACTGATACCAATCAAATTTGCCGAAGAACTTTCTCTTAGCTTTTGTTCTCTCTTGAGGGTAGTGATGGTAAGTAGGTTCATCAAGTTTGTCATAATTGGGACTAATGGATTATGAATCTGATTTTATGGCACCTATTCAATGGAAAAAGGCATACAGAAAAACAAAATCAGATAAAAAAAATGAACAATCTTTAGGATGAGCTTGATCAAACTTGTGAGTTTATGTTATACATTATTATTGTTTGGTTATTTGGTTATGTTAAAATTATTTGTGAAGGTGGTGAATGTATCTTTTCTTAAGTTGGTGCAGTGGTTAACTGTATATTATACTGTTTGGTTATGTTAAAATAGACTTTTGACGTCTATTAAATATTATAGTTATAGTTGAATACGTCAAATTGTTTATAAAAAATATAATAGTTTAAGATTTCATTTGATATTCCTAAAAAGTTAGTTAACTTGATCTAATTATGATAAAGACTTAAAGAAAAGATATAATTATTTTAAAATTTTCTTTTTGATTAAAAAAATTTACATTACAAATAATAAAACTTTATTTACTAAAAAAATTGATTAATGTTTCACTCTCAAGTAATAAATAAAAAAGAAGTTACCAGTTTTTCTTCTTAAAAATATAGACAAAACAAGTGAGAAACTAGTAAAAACAATACATTCCTTTTTCTTTTTTGAAAATGGAACAAACATTAACTGATAAATGGGAAGAAACAATAAATTTATATTTTATCATTAAAAAAACTTAATAAGTAGTATGACAAAATATAAAAGTGTCCTAATTCTCTTTTCTTCTACCTAAAAAAAATAAAAATAAAATAGACAATCATATCTCGTCTTCATGTTGTGGTTATAATTTCTCTCTCTTTCGTTTATAAAAATAGTGTTGGAAGTATTTAGAATTTTCCTGTGGTTAAAAAAGACTATAGCAAACAAGTAATTTTTAATGATATAAAAGAAAAACAGGTGTCAAAATTTTGAGATGGAACACTTATTATCAGAGGATGGTCATTCAAAAGAAATCACTTATGTGAGAGTGTTATATCAATAATTCAAATGTCAAAATGTGTTGGACTACATCAATCACGAAATATATAATCAATAAAAGATGATTCAAGTAAACAAATTTAAATATTTGTAATGATATAAATTTGAAATTAGAAGAATACCAAATAACAACTAAAAAAATATATAAAATATTTCACAATAAATATAAATAAAGTTTTATAAAAAAAATATCTATAAATTTTGTATAAATTGTATTGATAAAAAGTTAACAAAAATGTAAAAGTATTTTTAAAAAATTATAAAAACAAAATTCAAGTTTAAAATATTTTAAATGTTTCTTTATTAATCTCTTTTTTAATACATGATAAATATTATATTGAAAAAATATATTAAACAAATAATAATTTAAATTTAGACATATTCTTTTTAGTTTTAATTTATGTTAGATGGTATAAAGAAGATTTATGTCAATAACATCAAATTACTATATTATAGTAAATAATTTTTTTTATGTAATAGTTGTGGTCAAATTTCATTTATGGAAAAGAATTGAAAATAAAAATAATTATATAAAAAAATCATCAAAATAATATTTTACATAGTAAAAATAAACAACAAAATAAAAATTAAAAACAAAGTAAAATAATAAATAATTTGATACACCATCCAATAAAATTACACAAAGTAAAAAAATGTATAACTAAATTTATGGTAAGATGAAAAGTATACAATTTTCTAAATATCATATTAGTTTATCAGTTGAGAGATAATGAAAGTTTTTTTTTATCAAAACAACTTTTTTTTAGGTTACCTAATATTACATGTTTGTCTATGTGTTAGGTTACCTAATATCAGTTGAGAAATATTACGTGTTTGTCTATGTGATAGGTTACCTAATAAACTATAGATATTTTAGTAATTTAAACGAAACTACATGAGGAGGAGATAGATTTTAGAACAGGTATAAAAACGAGGACGGGCAAGTATGTACATACCCAATTCCATTCTCATACCTAATTGAAAAAATCAATTATTATCCATACCCATACCCATGCCTAATCAATGCAAGGATTCCTCATCAAAACACAAACGAGTTTGAACAATACTTATGGGGATGAGTTCATTTGCCATCTCTAGTGGTACCTAAACAGGTACAATGTAAGAAAAGATATGACTTCACTAGTAAAAAAACAACTTATGTCACGTGTTCAACGTCCAACCACTAAATACCCAACGTTAAAAATGATTGGTGACATATTTGTAAATAAATGTGTTTCTGCTGAATGGGACCGGGGAAAACTCCTGCTACCTCCGCCCGGAAACACTCCTTCTCGTCCGATCGGTCCTTCTTCCTTCGCTCTCCTCGCACTTGTTCTCAACGCAAATGGGTTGACCTGCAGCAAACACTCCGACGCTCAAGTCAGAATGGGCTATTGCAAGTCTATATAATTATCAAAGAACAGAGAGTTTACCTTCTCCTTTGACTGCTATTTATATGATTTCAGAGAATATTACTCATTAATTTACCTCTTAATGGCTTTCAATGCATACTTTAAATACTCGACAATGACCGTTACCTCATTAACTACACATTGATGAGCATTCAACTGCTGTCTCCAGTCCACAGTTTCATACATCTGTCCGATCGGACACGTTGAGCTAAAGAGCTCCGATTGGACATATCAGGCTGGAACACCCAATCGGACATGTTAGCCTTGCTTCCACCCGCTCGGCCTTGTCCCAACCTTCCCGGTCGGTTGCCCGCCCTCGGTAGTAACACAAGTCCCCCAAGCCCTAGCAAAAACACTTTTGCGTAGGGTTTTGAAGTGACCTCCGTTCGGCCTTTCTCTTTCTTTGTCTAACCAAGTCTTTAACACACTAACACTTGCTCTGGTGAGAACTGTAAAGTCACGACTGTAACTTTTAGGCGGGAAATGTGAGAAAATGAAGCGTCTTACCGCCTGAACCGTCAGATTTTGCTATCACCAAAATGTCACGTCTCTCAAACCGTCAGATCTCTTGACGTTTGACGCTTCGCATATACCAGTTGAGTCGGTTTTGATCTTGGTATAAATACCCATACTTTTACCCTAATTTTTTACTTTAATCTCCTCGCCGTCGCCAGCCTCTCCTTCCTCTGAAACTTCCTCTGCTTCTTTCGTTCTCCACGCCTCAGGTAACCATGTCTTCTAATTTCTCCGACGACGAGGGTAAGGGGTATGCTGACGAAAGACAATTGCCCTCGGATCGACCCTCTTGGCTCAAATTGGAGCCCAAATTCCGACAACTCCACCGACCATCCTACTATTCTCCCTGCCAAATCTGGCTTGCGCAGGATTTTCGCGGTCGGGTGATCCGTTCGCACTATCATCTGATGACTCTGGAAGTATGGCCTCAAACGCCTTGTCGCCATTACTAATGCCAAGGCGATCTTCTCAACTCGCTTGTACCTAGTCTCCGCCGGTTGCAACGTTCGACTGACGAAGTACACGAGTTTGAACTCAGGTTGTTCTTGCACCAATGCCGAACTGACCGTGTCCTCCGAGACTGCCAGGAATAGCTGTAATGGATACCCCGTATCGGGTCGTCCCATGACCGGTGGGCTGACCAATATGCGTTTCACCTCGTTAAAGGCTTGCTCACACTGGTCATCCCAATCAGTACCTGAACTCTTCTTCAATATTCTTACTATCGGCTTTATCCGCTCGGCTAACTTTGGATAAAGTGGGATAATGAAGTCAGTCTCCCCACCAACCTCTGAACCTCCTTCAACTTCTATGGACTTCTCATCTCCAATATCGTTCTGCACTTGTTGGGATTCACCTCAATTCCCCTAGTTGTCAACAGGAATCCTAAAAATTTTCCCGCCGGCACCCCGAAAGTACACTTGGTCGGATTAAGGCGCATGTTATATTTGCGAACCTGATGGAAAACTTCCGCCAGATCCCTCACATGGTCCTCCACAGAACGGCTACTCACCACCATGTCATCCACATAAACCTCCATGCATCTGCCGATCTGGTCAGCAAACACCCTATCCATCAGCCGTTGGTAAGTAGCTCCTGCGTTCTTCAACCCGAACGGCATAACATCATAGCAGTAATTCGCCCGCTCGGTGATAAATGTTGTCTTATCGCTGTCCGGAGGAAACATAGGGATCTGATTGTATCCTGAATATGCATCCAGGAAACTTAGCATATGGAACCCTGAAGCCCCGTCCACTAATGCATCAATACTTGGTAGTGGATAAGAATCTTTGGGGCAGGCTTTATTTAAATCCATGAAGTCCGTACACATTCTCCACTGCCTATTCATCTTCTTCACCATCACAACGTTTGCCAGCCAAGTTGTGTACTTGATTTCACGGATAAAATCTGCTTCCAACAACTTCTTTACCTCGACTACCACTGTCGTCCGCTTCTCCTCCCCCAATCTTCTCTTCTTCTGAGCCACCGGTCGGGCCTCTTTGAACAATGCCAACTTGTGTGACATAACATTTGGGTGGATTCCTAGCATATCAGCTGTTGTCCAAGCAAATAAGTCTTGGTTTTTCTTCAACAAGGTGCCAATTAGTTTGACCTGATCTTCCTCAACCTCACTCCCGATGGTCGTAACTTGTTCCTCCTTTTGCCCAAGGCCGAAGGGCTTTGTCTCTCCCATCGGTTCTATCCGATCGTCAGTATTCGTCCTAGGGTCCAAATCTGCCATGGCTACTTCCGATCGCCTTCTCCTATGCCGATTGGGTGGATCCGATGACGATGGCTGAACCTTCAACCCCGCCACATAACATTCTCGCGCGATCCTCTGATCAGACCGAACGGTACAGATATTTCCATTGTCCAACGGAAACTTAAGCGTGAGATGGGGTGTGGAAACAATTGCCCCGAATGCGTTCAGACATGGTCGTCCCAATAGCACATTATAAGAAGTGTTCGCATCCACCAGCAAGAACCTGGTTTTCACCTCCTTGCTCCGTTCGGTTCCCAGGCACGTTTTGAGATCCACATATCCTCTGGTATCTACTCTCTCCCCCGAAAATCCTACTATCTGCTCGTTGTAAGGGGCGATCCGATCTTCGGATATGTCCATCTGCTGGAATGTTTTCCAATATAAAATGTTAACCGAGCTGCCTTGGTCCATCAACACCTTTCTCACGCTATATCGGGCACCGTTATCACCATCGGGTCGTCCTCATCCGGATCGGGAGCGTGGAAATCCTCATCCGTAAACGTGATTGGCAGCATAAAGCGCTTTCTCTCATCTACCCTGTGGACGCTTTTAAGCTCCCTCAGGTTTCTCTTCCTCGTGGACGCCGACGATCCTCCCGCAAATCCACCCGAGATGGTATTTATCGTTCCCCGCAGCGATCGGTCATGGCTGCGACTTCTACTCCGCCTTCGGTCAGGACGCCTGTCCTCTCACCTGTCACTTCTCTCCACCCTAGTCCTTTTGGGCGGACTTCTCGTCTTTCGTTCCTCCTTGACAAACCTCCTCAGATGACCCGCTCGGATCAATTCTTCCACCTTATCCTTCAACACCGTGCAGTCCTCGGTGTTATGCCCTATGTTTAGGTGATAGGTGCAATGTTTAGTTCCATCTGCATTAGGTGATGATCGGAAAGGTCTTACCTTTAACAAATCTGCACTCAGGGCTTCTTCCAGCACCCTTGCTCTTGGCACATTCAACGGGGTGTACCGTTCGTACCTACCCCCCTTCGGGCTATCTCTAAACTTTTGGCCCTTCGGCCGTTCGCTTGGAACGAACGGTTTCTTGCCTTCTTTTTTCTCCTGCCCCGAACTCGTTCCTTGCTCTTGCTGTCGTCTTTGGACCGCCCTCATTTCTTCTATTCTAATGAACCGAGCGACCCTCTCTTGCAACTCGTCTAGGGTTAATGGAGATTCTGCGAACAAGTTATCGGCAAATGGGGAAGGCCTCAGCGCGGTAGCCAGAGTACTAATGGTAAACTTCTTGCCTACCCCCCTTACTGGCCGAGCGGTTCTGTTGAACCTATCCATGAAATCCCTAAGACTCTCTCCCTTCTCCTGCTTTATGTTCGTCAACTCGAGATACGTCAGATTTTGCGCTCTACCCGCCGAAAACTGTCGTTCGAACATATTCCTCAAGGTGGCAAAATTATTAATGGTTCGAGGTCTTAACGAGTGGAACCAGGCTAAAGCTTCTCCTTTTATTGACAAAGAAAAAACTCTACACCACACATTTTTCCTGGGGGAGTAAATGGTCATCGCGTCAACAAAAGATCTCAAATGCTCCCCCGGATCCCCCGAGCCATCATACTTCTCCAAGGCCGGGAACGCTCTATCCGGAATCTGCTCCTCCATGATCACTGCTATGAACGGATGTAACGCTCTAACCCGACCGGCCGGGGCCGGACGGTTTGCAGTTCGATGCGAGCCGGCCTCACTCTGTTCCTCTCCCTGATAATAACTATCAGGAATGGGGTCTGTGTCGTCCTCTGAGTTTGGCTCGGTTTTCGGCATCTCTACAATTGGTGGTGTCTGAGCGCGGACAGAAGATGGACGATTAGCTTGCGCCCCTCTAGCCACATCACGCTCCGCCCTAAGGGTTTCAAGTTCCGCCTGCATCGCCTCCATTCTCCTCCTCATCTCCTGTAAAAATGTTGTCGGGTCTTGCTCCATCCTTTCGGTCGTAAAGGTTGTTCTTCAACGATCCTCGGCCCCACGGTGGGCGCCAAAATGTTTTTGTTGAATGGGACCGGGGAAAACTCCTGCTACCTCCGCTCGGAAACACTCCTTCTCGTCCGATCGGTCCTTCTTCCTTCGCTCTCCTCGCACTTGTTCTCAACGCAAATGGGTTGACCTGCAGCAAACACTCCAACACTCAAGTCAGAATGGGCTATTGCAAGTCTATATAATTATCAAAGAACAGAGAGTTTACCTTCTCCTTTGACTGCTATTTATATGATTTCAGAGAATATTACTCATTAATTTACCTCTTAATGACTTTCAATGCATACTTTAAATACTCGACAATGACTGTTACCTCATTAACTACACATTGATGAGCATTCAACTGCTGTCTCCAGTCCACAGTTTCATACATATGCCCGATCGGACACGTTGAGCTAAAGAGTTCCGATCGGACATATCAGGCTGGAACACCCAATCGGACATGTTAGCCTTGCTTCCACCCGCTCGGCCTTGTCCCAACCTTCCCGGTCGGTTGTTCGCCCTCGGTAGTAACAAAATGCAATTATTAAACGTCATTTAGAATTGTAATTCAACGTAAAAGGATATAAAACGTTGAATGCCCCAGCATTAGATGTTAAAAGGTTAGTGAATTCAATAAAATTTTGAGCTTTGAAAATTGATTCACTTTATGTTAGCGCGAGACCTTCTTCTCTTCTCAAACTTTTCTCGAACGAAGTTTGATGACCATCACATGTAATCTTTCTATCATTTGATACAAATGCATGTTAATTAACTACTTTATGTATGATTTTTTTTTTTGTTTTGACCGATTACTTTCGTGATCTTGTCCTTTATAGGTGCATTATGTTTTCTCTATCACTAGTGACAACACTTTATTCTGACTAACTCACCTTTTGAATGTTAGTTTTCATTTTCGTTTTGAATAAATTATTTGTTGAACTTATTTGTTGTTGTTGTTGTTTAATTGAACTTGTTTGTTGTTGGTTATTGTTATTTGTTGTTGATACTACACTACACGTTCATAGTTCTTGCTTTATAAAATACCAAAACCTGAAATTTGTTGTTTTTCTGTTTTTCAAGTCTCGTAGAGTTGTAAAAAAGGATCACAATTAATTAAAAAAACAAAAAAAAAATGATTAACGTCGTGTGTTGACAAAATTCAATGTTAAGTTAATGTCTTATATTAACAAAATTCGACATTAATTTAGCGTCGAATTTTTTAAATTCGACGTTAATTTAACATCTCCTGATGTGACGTCGTTCATGAATTTGCCGTTAAAAGCCCAAAATATTCGACGTTGTACGCAATTTTTGTACTAGTGCTTGTTTCTCTTACCTATAGGGGGGTGAATTTTTATACATTAAAAATAGTTTCTAGTTGAATTTTTTTAGGAACTTTATATGATCTTTAAATGCACATAATACAATTATAAAAATAACGTAGTAGAGAGATTAATGATAGAAATCAAACACAGTCTTTTTATCCTGGTTCAGCCTCAATGCCTACATCTAGTCACTTTCAATCAATCTTAGATTGAAAGACTTTCCACTATAAAGATTTTGAGTTTTTACAACAAGGAATTACAACGACCCACTATCAAAATGTAAATCTCCTCTCTAACTCACACCAATCTAATATAGCATACAAAATACCCTGCAGATGAACAATCCTCTTCACTGTAGTATCCCTTTGAGACCCTTCTCAAAGTACATAGAACAACAAGTTCTTCTTCTTTGGAACATGCATAGGGAAACAACAATCTTCTCTTGATTGCAAAACAAATTCTGATTAGTAAACGATACACCTGAATTGTGTTGAAGTGATAAGCCTTTACACGTTCAATGTTAGCCTTCAAGAATTCTTCAAAACCTTTGAATCTTGATTCTTGGAGCACTATGTGCACCTGCAATCTCTTTCTAAACTCACTGATATCATATATGAAAATTCTCAAATGATTAAAGTGTCAAAAGTTCTTAATACAACACGCAACATGTTATTATATAGAATTTCTCATATCAGACGCACTTTAATCGATTACGAAAATAATGTAATCGGTTATGCTTTAACAAAATTTATACCAAGATTACATGGAAGCAGATTTAATTGAATACACAAATAATGTAATCGATTGCATGTTAATAGTAAGTCAAAACATTTAAAAATATGACCGTTATAACAATTATGACTTAGCTTGAAAACAGTTTTCAAAGAATACCATACTTAATTGATTACACAATCAATGTAATCGGTTAAGTCCTACACTTATACAATTTTGAAAACTTTTTCTCTTCAAAACTTATCACTACATATTTTCAAAAAGGTGTTTGCAAGGACATGAGTTTTAATCGATTTTACAACTAATGTAATCGATTGAAACTTGTGTAGTTTGCCACAGTTTTAAGCAAAAGTTATCTTATGAACTTAATTTCTCATCACTACATATATTCATCTCAGCACATTTAACGTCGTTTGTGACAACTTAACGGTTAGGACAAAATTGGTTCAATTTTACAAATATTTGGACCTAATTGAGATATTTTGCAAATATATAAACCCAATTGAGACAGTCGAAAATATGGAGATTCACTTGAGATTCCCATACAAATGCGAGGATCATCCGAGGGTTTAAACCTTTATTTTTTTTCTTTTAATGCAAAGAAGGAAGCAAGGGTTGCATTTCTTCCTTGTTTATGGCAGAGGGTGGCTTCCTTTCCTTTTTTGCGATGAGAGGTTACAGTGGTTTGGCGATGTTACCAATGGATCCTAGGCTAGTTCGGTCTAGACCTAGTTGGACCTCCAGACCTATAGTTTAGACTTTGATTATTCAAGAAGACAAAAATATTAATAAAGACAATAAATGAAATTTCGAAATAATTTATATATATATATATATATATATAATGCAGGTTAATAAATGATAATAAAAGAAAAATAAAGTTAGAAATTAGAATAAATTTGGGTGAATAGAACAAGAAATAAATAAATAAAGGAGTTACAATAAGTATATAGTGACATAATTGAATTGTTATTTTGGGTTGTGGGATCTACAATAAAATATTGATAAGATTTTGTGACTTGTGTGTATAGTGAAAAAGGGAAATATGGTTAGTATTTAGTTAATTGAGGTATGTTTGGTTTACTTCATTTGTGAGTTGTTAAAACCAACAAGTGAAGACATATATATTGAGTTACGAATTTTAATACTTTGAGGATGAAGTTTGTTAAGACAAAATTTTCTATGTACATAAATATTCTCATGTTTTAAAATTTAATCAAATAACATTAAATTGAATAATAATATGGAAATAACATAAAAGGAAATATAAGACTTAGAACCAAAATTCTCAACATAGAAAAACTTTAAGAAAACATTTAGGACTATAGGAAACAGAAAAACAACTAAGCTATAACACCCAAAAGCCATGTTAAACGACTATTAAGTATAAAACGTTTAAGAGAGTTAAAGCTAAACGAGTAAAGCTTATCATATCCAAAGGGTATTCAATTTAACTCTTGGGAAAACGAAAGAATGTCAAGACAATGTCATTGACAAAAACACTCTAAAAGACTAAAACTGAAAATATCAAAGAAAACACAAATAATGCTAACTGTTGTATATTAAAAAATAGAAAAATCACAAAAAATGTTTACCGTGAGATAAACTATTACTTCGTCTAACAATTGAGTCTTTACTTAACACTTGGAATCTTTAGAAGAAAAATGGTAGGAAATGAAAAAGAACTTTGTTGTTCTGAAAAAAACATTAAATGACATTAAATGCTCAACATTCAAAAACAACAAAAATGAGAAGAGAAAAGACATATTTGTTGCATGCGCAATCTACTCTATTCTTTGCAAGATGAGCTAATTTACACGCATCTACTAAAATTATTGTGAACTCTTTGAGAAAGCTAGAGATCTTGTTAAAATCTCTAGAGGCTTGGGAAACTCGGTGTTGGTAGAGCTGTTGAAATGTTGTTTTTGTTACTAAGGAAAAGCCTGTCATCTTTTATGTGTCAGAGGAGGTGTTTAGAGGAAGCAATCATCCTTTGTTTGTCAAAGGAGGTGTTCTGAGGTAGAGGTCATCCTCTGTGTGTTGGAGGAAGTGATCATCCTTCGTGGAGCGTCGAAGGAAGTGTTCATATTTTTGTGGTGCCAGGGGAAGTGTTGTGTCATCTCTTGTGCATAAAGAGAGGTGTCTTCTAAACCCTTAAACTTGTATATGTGTGATTGTATGTTTATTGGTGTTTTGATTAGTGGAAAGTTAATTTTATTTTGAGATTAGCAACTGAATGTAGGATTGGTGAGATATGAACCAGTATAAAATTAGTTATGCAAATCTCTCTTTCTCTACACTCTTTATTGTTGTTGTTATTATTTTCTAAGTAAGAGAGAAGTAAAATAAATTTAAAGCACAAGAAACCAATTCACCCTGTTATTATTGTGCAATTATCACGAAAAACGAACCCAACCATTCTGCTGCTCTCGCTCTGACAATTGGTATCAAAGCTTGCTTTTATAGTCATTCAAATGACAGGACAATATCAAATTTTTTGTAGAGAGTGCTTGTAAAACCCTAAAAAAATTGTAGAGAATAATTATAATATTGTATCTTGGTCTACTTTTACGATTAATGGAAAGTCGTGTTTGTAGCTCCGTTGCTGATAGCTCCTTGTTCGGATAATGGTTTTGTGTTCTAATTTTCTGAATAAATAAATAAATTATTTGTTCTATTAATTTACTGTTTAATATATATATATATATATATATATATATATATAGATACATAGTGTGGTCTGTATATTCATATATGTTTTGTGTGTGTGTGCTAATCAAATGAAAATTTGTAGCTAATAACGGTTTACCGTTATTTGTGATGTAATTTTAATACTAAATGCACCCTTTTCTACTTAGAAACTTGTTTGGAATCATGTTTTTCTGTTAAGTTGTGTGAATAAGAGAGTTGAGGTTGAATTTGATAATTTTATGACTAATTCCCTTTGTTTTGACAGAAAATGAGTTAATATGGAAAACAAGGATAAAGTGCTAAGGACATAGAACTCAGAAAGGTCCAGAAAAAGCACCATAAGGAAAGAAGCTCGAGGCTTAAGCGCCCTTTTTGAAGGCTTAAGCACAGGAAGTGCCGCTTATCGCCCGGGCGCCCATTTTTGGGGCGCTTGAGCGTCGGATGTAGAAGGCTTGGGCGTCCTCTGGAAGGCTTAAGCGTAGGAAGTGTCGCTCGCCGCTCGGGCTCCCCTTTTAGGGGCGCTTGAGCGCCGGATGGAGAAGGCTTGGGCGACCTCTGCGAGGCTTGAGTGTGGAAGACACCTGCTCGTCGCTCGAACGCCCTAAGTGGGGCGCTTGAGCGCCGACGATCGACTCAGGCTTGGGCTTTGTTTCTGTTCCGTTTCTGTTCTATTTAAAGGACCCAAGCATCCTAGGTTTTGCATCTCTGGCTGGAGCAACACAACAACAAACTCTTCTAATCTCTGAAGGCAAGTTTGGAGGCAGGAGCTTCCATCCTCTACTTTTAGGGTTTACTATCTCATGCTTTTCCATTATTCATATAGTTTCTCCATGTCTATGGGAAACTAAACTCTATTTGTTGTTGGGAATGATGTAACCTTGTGAACTCTCATGTATTTGAATTGATTCTTAGTCATATATGTTTTTTCATTAATTGTTAAAGTAATTCATATGTGCTTAATACATGCTTTGTTGAACTCATTCATCGCATGATCTATGAATTGCATGAGTGCCGGGAAC
Source organism: Vigna nakashimae (assembly GCA_034642375.1). NCBI lineage: Eukaryota > Viridiplantae > Streptophyta > Magnoliopsida > Fabales > Fabaceae > Vigna > Vigna nakashimae. Next base: position 9,045,616 of record CM067763.1, on the reverse strand, counting down.
TTCCTTACAATTTAGGTTCTTGTTGAATTATCCCAAGAGTAATATTTCTCAGGGATGATGGTATGAGTCTTGGTCGTCTTAAGCTCTTGATCTTCACATTTAATTACTAGGGATGCTAGCAATTGCATGAACTGGTGATTAAGGACATGCTTATTCGCCGAGGGATCAGGTTTAGGTAATTTAGTGAGTGATGTTAACATTAATGCATAAAGAAGAATTCTTACATACATGAGAGGAAACTTGGTGAAATCTAACTCCAACAACATACTCATCTCATATTAAACAACATCTCTTCATCTTTGTGTTACTCTACTATTGATCAATTTGCATTCATATTTAATTTTTTATTCTTGCATCTTAAACAAATGATTTCATTTTATTTAAGTCTTAATTAATCGAGTCATCATACAACTGTTGATACTTGGTCTTACCATTTTATATTACTTGTGCGATTTGGTACACTTGCCAATCCACCAACAAGTTTTTAGCGCCGTTGTCGAGGACTCACGGTTTAAACTATTCTATTTGTGTGATTCTTGATTAACTTTGACTTTATTTTTATTTTTGTTTTTAATTTTTATTTTTTGTGTTTTGTGTCAATTATTTTTGTTTTTATGCTAACAAATTTTCTAGGGTTTTGTGCTAGTTTATGCATGATACAGTTAGAACAAGGAGCAACAAAAGTGATGAACCTCTTCTTGAAGGACTTGAGACTAGTAAGAGGCCAAGAAGAAGCAGATTATCTAGAGAACCTTCTCTAGAAAGAATTTCACAGGCCTTACAATCTGATTAGGAAAACATGGACAAAAATGGTGCTAGACGTACTTTGGCAGATTATGCAATAGTGGTTGGCCCTCATCATTTTAACAGCATTGCAAAGCCAAAGGTAAATGCTGTAACACCCCTTACGGAGTGCCACTAGAAAATAAAAAAATCCAAAATTTTACACCAATTTTGTTTTTGAAAATTAACATCACGGAACTAAACCATCAAAAGTTTAAGCGTCTTACAACATAAGGTTAAAACCTTAAAAATATCAAACTCATTATTCAAAAGACATGAAATTCCATTAAAACATGATAAATTCCCCTTAATTATTCCCACAACTCTCATCGTGCTACTCCATCTCTGCCTCCTCTGCAACGCCATCTACTCCCGTACAAGTACGATCATCATAGGTGGAACCACAACCACAAAATGAAAGGGTGAGTAACGAAGAACCTAACAAAGCATATAATTTCAATATCAAAATATCATAACTTAGATTATCCTAGTCACAACCTTACAATACAACATAATATTCAACTCATAACTTAGATCCTCACCACTCAGACTATCAAAGTCACAATATTACAATACATCACAGTATTAAACTCACGACTCAATCATTTACTCAAGCTTCTGTTGTTTCCTTGAATTTTTTCGTACCAAACCTGTTTCGCAAAACAGGGTGATTCGAGCCGTCTTCCATCGCAACTTCAGACCTATCTCCCCGACTCCTCAAGGAATTACGAGTAAAAACTTCGGTTAGGCGCACCCACGGAGCACTATACTCACACGAGCCGAAGTCATTGGGCGAGACATCTAACCCTCTCTAGTCCCTACGCATGAGGAAAGGGTGACACTCGAATCTCAGTCTCCGCAGAGACTCAACACACTACCGTATCGCAATACGAACACCATCGATTCGACAAAAATTCTAAGGAAATGACAGAATGCTTGTTCTCACAATTTTACCATCACAACCATCACACTCGAACCTCAGTCTCTGCAGAGACTCAACACACTATCGTATCGCAATACGAACACCATCGATTCAACAACATTCTAGGGATATGAGAGAACGCTTTCTCTCACAATTTTACCATCACAACCAACCATCATATATAAAGTCAACTAAATTCATTGCCTAACAAATAATTAAATAACTTAATTTAATTATTTTACCATCACAACCATCACCATCAGTAAAATCATTAAAAATCGGAAACTTTAATCACCCTCTGGTACGCTCAGTTTTGACCTTTGATGACTGTTTTGCTTATTACTCTCTCTACCGAACTCCAATTGAGTTTATTCTTGCTTTGTTGGGAACTAGACTCAATTATCTTTAATTGGACTACTCATACGACTATTTGGAACTTCAGGAAGGGTCTGAAATAAATCTTGGAAAAATCACATTTTAGCTTTTGTGTGTTATATCCAAAAACTCATAAAACTTACAACCAAAAAGAAAAGTACATACCTCAACATGTTAAATTTAATCCCAACACACAAGGAAGAAAGCATGCAACAACATCATATTGTTACCTCCTACTCATCATACATTATGTTATATCCTAAGTTAAACCCCTTACCTCAATTCCAAGCTATCTTCCAAAGGCTCTCACTAGACAACCAACTTTCACTCCTCTTGGAAGTTTAACCACGCTCTGGTCTGCTTTGCTTTGACCTTTGATGACTATTTTGCTCATTACTCTCTCTACCGAACTCCAATTGAGTTGATTCTTGATTTGTTGGAAACTAGACTCAAATATCTTTCTTTTGACACACCAATAGTAATTTTTGGACTACAGGGCTAGCTGCAGTAAAATTATTAAACTTGGAAGTTTAACCACGCTCTGGTTTGCTTTGCTTTGACCTTTGATGACTATTTGGCTCATTACTCTCTCTACCGAACTCCAATTGAGTTGATTCCTGATTTGTTGGAAACTAGACTTAAATATCTTTAATTTAACTACTCATGAGACTATTTTGGACTTCGGTAAGGGTATCAATTAAATCTCAACATGTTAACTTTAATCCTAACACACAAGGAAGAAAGCATGCAACAACATTATATTGTTATCTTCTACCCATCATACACTATGTTACATGCCAAGTTAAACCCCTTACTTTAACATTGTTTTTCATCATAATGGATTATATAATACCACAAAATAAAATACTTAAGGTAAGAAATCATTTTATTTAGACGGGTCTTACAAATGTCGCAACTATGGAGATGAAGCCTGCGTTGATCCATTTAGTGAAGAGCAACCAGTTCAATGGACTGTATAATGAAAGTCCATATGAGCATCTGACCACTTTTAATGAGATCTGTAATACTGTAAAGCTGAGTGGAGTGCGAGATGATGCTATTAGACTGAGCTTGTTTCCTTTCTCATTGGGAGGCAATGCTAAACTGTGGTTGAACTCTTTTCTTGAGAATAGTTTCACTGAGTGGGAAGTTGTGGTTGCAAAATTTTTGAATAAATACTTCTCACAATCAAAGATCAACAAAGGGAAGCGGGAAATCTCTTCTTTCAGATAAGGTATGGAGGAAACATTAGGACAAGCATGAGATGGATACAATGGCTTGCTAAGAAAGACACCCACTCATGGATTTGATGAAACAACGGTAGTTATTCTTTTCCTTGGAGGTCTTGGCTCACAGACCAAATTGATGTTGGATGCCTCAACTGGAGGCAACATCAAGTGCAAGACTCCAATGGAAGCATAAGAATTAATTGAAAACATGGCTACCAATGACAATGAAATATACAATGAAAGAGGAACTTCATCACAACCTAAGGGAGTGTTATAGTTGCAATCTTATGATGCCTTGCTTGCTCAAAATAAGATTATTACTCAACAGTTAGAGGTGTTGACAAAAAAGCTTTCTCAGCCACCAAAGGAGTGCCAGAATGTCTCACAAGTTCAACAACAACTTTGTGAACAATGTGGTGGTGATCATATCAATGGTCAATGTGTTGTGCCTGAGAATATCAATGAAGAAGTTAGTTATATGGGCAACAAGTTTCGTCCCAATAATTATAATCAAGGGTGGAAATCTCATCCTAGCAATGGACAAAGTGAGTTTGGGCAAACTGGTGGGCAATTTAATAGACCACCACAGCAACAACAACAACAGTGGCAACAACAACCCTCTCTATCTGACAAAACTACAAAGCTTGAGGAGACTCTCCAACAATTCATACAGGCCAGTCTTTCCACTCAGAAAAGCACTGAAGCTGCTATAAGGAACTTGGAGATGCAGGTTGGTCAAATGGCTAAGAAGTTGGAAGAGATGCCTATCAGAAGTTTTGGGACTAATACTAAAGTTAACCACAAAGAAGAATGTAAGACTATTGTGAGTATGAAAGATGAGAGAGACAAAGGAAAAGAAAAGTTGAGTGAGAAAGAAAAAGAAGAGAGTGAGAGAAAAGAAAAAGATGAGAACAAAATAGAGAGAAAAGAAAAAGAAAATTTGATAGAAAAAGAAAGAGAAGAGAGAAAAATGAAGAGGTTGAGAGAGAAAAAGAAAAATTAGAGAAAAAGCTCAATCACCCTGAAGAGTGCCCCAGAAAAGAAAAAGAAAAATAATTGGGGTACTTTAAGGAAATCTCTAGAGAATTGGGGATTAGAATTCCTGTGACTGAAGTAATGGAACAGATTCCTGAATATGTTGAGTTTTTGAAGAAACTCCTCAAAAGAAAAGAATACTTAAAAGAGGAGACAATGGAGGTACATGAAGAGTGTAATGTGATCTTACAAAAGGCACTTCCTCCTAAGGTTGAAGATCCAGGAAGTTTCACCATTCCCTGTACGATTGGGAATCATATAATAAGGAAAACCCTAATTGATTTAGGGTCTAGTATTAATTTGATGTCCTTATCTGTTCTGGAAAAGATTGGTGGTCTTGAAGTCAAACCTGCAAGGATGACTCTGTTTATGGCTGATGGATCCACCAAAAATCCCTATGGTATGGTGGAATATGTGATGGTTCAAATTGAAAATCTCAAATTCCTGGTTGGTTGACTTTGTGATAATGAAGATGGGGGAAGATTTGGAGATCCCTATTATTCTTGGAAGGCCAATCATGAAGATGGCCAAGATGATTATTAATGTTGATGATGGAACTGTAGCACTTAAAAACCAAGAAGAGGAGGTGATTTTCAATGTCTTCAAGGTTGAGCAATAAATCCAGATAAAGAAGACTAGTCTCAAGACTTCAAGTGAAGGTACGTCAAAGACCAGTGCTAAAGCTGCCAAGCTAGGTAAGAAAGGTAAAACATTTTTTTGTCACAAAGGAGGAAGAAAAAGATAGTAAAGGAAGAAGTGTTCATGAGGATCCCTTGAAGAAACATGAAGAATTTAGACTAGGGATTGCAGTGAGATTCAACAAAAAGCTATGGGTTGTGAAAGAACTCAGAACTGATGGACTGATAGAGATTGAATCTCCAATTTCCAGGAAAATTAAAATGGTGAACAGGAAATCGCTAAAGACCATTTGGTGTGGAGAAGGAAAAATTAACACCAAGATCAAAGATGTGACATGAGCTTATTCAGTCAAGCTAGTGACGTTAAAGAAACGCTTGCTGGGAGGCAACCCAGTCTTTTAAAAACTTTTATTTGTTTATTATTTCTTTAAGTTTGCAATTTTTCTGTTTATTTTATGTTTGCTTTGGGTCAAGCTAGTGACGTTAAAGAAGCGCTTGTTGGAAGGCAACCTAGTGTTTTACAAACTTTTATTTCTTTAGTTTTTGGTTGTGTGTGATTTCAGTATGCTTAGTCTGAATGTTTGAGTGGTGAAGAGATATGAATTGATTGATTTGAGAGTTGTTGTGAGGACTAGGGAAAATAAACTGAAAAATGCTAAGTTGAATATTAGAACTCAGGGCCAGGACCACCCAAAACGAGCTAAAGCGCAAAGAAAGAAAAGTGTCGCCCGCCACTTGAGCGCCCTCTAAGGGGCGCCCGGGCGGCGCAACTGCAGACTTGGTTTTTAAGTTGGGGCTTGAGCGGGATTTTAGCCCACTTCATTCTTTTTACACTCCAGGGTTCGCCCAAGCCCCCTCTCTAAGATTCTCCTCACTCTAGCCTCCCTCAACACCTCTCCCAAGTCTTCTCTTCACTTTCCCCCTTCACTTTTCCACCAAAAACCCTATTTCTCACTTGATTTTCACTTTCCAACCATCAAAGTTTGGGGCTTTTGACTGTGTAGCTACTAGGGTTCTGTATTATGCACTTAATTTGAGCTCCAATCTCTGTTTTCTTGTCTCCGATCAAGTAAGTTCTTGTTAGGTTATGACTTGAGCATTTTAAAGTTTGATTTATGAAGGATTTTGATGAGAAAGTTTGATTTTTGATGCTCTATATTGTCTATGCTTGATTTCCCACTGTTTTGACCGATTAAATTGTGCTAATTTTGATCTTAACTGGGTGGAAACTGATTTGGAAAAGGGTAGAAAACAGCAGAGTTACGCTTGGCTGCATCGCGCCCCACTCAAGCGCCCCCTGAGGGGCGCCCAACCGGCGAGCGGCAGTAGGAGATTTCAAAATTTTTGTTCTGTTCTATTTTGGGCTGTTTGGTTCTGTGCAAACTACTGTTGAGGGCTTTCTGTTATACCCTCTTTCTGAATAATAAGGGTTGTGAATTTTGAGAACTAATGCTTGATGATTTCTTGGTCTATCTATGACTTTTCGTATGCAGGAATGACATCTTCTTTAGGCGAAAGGATTAAAACCCTTGGTTCCAAAGAAAAGGAAGCAAAGAGGAAGGAGAAGGAGCAGTTTCACTCAGACAAGTTCAGAACCCCTGCTCGTGAAAGATACTTCGCACAAGTGGAAGGAAGAAAATTGCTAATGGAAAGGAAGGTGGCCTCCATACCATCTTTAGCTCCCCAGTTTGAAAGGGAGATGAACAATAGAGACTGGGGCCACTTGGCAGTCTACCCCTCTCCCGCCAATGTTGACATAGTCAAAGAATTTTACACAAATGCCAAAGCATTGGGGGGGAGAAGAAGAGACATACTTCAGCTACGTGAGGGGTAAGAGGATTATTTTTTATGTTGATGCCATTAACTGGTTCCTTGGTATAGAGTGGCAGGGGGAGCAATGACAGTTTGCCTCATCCATGCTGGAAGGGCTTGATTATGAAGAGGTGGAGTGGACCTTATGTGTGCCTGGACGACATTTTTAGAGGAACAAGTCTAGAGCACCCATCCACCTTACTAGACCCCATCTGAAGCCTATGGCAAAGTATTGGATGACATTCTCTCATGCCAACATCCAACCCTGCTCTTATGTTTTTGATATCACTGTTCCTAGGGCTATACTCCTCTACTATTGTTAACCCTCGGCAAGTGTAACCGAATCGTATCAAGCAATAAAACTGGTAAGACCAAGTATCATTCTCCCAAAGGACTCACGGCCTAGACAATTATGTGATTTATTGATTATCTAAGACTTGTAGAACCAATTCTTACAAGTTTTAAATGCAAAATACTGAAAAGTAAATATGAATGCATGTATTGATCAATGGGCAAGAAGAAACAGAACACGTGGTTTGAAATATATGAATGAATATGTTGTTGGGGTTCATCAATTTCATCCTATCCACTCTCATGTAATCAAGAATTCATCTTTCTTCATTAATTGTTAATGCCACTTTCTAAGTGACCTTAAACCCGATGTCTTGGCAAAGAAAGCCTAATCATAATCACTAGTTTACAATATCTTGTCTCCCTAGCAATTATTCATGCATTACACAGCATTGAAGCTTAAAGGCAACCACCCATCATACTCCTATGTCTAGGTTTATACTACTATTGGGAGAGATTCCTTAGATCTACATTTCTCCGTATGTGTTCATATAAACAAAATCAATAATCATGACATCGAATGAGTTAAACAATGTATGCTTTGAGCAAAGAGGAAAAACCATAACAATTAATGAAAGAAAACATGTATCTTAGAAAGATCTTGAAGAACAAATTCAATACATGAGAGTTTCAAAGGATTACATTGATTCCCCAACAACAATAAAGGTTTAGTTCACCATATTCATGGTGAAACTATATGAAATACAATGAAAGAGTGAAAGATAAAATCCTAGAAATGTGAGAAAGGAGTTATAGCATCCAAAATCCTCCTCCAAGAGGTGAAAGAGTGTGTTTCTGCTTCGTCCCAGCCAAAGATGACTGACCTAGGTTAACTAAAACCTTATATAGTATTCTAAAAATTACAGAAAAGTAAGCCTAAGCCCATAAGAATGACGCTCAGCGGTAAGCGTGTGACTGCTATTCTGCCCCTCAGCTGCAGTTTTGCCCCTCAGTGGTGACTGTCGGTCTTTAAAGTGCCGCTCAGTGGTAAATGGCACTGAGCGGTACTTGCGGCTTCTTCCTTTTATGCACTTTTTCTTCCTTTTCTGAATTCAACTCCTAGCTCCTTTACTTCTTTCACTCAATTAATCTCAAAAACTTGCAAAAACAAGGAAATCAAGCATAAAACCTGTCCAACTCTCTTATTTCCAAAACTTCAATAAAAACATGATTCCAAGCTAGTTTCTAAGTCATAAAGGTTGTCTTTAAGGTCAAATTTAAGTATAAAAATAATAGTTTTCCAATTGGTATCACAACCCCAAACTTAGAACTTTGCTTCCTCAAGCAAACAAGATGTAACTCAATCTTCTACTAATCCATACAATGGTTCACCACATTCAAAACTTCTTTTCTCAAGACAAGTAAATACTCAAATAAGCTCATCATAAAGAATTTAGTTAAGATGCACACATGCTTTAGTGTTCACATAATCCCATAATATCTAACAAATGTTATTCTCATGAATGATCAATCAACTAAGCATAGATGAAATTATGTGCTCATGGAATTTTTCCTCACCAGAAAAAGTGTTTCACTCAAGCAACAAGTGTATAAGAGGTCACTCATTCATTCTACTATCACAATGTCACATGAATTCACTTTGCCTTTCATTTAACCACAGTCAAACACATTCACAAGTAAGTGTCATCACAAGGACTTTTTTATGGCTTATAATGTGACTGGGCTAACAAGAAAATTGGTTTTTCTAGATCACAAAATCCTTGAGTCAAGTGAATCATCTAAACAAAATCATTCTTCCTTCTTCCCAACTTTCTTTTGCATTGAGGCTTTCTCTTTTTCTTTCTTTTCTTCCTTTTTCTTTTGATTTTCACATGCTTAGCTTTTGGCTCAATGCTTGTTATTTTCCCTTTCTAGGCTTCCCAACAACCCCAAACTTGAACATTTATCAATACCACAAAACATCTTCAACTCAACTCAAGGTAAAGCTTTTTCAAAAAGGGTTTTCAAATCATGTTCAAGGATAAAGGTTCAAAGGACAGAACACATAGTGTTCTCTTTTAATGGGTTAGAATCATGCATTTTGGCTAAAAAGGGTTACCAACAAATGGCCTTGATCATATGACACATACAAGCAAGTGATTCAATCATAGAAAACCTGGGCAAAGTCATTCATACTTTCAATGTAATAGTATTCAATCAAAATGATATCTCAGCTCCTCATCAATGTAATAGTAATCAATGTAATAGTATTCACTAGCTCTAGTGCTGATAGCATCCATCAGTAAATGCTATCTCAGCTCCTCATCAGCATGTGCTGTCATATGTGTCTTCCTCCTTTTCATCATCCTCAGCATCTTCAAATGCGTCCTCATTATCATCATCTTCATCATCCTCCATAGTTGAAGCTTCAGCTACTCCAGCTCTACTACCCTGGGCGTGCTCCTCTGGCCACGCCACCACGTTATAAAACTCATCCATGGTCCACCTGTGTGCTGGGGGTGTATCATACATCCCAATGATCATCTCAGTTGTGGCCCCCTGCCCTTGTGGATGGATTGCATTTGGGCATCTATAAGAGACATGTATATGTCCCTCATTTGAAATGGCTCTACCTCATGAGTCTCTGCAGATGCCTGACTATGTGCTGGTCCTCTCCCTCTATGAGGACGGCGTGTTGGAACTGGCTGAGTTGCCTCCTCACCTCCGTAGTACTGTCTGTAGTAGGCCTCATCAATAGCCTTCCTCGGCCTCTCAAACGGTGGGGCAGAAGTATTCACCCCATCTACCTCACATAGATGCGTAATTAAGGAGGGATGTCCCAAATGTGCCTTGTTGTTCATAGTGTTGGCACACACCTGTATCTCATTGGCTATCACCTGGCCAATGTTAATGCTCATATCTCTGATCACACAATATAGAAGAAGTGCCCTGCTAACAGTGATGTCTGAAACATGGGGGCATGGCTGAATATTGGCATGAGAGAATGCCATCCAATACTTTGCTAGAGGAGTTACGTCAGTCCTCCTAATGTTCACCACTGCACCATTTCTGTTCCTCTGGAAGTGTCCTCCAGGTACACATAGAACACTCTCCACATCATCAAAATCAGTTCCTTCCTCCATGTAGAGAGCGAACTGACACTGCTCACCAACCCATTTAGTATCTAAATATTTGTTGATAGAGTCAGGATCATACCGAATGGCGTGACCTCTAACATAGCTCAAGTAATCTTCATCAGGATGATTACCCAACCTCCTTGTGATGGTGTAAAATTATTTTACCATTGCTATGTTAGGTAGTGCAGGGTATGTGGCTAATCTCCTCCAATTCCTACTCACCAATTGCTCTCCAAACTGTGGAGCAAAATTAGGAATCAGTCCAGCTTTCCTTTGCATCAGGAGCCTCCTATCTTCGACAATCTTGAAGTGCTTCTCATGCTTGTGAGAAAGGAACTTGCTAGAATGGGTGTGTTCTGGTTCCTTATCCTTCCTCTTGGAAGCAGTAGTCTTGAATCTCTTGCTTGAAGAGGAGGTCATCCCTACATCAAACACAATTCATAAAACCAAAAGACATGTTATTAATCATTAGTAAACCACAAACAACACCCCAAAACCATGCCAAACCACCACTGAAGACAAACAGATCCCCTCAGTGCAACCTGCACATCCAACCAACAAGCAAAGGAAGCAAAAAAAACAACTCTGTCAGAATCGCGCTCAGGGGAAATTTCCGCTGAGCGGCGATTCTGCAGATTTTTCAAAATCTCTTTTTGAAAGTCTAATTCTCCACCCACATGCAATCTTCTTAGTTCTAGACCCAAATCAAGCATTTTAATCGGTTCAAATAGCAATTAACTCATCAAATCATGCATAAAAATCAAAATCCCTAAACAATCATGTTTAAACTACTAAGTTCATATCAATCCATGCTTTCAAGAACCCTAGAATTAAAATTGCTTGAACTTACTTGGGTGGTGATGCTAGATGAATGAAAATGCTCTAGGAATTTGAAGAAATCAGCCCCCAATTGAAGTGCTCTCAATAAACCTCAAACTTGGATGGAACCCTAGTGAGAAAGTGAGTGAAAGAGAGATTTTGTAAAGGGGGAAGAGGGAAAAATGGAGAGAACTCTTAGAAAAATGCTTGAGAGTGTGTCTGAAGAGGTAGATCTGAAAATAGAAGCAAAATCGCACCCTAAGATGTAAACATACCTTAATGGGCCTTACTCCCACTGAGCCCAAATGGACCAAATAGTAAAACCCCAAGTCTGCAGTATTACCGCTCAGCGGAAATTACCACTGAGCGACATCTGCGTGACTTCTTCTCCTTCTTCCTAGCTTACCCTAGGTGCCTATACTCATGCCTCTTACTCACTCCAAGCATTTAAGTTCTCCCATCACTCAAACATTTAATCCATATCATGCAACTAAAGCAGAATCAAAATAAACAAACAAAATGAAGTAAATCAACTGGGTTTCCTCCCAGGTAGCGCTTGTTTAACGTCACGAGCCTGACCCAAAATCCACCAACACCCATCAGTAGGTGTAATAAACCTAGTATCCTTTAGTAGATACTTAACCACCCAGCCTCCCTCAGTAGATGTTATAACCAACAGTCTCAACATACAAAAATGTCCAAAGTTTATAAAATTACATTAACCAAAAAAATAAAAACTAAAGAAATCAATGTTTTTGAATCACTAGGATGCCTCCCAGCAAGCGCTCTTTTAACGTCATTAGCTTGACCCAGTAAAGTTTAAGTTCCATCTTCCATGTTGGTGTTCATCTTTTTATCATCACACTAACTCATCAACTGCTTCTGGTCCACCTCTTTGACTCTTCTCGAATATGGAGATTTTATCTCTATCACTCTATTCTCTTTATAGTCTTTCACAGCCCACAACTTGTTCTTGAATCTTACATGTTTACCAAGTTTGGGTTGTGCTTGCATCAAGTCATCATGAACCGTCCTTCCTTTGCCATCTTTTTCTTCATCCCTAACCTGTGACAATAAACAATTTTTACCTGTGAAGTCCGGCTTTCCATCTTTAGAACTAGTCATGGGTACATCTTGACATGTAGCTTTATGACTAGTCTCTTCCTTTTGCACTTACTGCTCTTCTTTGAAGACATCAATGATTACCCTTTCTTCTTGGTCTTAAAGCACTATCATTCCTTCATCTACATCAATGATGACCTTGGCCGTTTTCATAAACGGTCTTCCAAGAATCAAAGGAACCCTTTCATTCTCCATCTCCATCACCAAAAAGTCCACCAAGAATTGTAGTTTGCCTACACAAACCATAACATCTTCCACTACACCATAAGGCTTCTTTGAAGATCCATCCGCTATTAGCAAAGTCATCTCTATTGGCTTGACTTCAAGATCCCTAATTCGCTTAAGTATAGATAAAGGCATCAAATTGACACTTGACCCTAAATCAAGTAGGGCTTTCCTTATCTTTTCCTTTCCTATGACGCGAGGAATGGTAAAACTTCTTGGATCTTTTAATTTTGGAGGAAGTGATCTCTTCTTAACAGCTTTAGACTCATTAATCTCCTCATCTATATATCTTTTTCTTTTGGAGATTTGATTCATATGATTTACCTTAGCGGAAAATTGTTGCAATGCTTCATTCACAAGTAGATCAACATCCATTTGATTGAAGATATCTTTACAATGCCCATACTGTCTCTCTTTCTCTATTCTCTCACAATCTTTTGGATAAGGAAGAATTTTTAAAATTTTTTTGTCTTATCTCTTTTCTTCTTTCTCTTTTCTCTCATCCTCTCCTTTTCTCTCTTCTTTTTCTTCTTTTCGCTCTAACTCAACTCTTTCAAGATTCACACTCAATAAAAATTTACACTCTTCCTTAGGGTTAACCTCAATATTAGCCCCAAAATTCTTATCAGGCATATCTTCCAACTTCTTAGCTATTTGGCCGACTTGCATCTCCAAGTTTCTAATGGCCGCTTCAGTACTCTTGTGATTGGAAATAGTTACCTGCATAAATTGTTGAAGAGTTTCTTCCAACTTTGTCGATATTTCATTAAGTGTAGACACTTGTTGCCATAATGATGGTTGCTGTTGTGGCCTATTGAATTGCCCTGATTGCCCAGCTTGTCCAGTTTGTCCTTGACCTTAAACCATGCTTGGGTGAAGTTTCCACCCTTGGTTGTAATTACCTTGGCGGTATAGAAATTGATTGGCCATGAAATTTACATCTTCCAAAGCCTCCACTAGAAAAGCGCATTGACCATTGATATGGTCACTGATGGACAAATTTATGATCACCAAAATATGATGTCACAAACTTGTTTCACAATCGGCAAGTATGACCGAATCGTTCAAGTAATAAACTTGGTAAGACCAAGTATCGTTCTCCCAAAGGACTCACGGCCTAGTTTAGTTATATGATTTGTTGATTAGCTAAGACTTAAGAACGAAATATTCGGAGTTTAATATGCAAGACAGAAAATAAACATGTATGCATGAGTTTTTGATCAATGGCAAAAGCAAAAGATAAACACTTTCAATGAAATATATGAATGAATATGTTGTTGGGGGTCAATTTCATCTTATCCACTCTCATATATTTTAGGAATTCAACATTCAAATCATCATTGTTAATGCCACTCTCTAAAGTACCATTCTAGATGGCTTCTCCCTAATCACGAGTTCATACAATTCCTAGCATTCCTAATGATCAGTTCATAAGTTCAGGAGCTTAACGACAACCAATATAATATTGGGAGAAATTCCCCGGATCTAGACTTCCCCGTACGTGCCCGTATCGACAAAATCAATAATCATGCATTGAATGAGTTAAACAAAGCAAGCATTAAGCAAAGTGAAAAAACCCTAACTAATGATGAAAGAAAGCATAAATCTTAGATTAAGATGCAAGCACAAATTCCATATATGAGAGCTTCAAAAGATTACATTGATTCCCCAACAAACATACAAGGTTTAGTTCACCATATTCATGGTGAAACTAGATGAACAATAATGAAAGAATGAAGGATAAAACCCTAGAAAGGTGAAGAGGTAGCCTGAGCATCTAAGATCCTCCTTCAAAGGGGTGGAAGAGAGAGTGTTTGCCTCGTTTCTGCCAAAGATACTAACCCCTAGGACGTGCAAGTCCTTATATACTAATCTAGAGTTACAAAAGATTACAAAAGCCCAAGCCCAAAAAGTGCCGCTCAGCGGTAAATACCGCTCAGCGGTGACTTCGCTTCACTTTTCTTCCCCTCAGCGGCCAGTTTGCCCCTCAGCGTGACTCCCGTGACCTCCTGAGTGCCGCTCAGCGGTAAAATGCCGCTGAGCGGTGCCTTCGGCTTCTCCTTTTTGCACTCTTTCTTGTCTTTTCTAATGTCATCTCTCTCCTTCTTCACTTCTTTCACCAAATTCACCTTAAAACCTGCACAAAAACACTTAAATCAAGCATAAACCTGTCCAGCTCTCTTATTTATGAAAATATGGATAAAAGCATGATTTCAAGCTAGTTTTTAAGTCTAAAGGTTGCTTTTAGTATCACTTTTAAGCATGAAAATAACAGTTTTTCAACTGTTATCACAACCCCAAACTTAGAACTTTGCTTGTCCTCAAGCAAACAAAATGTAACTCAATCTCCAACCAATTCATATGATGGTTCACTCATTCAAAAATCCTCTTTTTCAAGATAAGTAACAACTTCACTCAAACTTATGACCAAGAGTTCATTCAAGATGTGCACATGCTTTAGTGTTCACAAAGTCATTTAAGTTCCAACAAATGCTATTTTTCATGAATGATCAATCAATTAAGCATGGATGTTCATGTGCTTATGGAATATTTCCTCACTAGGTAAAGTGTTTCACTCAACACACAAGTGTATAAGAGGTAAAGTGTTTCACTCATTCACTCCACTATCACAATGTCACATGAATCAACTTTGCCTTTCATTTTACCACAATCAAAAACATTCACAAGCATGCATCATCACAAGGACTTTTCAATGGCTTATAACGTGGCTGGGCTAACAAGAAAATTGGTTTTTCTGGATCACAAAATCCTTGAGTTAAGAGAGTCATAACAACACAATTATTCTTATTCATTCCCAACTTTCTTTTGCCTTTGCATTTGCATTGAGCTTTACTTCTTTTTCTTTTCTTTTCTTTTTCTTTGCATATTCTTACTTTTTAGCTCTTAGCTCAATGCTTTTCGTGTTTTCCCAACAACCCCAAACTTGAACATTTAACAATACCACATAAGATCTTCTACTTAACTTAAGGTAAAGATTTTCAATCAAGGGTTTTCAGTGTATGTTCAAGGCTAAGGGTTCAAAGGATAGAACACAATGTGTTCTCTTTTAGTAGGCTAACTTTATGAATTTGGCCAGTAAAAAGGGTTCCAACAAATGGCCTTGATCACATGATGCAAAACAAGAAATTGATTCAATCATAGAAAACCTAGGCAAAATCATTCAAGCTTCCAAAGTAATAGCATTCAATCAATAATAACTCTGGAGCTCAAAACCTCACATATAAGCTCATTCACATTTGACATACACATCCTGCTTAATTTCACAATCACAATCATGTTATCATGCATTTGTTCACAAAGCTTGTGAATCACCTGTATAAGCATTTTAATGTGCACATCTATCTCAACATCAATCAATTAATAAGCATCATCAAGTATTACTTATCAAACAATCACAGTTAATAGCAAACCATCACACAAACCAGGTTTCCAATAGAGTACATCAAACCCTAATCTAAAAACAAAAACAAATAAGTTCAGAAAACTTAAACCACAAAAGCATAATCATATGATAGCATTCATCAGTAAATGCTATCTTAGCTCCTCATCAGTCTGAGCTGTCCTCTGTATCTTCCTCTTCTTGGATCTTATAGTCTTGATTCTTTTTGCCCGATGAGGAGGCCATCCCTGCATCAAACTTAATTCACAAAACCAAAAGATACATTGTTAAGCATTAGTAAACCACAATGAAGAAATCAACCCCTTCAATGATGCTCTCTCCCAACCCCAAACTTAGATGGAAAACTAGTGAGCAAGTGAGTGGAAGGGAGATTTTCTAAAGAGGGATGAGGGAAAAGTTGTAGAGAACCTTTGAAAAGGTATGTAGGAGTGTGTGTGCAGAGAAGAACTTTGAAAGAATGAGAAATTGCGCAGCTTAGGGTTTAAAAATACCCTAATGGGCTCGGGTTCCGCTAAGGGGAACTTAAGCCCATCTGCGATAGTACCGCTCAGCGGTAATTGCCGCTCAGCGGCACTTTCGTGAAGTGCTCCTCTCCTTCTTTTCTTGACCTACGTGCCTCCTAGCCATACCCCTCATTGGTTCCCTGCAATTCAATGTTAAAAATGCTTATGCAAACCCTAACTAAAATAAACAAACAGAAAAAATCAATCAACTGGGTTGCCTCCCAGGTAGCGCTTGTTTAACGTCACGAGCCTGACCCAAAAATCCACCAACACCCATCAGTAGGAGTTTCAAACTTACCAGCACCCATCAGTAGGTGCAAAATCTTCTCACCAACACCCATCAGTAGGTGTTACAAACTTAGTATCCTTCAGTAGATACTTAACCACCTAGCATCCTTCAGTAGATGCTAGATCCAACAAAATATTCACAAAATAATGTCCACAAATTAAAAGTTACAAAACCAAATCAAAAGTCAAAAGTTTTTAAATCATTGGGTTGCCTCCCAGCAAGCGCTCTTTTAACGTCATTAGCTTGACCCAATAAAGCTCATGTTCCATCTTCTTTTTCTTCTTCCTACTGAACTTCTTCAGAAATTTGATCAAACCAGGAACCTGTTGCAGTGTCTCAATCATAGGAACTTTAATCTCCAATTTCTTGAAGATTTCCATAAAGCACTTAAATTTCTTTTCCTTCCTATGATTCTTCTTTAGATGAGGATGGGATTTTTCATATGATTTCTTCTTCTTTCCTCTCATCTTCTTTTTCTTATGCTTCCTCTCCCCAAATTTTCTCTTTTTCTTTTCTCTTATTTTTTTCTTCCCTTCTCTTTTTCTTCTCAACTTCTTTATTTTCACACAAATTTTCTTCCTCTCTTCTCTCTCAACCACTTCTTTTTCTTTTTCATCATCTTTAACTTTCTCACTCAACTCTTCTTTTTCTTCTCTCTCTATCTTTTCCTCATCTCTCTCTATTTTTTTCTCAGCAAAAATCTTGTCACTTTCAGTGACAATGGCTTGACCTTCCTCCTTAAGGTTAACTTCAGTATTAACCTTAACATTCAATTTTGGACTAATGAAACGAAGGTGCATCTCTAACCTTTTACATGATTCTTCAATGCTTTTCTGAGTAGAGTCAGAATTTTTAAAAAATTGTTGAAGGGTGTCATCCAAATTTACTGATGGAGAGGGTTGTTGCTGCCATTGTTGTGGTGGCGGCCTATCAAATTCTTCGGCAGCTTGACTGGTTTTGTGATGACAATCAGGTATCTGTATGTACTGTTGAACTGCCTCCTCCAACGTTATCCTTCTTCCTGATAGAGAGGGTTTTTTCTGCCTTTGTTGTGGTGGTAGATTCTTAAATTGTTCGACAGCTTGCCAAAATTGATCATTATCCATGCTTGAGTGAGATCCCACCAGTGATTGAAATTACCTTAGTAGAATTGAGTGCCTATTAAATTCTTGTTCGAATTGCATCCTGCAAACATTAGGCACAAAACTCTAGAAAATATTTGTTAGCACAAAAAGATATAGGAGAAGATATATATTCAGAAGATAAAAGATTCAGAAGATAAAATAAAATAAGATAGAATAAAATAAAATTAAATCTAATCTAATCGAATAAAATAAAATAAAATCTAATCTAATCAAATAAGATAAAATCAAATCAAATCAAATCAAATCAAATCTAATCTAAGCAAATAAAATAAAATAAAATCTAATCTAATCAAATAAGATAAAATCAAATCAAATCAAATCTAATCTAATCAAATAAAATAAAATCAAATCAAATCTAATCAAATCAAATAAGATAAAATAAAATAAAAACAGAAAAATAAAAACAGAATTTCAAAATTAAAGTCAAAGATAATCAATAATCACACAAATTAACCAGTTAAACCACGAGTCCCCGGCAACGGCGCCAAAAACTTGATGGACAAATTTATGATCACCAAAATATGATGTCACAAACTTGTTTCACAATCGGCAAGTATGACCGAATCGTTCAAGTAATAAACTTGGTAAGACCAAGTATCGTTCTCCCAAAGGACTCACGGCCTAGTTTAGTTATATGATTTGTTGATTAGCTAAGACTTAAGAACGAAATATTCGGAGTTTAATATGCAAGACAGAAAATAAACATGTATGCATGAGTTTTTGATCAATGGCAAAAGCAAAAGATAAACACTTTCAATGAAATATATGAATGAATATGTTGTTGGGGGTCAATTCCATCTTATCCACTCTCATATATTTTAGGAATTCAACATTCAAATCATCATTGTTAATGCCACTCTCTAAAGTACCATTCTAGATGGCTTCTCCCTAATCACGAGTTCATACAATTCCTAGCATTCCTAATGATCAGTTCATAAGTTCAGGAGCTTAACGACAACCAATATAATATTGGGAGAAATTCCCCGGATCTAGACTTCCCCGTACGTGCCCGTATCGACAAAATCAATAATCATGCATTGAATGAGTTAAACAAAGCAAGCATTAAGCAAAGTGAAAAAACCCTAACTAATGATGAAAGAAAGCATAAATCTTAGATTAAGATGCAAGCACAAATTCCATATATGAGAGCTTCAAAAGATTACATTGATTCCCCAACAAACATACAAGGTTTAGTTCACCATATTCATGGTGAAACTAGATGAACAATAATGAAAGAATGAAGGATAAAACCCTAGAAAGGTGAAGAGGTAGCCTGAGCATCTAAGATCCTCCTTCAAAGGGGTGGAAGAGAGAGTGTTTGCCTCGTTTCTGCCAAAGATACTAACCCCTAGGACGTGCAAGTCCTTATATACTAATCTAGAGTTACAAAAGATTACAAAAGCCCAAGCCCAAAAAGTGCCGCTCAGCGGTAAATACCGCTCAGCGGTGACTTCGCTTCACTTTTCTTCCCCTCAGCGGCCAGTTTGCCCCTCAGCGTGACTCCCGTGACCTCCTGAGTGCCGCTCAGCGGTAAAATGCCGCTGAGCGGTGCCTTCGGCTTCTCCTTTTTGCACTCTTTCTTGTCTTTTCTAATGTCATCTCTCTCCTTCTTCACTTCTTTCACCAAATTCACCTTAAAACCTGCACAAAAACACTTAAATCAAGCATAAACCTGTCCAGCTCTCTTATTTATGAAAATATGGATAAAAGCATGATTTCAAGCTAGTTTTTAAGTCTAAAGGTTGCTTTTAGTATCACTTTTAAGCATGAAAATAACAGTTTTTCAACTGTTATCAGTCACCACCACATAATTCACACATATGTTGAACCTATGCAACTCCCTTTAGCTCATTTGGCAATTGTGCAAGTGTCTTTGTTAAATTCTCCAACCGTTGAGTTATGATTTTATTCTGAGCGAGCAAGGCATCACTGTATTGCAATTGTAGAACCCCTTTCTGTTGAATTGGAGTTCCTCTTTCCTTGTGCAACTCGTTATCATTAGTAGCCATATTCTCTATCAACTCGGTTGCTTCCTCTGGAGTCTTCCATTTAATATTACCTCCAGTTGAGGCATCTAACATCAACTTGGTTTGTGAACCAAGACCTCTATGGAAAAGCAGGACTACTGCTGCCTCATCAAAGCCATGCATAGGAGTCTTTCTCAACAAACTTTTATACCGATCCCATGTTTGACCTAATGTCTCCTCCATGCCTTGTCTGAAAGAAGATATCTCTTGCTTCCCTTTGTTGACTTTAGATTGTGGGAAGTACTTATTTAAAAACTTTGCAACCATAGCTTAGCATTGCTTCCCAATGAGAAAGGAAACAAACTAAGCTTGATTGCTTCATCCGGCACCCCATTAATCTTTACAGTGTTGCGAATTTCATTGAAGGTAGTGAGATGCTCGTATGGACTTTCATGTGATAGCCCATTAAATTGGTTGCTCTTGACCAACTGTATCAATGCTGGTTTCACCTCCATGTTTGCAGCATTGACCCTCGGCTTTGCTATACTGTTAAAATGTTGAGGGCCAACCACAGTAGTGTAATCTGCAAGAGTGTGTCTACCATTATTGTATTTCATGGTCATTTTCTATATATAGGGGTCCATAATCGATTATTTTCACATCATTTGAGCATTGTGTGCATTTGTGAAGCATTTTGAGCTATCTTATGTTTCCAAACCCCTTAGATCTTCCTTACTCCATCCTTCTACATGGTTGATCAGAGGAAACTTCCTACAAGGAGAAGATCACGCCCTTCCACTTCTGCAAATCTAAGACCTCGTGCCAATAATTTGAGTGGTTGGATCTCCGACGAGGAAAAGCACCATGAGTTTACCTTTTTTGGAAGGAAGGGAAGATGATATCAACAAAGTTTGTTGATCTAAACTGGTTTCATGCCTATAGATTCTAGTTCACACATCTCATATTTCATTAGGGTATACGGTCTCTATTAGAGTTCAAGGTAAATACTATCTTAATGTGGTTCGTGTTTTCTACTTCAGTTTAAAAGCTAGAGATGGGATCTACACTATCAGAGTTAAGGGAGTAGACATTATTTTGGATGATGACATTTGATCAATTGTGGCTCAACTTCAACTTGATGAGGATGCGGTAACGCTGACCAAACCCTCGGCAAGTGTAACCGAATCGTATCAAGTAATAAAACTGGTAAGACCAAGTATCGTTCTCCCAAAAGATTCACGATGTCAATACCCAATTTCGTCCGGGTAAATAAAATTAATAATAAATAAATAAATAAATAAATAAAAAGTGAATAGTGAATAGTAAATAGTGAATAGTGAATTGTGAATAGTAAAAAGTGAAAAGTAAAAAAAAAAAAATTATTTTTGGAAAGGATAAGTGTTCCACGTAGCTTTGAGATCAGAATTCACCAATTTGCAAATAAAAAATTAATTTTGTAATAGTAAAATGAATAAAAAAATGAATAGTAAAAATGAATAGTACAAATGAATAGTAAATTTTTTTTACTATAAATAGCCAAGGGGGGAGGCTGAAAATTTACACAAAAGAATTGAGAAAATTTTTGAGAGAAGAGAGTTGGAAGAATTTCTAATTTCAAAGGGGATATTCTGGAAGTTTTCAGAGAGCGAGGAGATTAAGTCTGTAATAGAGGTAAGGGAAGCTAACCTTGAGTATCTCCTTTTGTATTATCTTGAGCCTTGAATATGCTATATTTTGCTTTTGTCTGATCTTAAATCTTGATTATGGAGTATTTTGTTTCTGTATGATTTTGAATTTAAATGAGAGTATGCTTTTGTGTTGATATCCAAGTGTGATAGTTGTAAAACGTGATATTGATTATGTTATGCCATTTGTATGTTATTAGTTGTTTATTTTTGTATTTTGGAAGGATTAGAAGTTGTCTAACCGGCTCTGCCAGATTCAACTTCTTATTTCCCCAAACGTTTTATTTCTTTACTTATTTATTTTATTGCATTTTGGAAGGATTAGAAGTTGTCTAACCGGCTCTGCCAGATTCAACTTCTTATTTCCCCAAACGCTTTATTTCTTTACTTATTTATTTTATTGCATTTTGGAAGGATTAGAAGTTGTCTAACCGGCTCTGCCAGATTCAACTTCTTATTTCCCCAAACGTTTTATTTCTTTACTTATTTATTTTATTGCATTTTGGAAGGATTAGAAGTTGTCTAACCGGCTCTGCCAGATTCAACTTCTTGTTTCCCCAAACGTTTTATTTCTTTACTTATTTATTTTATTGCATTTTTGTGATTCATTTTTATTTCATCTAAATTTTCCACCAACTTATTATATTATTTTTGTTCATCAACTTTCTTCATCCTTAACTCTATAAATACCTACATTCTCTTCACTTCACACACACAATTTACATAATATCCATATCTTCTCTCTCAAAATCTCTTCATTCCATCCCGAAACTCTACTTCATTTCTCCCTCACATTTTACTATCTCTCTATACATAATAAATCCCGTACCCCATTTCTACCATAAAGTTATCTTCTTCATCTTCCATCTATCTTTCTCACAACTTATTACAAGTAGAGTTTTATTTCATCACAAATCTTCAACAAGGTATACATTTTCTCTTCATTCTATTTATATATGCATTTTGATCATTTTTTTAGTTTATAAATTCATCGTGTTTTCTATTACAATTTTTCTTTATGCTTTTCACATTTCAACCCATCTATCCTTCTTAATAAAAAAATATAAAACTTTAAAAACATGTAATAATATAAATATCGGTATGAGTACTCGTGCGATCGTACGCATCAACCTAGTACTCATTACCCAAAATCTAAAATAAACAAAAAAAGCCGTGTGAGTGCTCGTGCGATCGTACGCATCAGCCTAGTGCTCATTACGCAAACAATAAGAAAAAAAAGCCGTGTGAGTACTCGTGCGATCGTACGCATCAGCCTAGTGCTCATCATGCAAAAATCTAAATATTTTATAAAAATACCAAAAATATTTTAAAGGTTAAGCACATGTGTGATCGCACGCATCGTCTTTGTGCTGAAAACATTTTTTGTTTATTTTATAAAAATACCAAAAAAATACAAAATCTTTCAAAACCCAAAAACATCCACATTTTCAAACAACATACAATATGGCTAGCCAGAACTACGTGATCCTTGATTCTCCATCAAAAGTGGAGATACGTAGGAGCAAGGCCAGTCCTTGTCAGGTTCATTTTCCAAAAAAAATCAAAATCATTTCCAAACAAAATTCTCAAACAATTTTCAAATAAACTTTCAAGCAATTTTCTAAAAGAACTACGGAACCCTGATTTCTCATTCTTAATGAGAATACGTAGGAGCAAGGTCAATCCTTGTCGGGCTCAAAAAACTAAAAAATACATGTTGTTTCTTTAGAATCTTATTTTAGGGGATAGTTAAACATTTTGAAAACCACATCATATTCGCATATTTAGTTAAAGGTACTTCCTTAGGGCAGGCGTTGTAGGGTGCTAATACCTTCCCTACACGTAACCGACTCCCGAACTTAGAATCTCATTTTCGCAGACCAGGTCTTATCATTTTATGGTTTTTCCGTAGTTTTCCAGAATAAACTATGGTGGCGACTCCAAAATCTTTTTTTTTCAAAACCAGTTTTTATTTTTCGGATCGTCGTCCCGTCGCGATTCCGGTTGCGACAGATGGCGACTCCACTGGGGAATTTAGAGAGTCAAGCCATTTAATTAGATGTGCGAATTCGATGTGGTTTTTCATTATGTTTTCCTTCCTTTCTTTTTTTTTCTTTATATATGTTTAATATTTGGCATAATTGCATGTGCGTTTGTTTTGATTGTTCCATATTGAACCCTAGGGTAGATGACATGTTATATATCTACTTATTTGTGTTTATTTTGCAAGTGTTGTTTTGCATTATAATCTCCCTCCACACACATTTTGCATATCATGAGTGAGGCCCTATACCCGGGTCTGAGCGCAACTTAGAATTATAGGGGTTGTGTAGCGGTGTCACTCTGGGATGTACTTCCTGTTTGGCTATCGTGAGAACTCCAACTAGAGTCTGTTCTCTTCATTTATGTCTCTGCATCTAGTTGATTACTCTGACTGTTGTGGAGATGTAGTGAAAAGAGCCATAACTCTGGTGGCCTTGATTTAAGCATTAGAGAACTATCCTTGTGAGATTGCATATATTTAACTTTGAACCTCAAGTCTCGAACCTTATCTAGGGCACGAAGGGAGATGTATGTCGTCTTATAACCGTTATTTTTTAATAAAATTAAACATGTTGTATATATCACTATATCATTATGCGTCTTTCTCATGCATTTTTTTTATGGTCTTGTTGGTCCTAGGTAGGAAGTTATAAATTTGTGACTAAGCCGTAGAGGTAAAATGGAAATTAACATGAGATTGGAAGTTGACCGACCTACAAGTTCAAACATTTTAAAGGAAAGGATAGCCATTGAAGCGGAGGAAGGAAATATGAATGGTCTGAGAAAACTGGTAATGAAAATGAAGACATCCCAAAAGGATGCATTCAAGAAGGAGTATGGGAATTTGTTGAGCCTATTAGAGGTGGAGGTCCAAACATCAGCAATTACTACTTTAGCCCAATACTATGATCCACCATTGAGGTGTTTCACTTTTCAAGATTTCCAACTAGTGCCAACAGTGGAAGAATTCGAGCAAATTTTAAATATACCTCTTGAGGGAAAAGCTCCATACAATTACCTTGGGCAGTATGTACCTGTCTTGCAGCTAGCGAGGATCATGAAAGTACACCCTATGAAGTTGGAGAACAAGTTCACAATCAAGGGCAAAGTGAGGGGCCTTCCTCAAGGATACCTAATAGGATACTTGCATCGTTTAGCTGAAGAAGAAAACTGGGAAACATTTATGGATGTATTGGCTCTTCTCTTCTATGGTGTCATGCTTTTTCCTAATGTCAAGAATTTCGTCGACTATGCCGCCATGAACGCATTTGTGGGATACAAAGAGCGCTGTGAGAATCCAGTCACTGCTATCCTGGCTGAAGTTTATGGGACCCTTAATCGTTGTTATGAGCTAAAGGGAGGAAAAATGTTATGTTGTCTGCCAGTGTTGTATATGTGGTTCATCTCCCGTGTGACTGAGGACGCCTTAAATGCCCCGTGCTCCATGGATAAGCTATTGCAGTGTAAACCAAATGTGAAAGGGGCAGATGAATGGGCGCGACTTTGTGCAAGTTTAAATGAAGAACAAGTTAAGTGGTGTGTCCCTTGGCAGCGTAGATCGCAAATTATATATCATTGCGGGAAGTACCCTAATGTACCTCTCATGGGTATCAGGTGTTGTATTAATTACAATCCTGTGTTAGCCCAAAGGCAATTTGGGCATCCTATGAGAGGATCACCTACACCTGCATCTCTTGCCATGTTGCAAATCTATTATGAGGAAGGAACCTTTGTTGAAGTACTTCATCAAGTTAGGAATGCTTGGGGCAACATTATTCGTGCAAAAATGGACCCCAGACCATGGACTATTGATGAAGGATATCCTTATAGCCATTGGATCGCAGAAAGGGTTAGGACAGTGAAGTTGCCTTTCAAGATAATTTCTCCTAATCTAGATTATGGAAAACAGTTTCATGAAGCTGAAAATGAGGAAATAAAATTGTTGAAGGCAAAATTCGAGCAAATGAAACTAGAAAATATCAAGTTGACCAGTAATCTTCAGAACCTACAACGTGATTATGTGAATCTTAAGCAAGATGATGTGGAAAACAGCAAAGCATACGAGGAGTTGTTAAGAAGACAAAAGCAAGAGCTGATAGTGGCCAACATTGAGCTGACCTTGAAAGACCGGGAGTATGGTATAATTGAGATATCAGAGCGTGTCACGAAGGAATTGTGTGACCAATTCAAGAGGGACAAGCAAAAGGCACTAGAGGAGCTGCACAAAATGCATATTAGAATGAACGACGTCGAGAAACAGGCGAAAGCAGCGGTATCGAAACTGAAGGAGGAACGTTGGCATCGGGCTGAATCAGAGAAGAAACATCAAGAATGGATGAATCAGATGAAGGAGTATACCGTTGAACAAGATCTAGTTACAGAAAATTGGAGGAGAAGTTTCTCACAACTA
Organism: Vigna nakashimae; assembly: GCA_034642375.1. Lineage (NCBI taxonomy): Eukaryota > Viridiplantae > Streptophyta > Magnoliopsida > Fabales > Fabaceae > Vigna > Vigna nakashimae. Next base: position 9,019,765 of record CM067763.1, on the reverse strand, counting down.
GCTTCCCTTGCCAATGAAGCCATTAAGGATGTCCCTAAGTTATTAGCTGATGCTGAGTCTGCATTGCCGATCTTTAACCCACCTAAAAAGGTTGAGACTTTCCTCAATTACTGCAAGAAACTGATGAGAGAAATGAAGAATGTGGTGGCTGAGGCTCGTGATAGTTGATCGTGATTTTGCATACCTCACATGTGGTGAACTTAAATGTTATGGATGAACTGTCTTATTGACTTTGTTTCATGTTAATTTCCAGATTATACATTTGGCAATGTTTTCACATCTTTATAATTTCTTACTATAGTAATTGTGTTGCTTTGTCTTTTCTCCTTTTCTTTTCGTTTTTATTTTCTTAATTTTATTTCATCTAATAAAATTTAGTTTAAAAATAATAATACGGCTAAGTCTCCAAAACACCCTAAAGGACATGAACCAGTGGCAAAATCATGGAGAACAAAGGGGAAATTCAAGAGGGGATGAAAGCCGATATCCAACAGCTGAAGGGACAAATGAGTCAAATCTTAGAGGCCCTGAATGCCTTACAAAGCCCTGGAGATTCGTGCGCACAACGACCACAACAAAGAGTTCCAGAGGCACAAACTTTCCCTTCCTATGGTCTTCCCCCGAATTACATTCCACCCTCAGGAGTGCGCTTGGAACATCTTGACGCTCAAAAGGACGAAGATAATGCAGTTGAAGTAGAAGATGAGCCTGGGGCAACCACTTTCACAATTCAGGGAAAGACGATCCAACCAGGTATTGAGAGCACGATAATGAAAAAACAACCTGAGACGAAGTCTTCATCTTGTATCGTTACACCTGCAGATTTTAAGGACGACGGGAGTAAATTAGAAGTCTTTGAGAAAAGGTTGAGAGCCATAGAGGGCGAAGGAAGTTCTGAATTTGGAGATGCTAGAAAACTATGTTTAGTTCCTGATGTGATAATACCTCCAAAGTTCAGGTTGCCAGAGTTTGAGAAATATCAGGGAAATACTTGCCCAAGGGGCCATATAACTATGTACTGCAGAAAAATGGCAGCTTATGCCCACAATGAAAAACTTTTGATTCACATCTTCCAAGAAAGTTTAATTGGCGTGGCTCTGACTTGGTACATGCGCTTAGAAACTACTCACATCTACTCATGGAAAAATCTGGTTGATGCATTCCTAAGGCAGTATGAATATAATAAAGATCTAACACCTGATAGAATACAACTGCAAAACATGGTGAAGAAATAATCTGAATCATTCAGAGAATATGCCCAAAGGTGGAGAGGAATTGCTGCTCAAGTAGAACCGCCTTTGAGCGACAAGGAGATGACTACCATATTTTTGAATACTCTACAACCACCATTTTATGAACACATGATAAGCAGTGTCTCCTCAGGTTTTGCTGACATAGTAGTAATTGGAGAGAGGGTCGAGGGTGGCATAAGAAATGGAAAAATTGCACTAGGCCCACAGTTAGTAGCGAGTTTAAATGAATATGGTCCTAGACATGAGAAAGATAAAAAACGAAGAGCTAACTCACATTTTATTGCCTATCCTCAAATGTCACATTCCCATGGGTTCAATCGACCCATTGAGCGAAGAAATTACAATCGTGATGAGAAGGTCGCCAACTTCACTCCTATCCCCATGACCTATACAGAGTTACTGCCAGATCTTCTCCGCAGAAACCTCATAAAGGTTTGTCCAACTAGGCCTATACGACCTCCGTACCCAAAGAGCTATGACACAAATGCCAAGTGTGATTATCATGAAGGAGCGTGTGGACACTCAACAGAGGCATGCAAGGCTCTAAAGCATAAAGTGCAATCTTTGATCGATTCAGGATGTTTAAAGTTTGAAGAAAGTCAATCCAGCACTCTGACAAGGCGCGAGTTCGCCCCTACAAATGCCATGGAAAAATGAAGAACTATATGGGAAAGCATAGGTTGTTGTAAAAGGCGAAATTGATGTTGTTCTGTTCATGTTTTGAATTGTCTTGCTGTGAGGGTTATGCTCATGGATATTACGCTTTCATCCGTGACTTTTAATGTGAACTTTCATTATTTGGTATCTCCAAGGTTTATTGGAAATCATGTCCTAATAGGGTGTCGTGGAGAAAACGAAGGCCGCAAATAACAAAATTTAAAAAAAAAAAAAAAACAAAAAGGCAATATTGAGTCACTTGTCTTTCTAGCAAATTGTCAAACTCTTGTTTTTTCGAAAATAGCAAAAAAAAATATAAAAATAGAAAATAAAAATAAAATAAAAAATTTGATAACAAAAAGAAAACAAAAGTTGTAGTGTCAGATTTTTTTCGAGGTCAAATGTTGAATCAAAAATAACAATTTGATGTTTTCTCTCGAGACGTTTGTGCGCATGGTGTTTGAAAAATCTCACCCTTCACCTTCCCAAATAAAAGGATTTTCCCCGAACAAATACTGTCACTGCCCTGAGTAACAAAATAAACTTTTACACCGGGGCAAATTGGCATGGCCAAAAGTTTTCTCGCTTACGCTAGTAGGGTGATCCCTGAATCCATTAAAAAAAAAACAAAAAAAAAAGTAGAATAAGTCAACTAGATTCAGAAACCCGAAAGGGTGATCTATAAAGAATGAAAAGAAAAGGAAAAAACGGCTCATGTTGAGGTCATCTAATCGTAGAATTAATTTTTGGAAATAAAGCAATCAGAGTTCAAAATGATGTGTGGCCTTCTTTCTTTATCCAAAAAGCAAAAAAAACTATAACCATTGTTACCCCGTTTGAGCCAAAAATAAATTCTTTTTCAAAATTATTCCCAAGCAAGGGTTATCATTAGTATGAGTCAACTTGGGATGCAGATGAAGAGTACTCAACGATCAAATGAAGTGAATCCTTCAAAAAGGGTAAAAAAAAAAAATAACAACAACAATAAAACAGACTTAACCAGAGATGAAGGAAAAACGAAGTTCAAGACAAAAGCAAAGTGCTCAAAAGATCAAATAGTTGATACAATGCGTAGATGATAACCCTTGTTTTAAAAAAAATGTATCCGACAAACATTTCGTTTGGGCCTTTATACCCCTTTCTTTTAATACCTTTTAGCCCCTAGCCATTGTTACAAGCCTAATAAAGTCCACGGAGATTGACTAATGATTGCTCATATTTTCATAAAGCTTAATTTTGCGATAAAACAAAATAACTTTTAATGTGTCGTAAAAATAAAAAGGGATTTGAAAATGAATAATGTCTCAGGAATAGGGGACCTCTCTACCAACCAGTCAGAAGCATACAAAAGAAAATTGAACCAATTTGATCCATCCTTTTAGCCGACCCTTTCATACCCACTACTTCTTCCAAACAGAACCCCATGCAAAAAAAAAAAAAAAAAAAACAACGAAAACTGGGGCAGCTTGGTGAACCTTACCTCGCGTCTTTTCCTTGAAATTTCGTCAAACCATGATCTCAAGAATTGGGTAGCTTTGCAGATCTTACTTGAATTTTTCACCAGAATTATCATGGATTCACCACACCAAACTGGGGCAACTTTTTAGATACCTCGTGTTTCGCTTTGGCACTCATCTCCTTTACGGAGCGTATGAGGTGACATGTTAGCATTATCTTCCAAACCATTCTAAACAACTCTCATTCTTCACTTGCGAGTGAATTCAAGCATATGTACGTTGATGTCTCGGGAGAAAAAGTCAAAATGTAATAATCTCAAAGTTAGATCTCGGATGTATGACATTCCTCACTTTTCTAAGCATTGGAAATAATGACCAGTCTTGATGATTGCAAGTAAGACAATTGATTCGAAAAAATAACAAAAAAAAAACAAACAAACAAAACAAAACAAAGCAAACGTTTTCATATATTTATCAAAAAGAAAGTATTTCTCATCGAAATCCTCTTCATTCACATGAATGGTTATCAATTTCCTTCTTCAAAAAAAAAAAAAAAAAAAAAAGAAAAAACAAAGAAAACACAAAAAGAATAACATTCAGATTTTCTCTATCAAGCCATATTGTTTCATGTCGATCGAGCTTTCAAATTTGTGTCAAAATTACAAAACATTTCAAGTTTCAGAAATTTCAAAATTTGAAAGCCTAGTTTCCATACTGGCCCACAAAGCCCAATTTTTACATTGGCCCCAAGCCCAGTTTCCACACTGGCCAACATTTCTCAAATTACAAGTTTCAAGAATTTCAAAATTTGAAAGCCCAGTTTCCATACTGGCCCACAAAACCCAATTTTTACATTGGCTCCCAAAGCCCAGTTTTCACACTGGCCCCCAAGCCCAGTTTTCACACTGGCCCCCAAGCCCAGTTTTCACACTGGCCCCAAGCCCAGTTTTCACACTGGCCCCCAAAGCCCAGTTTCCACGCTGGCCCCCAAGCCCAGTTTTCACACTGGCCCCAAGCCCAGTTTTCACACTGGCCCCAAGCCCAGTTTTCACACTGGCCCCCAAAGCCCAGTTTCCACGCTGGCCCCCAAGCCCAGTTTCCACGCTGGCCCCAAGCCCAGTTTTCACACTGGCCTCAAGCCCAGCTTCCACGCTGGCCCTCAAGCCCAGTTTTCACACTGGCCTCAAGCCCAGCTTCCACGCTGGCCCCCAAGCCCAGTTTTCACGCTGGCCCTTAAGTTTAATTTTTGCCTCGCCCTTAAGTTCAATTTTTGTTGCATCGTGATTCTATTCATCTTATGTACTTGAATCGATTGTTATTCTCCTCCTTTCTCTTTGAAACCCAGACGAAATTAGTATTTCTATCTTTACTTATCTTTTACTCTGATAATATACAAACGTTGTTTGTCATATTATCTAGTAAAATCTAAGTAAAGAGGGGCAGCTGTCAATACCCAATTTCGTCCGGGTAAATAAAATTAATAATAAATAAATAAATAAATAAATAAAAAAGTGAATAGTGAATAGTAAATAGTGAATAGTGAATTGTGAATAGTAAAAAGTGAAAAGTAAAAAAAAAAAAATTTATATTTGGAAAGGATAAGTGTTCCACGTAGCTTTGAGATCAGAATTCACCAATTTGCAAATAAAAAATTAATTTTGTAATAGTAAAATGAATAAAAAAATGAATAGTAAAAATGAATAGTACAAATGAATAGTAAATTTTTTTTACTATAAATAGCCAAGGGGGGAGGCTGAAAATTTACACAAAAGAATTGAGAAAATTTTTGAGAGAAGAGAGTTGGAAGAATTTCTAATTTCAAAGGGGATATTCTGGAAGTTTTCAGAGAGCGAGGAGATTAAGTCTGTAATAGAGGTAAGGGAAGCTAACCTTGAGTATCTCCTTTTGTATTATCTTGAGCCTTGAATATGCTATATTTTGCTTTTGTCTGATCTTAAATCTTGATTATGGAGTATTTTGTTTCTGTATGATTTTGAATTTAAATGAGAGTATGCTTTTGTGTTGATATCCAAGTGTGATAGTTGTAAAACGTGATATTGATTATGTTATGCCATTTGTATGTTATTAGTTGTTTATTTTTGTATTTTGGAAGGATTAGAAGTTGTCTAACCGGCTCTGCCAGATTCAACTTCTTATTTCCCCAAACGTTTTATTTCTTTACTTATTTATTTTATTGCATTTTGGAAGGATTAGAAGTTGTCTAACCGGCTCTGCCAGATTCAACTTCTTATTTCCCCAAACGCTTTATTTCTTTACTTATTTATTTTATTGCATTTTGGAAGGATTAGAAGTTGTCTAACCGGCTCTGCCAGATTCAACTTCTTATTTCCCCAAACGTTTTATTTCTTTACTTATTTATTTTATTGCATTTTGGAAGGATTAGAAGTTGTCTAACCGGCTCTGCCAGATTCAACTTCTTGTTTCCCCAAACGTTTTATTTCTTTACTTATTTATTTTATTGCATTTTTGTGATTCATTTTTATTTCATCTAAATTTTCCACCAACTTATTATATTATTTTTGTTCATCAACTTTCTTCATCCTTAACTCTATAAATACCTACATTCTCTTCACTTCACACACACAATTTACATAATATCCATATCTTCTCTCTCAAAATCTCTTCATTCCATCCCGAAACTCTACTTCATTTCTCCCTCACATTTTACTATCTCTCTATACATAATAAATCCCGTACCCCATTTCTACCATAAAGTTATCTTCTTCATCTTCCATCTATCTTTCTCACAACTTATTACAAGTAGAGTTTTATTTCATCACACAAATCTTCAACAAGGTATACATTTTCTCTTCATTCTATTTATATATGCATTTTGATCATTTTTTTAGTTTATAAATTCATCGTGTTTTCTATTACAATTTTTCTTTATGCTTTTCACATTTCAACCCATCTATCCTTCTTAATAAAAAAATATAAAACTTTAAAAACATGTAATAATATAAATATCGGTATGAGTACTCGTGCGATCGTACGCATCAACCTAGTACTCATTACCCAAAATCTAAAATAAACAAAAAAAGCCGTGTGAGTGCTCGTGCGATCGTACGCATCAGCCTAGTGCTCATTACGCAAACAATAAGAAAAAAAAGCCGTGTGAGTACTCGTGCGATCGTACGCATCAGCCTAGTGCTCATCATGCAAAAATCTAAATATTTTATAGAAATACCAAAAATATTTTAAAGGTTAAGCACATGTGTGATCGCACGCATCGTCTTTGTGCTGAAAACATTTTTTGTTTATTTTATAAAAATACCAAAAAAATACAAAATCTTTCAAAACCCAAAAACATCCACATTTTCAAACAACATACAATATGGCTAGCCAGAACTACGTGATCCTTGATTCTCCATCAAAAGTGGAGATACGTAGGAGCAAGGCCAGTCCTTGTCAGGTTCATTTTCCAAAAAAAATCAAAATCATTTCCAAACAAAATTCTCAAACAATTTTCAAATAAACTTTCAAGCAATTTTCTAAAAGAACTACGGAACCCTGATTTCTCATTCTTAATGAGAATACGTAGGAGCAAGGTCAATCCTTGTCGGGCTCAAAAAACTAAAAAATACATGTTGTTTCTTTAGAATCTTATTTTAGGGGATAGTTAAACATTTTGAAAACCACATCATATTCGCATATTTAGTTAAAGGTACTTCCTTAGGGCAGGCGTTGTAGGGTGCTAATACCTTCCCTACACGTAACCGACTCCCGAACTTAGAATCTCATTTTCGCAGACCAGGTCTTATCATTTTATGGTTTTTCCGTAGTTTTCCAGAATAAACTATGGTGGCGACTCCAAAATCTTTTTTTTTCAAAACCAGTTTTTATTTTTCGGATCGTCGTCCCGTCGCGATTCCGGTTGCGACAGATGGCGACTCCACTGGGGAATTTAGAGAGTCAAGCCATTTAATTAGATGTGCGAATTCGATGTGGTTTTTCATTATGTTTTCCTTCCTTTCTTTTTTTTTCTTTATATATGTTTAATATTTGGCATAATTGCATGTGCGTTTGTTTTGATTGTTCCATATTGAACCCTAGGGTAGATGACATGTTATATATCTACTTATTTGTGTTTATTTTGCAAGTGTTGTTTTGCATTATAATCTCCCTCCACACACATTTTGCATATCATGAGTGAGGCCCTATACCCGGGTCTGAGCGCAACTTAGAATTATAGGGGTTGTGTAGCGGTGTCACTCTGGGATGTACTTCCTGTTTGGCTATCGTGAGAACTCCAACTAGAGTCTGTTCTCTTCATTTATGTCTCTGCATCTAGTTGATTACTCTGACTGTTGTGGAGATGTAGTGAAAAGAGCCATAACTCTGGTGGCCTTGATTTAAGCATTAGAGAACTATCCTTGTGAGATTGCATATATTTAACTTTGAACCTCAAGTCTCGAACCTTATCTAGGGCACGAAGGGAGATGTATGTCGTCTTATAACCGTTATTTTTTAATAAAATTAAACATGTTGTATATATCACTATATCATTATGCGTCTTTCTCATGCATTTTTTTTATGGTCTTGTTGGTCCTAGGTAGGAAGTTATAAATTTGTGACTAAGCCGTAGAGGTAAAATGGAAATTAACATGAGATTGGAAGTTGACCGACCTACAAGTTCAAACATTTTAAAGGAAAGGATAGCCATTGAAGCGGAGGAAGGAAATATGAATGGTCTGAGAAAACTGGTAATGAAAATGAAGATATCCCAAAAGGATGCATTCAAGAAGGAGTATGGGAATTTGTTGAGCCTATTAGAGGTGGAGGTCCAAACATCAGCAATTACTACTTTAGCCCAATACTATGATCCACCATTGAGGTGTTTCACTTTTCAAGATTTCCAACTAGTGCCAACAGTGGAAGAATTCGAGCAAATTTTAAATATACCTCTTGAGGGAAAAGCTCCATACAATTACCTTGGGCAGTATGTACCTGTCTTGCAGCTAGCGAGGATCATGAAAGTACACCCTATGAAGTTGGAGAACAAGTTCACAATCAAGGGCAAAGTGAGGGGCCTTCCTCAAGGATACCTAATAGGATACTTGCATCGTTTAGCTGAAGAAGAAAACTGGGAAACATTTATGGATGTATTGGCTCTTCTCTTCTATGGTGTCATGCTTTTTCCTAATGTCAAGAATTTCGTCGACTATGCCGCCATGAACGCATTTGTGGGATACAAAGAGCGCTGTGAGAATCCAGTCACTGCTATCCTGGCTGAAGTTTATGGGACCCTTAATCGTTGTTATGAGCTAAAGGGAGGAAAAATGTTATGTTGTCTGCCAGTGTTGTATATGTGGTTCATCTCCCGTGTGACTGAGGACGCCTTAAATGCCCCGTGCTCCATGGATAAGCTATTGCAGTGTAAACCAAATGTGAAAGGGGCAGATGAATGGGCGCGACTTTGTGCAAGTTTAAATGAAGAACAAGTTAAGTGGTGTGTCCCTTGGCAGCGTAGATCGCAAATTATATATCATTGCGGGAAGTACCCTAATGTACCTCTCATGGGTATCAGGTGTTGTATTAATTACAATCCTGTGTTAGCCCAAAGGCAATTTGGGCATCCTATGAGAGGATCACCTACACCTGCATCTCTTGCCATGTTGCAAATCTATTATGAGGAAGGAACCTTTGTTGAAGTACTTCATCAAGTTAGGAATGCTTGGGGCAACATTATTCGTGCAAAAATGGACCCCAGACCATGGACTATTGATGAAGGATATCCTTATAGCCATTGGATCGCAGAAAGGGTTAGGACAGTGAAGTTGCCTTTCAAGATAATTTCTCCTAATCTAGATTATGGAAAACAGTTTCATGAAGCTGAAAATGAGGAAATAAAATTGTTGAAGGCAAAATTCGAGCAAATGAAACTAGAAAATATCAAGTTGACCAGTAATCTTCAGAACCTACAACGTGATTATGTGAATCTTAAGCAAGATGATGTGGAAAACAGCAAAGCATACGAGGAGTTGTTAAGAAGACAAAAGCAAGAGCTGATAGTGGCCAACATTGAGCTGACCTTGAAAGACCGGGAGTATGGTATAATTGAGATATCAGAGCGTGTCACGAAGGAATTGTGTGACCAATTCAAGAGGGACAAGCAAAAGGCACTAGAGGAGCTGCACAAAATGCATATTAGAATGAACGACGTCGAGAAACAGGCGAAAGCAGCGGTATCGAAACTGAAGGAGGAACGTTGGCATCGGGCTGAATCAGAGAAGAAACATCAAGAATGGATGAATCAGATGAAGGAGTATACCGTTGAACAAGATCTAGTTACAGAAAATTGGAGGAGAAGTTTCTCACAACTAGCTTCCCTTGCCAATGAAGCCATTAAGGATGTCCCTAAGTTATTAGCTGATGCTGAGTCTGCATTGCCGATCTTTAACCCACCTAAAAAGGTTGAGACTTTCCTCAATTACTGCAAGAAACTGATGAGAGAAATGAAGAATGTGGTGGCTGAGGCTCGTGATAGTTGATCGTGATTTTGCATACCTCACATGTGGTGAACTTAAATGTTATGGATGAACTGTCTTATTGACTTTGTTTCATGTTAATTTCCAGATTATACATTTGGCAATGTTTTCACATCTTTATAATTTCTTACTATAGTAATTGTGTTGCTTTGTCTTTTCTCCTTTTCTTTTCGTTTTTATTTTCTTAATTTTATTTCATCTAATAAAATTTAGTTTAAAAATAATAATACGGCTAAGTCTCCAAAACACCCTAAAGGACATGAACCAGTGGCAAAATCATGGAGAACAAAGGGGAAATTCAAGAGGGGATGAAAGCCGATATCCAACAGCTGAAGGGACAAATGAGTCAAATCTTAGAGGCCCTGAATGCCTTACAAAGCCCTGGAGATTCGTGCGCACAACGACCACAACAAAGAGTTCCAGAGGCACAAACTTTCCCTTCCTATGGTCTTCCCCCGAATTACATTCCACCCTCAGGAGTGCGCTTGGAACATCTTGACGCTCAAAAGGACGAAGATAATGCAGTTGAAGTAGAAGATGAGCCTGGGGCAACCACTTTCACAATTCAGGGAAAGACGATCCAACCAGGTATTGAGAGCACGATAATGAAAAAACAACCTGAGACGAAGTCTTCATCTTGTATCGTTACACCTGCAGATTTTAAGGACGACGGGAGTAAATTAGAAGTCTTTGAGAAAAGGTTGAGAGCCATAGAGGGCGAAGGAAGTTCTGAATTTGGAGATGCTAGAAAACTATGTTTAGTTCCTGATGTGATAATACCTCCAAAGTTCAGGTTGCCAGAGTTTGAGAAATATCAGGGAAATACTTGCCCAAGGGGCCATATAACTATGTACTGCAGAAAAATGGCAGCTTATGCCCACAATGAAAAACTTTTGATTCACATCTTCCAAGAAAGTTTAATTGGCGTGGCTCTGACTTGGTACATGCGCTTAGAAACTACTCACATCTACTCATGGAAAAATCTGGTTGATGCATTCCTAAGGCAGTATGAATATAATAAAGATCTAACACCTGATAGAATACAACTGCAAAACATGGTGAAGAAATAATCTGAATCATTCAGAGAATATGCCCAAAGGTGGAGAGGAATTGCTGCTCAAGTAGAACCGCCTTTGAGCGACAAGGAGATGACTACCATATTTTTGAATACTCTACAACCACCATTTTATGAACACATGATAAGCAGTGTCTCCTCAGGTTTTGCTGACATAGTAGTAATTGGAGAGAGGGTCGAGGGTGGCATAAGAAATGGAAAAATTGCACTAGGCCCACAGTTAGTAGCGAGTTTAAATGAATATGGTCCTAGACATGAGAAAGATAAAAAACGAAGAGCTAACTCACATTTTATTGCCTATCCTCAAATGTCACATTCCCATGGGTTCAATCGACCCATTGAGCGAAGAAATTACAATCGTGATGAGAAGGTCGCCAACTTCACTCCTATCCCCATGACCTATACAGAGTTACTGCCAGATCTTCTCCGCAGAAACCTCATAAAGGTTTGTCCAACTAGGCCTATACGACCTCCGTACCCAAAGAGCTATGACACAAATGCCAAGTGTGATTATCATGAAGGAGCGTGTGGACACTCAACAGAGGCATGCAAGGCTCTAAAGCATAAAGTGCAATCTTTGATCGATTCAGGATGTTTAAAGTTTGAAGAAAGTCAATCCAGCACTCTGACAAGGCGCGAGTTCGCCCCTACAAATGCCATGGAAAAATGAAGAACTATATGGGAAAGCATAGGTTGTTGTAAAAGGCGAAATTGATGTTGTTCTGTTCATGTTTTGAATTGTCTTGCTGTGAGGGTTATGCTCATGGATATTACGCTTTCATCCGTGACTTTTAATGTGAACTTTCATTATTTGGTATCTCCAAGGTTTATTGGAAATCATGTCCTAATAGGGTGTCGTGGAGAAAACGAAGGCCGCAAATAACAAAATTTAAAAAAAAAAAAAAAAAACAAAAAGGCAATATTGAGTCACTTGTCTTTCTAGCAAATTGTCAAACTCTTGTTTTTTCGAAAATAGCAAAAAAAAATATAAAAATAGAAAATAAAAATAAAATAAAAAATTTGATAACAAAAAGAAAACAAAAGTTGTAGTGTCAGATTTTTTTCGAGGTCAAATGTTGAATCAAAAATAACAATTTGATGTTTTCTCTCGAGACGTTTGTGCGCATGGTGTTTGAAAAATCTCACCCTTCACCTTCCCAAATAAAAGGATTTTCCCCGAACAAATACTGTCACTGCCCTGAGTAACAAAATAAACTTTTACACCGGGGCAAATTGGCATGGCCAAAAGTTTTCTCGCTTACGCTAGTAGGGTGATCCCTGAATCCATTAAAAAAAAAACAAAAAAAAAAGTAGAATAAGTCAACTAGATTCAGAAACCCGAAAGGGTGATCTATAAAGAATGAAAAGAAAAGGAAAAAACGGCTCATGTTGAGGTCATCTAATCGTAGAATTAATTTTTGGAAATAAAGCAATCAGAGTTCAAAATGATGTGTGGCCTTCTTTCTTTATCCAAAAAGCAAAAAAAACTATAACCATTGTTACCCCGTTTGAGCCAAAAATAAATTCTTTTTCAAAATTATTCCCAAGCAACGGTTATCATTAGTATGAGTCAACTTGGGATGCAGATGAAGAGTACTCAACGATCAAATGAAGTGAATCCTTCAAAAAGGGTAAAAAAAAAAAAATAACAACAACAATAAAACAGACTTAACCAGAGATGAAGGAAAAACGAAGTTCAAGACAAAAGCAAAGTGCTCAAAAGATCAAATAGTTGATACAATGCGTAGATGATAACCCTTGTTTTAAAAAAAATGTATCCGACAAACATTTCGTTTGGGCCTTTATACCCCTTTCTTTTAATACCTTTTAGCCCCTAGCCATTGTTACAAGCCTAATAAAGTCCACGGAGATTGACTAATGATTGCTCATATTTTCATAAAGCTTAATTTTGCGATAAAACAAAATAACTTTTAATGTGTCGTAAAAATAAAAAGGGATTTGAAAATGAATAATGTCTCAGGAATAGGGGACCTCTCTACCAACCAGTCAGAAGCATACAAAAGAAAATTGAACCAATTTGATCCATCCTTTTAGCCAACCCTTTCATACCCACTACTTCTTCCAAACAGAACCCCATGCAAAAAAAAAAAAAAAAAAAAAAAAAAACAACGAAAACTGGGGCAGCTTGGTGAACCTTACCTCGCGTCTTTTCCTTGAAATTTCGTCAAACCATGATCTCAAGAATTGGGTAGCTTTGCAGATCTTACTTGAATTTTTCACCAGAATTATCATGGATTCACCACACCAAACTGGGGCAACTTTTTAGATACCTCGTGTTTCGCTTTGGCACTCATCTCCTTTACGGAGCGTATGAGGTGACATGTTAGCATTATCTTCCAAACCATTCTAAACAACTCTCATTCTTCACTTGCGAGTGAATTCAAGCATATGTACGTTGATGTCTCGGGAGAAAAAGTCAAAATGTAATAATCTCAAAGTTAGATCTCGGATGTATGACATTCCTCACTTTTCTAAGCATTGGAAATAATGACCAGTCTTGATGATTGCAAGTAAGACAATTGATTCGAAAAAATAACAAAAAAAAAACAAACAAACAAAACAAAACAAAGCAAACGTTTTCATATATTTATCAAAAAGATAGTATTTCTCATCGAAATCCTCTTCATTCACATGAATGGTTATCAATTTCCTTCTTCAAAAAAAAAAAAAAAAAAAAACAAAGAAAAAACAAAGAAAACACAAAAAGAATAACATTCAGATTTTCTCTATCAAGCCATATTGTTTCATGTCGATCGAGCTTTCAAATTTGTGTCAAAATTACAAAACATTTCAAGTTTCAGAAATTTCAAAATTTGAAAGCCTAGTTTCCATACTGGCCCACAAAGCCCAATTTTTACATTGGCCCCAAGCCCAGTTTCCACACTGGCCAACATTTCTCAAATTACAAGTTTCAAGAATTTCAAAATTTGAAAGCCCAGTTTCCATACTGGCCCACAAAACCCAATTTTTACATTGGCTCCCAAAGCCCAGTTTTCACACTGGCCCCCAAGCCCAGTTTTCACACTGGCCCCAAGCCCAGTTTTCACACTGGCCCCCAAAGCCCAGTTTCCACGCTGGCCCCCAAGCCCAGTTTTCACACTGGCCCCAAGCCCAGTTTTCACACTGGCCCCAAGCCCAGTTTTCACACTGGCCCCCAAAGCCCAGTTTCCACGCTGGCCCCCAAGCCCAGTTTTCACGCTGGCCCCCAAGCCCAGTTTCCACGCTGGCCCCAAGCCCAGTTTTCACACTGGCCTCAAGCCCAGCTTCCACGCTGGCCCTCAAGCCCAGTTTTCACACTGGCCTCAAGCCCAGCTTCCACGCTGGCCCCCAAGCCCAGTTTTCACGCTGGCCCTTAAGTTTAATTTTTGCCTCGCCCTTAAGTTCAATTTTTGTTGCATCGTGATTCTATTCATCTTATGTACTTGAATCGATTGTTATTCTCCCCCTTTCTCTTTGAAACCCAGACGAAATTAGTATTTCTATCTTTCCTTATCTTTTACTCTGATAATATACAAACGTTGTTTGTCATATTATCTAGTAAAATCTAAGTAAAGAGGGGCAGCTGTCAATACCCAATTTCGTCCGGGTAAATAAAATTAATAATAAATAAATAAATAAATAAATAAATAAGTGAATAGTGAATAGTAAATAGTGAATAGTGAATTGTGAATAGTAAAAAGTGAAAAGTAAAAAAAAAATTATATTTGGAAAGGATAAGTGTTCCACGTAGCTTTGAGATCAGAATTCACCAATTTGCAAATAAAAAATTAATTTTGTAATAGTAAAATGAATAAAAAAATGAATAGTAAAAATGAATAGTACAAATGAATAGTAAATTTTTTTTACTATAAATAGCCAAGGGGGGAGGCTGAAAATTTACACACAAGAATTGAGAAAATTTTTGAGAGAAGAGAGTTGGAAGAATTTCTAATTTCAAAGGGGATATTCTGGAAGTTTTCAGAGAGCGAGGAGATTAAGTCTGTAATAGAGGTAAGGGAAGCTAACCTTGAGTATCTCCTTTTGTATTATCTTGAGCCTTGAATATGCTATATTTTGCTTTTGTCTGATCTTAAATCTTGATTATGGAGTATTTTGTTTCTGTATGATTTTGAATTTAAATGAGAGTATGCTTTTGTGTTGATATCCAAGTGTGATAGTTGTAAAACGTGATATTGATTATGTTATGCCATTTGTATGTTATTAGTTGTTTATTTTTGTATTTTGGAAGGATTAGAAGTTGTCTAACCGGCTCTGCCAGATTCAACTTCTTATTTCCCCAAACGTTTTATTTCTTTACTTATTTATTTTATTGCATTTTGGAAGGATTAGAAGTTGTCTAACCGGCTCTGCCATATTCAACTTCTTATTTCCCCAAACGCTTTATTTCTTTACTTATTTATTTTATTGCATTTTGGAAGGATTAGAAGTTGTCTAACCGGCTCTGCCAGATTCAACTTCTTATTTCCCCAAACGTTTTATTTCTTTACTTATTTATTTTATTGCATTTTGGAAGGATTAGAAGTTGTCTAACCGGCTCTGCCAGATTCAACTTCTTATTTCCCCAAACGTTTTATTTCTTTACTTATTTATTTTATTGCATTTTGGAAGGATTAGAAGTTGTCTAACCGGCTCTGCCAGATTCAACTTCTTATTTCCCCAAACGCTTTATTTCTTTACTTATTTATTTTATTGCATTTTGGAAGGATTAGAAGTTGTCTAACCGGCTCTGCCAGATTCAACTTCTTATTTCCCCAAACGTTTTATTTCTTTACTTATTTATTTTATTGCATTTTGGAAGGATTAGAAGTTGTCTAACCGGCTCTGCCAGATTCAACTTCTTGTTTCCCCAAACGTTTTATTTCTTTACTTATTTATTTTATTGCATTTTTGTGATTCATTTTTATTTCATCTAAATTTTCCACCAACTTATTATATTATTTTTGTTCATCAACTTTCTTCATCCTTAACTCTATAAATACCTACATTCTCTTCACTTCACACACACAATTTACATAATATCCATATCTTCTCTCTCAAAATCTCTTCATTCCATCCCGAAACTCTACTTCATTTCTCCCTCACATTTTACTATCTCTCTATACATAATAAATCCCGTACCCCATTTCTACCATAAAGTTATCTTCTTCATCTTCCATCTATCTTTCTCACAACTTATTACAAGTAGAGTTTTATTTCATCACACAAATCTTCAACAAGGTATACATTTTCTCTTCATTCTATTTATATATGCATTTTGATCATTTTTTTAGTTTATAAATTCATCGTGTTTTCTATTACAATTTTTCTTTATGCTTTTCACATTTCAACCCATCTATCCTTCTTAATAAAAAAATATAAAACTTTAAAAACATGTAATAATATAAATATCGGTATGAGTACTCGTGCGATCGTACGCATCAACCTAGTACTCATTACCCAAAATCTAAAATAAACAAAAAAAGCCGTGTGAGTGCTCGTGCGATCGTACGCATCAGCCTAGTGCTCATTACGCAAACAATAAGAAAAAAAAGCCGTGTGAGTACTCGTGCGATCGTACGCATCAGCCTAGTGCTCATCATGCAAAAATCTAAATATTTTATAAAAATACCAAACATATTTTAAAGGTTAAGCACATGTGTGATCGCACGCATCGTCTTTGTGCTGAAAACATTTTTTGTTTATTTTATAAAAATACCAAAAAAATACAAAATCTTTCAAAACCCAAAAACATCCACATTTTCAAACAACATACAATATGGCTAGCCAGAACTACGTGATCCTTGATTCTCCACCAAAAGTGGAGATACGTAGGAGCAAGGCCAGTCCTTGTCAGGTTCATTTTCCAAAAAAAATCAAAATCATTTCCAAACAATTTTCAAATAAATTTTCAAGCAATTTTCTAAAAGAACTACGGAACCCTGATTTCTCATTCTTAATGAGAATACGTAGGAGCAAGGTCAATCCTTGTCGGGCTCAAAAAACTAAAAAATACATGTTGTTTCTTTAGAATCTTATTTTAGGGGATAGTTAAACATTTTGAAAACCACATCATATTCGCATATTTAGTTAAAGGTACTGCCTTAGGGCAGGCGTTGTAGGGTGCTAATACCTTCCCTACACGTAACCGACTCCCGAACTTAGAATCTCATTTTCGCAGACCAGGTCTTATCATTTTATGGTTTTTCCGTAGTTTTCCAGAATAAACTATGGTGGCGACTCCAAAATCTTTTTTTTTCAAAACCAGTTTTTATTTTTCGGATCGTCGTCCCGTCGCGATTCCGGTTGCGACACACGACCTAGACAGTTATGTGATTTATTAATTATCTAAGACTTGTAGAACCAATTCTTGTAAGTTTTAAATACAAAATACTAGAAAGTAAATATGAATGCATGTATTGATCAATGGGCAAGAAGAAACAGAACACGTGGTTTGAAATATATGAATGAATATGTTGGTGGGGTTTATCAATTTCATCCTATCCACTCTCATGTAATCAAGAATTCCTCTTTCTTTATTAATTTTTAATGACACTTTCTAAATTACCTTAAACCCGATGTCTCAGCAAAGAAAGCCTAATCATAATCACTAGTTTACAATGTCTTGTCTCCCTAGCAATTATTCATGCATTACACAACACAAAAGGTTAAAGGCAACCAACCATCATACTCCTATGTCTAGGTTTATACTACTATTGGGAGAGATTCCCCAGATCTAGATTTCCCCGTATGTGTCCATATCGACAAAAATCAATAATCATGACATCGAATGAGTTAAACAATGCATGCTTTGAAAGAAAGCATGTATCTTAAAAAAGATCTTGAAGAACAAAGTCAATACATGAGAGTTTGAACGGATTACATTGATTCCCCAACAACAAGAAAGGTTTAGTTCACCATATTCATGGTGAAACTAGATGAAATACAATGAAAGAGTGAAAGATAAAACCCTAGAAATGTGAGAAAGGAGCTGTAGCATCCAAAATCCTCCTCCAAGGGATGAAAGAGTGTGTTTCTGCTTCGTCCCAGCCAAAGATGTCTAACATAGGTCGACTAAAACCTTATATAACTTTCTAAAAGTTACAGAAAAGTGGCCCAAGGCCCAATAAAATGCCACTCAGTGGTAACAAATGCAACTTTTTCTGCACTTTGGTTGACTTTTCTACATTCTGATTGACTTTTTGGTTGACTGGTTGACTTTTTTGGTTGAGTGGTTGACTTTTGTAGTTGACTAGTTCACTTTTCTGGTTTCTGATTGACTTTTCTGCATTCCAATTATTCGGTACTTTAACTCTTCTTTCAAATCATTCCAATAACCTACAAAATAAAAGGAATCTAGCACAAAACCATTTAATTCACTTTCAACTCTCTTATTCACAAAACTAAAGCAAAAACATGAGTTAAAGCAAGTTTCTAAGTTAAAAAGGGTTGATTATCGATATTAAGTATAAAAATAACAGTTTTTCAACCGTTATCAGGACTCGACGGCTTTAACAAGATTTTGGTTTTCTGCTCTTTTTTGAAGAACCCTGAGTAATGAAAGGCTTATTAACTATTTGATCGTATCGCTGCTTTGTCTCCGTGCTTCAAATCATGCTTAGTGTTCAGAAGCTGACCTGATGATCATTTATGGGATAGTTAATGAAATAAAGATTCATTGGCCAAGCCTCATCTATGACACCATGATGAGGCTAAGAGGTATATACACTACCTTCTATCCTATGCTTTACTGGTTTCTAGGATTTGTGAGTATAAGGGAGTAGATGTCTCCACTAAGGCATTTTAGAGCACTCATCCAGGCAATAAGATTAGCGATTTTGCCCTTCGTCAAATGGGATTCATCTTGCAAGGTAATACCTACATCAATCATGATGATGTGGGGAATCTAGAAGCTGAAGATGACGACTAGAAGACGGACGATATTCAGCATGAAGTATGACCTTTTACATCAACCATTCACTCTTATTCCCTAAACAGTCTATCTAGGTAGTTATCTGATATGTTAGTTCTTCAATCCTCGAGGAATGAGAAATGTGTTCTCGGCATGATGAACTTTGTTATCTTATTAAGGGATTAGATGGTAGGGTCCATGCTCTAGAGTGGTTAGTCAAACCTCTAGATGTTGATGATAGTGATGAGTCTTAGTTACCCAACATGCATTTCATTTACATTTTGCATCTCTCCGGTTATGTTTTATTTTATAATAAAATAAAATTTCCTTATTGATTTTGTTACCAAGTTTCCTCTCATCTATGTAAGAATTCCTCTTTATGCATTAATGTTAATGTCACTCACTAAATTACCTAAACCCGATCCCTCGGCGAATAAGCTTGTCCTTAATCACCAGTTCATGCAATTCCTAGCATCCCCAGTAATTAAATGTGAAGATCAAGAGCTTAAGACAACCAAGACTCATACCCTCATCCCTGAGAAATATTACTCTTGGGAGAATTCAACAAGAACCTGAATTGTAAGGAACCTCCCGACACTCATGGAATTCATAGTTCATGCGATGAATGAGTTAAACAAAGCATGTAATAAGGACAAATGAATTACTCTAACAATTAGTGAAAAAGCATATATGATTAAGAATCAATTCAAATACATGAGAGTTCACAAAGTTACATCATTCCCCAACAACAAATAGAGTTTAGTTGCCCATAGACATAGAGAAACTATATGAATAATGGAAAAGCATGAGATAGTAAACCCTAAAAGCAGAGGATGGAAGTTCCCGCCTCCAGATCTGCCTTCAGAGAGTAGAAGAGCGTGCTGTTGTGCTGCTCCAGCCAAAGATGCAAAACCTAGGACGCCTAGGTCCTTTAAATAGAACAAAAGCGGAACAAAAACCAAGCCCAAGCTTGATTCACCGGCGCTAAAGCGCCCCACTTAGGGCGCCCAAGTGGCGAGCGATGGTCTTCCACGCTCAAGCCTCGCAGAGGTCGTCCAAGCCTTCTCTATCTGGCGCTCAAGCGCCCCCAAAAGGGGCGTGCGGGCGGCGAACGACACTTACTGCGCTTAAGTCTTCAAAAAGGGCGCTTAAGCCTCGAGCTTCTTTCCTTATGGTGCTTTTTCTGGACCTTTCTGACTTCTATCTCCTTGGCACTTTCTCCCTGCTTTCTATATTAAATCATTTTCTATCAAAACAAAGGGAATTAGTCATAAAATCATCGAATTCAACCTCAACTCTCTTATTCACACAACTTAACAGAAAAACATGATTCCAAGCATGTTTCTAAGCATAAAAGGGTGCCTTTAGTATTAAAATTACATCACAGATAACAGTATTTTCAATTGTTATCACAACCCCAAACTTAGAACTTTGCTTGTCCTCAAGCAAAACAAAGTGTAACTCATCTTATCCGAACAATCACTACAATGACTCAACCTTTTTCACAAACTTTTTCTTTCAGATGCACAATCACTTTTATCAGCTCAGCATACAGATATCAGTCAAAGTGTGCAGATGCCTTAATTCAATCAAAATCAATTTGATGCTCATGTTTCAACAGATGCTATCCTTAAGAATGATCAATCAACCAAGCAGAGATGCAATCAGAAATTCAGAGAACTACTCTTCACCAAAGAAAATGTTTCACTCAAGCACTCAAAAGTGTATCACTCAAGCACTCAAAAGTGTATCACTTAACTCACAGGTGGATAATGAGGTGTTGGTGTTTCTCTCTCTGCTATCACAATGTCACACAAATTAACTTTGCCTTTCATTTAACCACAATCAATCATACTCACAAGCAAGTTGTCATCACAAGGGCTTTTCATGGCTTGTAACTTGGCTGGCTAAGAAGGAAATTGGTTTTTCTAGTCAACAAAATCCTTGAGTTAAGAGAGACATTTATGGTTTCATCCTTCAAGCACAAACTCTCTTTCTTTTTCCGAACCTTCCCTTGCATTGAGCTTTTCTTTTCTTTTCTTTTCATTTTTCTTTTTCTTTTTCTTTTACTTTTCAAGTATTCACTGCTTAGCTGAATGCTTTTTCTTTTCACTTTTCCCAGTAATCCCAAACTTGAACCTTTATCAATACCTCACAAATATTCTCAAGTTAACTCAAGGTAAAGATTTTCACAAAGGGTTTTCAACACATGCATAAGGCTTTAGGTTCAAATGATAGAATAAATTGTTTTCTTTTCAGTGGATAATTTCATGTGAAAGCTAGAAGAATAAGGGATAACAAAAGATGACCTTGATCATGTGAAACCTGCAAGCAAGTAGTTCAATCACAAAAAATTTGGACAAAATCATTCATGCTTCCAAAGTAATAGCAATTGTTTATCAACAACTCTGAAGCCTAAAACTCACACAGGTAAACTCTCAAGTTCAAAAATTCATAAAAACAACCTGCTCAGAATCTCAATCAAACTTTACCTCAAGCACCTGTTTCATACTTTTTGAGCAATCACCTATATATTAGTACATCATGCATCACTTCAACATCAATCCACACACTAGAATATCACAAAGCAAGACTTATCATAAAGCAATCACAGTTGAACCAAAGCAGTGTAATCCATTAAAGCAAAGTACAATATCAAACAAATAATTAAAAAGAAAACTTAATAAAACAGAAACAAAATACAATCAATTAAAGTAAATAACAAAAACAGAAAAATAAAATAAATCTTGGTCATAACAAAGATGGCACCCTTCAATAGGTGCCAGATACAAATCATCACTCCTCATCAGAATCCTCATCCTCAGCATTTGCATCCATGGTTGAAGCTTTAGTTGCTTCAACTCTAACACCCTCCTGTGCTGGGTCATCGGGCCATGCTACTTAAGCTACAAATTCATCCTGAGACATGAACTATCTTTCAGGGAATGCGGACGTTAGTGTTCTAAGCAGCGGCTGCTCGCCCTTGTATACGGTAACCATCCTAGCATCCAGCAGAGAATAGTACATGTCCCGCATCTGGAAAGGAGCAAGATCATGGACTGGCTCATGGGCTGGTGGTGGCGCCCTTACATGTTGCCTGGGCTGTTGTGGTGGTGGCTCTGGATGGCCTAGCTCATCCACTGCACAATAGTGAGTAAAGTATGTTGCGTCCAGCTCCTTTCTTGGGCGCTCCAGTGGTGGCCTAGAAACATCATTGCTTGCGGCCCCACAAAGGTGGGTGATCAAAGAAGGATGTCCCAAGGGTGCCTTGCTGGTTGCACCACGGAAACAACTTTGGATCTCATCAGCTATGACCTGACCTATGTCAATATTAAAGCCCCTAAGAATACAGTTGGAAAACTGTTATTTTTATACTTAAATTTGACCTTAAAGACAACCTTTATGACTTAGAAACTAGCTTGGAATCATGTTTTTATTGAAGTTTTGGAAATAAGAGAATTGGACAGGTTTTATGCTTGATTTCCTTGTTTTTGCGAGTTTTTGAGATGAATTGAGTGAAAGAAGTAAAGGAGCTAGGAGTTGAATTCAGAAAAGGAAGAAAAAGTTCATAAAAGGAAGAAGCAGCAAGTACCACTCAGCACCATTTACCGCTGAGCGGCACTTTGAAGACCCGCAGTCACCGCTGAGCGGAAAAGCTGCAGTTGAGGGGCAGAATAGCAGTCACTCGCTTACCGCTGAGCGACATTCTTATGGGCTTGGGCTTACTTTTCTGTAATTTTAAGAATACTATATAATGTTTTAGTTAACCTAGGTCAGTCATCTTTGGCTGGGATGAAGCACAAACACACTCTTTCAACCCTTGGAGGAGGATTTTGGATGCTACAACTCCTTTCTCACCTTTCTAGGGTTTTATCTTTCACTCTTTCACTGTATTTCATCTAGTTTCACCATGAATATGGTGAACTATTATTCTCCTCTGCCATATTTTCAGTGCTTTGGGTAGACCTTTGTGGTGAAGGTTGTAAAAGTGTTTCTGGAGGAGGGAATAGTTCTCTAGATGTACGGATTCTTCTCCTCCGTCTACTCTCATCCAAACCTTCAAGAAGAGGTTCTGAATTTTTCTTACTTCTTGTCCGAATTGCTTCCTGCATACACAAGAAGACAAGTTCCTAGAGAGAATTGTTAGCACAAAAAGATAGAGAAGATAAATAAAAAGATAGAAGATAGAAAGATAGAAAAGATAAAACAAATAAAATCAAAAAGACAAAATAATAAAAACAAAAACAAAAAGATAAACTTAAAGATACAAAAATAAAAAGATAAATAAAAAATATAAAAATCAAGTCAAAGTTAATCAATAATCACACAAATAGACTACTTAAACCACGAGTTCCCGGCAACGACGTCAAAAACTTGTTAACCTTCGGCAAGTGTAACCAAATCGTATCAAGTAATAAAACCGGTAAGACCAAGTATCGTTCTCCCAAAGGACTCACGGCCTAGACAGTTATGTGATTTATTACTTTTATTTCTTTAAAAATATATTTTACTTTTATTTCTTAAAATAATATTATTTAAAAAGTAATATATGTTTATTGATAAAAAAAATTATAAAAATTTGTGATAAAAAATTTTGTCTTAAAAAATTCATTATTAATTTTTCATGTGAACGGTTTCTTTTATTAATATTTTATAATTAAATAATGTTTTCTTGGCAAAACAACTAGAGAAGAAGAAAGAGTAGATACCGTTCTCGCAGTTCACTAAACCGAAAATGTTATAAGTTCAGTTTTTAAAAACTAAATCATAAAATAATATACTGAACTTTTAGTAGAAGTGGATGAGTTTTTTTAGTATAATATAGTATAATTAACTATACTGCACTACAAATAAGTTATTTTTGTTCGGTCCTATCTAAGGTGCTCATTGTTATTCATTAATTTAATTTATGGTATTGGATTTAATTTATTTTCCGTTCATATCTGTGCATTTATCTTCATATATTTATATTCTATTTTTATATTTATATTCCGTTTATATATTGTTTCAGACAATTATATATATGTAAAATTGTACTCTCTTCTTATTGAACAAGAAATACAATTCCTATCCTTTCTTTTCTCATAACATGGTATCAGAGCCATGGTTAAAGCCTATCCTAGCGAGTTCTAAGTGGGCATTCTATTCTTCTATTCCACCTGGTATCGGGCTTCTAAATTCTTCTATTCTACCTGGTATCGGGTCGTTATCGGACCACCCAATTTCTACTATCACGCACGAGATGTCTATACCTCGGCGTGGAGGGGGTGTGTTGGGAGTCCCACATTGACTAGGAATAAGGCCAATTCTTACTTTATAAGTGGGTGCAAACCTCACTCTACAAGCCGGTTTTGTGGGGTTGAGTTAGGCTCTAGTCCACTTCTAACATGGTATCAGAAGAAAATTAATTTTTTATCACGTTCTTCCGCAACCAATTCTTTTCCTGTCCAAATCTTCATTTTCTACCTTGCCTTCTTTACCCAAAATTTTTTCGATGATAATTCAACATGAGCGACAATTACAATCAGGAATTCTTTCTCAACCTCCAGTCATGGCGTCACACATTTCTCAATCTAAACCTTCTTTTTCTACCTTCAATGGCAGAGGTAAACCCTCTCCTGCCAATGATTATGGCCGGGGAAGATCTTCATATCAAGGTTCTCAGGCTCGTTATCAAGGTTCTCAGGCTCGTTCCTCAGGGGGAAGGTTTGGTGCACCTCGACAATGCACTCACTGTGGCAGGACAAACCACACCATTGATACTTGCTTTCTAATACATGGATTACCACCTGATCTCAAATCCAAAAGAGTCCACAATGTTACAACAGATTCTTCTACAGTAGTTCCTTCTTATAATAATTCTCCGGCACAGTCACATTCCGCAATTTTGGGACTTTCTCAAGAGCAAATTCATGGTTTATTGGCACTTCTTCCTCAATCTAATCCCACAATCCCACATTCTACTAATCTAGTGAGCTCTCATAATGCTTCCACTTCTTCCCAGGCTCAAGGTAATATCTATTCCAAATGGATTCTAGACACAGGTGCTACTGATCATATATCTAATTCTTTGTCTCATTTTATTTCTTATCATAGAATCTCACCAATTACAGTATCACTACCCAACAAGAACTCTTCATTTGCTCATTTTTCTGGCACTGTTTCACTTAGCCCACACCTTACTTTACATAATGTCTTGTTTATTCCTAATTTTTCTGTCAATCTTATTTCGGTCACAAAGTTAACTAAATCTCTATCTTGTAAACTTAACATTTCTGAATTTTCCTGTGAAATACAGGACAAGTCAACCCTGCAGATGATTGGGAAAGCTGAAGAAAGAGATGGCTTGTATGTCATGATAGTTCCTGCACCCACACCCCTTGGTTCACCAGCTCCTATTACTTTTGAGAATTCTATTGCTTGTTCTACAATAAGACATAACTCTATAGATATTTGGCACTATAGACTAGGGCATCCTTCTTTTTCTTGTTATACCAAATTACGCAACATGTATGCCACTTTACCCAATACAAAATACACGCATTGTGATGCTTGTCATTATTCTAAGCAAAGAAAATTACCTTTTCAATTAAGTACTACTGTTTCAAAAGCTCCTTTTGATTTAATTCATGTTGATATTTGGGGGCCCTATAGTACTTCTTCTGTTGATGGTTTCAAATATTTCTTAACTATAGTGGATGATATGTCTAGATACACATGGATTAAATTAATGACAAGTAAATCAGATACAAGATCACAACTTATTGGCTTTGTTTCTTATATAAAAACACAATTTGGCATTGATGTAAAAGCTGTTAGATCAGATAATGGTAATGAGTTTGCAATGACAGATTTTTATAGACAAAAAGGGATACAACATCAATTATCATGTGTTGAAACACCTCAACAAAATGGAGTCGTTGAGAGAAAACATCAACACATTCTCAATGTTGCTAGATCTTTAATGTTTCAATCCCATTTGCCCATAATTTTCTGGTCTTTTGTTGTTCGTTATGCTGTGCAACTCATTAATATTTTACCTTCCAAAGTTTTGACATATTTTTCTCCATCTCAGCTGTTACACAATGTTAAACCTGACATTACTTACTTACGAGTTTTTGGCTCACTTTGCTATGCTTCAACTCTTCAAACTCATAGAACAAAATTTCAACCTCGTGCAAGAAAATGTGTTTTACTGGGTTTTAAAACAGGAGTGAAAGGCTACCTTTTGTTAGATTTCAATTCT
This sequence comes from Vigna nakashimae, assembly GCA_034642375.1. Classification (NCBI taxonomy): domain Eukaryota; kingdom Viridiplantae; phylum Streptophyta; class Magnoliopsida; order Fabales; family Fabaceae; genus Vigna; species Vigna nakashimae. The sequence continues at coordinate 8,993,659 of CM067763.1, read as the reverse complement.
AGGGAAATTTTTCTATCAAGGAATGTAGTATTTTATGAAAATATATTTCCTTTTCTTACTAGTGACAAGCACTCACCTATTAATACACAAAATTCCTTGGATTTTGTCACCAAAATTATTTCACCTCCATCACCTCTTTTCTTAGAAGTTACTGATCAACCCTCTTTACCACTTACATCTCCTCCTTCTATTGTTTCCGACCCTGTTATTTTCTCTTCTCAGCCTGTTTCTGTTGAACCTGTCACTGCTACTCCACAAAGGAAATCAATTAGGCCAAAACATACACCATCTTATCTGCAGGACTATCATTGCAACATGTCATCTACTTCTTCCGCCACTCAGTCATCCACAGGTACCTTATATCCTATCTCTTCATATCTATCATATGATGCATTATCATCTCTTCATAAATCATATGTCCTTAATCTTTCCCAAGTTAGTGAACCTAAAACCTATAACCAAGCCATCAAACATGATTGTTGGAGAAATTGCATGGATCAAGAAATTGCAGCTTTAGAAAATACCAAAACTTGGGTTTTGACTGATCTACCTAATGGAAAGCAACCTATCGGAGGTAAATGGGTATACAAAATAAAGAGGCATGCTGATGGGAGTATTTAACGATACAAGGCAAGGCTTGTAGCCAAAGGCTACACACAACAACAAAGTTTAGATTACTTTGAGACTTTTTCACCTGTTGTCAAACTCACAACAGTAAGATTGGTTCTAGCTTTAGCAGCTTCCAAACATTGGTATTTACATCAACTAGATGTAACTAATGCCTTTTTACATGGGGATCTAGATGAAGAAGTATACATGTCTCTTCCTCTTGGTTATAAATCTGAAAAACCAGGACAAGTTTGCAAGTTGTTGAAGTCTTTATATGGACTCAAACAAGCCTCTAGACAATGGAATTACAAGTTGACAACTACTTTACTTTCTTTGGGCTACACACAATCAAAATCAGATTATTCACTTTTTGTCAAAAGTGATTCTGCTCATATTACCATCTTACTTGTTTATGTAGATGATATAGTTTTGGCAGATGATGACATCCAGGAAATCCAAACTGTGAAGGCTCTATTGAATGCAAAGTTCAAGATTAAAGACTTAGGCCAACTCAAGTATTTTCTGGGCTTAGAAATTGCAAGATCTCAACAGGGCATTAATTTGTCACAAAGGAAGTATGCTCTAGAGTTACTAGAAGATGCAGGATTGTTGGGGTGTCAACCTGTTTCTACTCCTATACAGCCAGGCACAAAATTTTCCAAGACAGAAGGGAAACCCTATTAGATGTGCAGGCCTATAGAAGACTTCTTGGCAGGTTACTATATCTAACCAACACAAGACCAGATTTATGTTTCGCTGTTAGTACTCTCAGTCAATTTCTTTCCAATCCTTTGGAAGATCACTATGCAGCAGCAATAAGAATCCTGAGATATATCAAGAACAATCCAGGACAAGGATTATTCTTTCCCTCCAACACAGAACATGCTCTCAAGGCTTTTAGTGATTCTGATTGGGCTGCTTGCCCTGACACTAGAAGGTCTGTGACTGGTTTTAATGTGTTCTATGGTGCATCATTAATTAGCTGGAAATCCAAGAAGCAAGGTACTATATCTAGATCATCAACCGAAGCAGAATATAGAGCTTTAGCTTCCACAACATGTGAAATTCAATGGCTTCTGTATTTGCTCCATGATTTGAAACAACCTCTACCACAACCAGTTTCTCTGTTTTGTGACAATCAATCTGCTATACAAATTGCACAAAATCCAGCCATTCATGAAAGAACAAAGCATATTGAAATTGATTGTCATCTCATAAGAGATAAAGTTCAAGCTGGTGTAATTAAGCTCCTGTCCATTCCTACTTCAGCATTGCAGACATTCATACTAAAGCTTTGCATCCAGCACAATTTCAATCTTTGTTGTCCAAGCTGAGCATTAAGGATATATATGCTGCAGCTTGAGGGGGATATTGGATTTAATTTATTTTCCGTTCATATCTGTGCATTTATCTTCATATATTTATATTCTATTTTTATATTTATATTCCGTTTATATATTGTTTCAGACAATTATATATATGTAAAATTGTACTCTCTTCTTATTGAATAAGAAATACAATTCATATCCTTTCTTTTCTCATAACATATGGTATTAGTGAAACTCTGTACCCTTGTATTAGTTTCTTTTGTATAATAATTAAGCAAACCTGAACCTGACATGTGCCAATTCTACGAATCATGTTTTTCCATGGATGGTTATTTAGTAATCCATATCTGTGTATCTCGTGTTCCTTTTACAAGGTAGCAGTTGTTCATTGTTGGTAGTGAAGTTTACATTGCCTTAGGTGTTGTGTTATTTGCTAAAGGAACTTGCCATGCTATCTGCCCTATTTTCTAGCACCTAAGTGAGATGATTAAATATTAGGAAGAATAATATCTTCATGATTTATTTCGACTTTAACTTATTAAAATGTCAAGACTATCTTGGGAATTCAAGCACACAAAAAGTTGCTAACGTTTTTTTGTTGATGAATAAACCGCATCAAGTTCGTATTAATGTAAGGGATTATTGTTAATAAAAGCTTTAATTAGAAATTAAAAGGTGTATAAAGCTAATTAATATGAAAGATATAACTTCACGCAGGTTTTAATTTTCTAGATTTTTTTTTGTTACAAAATGCCAGAATATCTTTTGCATATCATGGAATATTCTTACCCCTAAATTTGACACTGATTTAATCACAGAGGTGAGATTCTGTACTTACAATTTTCATTTAGAAGTAAAATTAATTAATCATGCTTCTTTGAAATACTTAATAACAGCAATTTTCTACGTCTCTGGTGTCCTAATGAGTGGGGCAATTCAAGCAAATCTTGAGTTGATAATTTGAAATTCTTTTGCAGACTATTGTGCTTTTACCGGTTCTTCCACTAGGTGTTATGTAGTTTGGTTCATTTGAAGAGGTACGTATATATATAGTATTTGAATCCTGACCCAGACAAGCTGTGGCTTTTACAATTAAAATGGTACCATGTATATTTATTACTCTTGTCTACAAATTCTGGCAATCTTGTCTCCTAACATAAATTTTGGATTTATGTTTTGAAAAAAATCTTGAATTGTGCATTTGATTCCTGCTTTAAGTTGCAGTGTCGACGTGAATTGTACAGTTATGAGTTACTCAATCATGAAATAAAGTATTAAAAAACTAACTAAATACTTATCGAACTATTCCTTACCCTATTGTTTTAACTCTATTTGTAGATCTTTAATTAGAAGGAACTGAACTTCTTTTATTTTGAAATGTTAGTAGAAACTTGACAACAATTCATTAATGTATGTACGTTTAATATAATATTTGGATTTAATAATATATAATTTCATATATAAATGATGTATTAAATATTATTAGATAATTTAATGCTTTAAATGAATTCTATTTTGTTAGTTTATTGAATTTGTTTACTTGAAGCTGTATTGATTATAAATTGATTGAATGATAGAATAATACATGAATATGATTATAATAATTTCATTGGATATCAATTGTAATAATTATTTTTCTTTTAAAAAATATATATTATGACGTACTAAACAATGTACCTTATAATACATTCATTCTGAATTCAGAATATTATGATGGATAAAAATATTTACTTTACAGTGCATCAAATATTATAACATATTAACACATCTATTTCATAATATATCATTTTTATATGTTATAAAATGTCATTTTTAAATTAAGTTTTCAGATATCAAGTTGTAACGAAGAACAAAGGAAAAACTTACGCCATCGAATTTCTCCAATTTTCATTTTCAAATTTAAAATTGTCCAGGTCAGTAAGTTAAAAAATTATAAATCCATTTGGAAATTGACACATCAACAGTGTCAAAATTGCGTCAAATTTTATTGTTAATATATTATTTTCCCTATATAAACCCACGTAGCATAAATGTAGTCATTATATAAATTTTCTAAGAAATAAAACTTTCCTTTCGTTCATGTGCCTCGACCATATGTTTTAAATATATTTCCATACCAAGCGACGTACATGTGCTATTAAATTAAAAAATAAATATGCAGTGTAGCTCGTGACCACTCTATAAATGCTATTAATTAAATTTGACAACCAATTTTCTTTTTAAGAAAAACACCATAAAAAAAATTCTATATCAATAAAGAATAAACAAATTTATATAAAAGAGTATAACACCATTATCAACTCAAAATCGTTAACATGATAAATTTATATTTCTTTTATATATTATTTATCTCATATACTGGAATTTTAATTCACATTTCATGTTTCGAAACTAATTTATTCATACTTATATAAATTTTAGAATTACAAAAATGTTATTAGAGTAGGTTTCCTACATTAGGTGTCGACTTCAAAATTTAGAATAAGAGAATAATTTGCAATATTTTTCTATAAATTTTCAACATTTTTATGGCTCTTACAAGCATAGAGAAAAAAGTGGTGGGGTTTCTCTCCTAAACATGGAAGAGAAGAAAATTGAACAACCATTATTAGAGAAGAAGAAGTAGTACGTGAATTGTCCCGATTGTAAAGTGGATGAAGCGAAAGAGTTGAGTGAGGGACATTATGTACTCTTCACAAAGCTTTTCATTGTGTGGATGCTCGTGCTATGTACTTGTAAGCATTTCACTCTCTTTTCACTATTATACTGCAAAAGTTGCTTTTGTTTCAAACGAAAAAGTCGTGCAAGAGTTTACGGCTTTACTTCTAAACAATTTAAAAAGGTGAAGTCATCCACCCACATGTTTTCTGGCATTGATAATCAATTACAATAAGCTATTATCGATCATAATCTTGAAATTGTTAAAGGTTGCATGATTTTACTATAATCGATTACTAAATGATTATTAGTGTATGTAATTCATACTCAGGGCACATTGTAATCAATTACAAAAGCATTGTAAATGATTACTAATGAAAAAATAAATAAATTAAGATATACTTGATTATCATTTAAGTTTAATTACAATTGATTATAATTAATAGATAATTGATAATGATTATAAGATATCTATATATTTTTTCTTATTATAACTAAGATATAATTAATTATGAATGATTATGATTTAAATTTTCATTACACTTAATTTTAATTAAAATATAATTAGTTATGATTGATTATGTCTTAGTTTATTATATATTATAGTTTATAATTCAATGGTAAAGTAAAATTGTTTCTAATTATATGATTTTTTATGATAGAAATATAATAAAAGACATTTATGATATAATACTTCAATTTTAATATATATATATATATATATATATATATATATATATATATATATATATATATATTCCCATCCTGATCCATTAAATTACATTTTATCAAAAAAAATTGTGTTTTGATTATCTCCATAATTTTAAAAATTGATAAATCTTAAAATGTTTTTGGAAAATTAAACCGTTTTTTTACCAACTTTCATCTTATTTGACTAATTTATCAATTTTATTTTGTCAAGTATAACAAAATGTCAAGAGTATTTACTATTAGATGAATTATTTTCTCACATATGTTAGTTAGAGTATTTTTTTTTATCTATGAAATTACTTTTCAAACATTTCTTATTCACATACGTTATTAACATTATTAGAGTCATTGATTAGCCAATATCGATTTGAATAATTTTTTCTAACGTTTTTCACATTTTTTGTGATAATGAAATTATTTTATGTAATAATTATTTTTCACCAACGTCTGCAAAATTACTTTTAGCAATTTTCTTTGTGGGAATTTTTTCATTTAATATTTCTATATTTGGTATTGATTGAAATATTATTTCAAAACAAAAATGAAATCAAAAATTTAAATTGTCTTAAATAAATATTTTAGGTACGTATTTGCAGTTATGTTATTTATTTGTTATAATTACTTGTATGTGTTGCACGTTTTAAATTAAGATATAATTAATCATAATTAATTATATTTTAATTATAATAAGAAAAAATGGATAGATATTTTATAATCATAATCAATTATATCTTAATTATAATAAAGTGTAACTATAATATAAATCATAATCTTTCCTAATCAATTATATCTTAATTATAATCAGAAAAAATGGATAGATAGCTTAGAATCATAATTAATTGTAATTAAAACTTAAATCATAATCAAATATATTTTAATTATTTCTTAATTTATCCATTTTTTTCACTGGTAATCAATTACAATTGTTGTAATAGATTAAAATATCCTATAATATAAATGACATGCACGGGTAATCGATTATAGTAAACTCATACACCCTCTTAACGATTTCAATATTATGTAATGTACTACAACTTCTTGTAATTGATTATCGATGCCAAAAAAATGTGTAGGAATGTACGATTTCACCTTTTTAAATTGTTCAAAACTAAAGTCGTGCATCTCTACTTCTTCATTTGAAGTTGTGTAAGGACTACACGACTTGCCTTGTCTATAATGTAATTTTAAATTCTTTTGCCTATTTCGGTAATAAGGCAATTAAACTTGTCTATAAACGTAAAAAGAAAACCTGCTTTTTGTGTTCATTGGCTCTCAAGTCATTCTTTCATTCTTTTACTGAAAAGAACACAAGACAAAAACATATCACATATATTACTGGAGCTTATTCTACCGCACTTATTAAATGATGTTTAGCTTAACTATGTTATATGACCGTTTTTGTTTCTTAGGTTCTATATACATAAAATAATTTTATGTGTATAGTAACTACACTATATTTTGCTAAAAGGTTTGAAAAAAGTTCTTTCTTTTTCAAGTTATTGGACTAGTAAAAATATGGATATTAACTTTCCTATTTGGTATCGGTTACATTACAACCAAAACATAAAATGACACGGTGACATTTTGTAGTTATTGCAAACATATGGTGTCTTTTATTCTTATTATTGATTCAAATTCAAAAGTTTTCTTGGTAGAACTTTTAGTCTCTCAAATTTTGTAGCGTAACTCATACACATACTAAAAACTTCAGTTTATCCTTTTTCTTTTCTCAAAGAAAAATAGGAAAAAGATCAATTCTTAAGGTCAGTGATTAATCTTTCTCTTACTGCTTAGATATATTGTATAGAGATTGGTAGGTACCTACATTCAATTGCCATGTATTTTTTAATGAAAGAGTGAAAATAATGTTTTAAATGTGTTAAAGTAGTATTTTTTTTGTTATTTTATGGGATGAAAAATTGTATTGGTACAATTGTTTAAGTGACTTTTCATTTGTTTGAGTTTTCATGTTTTTTTATCTATATAGGAAAATATAATACATAAATTATGAAAATAAACAAATTTGAAAAAAATTACAAATATAGATTAAGCCATATTGTTCCTACACGACTTTAAATGAAAAGGTTGTACGTCCTACATGACTTCAAATGAAAAACATCATATGTCCCTACATGACTTTTGCTAACAAAAGTGAAAGTTGTCGGTTCTCATAATGACTTCTAAGTTCTAACATAAGCAATTCAATCGTACTGAATTACTCGATCTTCAATCCTTGATCCTTGAACTTCAATCATCGATCCTTGATCTCTAACCCATGATGTCATCACTAACATCTCACACATAGACTCTTGGTCTATCCACTCATTAAAACTCATGCTAACTATTTACTATTATCATTATAGTAACACCATTACCAAAATAACATAACTTGAAGCATCTTAAGCACCATGATCATCATCAGATCTTGACCGAGCTGTATCAGACCATGAATGAGTTGTGTTAGACCCTGACACTATTGTATCAGACATGGGCCGAGCTATATCAAACTTTGGCTGAACTCTGTGAAACCTTAGACGGGCTGTCTACGTTAATATGAAATGTGGTGCGAGTTTGAATTTTTATAATGAATATAATCGATTACGTTTGTGTTATAATCGATTACATCACATAAAATTCATTTTGAGGACTAATAAGTTTAACTTTTCAATGTTGTGTAGAAGTCGTGTGTCTCACACGACTTCTTTAAATTTTCTATTTTCCTAATTTATGTCCAAAATATGCCTATATCGGTAAAAACAAACTGAGTTTTGAATATTTATTTGATGTCGCTTTCTGCTTATGTATTAGACGCATGGGTGTTGCTCTCTCCACCACCATCGTATACTTCCTCCACCCCCCACATTATTTTAAATAGAATTATATCCTTAAGTTAAAAAGATTTTTACTTTTACCCTATTTTAAATAATTTGAAATCCTAATTTTACTTTCCTAGCACCCACCCAAGGAACTCTCTTCCCCTTTCCCCATTTCCGTTTCACCTCCCCACCTCCCGTGCTTCCATTCCTTTTTCTTCAGTTTTACAAAATCATTACGTTTAAAAACTAATTATATCACATCCAAAATTAAAAATTTAAACATAAACTAATATAAATATACATTATTAAAATACATTAAAAATATATTCAAAAATAATAAATCAAAACATTTAAAGTAAATTATTAAAATATCTAATAAACTAATAAAACAAACCCTAAAAAATAAAACCTTTAAAACGGAGGTGATATCCTTCAACAGATGTCAACATCTGTTTAAGGTAAAACGGATATCCGTTTTACCTTAAACGGATGTTGACATCCGTTAAAGGATGTCACCTCCGTTTAAATGTTTCATTTTTTATTTTAGGGTTTTATGTCATGGTTTATTCGAGTATACACCTGGAGGAAGCACCACACACGCACTGCACCACTCCACGCACTGTACCACGAGAGCGACACTACACCACCACGAGAGGGAGACTGCTTGATAATTCTTTCCACCACCACCAACCTTTGCAACTTGTAGTATCTCACAGCACACCAAAGAAAGAGAGGAACAAGTATAATGTTAAAATGAAAGAAAAGTATTTTACTCATACACGGTACTACAATAGGTTATTAGTGAAATAGGTTATGAAGGGGTAAAATTAAAAAATAATAACCCTAAAAATAAAATTTTACTGAGGGGCAAAATAGTAAAGGGGAGGTGGAGGGAGAAAGGTGTGGTGGTGGAGGGAGCAACACCCTAGACGCATTTGTAGTGTAGGATTTAATTTGGCCTTATATTTTTGATCAAGTAGTGTAGGTGTTTAGATCACGTGGGTCAACAAGGTTAAGGCCCAATGTTGACCCAAAGTGAACATCCATGAGCTTGTGTTGACTATGTGGTTGAAGTTTTAACCTAGTTTGGTGAATAAGAGTGTGTGACGTCCCACCTATCTAAGTGTGACCATGTGTCATACTTTCATTGGAGAAGATTTTCCATAAATAGTTTCCATATGTCACTCTAGGATTGAAGAGGATTCACCATAGGTAATGACCACATGTCCTCCTCTTAATGGAGGGGATTTTCATCTTGTTCTACAAGATAGCCAAATTTTAGTTTTTAGGTTTTGTTTGTACAAATTGAAGACATTTTTAGCCTATAAATAAATGTGTCTTCTCCTTTTGTATTCACATTTGAATTTGAATAATGTTATGCTGTTATCATCAAAAAGCTAGAGCATCTCATGTGATCTCCTCTAACCACCTTCCTCTAAAGTTGACCTATCTCTTAGAGCACCATCAAACATCATCTTATTATCATTAAATCAACTCAGCCGTGAGCCTAAACTCGCTTTTACCACCTTGTTTCTACACCTTCATGCCTCTTCATACTTTGGTCCAATCTAGTTAACGAGATTGCTATCATTTGGCATAAGAGAGAAAGAACTTTTAAAAGAAAAGTTAAAAAAATTCTAAAAGAGTGATTTTTAGTATGTTTTGAAATAATAAAGCTTCTTTGAAACCATACCATTCATATTAAAAAATTTTAATATTAAAACAATCAAATTGTATTATTTTAAAATTATTATCATTTTTAAAATATATTTTTTTAGGTAAACTAATGTTTGTTTAGATGATTTTTTCACACGCCCTTCCGAAAAAGAGAATTAAAACAAAGCTAGCTTTTAAAATTACTTCATACATAAGTTAAAAATATAAAATAATTAGAAAATTATATGAAAGCTTCAACAAATTACTTAAAGTGTTATTTAATTTTAGTTCATGTAAACATAAATTTTAGTTGTTCCCTATATTTTTGTATATGGAGTTTATGGAAAAATTGATCCAAAGAAAATTCATAGAATTGATTCAGTTATCGTTGTACATAAATTGCAGCCACCCAGATGGTGTTCTTTGTCATGAACACCGTTGGAGTAGTTTGAACGTTAATGATATTCAAACCTTTACTTCTCGAAAAGAGGACAACAACCTAACGGTTGGAGAACACCGTTGGATTAGTCACACTGATTCCAATAAATTTTGCTAAGACCTTCACATAATTTCTCTTTAAAATATTGTGAATCTTTCCTAAGCTATATTGTTGTCTTGTCTATCATAGATAGCGTAAAACTTTTCGTCATGTCAAAACCGATAATTGGTTGTCATTTGTTGCTTAGAAGACTTTCCGTGTTTTTTCATTTTTTCCTTAAGTAATTGATGGGAAGAAAAAAAAAATATATTTTTCCTTACTGCATCACCTAGAGAAAGAGAAAGAGTGTGAGAAATGGTAGAAAAGAAAATGCAAGTAATTTGTGGGGAAGGAGTGGTCGTCACAACTACATTTGAGTCACTAAATTCTATTTACTTTGTTTTAAAATTAGAAAAACTAAATATTTGAAGTTTCAATTTTTTACCTCATACAATTCCTAATTACTTTTAGAGTATAAAGAAGGACTTGTGATGTTCACTCTTGCACCGAAAAACCTACAACGAGGTCCGAGAGTGTTCTCTTTGGTTGTATGTATGTTTGTTTCCTCTGTCTGTTATTCGATATGAGCTTGAAGCTTGCCAAATTATTTTCATTCATTTTGAGATTTTTTTTTTCATGTATGCATAGAGTTTTTGGTGTTCCAATTTTTGCTACAGTATTTTTTCACATGTACTTTTGTTTTGACTCTTATTTCCTTTGTGTTTCGTCTCTTTTTAGTCTCTAGATTGATGCTAATTTTTGTGTGTCAATTTTATTGCTTTCTTAAGTTCCTTTTACATCACTCTCCTGTATGATAAAATCAAAGTCATTCATTGTAAGAAACCATTATAGTTTAGATAGTTAACCATTAGATGTGATCTTTCTTTGGATTGTCATAATCTCTTTAGTGACAATTCATGGTGTATCTCTTTAGTGATATAATTATTGGTTGGCAATTCTTGTTACTGATTTTGCAGATATCTTAAGTTTAAATATAAGTATATTGCTGCCAACTCAATAGTTTGTCTCTTTATACAAATGCAATGTTTTTAATGTTGGCATCATTGATTACGTTGTATGTAGGAAAAAATTCAAACATATGAATCTACAACATCGTCTCAATCAAAAGAAATATCAAGTTTAGATTCATTGGCTCATGTTTTAGGAAGCCAAGAGCATTGTGGACGTGTTCGCGGTCTAGGTTTAAGTCCTTGCCCATCTAAAAGTCTTTGGAGTCCATGCTCGTTCTCATATTGGATCATCTTCATCTACTCCTTCTAATGTTAAATTACAATCTCAGGTTAATGAATATTTAAATATTTATTTGGTTTGTTCCTTTTAAAATTAACATGTTAGGTATCATATTTCTCACTTTTTAAATAAATTTTTTTGTTATAGGTATCTTCATTGACTTCTTCTAATGTTAAATTAGAATCTCAGGTTAATGAATATTTACTTGGTTTGTTCCTTTTAAGATTAACATGTTAGGTATCATATTTCGAACTTTTTAAATAAATTTTTTTGTTATAGGTATCTTCATTGACATCACAAGTCAATGAAGGCAATCATGACATTTTTGTTGCAAAATCATCAAGGTTCATTGCCTTCACAATTTGCAATATTTCAAAGATCATTGATAATAATTGTTAAATTTATTTGTATGATTTTTTTATTAAATATATTATTGACTAACTATTATGTTATATTGTAGGTATCTGATCAAGGGAGTGGGCCAAACAATGGATGTAATGAAGAAAAAAATTAGACATTGTTATTGAATATTTTTATGAGTCATACATTTAGTATTGAACATTTGTATTGAACATTTATATTGAACATATGTAATGAACCTCTTTCTTTTTAATTTTTATGTACGAACAATTAGTTGTATGAATGATATTAAGTTGAACAATGTAGTTTATTTTATACAATATTATTAAATTTTAGTTCATATTAATTTATTGCTTGTTTTGTCAATAAAACCATTTTTATTATAATATAATTTTATTACAATAAAAAAAATGAACTATACAAATTCCCGGCGGTTTTAAAACCTCGGTAAACTAAACCATAAAAAATAGGGACGGTTTTGAGATAACCACAGCTAGTTCCTGTGGTTTTTGAGTAGCCTCGCTATTCCCAGCGGGTTTTCGTAAAACCCAAACTAATTCTGACGGTTTGTACAAAACCTCTGAAAATTCTGGCAACTTTTGGAAACCACCGATAATACTGGTGGTTTTTTCCGGTACTTGCTTGGCGACGGACGTTTTCCACCAATTTTTTCAATTGCGAGAAATGTGATTTGCGGGATTAAAACCGTTAATAATATTTAAAAAAACTTCGATAAAATTACATATTTTTGTAGTGTAAAGTAATTAGCCATTTTATTTGTAAATAAATATAAGAGCTAATTTACTTATTGTTAATACACAATATTTATTTTTTGTTAAATAGTCTAATTAATTACTTTTAGAGAATTCTCAACCTTTTTCTCTATAACATAACATATTTGAAGTTAAAAAATTCATTAAACAAAATTTTATAAAGCTTCAACCGAATGACTTTTCCCAATATTCAACAGCTGAATTGAAAGTTTCATTTTTTATAGACTAAATTATCACTTCTTTAATAATTAAAGTCTAATATATTAATTTCTTTTTAAAATGAAAAAAAAAACAAATGGAGCCACTTTATCTTTCTCACAAATCATTTTCCTTTTACTCATTTCTCAACGTGACTCAATGATGTGTGCAATAATGGTATTCCTGAGTTGGCTCTCTGAAAAGAATTATGTGATGGAACAGAATTTATCTAAAATATTTCTAAATAATTTGCATAATAATAAGTATTTAATAAATTATTATTATTATTATTATACTTTATTATATTATTATAATTATAATAAATATGAACTATAAAATAAATCTATTAAAGCGTTTGTACAATATTTATAGTACATAAAACAACCTAAAATATGCATCCAAATAATAATAAAAACACAAAAATGTATACAAAGAAAATCAAAATAAAAGAGCACTCTGTTCTTCTGAATATTTTCAATGCTACTTTTGCTACACTTTTTTCAATGTTATTTTCACTTCGCTCAGCGAAAATAGATCATAGAATAAAGTTTGAGTTTCTGATATATTTTCATTTGAGTAGAAATCCTCCTGAGAAAAATATTAGAGAATTCAACATTAATAGTAAAATCAATCAAGTTTTCAAAGATATTGTCAAAAACATTTCAAAAATACTACTTTTAAACAATTTAAATGATCAATATAAACAATGATTTGCTCAATTCAACCTTTGTCCCTTAACTCATATATTAATTTTATCTTAAGTGAAAATATGCTCTCTTAAATGAAAATGTGATAGAAACTAAGTTCACTTGTATTGCTATTTTCGCTTAAATGAAAAAAATTCATCAATAGAAAAAAAGTAAGAATTTTCAACCCTATTTTTCTTGAACAAAAATATATTTCACTAAAAAATAGATCACAGAATAAAATTTGGTTTTTTGTTCAATTTTCTCTAAACAAAACTCTTGTGCTTGGACAAAAATATTAGATAATCAACCTTAACAGCAAAATTAAACTAGTTTTCAAAGATATTTTCAAATCAATAATAAAATTTCAAAACAATTTAAACCATAGTTTTTTTTTGGCTTTAGCAAATATATGTTTGTTTGAATAAAAATTAGATAAAGTTGTAATATTATCTTAGTTTAAGTGAAAACTACTTTTTTTTTAAATTAACTAAGATTGATGAAATAATTTATAGAGTAAATAAAAACTTATTTTTGGTAAAAAATTTATTGAATAAAAATATGACTTTTCCAAAATTAGGTGAAATAAGATTTTGAAAGAAATAGGATTTTTGTGCCGAACCAGCCTCCCCTCCCTCCTCCTTGCGGACTATCAAGAACCGAGATATACGGAGTAGAAGGAGTGGCATCTCGCCTCCTTGCATCAAGAGCCACAAAAGAGAAGAAGAGAGGAGAAGATATTTTCAATCTAGAAAGATGAAGAATGACCTTATACGTTTTTGGTTTGAGGAAAAAAAAGTTCTGGACCTTGTGTACCAGTAGGGACCGGACGTCAGATAGGCTGGACGTTTACAATGGACCAAACACGCTACTCTTTGGTTCGTCATCGAAGATTCGACGCAACAAACCGGACGTCCATGCGTCCGAGGTCACGCAACCTTACCTCGTCATCCGGATACACTAAAAGACCGGCAGACATGTCGTTTGCTACACATGCCCCCTATAGGGGTCGGCTGGTCCAAAAGCCAAACCTCAGGAGACTGACCGGCCATACCGCTAATTAATCAGGTTTAAGGTAAGTTGAGGTTAAAAGCCATTGGGCTGGATTTGGGCCGTGATTAACTTTTCACTAATCCCAAGCGAAAACTATAAATACAAATTCAGGGTAAGTGGTAGATAGGTTGCATTTACTGCACATTTATTACTGTTCGATAGAAAAACGCCATTGCTCTCAACTGACTTTGGCATCGGAGAATCTTTCGCAAGTCTCCCACTTGCGGACTGAGGAGAAAATTGAGGAGCGAGTACGAAGGACCGGACACACGAAGTACGAGCAGAGGAGGACGTGGAGACATTGAACGACACAACCCTTCACATTCGAAACACCTTGGATTAAAATAAAAGGAAGAAGAAGAAGCAGGAGAGCGGAGAAAGCATATGAACTAGATCGGAATATTTTACCGACGGGTTCATTTGTCGATAATTATTGACAAATTTTCCTTTGTAAATTATCGACGAATTTTTCTTTCTACTGACAGATTTATCAACAGATTCTTCTTTCAATAATTATCGACAAATTTACTGACGGATTTTTCTTTCGATTATTACTGACGGATTTACTGAAAGATTTTTCTTTCAATAATAGATTTATCTTTTTATAATTACCGACAAATTTATCATAAATTTTTTTTTAATTTGGTCGTCGGTAATTTTAATTTACCAACAAATTTTACGCATTTCCAACAGATATTGACTGTCAGTAATATGAACTAAATGAAATTTTCTTAAAACTGTACAAAAAAATACTCTCTACACTACTAAAAAAGGATTTTAACTTGCGATTTGACATCGATTTAGTTGTAACCGAAGAAAAAAATGACACAGTGGCATTTTTGTAATTATCACAAACATATATGCATCGGTTCAAAAAGAACCAATGCCTAAAACTGGTGCAGTGGCCTTTTCGTAATTATCACAAATGTATATGCCTCGGTTAAAAAAGAACCGATGCCTAAAATAGGCGCGGTGATATTTTTGTAATTATCGCAAAAGTTTATTACCTCGGTTGTTTAAAGAACCGATGCATAAAATAGCTTACTCTTTTTAGAGGGTTTAGGCATCAGTTCTTTATAGAACCGAAGCCGTAGCCATAATCAGATTTCACTACGAAAACCCTGCTTCAGGGTTGCACAATGGGAAACTCTTCCCCATTCTCTTCTCTGTTCCAGAGCAACCAGCTTCTCCTCTTTTTCTTCTCGCAGACCACCCAGTCTTAGGGGCGAGAACATTCTGCGTCTCGAGCAGAGACAATTGCCTCACGACAATGAGAATAGCGGCATTGCGGAAACGTGACTCAGGCCTGTTCTCGCCTTCGATGGTGGCTTGCGAAGAACTTCTAGGGTCCTTCGTTGCGCAGGTACACCTTCTCCTTTCCCCTTTCTTTTCTAGCTTGCGATGTAAGAGGAGGTAGTGCCACTTTCTTCTTCCCCTTTTCCTCTTTTTCTTTTGTCCTCTTTCAAGCGTCGTAAGGAGGGTTGCAAGAGAAGATGATGGTGACGCGTCGCGAGTGACCTCCGATGATGACAACAAGGAGATGGGTTGAGTATCCGACGACGACAACATAAAAAATGACACTCTAATATGAATTTTTGGGTTTGCGATTTTAAGGTTTTTGTTTTGGTTTTGTGAAAACAAATAAAAACACAAAAAAAAAAACCCTTTATTGCCTCGGTTGATTTGAACCGAGGCAAAAGCACACACCTTTTTGTCTCGATTGCGGAACCGCTACGTATAAGTTAAAATAATCATTGCCGTTTCCTTTTAGAGCAGAGAAAGAATATGGACCATATAAGGATATTTTATCGACGGATTTGTTCGTCGATAATTACCGAAGAATTTTCTTTCGACAGATTTTTCCTTCTACCGACAGATTCCTCCTTCAGTAAAAAAATAATATTTTACTACCCCACTTATTTGTGCATTTTGAACCACTCTTGTTTGATGTCTGCTTTGCCTTTTTTTCAAAATAATTCAACCACTTTGTATTCATATTTGTCAACTGGTTTTTTTTTGCAAAATAATCACTCTGTTCAACCATTTTCTGCTCATATTTGTCCATTGTAAGTGTATAAAAACCTTCGTGACAAATATGAAATAAAATCCATTGGTTATTCATAAATCTTGATTAACCAAAGTTTCACAAAAACTGAACAAAATCTCATAAGCCACTTTCCACTTATGTGCATTTCGAACCAGTTACGTTTCATGTCTGATTTAATTTTTTCTTTTTTCTAAAAAACATTCACCATACACTAATGCAGGAAGAGGATACGACACCGGTTAATTTCACTCATAAGCTTCGGTTTTTGAACCGAGGCATATTCAGGCGAGGCAAAAAGTGGTAGTCTTTTTGCCTCGGTTCTAAACCGTGTTATTTTTTCTGCCTCTACGGCCTCGGTTAGAACCTAAACCAAGGTAGTAGGATATTTTTTTTTCTTTAGCTTGTTTCGTTTCTGATTTCAATTTCAGATTTCAATTTCAAATTTTAATTTCAAACCCCAAACTGAAAAACATTAAAAATGAACAAGAACTCATATAACAAAATGAATAATCCGAGGAGATAACCACCATGTTGTTTCACAAACTCAGATAACACAACTGGAACCCCAAAATTAGATAAATAACTGAAACCCTAAATTGAAAAAACAAGAACAAAATCCCAAATCTAAAATTGAAATTTCAGAAACCCTAAAATGCCAAATTGATTCACTCCGCTGACGCCTTCCTCGCAACGCGCCACTGCCTTCCTCGCCGCGCCTTGCCTCGCCGCTATCAGACGCGACCTCGTCGCGCCTCGCCGCATCTCTCCACGTCTTCGCTGGCCACTCACCTCCATCACAACACTCTGCTCGTCCGCGTTCAAGGGAAGAAGAGAAAGGGAAGAAGTGTGGCTGTTGGTGCGCATTGAAGAGAAAGAGGAGGATATGAGGGATCTGGTGCGCCTTCAAGGGAAAGAATGGGTTTGCTCCGAAAGGGATCTGGTGCGAGGGAAAGAAAGGGATCTGGTGCGGTGCGCGTTCAAGGGAAAGAAGCTTCACCCTTAATTAGGTCTAGGCCCACTTGGTATAATACCGCAGAGAAAGGATCTGGGCCTATACGGCCTCGGTTCAAAATATAACAGAGGTAATATTACTATGTTTCTGTTTCGGTTCTTCAATTTAACCGATGCCTATTGATGTTGACTTGACTGATTTGATGTGTTGCAGATCTTT
Source organism: Vigna nakashimae (assembly GCA_034642375.1). Taxonomy (NCBI): domain Eukaryota; kingdom Viridiplantae; phylum Streptophyta; class Magnoliopsida; order Fabales; family Fabaceae; genus Vigna; species Vigna nakashimae. Next base: position 8,975,864 of record CM067763.1, on the reverse strand, counting down.
ATGCTTCGGTTCTGGGTGCAACCGAAGCAATATCATTTTTTCTGACCATGTTTAGGCACTGGTTGCCTTTGAAACCGAAGTGGTAGAGTTGTTCTGCACCGGTCTTCTTTGAACCGAAGCCTATAAGGTCTCCTTAATTACGAAACTGCCATCGCGTCTAGAGAGGCAACAGTGTGGTGTAAACAGAGGTCTAATGTGCGAGTTTAAAAATACATTTTGTACTAATGATATACAATTAAGTTTTCTGAGCTCGTACTGTAATGAAGAACAAAGGTAAAACTCACGCCATTCAATTTCTCCAACTTTCATTTTTCAATTTAAAATTATCCAGGTGAGTTTAAAAAAAAAAGTTATAAATCCATTTGGAATTTGGCAGTGTCAAAATTCGAGAAATTTTATTGTTTAGGGTTCATTTTCCCTATATATAAACCCACGTAGCATAATTGTAGTCATTATATAAAATTCTCTAACAAATAAAACTTTCCTTTCGTTCATGTGCCTCGAACATATATTTTAAATATATTTCCATACCAATCAACGTACATGTGCTATTAAATTAAAAAATAAATATGCAGTATAGCTCGTGACCACTCTATAAATACTATTAATTAAATTTGAAAACCATTGATTTTCTTTTTAAGAAAAACACCATAAAAAAATTCTATATAATTAATAAACAAATTTATATAAAAGAGTATAACACCATTATCAACTCAAAATCGTTACATGATAAATTTATATTTTTTTATATATTATTTATCTCATATATTGGAATTTTAATTCACATCGAAACTAGTTTATACATACTTACATAAATTTTAGAATTACAAAAATGTTATTAGAGTAGGTTTCCTACATTAGGTGTCGACTTCAAAATTTAGAATAAAAGAATAATTTCCAATATTTTTCTATAAATTTTAAACATTTTTATTTAAAATTTAAAAATAAAAACATCAATAATATTATAATGTTCATGTGCTAATTAACCATGTAAAGTAATTTTATATTAAATTTAAATTGCAAATTGTACCATCCCAAGTATAAACTATAAAATAGAATATTTGCATAAACTGATATATTACACCAGTTACCCACTTAGTAATAAAGAGTTACTAATATAGTTATCCCAAATAACTATAAAATTTAAAACTTTGAATCAGAGACCTATTCTACACAAAACTATGTACAAGACCGAACAGTCTGTACTAAACTAGTGGATCTTCTCCTTCCAGAGTTTGCTCCACCGAGACCTCTTCTACTTTTGCTCACATCCATCAGATGATCATTGCAAAGGATAAACTGAACGGGTAACCATGACAAAACAGAAAAGTAGGGTAAGCTAGTATAATTTAACAATCATATTAACATACAATTCAATAAACCAGTAAAGCACTCATACAATTGCATAAAACACATACACACATATTAACCGACCACTCTACTTTGACTTTCCGGACTGGTATGAATATGTAGCGATGACCGTTCGTGCACTCGTGGGTGTAGTAACTGGAAACCCATCAGTTGTCACACGAGGTTAGCCCGTTATACCTCACCTAAGGTCTTCTCCCTCAGACTAGGACCTCCTGCTATTCTCAAGACATGAATTACCCATCTCTACTTGAGATTGGGTAACCATTAGAATGTCAGGATGGACGCCGTGGATTCCACTATCCATATTCATACGATACTATTACATTGAAAACTAACCCACTAAGACATTCCTTCTTGGAATTCTCTTTCATATTTACCTTTAGAAATCTCATACCATACTACAATATCAACATTATTTCTCATACATAATACATTTAAACCACTGAAATAAACACTCACAATACAATATAACCATAACCCTTTACAGAACGAAAGCTTCCTAGTAAGGTCAAACCGAACAATAACAATTATCACCTATGAATATGACCAAATACTAATCACTTAGACAAAACACTTATAACTTAGACAAAACACTTAGAACGAGACCGAACGATCTTTCACTATCTAAAGAACAGGACCGAACGATCCACACTAGGTAATGTTGAAGAAGTAGTTGAACACTATTACTGACCCACAACTAGAAGTGAGACTGAATACTATAACATTCCGATTCTATAGCAAGATCGAGAACCAATGTTAGACTAAACACCCCAACAAAACCGAATGCTAATATAGACCGAATCCTAAAAGAAGACCTATCTCCACTAAGAGACCGAGCTCTAGTGTAGGACCAAACGATACAACAATATGATCGAATGGTATAATAAAACAAATACCAACTCAAACCGAACGATCATTAACTGGTAAGGCCCATAAGAGGCTGAATACCAATACTAATACTAGATCGAACACTATTTTAAAAATCAACTACCAGTACAAGACCGATCGGTAATTAACTGAAGTTCCACATAAGCAGAACTTAGTTAAGACCGAACACAAGGAGAAGGCGGAACGGTCAACGAAGGACCCTCAGCGGACTGCATAATTCTGTAGAATGACTGTAGAATTATGGTCAACACCAAATCTTTACCGATTTCTTTCATTCTTCTGAACTTCTAATCCTCCCAATTTATATTATACATACCTAGACATTTCTAAAGAACGCCTAAACATTTCTCATACATACCAAACTCACACTGAACCCAAATTCTCCACTTTTATTACCACAATTCCTTCCAATACCACTCGGTCACTAAACCAGCACTATGCAGAACCACAATCAACATGAATACAACATATAATATTCTTCAATAACCATATCAAGCACACAATCATTCAGTTGCACACACATGCATCTCGAAGACACAAAATTTTCATACATCATAAACTAAGCAATTAAACTAACTATCTTCCCTTACTTTTTTTACCGAACCGAACACTCAATGGTTGTAGAACTCGATCACCACCAGAATTCCTAAGAACCCAAAATTCACCGATTCATAAAAATAAACCCACAAAAAGATCAAATTTATTATCAGAAATGGGAAGAGGAAGTAGATGAACACATGCAACTAGACAATTGACTTGCATGTTTCAAAAAGTTTAGGAATCTCACAAGAACTCAAGAACTCGAGACTCACCAACTCTAAACGACTCTTTGATCGGTTGAAAAGGTTGTTTTGGACTCCAAGATGACTTAAACTTGGTCTGAATTAGAAAATAAATGAAGTAAGATGAGAGATTTTTAGAGAGAAGGATGAGAAAGAAAGAAATATCGGAACTTTGAAGAGAAAGAGTGCATGCAAAGAATGAAGCAAAATTTAGAAACATTAACTTATATATTGCCGTAAAAAACCAATAGTCTACTCAAATGCATACACCTGTCTTCCCACTTTTTCTAAATTTCTCAGTTATTACACAAATCATCATTGATGTGATTTTTTATACTAATTATAATAAAACTCAACCAATTAATTATATAAATTTCTAGTTAGCTGATAATGCAAATAATATATTTCTCTTGAATATAATTCATTAATGTAGAGTATAAAGGACTTGTAATCTTCATTCTTGCACCGCCAAACCTACGACAAATTCCGAGAGCTTTCTCCTTTGGTAGTGTGTATGTTTGTTTCTCTATGTTTTTCGATACGAGTTTGAAGAAAAAGTGACTTTCACACGTCTTTTACGATACGATGATATTTTCTTGGTTTGATGCTGCATGTAAAATGTGTAGGAAAAAGGGAGAACAGAGAAACAAGTGTAGAAATCCTCCACTTGAGCAAAGGTATTAGAAAATTTAACATTAATAACAATATCAAACAAGTTTTCAAAGATATTTTCAAAAACATTGCAATAATACTACTTCTAAACAATTTAAATGATCAATCTAAACAATGGTTTGCTCAAGCATCACCTAGTACTCGTATCAATTCAACCTTTGTCCCTTAATTCGTATAGTAGTTTTATCTGGAGTGAAAATATGCTCTCTTAAATGAAAATGGGAGAGAAACTAAATTCAGTTATATTTCTATTTTTTGCTTAAGTGAAAAAAATTCATCACTTAAAAAAAAAGTAAGAATTTTCAATCTTATTTTTTCTTGAACAAAAATATATTTCACTAGATAAAAAATAGATCATAGAATCTTGTGCTTGGACAAAAATATTAGAGAATCAACCTTAAATAAAACTAATTTTCAAAGATATTTTCAAATTAATATATAATACTATTTCAAAACAATTTAAACCACAGTTTATTCAATTATCATCTATTACTTATATCAATATTTAACATTGGTTCCTTAAATAGTTTTGGTTTCAGCATGTCAGAACCTAAAAAAATCAAAAGTCAGGAACCAAGCATGTGTCGTTAGTGGAATTCACGTGTCAAGATGGGAGCTTAACACTCAGATGACGAACGCCAGGTGTCAAGCGAAAGAGACCTGGAAATCAGTTAGTGGAAAACAGGTGTCGACTGAAGAGGGGACGTTCGTTCTCGACTGTGGAGCAAAATTGGGATTTTCAGAAAAACACTCCACTCTCCTCTGCATGCACTCTCTTTCCAAAAATCTGATCTTCCATCTTCCTCCTTCTTCTCTCTAGAAAACCCTCCCTTCTCTCTTCTGTAACTTACCATTCTCTACTCTGATCACAGTTCAGGCACCGTGGAAGCATTCCCGGCGTCTCAAGCTTTATCTTAAACCGAACAGTTCTGGATTCTAAAACGGGTAAGTTCCTCGTCCTTAGCTGTTCGTCCGTATCAACATGCAATCCTAGCTTTGGTTGCATGCAGTCACCTTATCTAAACCAATCTTGGTTTTCTGTAATTTGTTTTAGTTTGAAGAGTTTGGTTGAGCGTTGAGGGTAGAAGAGATCTTATTTCTGAAAACTGAGTTTTATTCTGAAGGACGTACGTGCACTTCTAGAGGTAAGGGAAGCTTATTCAATTTAATTCTTATGTTTTATTTGTACTGAATGGACGTTTTTGGTGTTGCATGAAGTATGATTTATGTTATTGGATTTTGATATATGATCATGAGTATGAACTGAAGTATGTTGAGTATGGGATGTACTATGATATGATTATTTGGAAGTATGAAATGTATATGCTGTAAAATGAGTAAATGCAAATGAATCTTTAAATATGAATTTCCTACGATATTGAACGTTCGTCATTGAACGGTCCTTGACCATTCGGTGTTGTTACCAAACTTCTTTGAAAGTGAATTCTTTCATTCGGAAAGATTTCTGTTTGAGGATGAACGCCCTCTTGTATTAGTACTACGTTTGAGCGTTCGGCCAAACGTAGATATCCTGAGTGCTGTGTGAGGAATTGAGAAGCTTGAAAATATACATTCGGACAATTAGTCATTTTGTTAAAAGCGTAACTTTACCACCTCGTCTTATATAAATTCCTATTTCTATCATTTCAAATTAGCGATGGGTCTCGACCCAAAGCGTACGTTATGAGTGGCGCTCGGTCTTATACCGAACGCTCGTTCTTATCTTTAATTACCAAACGAGTGTAAATAGCGTTCGTCCAAATTTCAGTAAATCCGCGTACCGCGTTCGGTCATTGACTGGCATTCGGATTTCTTGAGGTAAATTCAAATAAGTTAAACATTCATAAACGTTCGGTTTCTTCATATGACTGCTTCTAAGTATTATTATTGGAACGTTCGGTCATAGAGTCGCAGCCTTTGGCGAGGTCTTTTCAACGTTCGGTTAAAGTCAGTTCACAAATGAATTTTCATTGCAATGAACGTTCGGTTCATGCAATCCCTACTATATCTATTACGTTCGGTTTTTCTCTCAAAAAACGGCAGTAAACCTCTCAGTCTCATTCTATTTTGGAATTGGAGATCTTTATGTCTCGTTCCTTGCATTTGTCCTCGTTCTGAGTGAGGATAGAACGTTCGACATTTGGTGTCTTTAAAAAACCTTGAACAGAGATGATATTTAACTTATTGATAATAAAAATGAATATGAGAAAAGTGATAATGAAAGATAGAATTGAGAATGATTCGGAATGAAATGAAAAGAGAATGTGATATGAATGAAATGATGTGAAGTTGAACGAGCGTTCCGGGGAGGAACGACTCATGGATGAATATTGAATTTGTAAAGTATGAATGTGGACAAAGCTTAGCTGGCGATTCATCCTGATGTTCCGTGAGTGCTCGTCCTCACGTAGAGGGGAGTATGTCATGTGTGGGAACGGCAGGAGGTCCTAGTCCTTAAATGTACTTAGGACGGAACGGACTAACCTCGGGTGGCAGCTGATGAGAGCAGTTACTACACCACCTGGGTGCACGAACGTCGTAGCTACACAGAATTCATACAGTCCGGACAGTCAGTCTAGTATCAGGAATTGATTGAATTAAAGAGTTGTTTGAATTGTACGTTAGAATGTATTTGAATGTATTTGATGTGTTATGAAATGCATATGTTTTACTTGAATTCAATTCAATAAGCTTGCCCTGCATGTTTCCTTGTGTTGTCTCGTTTTGTACGTCCGTCCTGTCGTTGCAATGATCATCTGTGTGGATGTGAGCAAAAGGAGACGAGCGAATGGAAGATGAGCTGGATGAAGAGAAACTGGTAGAAGTTGAGGTGAAGACCGAACAGTGAGACGTTCAACTAGTAGTGTAGGCGTTTGTTGGAGTGGTCGTTCGACCACCTTATCCTTTCTTTTGGTTATGTTCGATCGTTCGGTATTTTCCTCTGTAAACGGTTCGGTCAGGTTTTATTTACGTTCGGCCTAAATTTTGTAATTCTACTGCTAGGACGTTCGTCCTTGAGCGTTCGTTCTTTTAGTTGAAAAACTGTGTTGAATTATTATTAATGAAATTATTCTAATATATAGTTTATGGCTGTATTTTTGGGATGTCACATAGCAAAGATACGCTTGTTTGAATAAAAATTAGATACAGTTGTAATGTTATTTGTTTGAGTGAAAATTACTTTCCTTTTTAATTCAACTAAGATTGATGAAAAAAGAAGAAGAAGAAATAATTTATAGAGTAAATAAAAACTTATTTTTGATAAAAAAATTATTGAATAAAAATGTTGTCTCTGAGTGAGTAAAATAAAAAAGATTTTGAAAGAAATGGAATATGAAAGAGTAAAATAAAAAAAGAGTTGGAGAGAGAGAGAAAGAGAAAGAGTGAGAGAAATGATAGAAAAGAAAAATGAGAGTAATTTGTGGGGAAGGAGTGGTTGTGACAACAACATTTGAGTCATTAAATTGTATATACTTGCTTTAAAATTAGAAAAATTAAATATTTGAAGTTTCAATATTTTAGCTCTTATACAATTCCTAATTACTTTTAGAGTATAAAGAAGGACGTGTGATGCTCATTCTTGCACCGCCAAACCTACAACAAGGTCCGAGAGTGTTCTCTTTGGCCTTGTGTATGTTTACGAAAAAGTGACTTTGACTAGTAGTTTACGAAACGATGATCTTTTCTGGGTTTTTATTATGATGTATGTAAAATGTGTAGGAAAAAGGGAGCACAGAGAAACCAGTGGTGGGGTTATCTCAGAAACATGGAAGAGACAAATGTTGAACGGCCATTGTTAGAGAAGAAGAAGAAGTACTACGAGAACTGCCCCGGTTGTAAAGTGGATGAAGCGAAAGAGTTGAGTGAGGGACATTCTGTACTCTTCACAAAGCTTTTCGTCGTGTGGATGCTCGTGCTCTGTTCTTGTAAGCATTTCACTCTCTTTTCACTGTTGTACTACAACAGTTGCTTCTGCTTTTTGTGTTCGTTGGCTCTCAAGTCATTCCTTTACTGAAAAGAACACAAGACAAAAACATATTACATCTATTACTGGAGCTTTATTCTAACGCACTTATTAAACGATTTTAGCTTAACTGTGTTAAACGACCGTTTCTGTTTCTTAGGTTCTCTACATAAAAGAACTTTATGTGTATAGTAACTACACTGTATTTTGCTAACAGTTTTAATAAAAGTTCTTTCTTTTTCAAGTTATTGTCATTTATTCTTATTATTGATTCAAATCCAACAGTTCTCTTGTTAGAACTTTTAGTCTCTCAAATCTTGTAGCGCAACTCATACACATTCTAAAAACTTCAGTTCATCCTTTTTTTTTTTTTTAAGAAAAGCAGGAAAAAGTCAACTCTTAACCTTTCTTCTTTTGAGTGGATTTGAAGAGATTTTGAGAGAATTTGAAAATAATTTTTTTTATTGTTTTTTGAGCAAATTTAGAAATAAATGAGAGTGAATTTAAAAATAAAATTTGTGAGAATTAGTATAGAATTGTATTGATATGATAAATTGAATAAAATTATTTTTAAATTCACTCTCATTTACCTCTAAATTCGCTAAAAAAAATACAAAAATAATTATCTTCACATCCTCCCAAATTCACTCCTTCAAATCCACTCAAAAGAACAAGCTGTGAATAGTTGATCTTTCTCTTGAACGGGAGGTACTTACATTCATTTCCCATGTTTTTTTTAATGAAAGAGTGAAAATAATGTGTAAAATGTGTTAAAGTACTTTTGTTTTTCTTGTTTTTTGGGATGAAAAATTGTATTGGTCAAAATGTTTAGGTGACTTTTCAGATGTTTGAGTTTTCAGGATTTTTTTATCCACATAGGCAAATCTCATACTTTAATTAAAAAAATAGGCAAATCTCATACTTTCATTAAAAAAATAGGCAAATCTCATACTTTCATTAAAAAAATATACAAATTTGAAAAATTAGCGAAATAGACGTGTCTTGTGTAGTCTCCACACGATTTCAAATAAAAATGTCACATGTCCCCGCATGACTTTCGATAACAATCTTTAGAAGAACTTTCATATATGTAATCAATTATCATTATCCAATCAATTAAAAAGTGAAAGTCATCAGCCTTAAAAAGTATCATTATCCAATCAATTATCATACGTACTCGATTACATTTATTGTAAAAATTCAAAGTCGCGTCACATTTCATATTAACAAAGACACTCGATGAAGGTCTAATACACCTTGGACAAGATCTGATATGACCAAAGTAAGTTTGATACAGCTTGACCAAAGTTTGTTACAGCTCGGTCAAGGTATGATACAACTTGACAAAGGTCTGATACAACTTGATCGAGCTGTTCATATATTAATCAAGCTTTATCAAACTTTGGTCGAGTTATATCAAATTTTGAATGAACTATATCAGATCATGCCTGAACTGTGCCCGACCTTAGCAGTACTGTATGAGACAGACCGAACCGTATTAAACTTTGGTCGAACTCTCTCAAACCTTGGTGAGGCTGTCTGCATTAATATGAAGTGTGGTGTGAGTTTGAATTTTTATAATGAATATATTGGATTAAGTATGTATTATAATAAATTATATCACATGAAATTCATTCTGAGGACTAATAAGTTTAACTTTTCAATGCTATGTGGAAGTCGTGTGTCTCCCACGACTTCTTTAAATTTGACTATTTTCCTAATTTACGTCCAAAATATGGCTATATCGGTTAAAAAAACAGAGTTTTGAGGATTTATCCGTTGTTGTTTTCTGCCTGTGTATTAGACGTATTTGTAGTAGATTTTTCTAAACTAGTTCCTTACCATCATGAGTAATTTTTAGTTTCAATATATTAATACCATTTATGGGACTTTTGATTTTAGTGTTTTGAATGAAATCTGTGTTTTAATGCTATCATTTTCTTCTGTTCTGTACAGCATTGCCACTATCATCCGTCTTTCCATTCGTTTATTTCATGGTGAGTTTAAAGGGTTTACTGTAACATTTTCACTCGATGTAAAGGATGGTTTTGCGACACTGTTGGAAGTTGTCTGAATACATAGTTATCCAGTCATTGTTTCAGCAGTTTTATATATAATATAAATAATTGGTTACATAATTTTTCTTTTAAATCTTTGTCACAATAACTATTCTCTTAGTTGTGTTTGTCGATTGTTGAAAAGGGTGCATTTAAGCTATGTTGAATAGGAGGTTATTGATTTAGACAGAAATAGAATGAGTTTAACTATCACGAACTACATAATGTTCAATCTACATAATTTAGAAGTTATTCTGACTCCTTAATTAGAACTGTTAAAGACTGATAAATGCAAATGTTAAATGCGCCAAAGTCAATTTTTAATTGGTTATTGTTCTTCCTCCTGTTTTGTTATTTGTTATGAGTTACTCAAGAAATAAAACTGATTAATGATTAACTTTATGTTGGTGCATACGTCCTCAATGATTTAAAATTTATTTTCAGGTAAGGGATTTTAATATTGCAAAAACAGAAGCTGATATTAGTTCTTATGCTGGTTATTTGGGTAAGATTACTTCTAGTATTTTCATTTTTTGAAGTCTTCAATTCTTGTAAGCGATTTATTTGTGATGTCTGCATGATACAAAAATGTTGCAGGTTCTGTATACATGCTTGGCAGATGTTTGACATCTTTATTATGGGGTACTATAACTGATCGCATTGGACGAAAACCTGTTATAATTATATCAATTATTTCAGTGTAAGTATATAAGTCAATGAATTGGATGCTTTCTTTATGTTTTGCTTTGAAGCTTCCAATAATCATCTATGATTACTTGATTTCAGCGTCATTTTCAACACACTATTTGCCCTTAGCACAAGTTTTTGGATGGCTCTTATCGTGAGGTTTCTTCTGGGAAGTTTAAATTGTTTGATTGGACCAGTGAAGGTATCATATTTTCCACTCCAAACAGTTACCAATTTCATGTTTCATCCACAAGTACTTGGATACCAGTTTTGAATTTGTGCACATTTAGCTTGTTCAATCATTCAAATTTCCATTAGTACATCTATTTTCCTAACTTATTTATTCAACAGGCCTATACTACTGAACTTCTTCGAGAAGAACACCAAGCTTTTGGACTCTCAACAGTAAGCTTCACCACCTATTCTACCTAGCTCTTAGAACTGATTTTCCACATTAGTAATTGAATTTGTGATTTGGGTTTAGGTAAGTTCAGCTTGGGCCGTAGGTTTAATTATTGGTCCAGCACTGGGAGGCTATTTGTCTCAGGTACTATTTATATTCTAACATTTGTTTTGACACCTCAAATTCTGTATTTAGTTGAGGAATAGAGACCCTTGAAATAATTCATCTCATTTTCTAATACTCTGGAAAAACTTAATTGTAGCCAGCAGAAAAGTACCCTCAAATATTTCCAAAGGATTCCTTTTGGGATAAGTAAGTAGTATTTTGGATTCAATTTTCATCTCTCCTTTTTCTTTCTACCCTTTTATCATTTAATGATGTGCTGATTTTCATTTTCCCAAACATGAATCACTTTTCAGGTTCCCATACTTCCTACCCTGCATTGTAATATCAGCATTTGCATTTGTAGTAGCTATTGGCTGCATCTGGATTCCAGTATGTATCTTACAATCCCTCATATGTTTTCATTGACCAAACATTTTGATATCCTCTTTATTATGTATGGTGGATGTTATTTCAACATTTTAAGGATGAAATTTTATCATGAAAAATCCTTCTAGTGTATGCCTTTCTCAGCTTTTCTGCACTTTTTCTTTGCTTCTTATACCCTTTTATACCTGCAGGAAACACTCCACAAGCACAATTGTAGTGATGAATCCATAGATGATGCAAAAGCTTTGGAAAATGGAAGCAGTGGTGGTGGCATTGAAAAGATCCAAAAGAACGAAAACCTCTTCCTTAATTGGCCATTAATGTCATCTATCATTCCATATTGCATTTTCTCACTTGTTGAAGTTGCTTATCTAGAGGTATGATACTCAATCAGGTTAAAAATTTCTATGCATGTCCTTATATATCTTGTTTGGATATTTCCTGCTTTTTTCCATGTGTTTCTAAGTGAACAACATTCATCCTTCTTGCTTTCTTTAGGTTTTCTCGTTATGGGCTGTTAGTCCTCAAAGGCTTGGGGGTTTAAACTTTACTACTGATGATGTCGGTAATGTTCTTTCAATATCAGGTGCATCTCTGGATAAAACAATAGATTCTAATTACTGTTGGACTCAAATTTTATAAGTTTACATTAGGCCATATGAGATCCTTGCAACTGCTTTTCTAACTGGTCTTGCTGAATTTTACTGACTTGGGTTCACAAACTTCACATAAGTATAAAATGTTATAGCCATCTCAGGTATCATATACTTTTTGTGCATACATGGTAAAAATTATTTTGATATGAAGAAGTTACTATAATTTAGTTGTACATTGGTTGGTCAAACTGGATTTAATACAAGAGCACATCTTTTTAGGCACACACACACACACACACACACACACATATATATATATATATATATATATATATATATATATATATATATATATATATATATATATATATATATATATATTTTGTTGGTAGTTTTACATCAACTAAGATAATAAGATCAATCTACAATCTACAATAGATAAATAGATAAATGATTGTAAACTTCACTTTACAAATCGATTTTATAAGATTGAATTTAATTTAAAACTCATTTTTTAACATGGTATCAAAGTCATATATACAAACTATTATAGGTAAATGTTTGTTGGATTTATTGTTCCCCTCCTGATACGTGGTTATCGGACCATTGATTAATATCTATTCATACACACAAGATATCTATGTTTCACCCTTTTATAAGATTGAGTTGAGGTTAAAATCTAATCCTTAACACTTGCCATTCTATATTTCATATAAAAGATGTACTTTGGGTTTGACAGCCACAAAAATGTGAAAATTTTTATATAGTGTTGATCTGTGTATTCGTGTTGCACAACAGATGTTATTCACTGACTTCTAAAATGTTCAGGTCTTTCACTTATCATTTACCAAATTGGCATATATCCATTGGTGGAAAAAGCTACTGGACCTATTTCTGTTGCCCGCGTCTCATCTGTGAGTTTTCATCTGATTCTGGCAGTTATTTCATTTCACCTTTGGTTATTTGAAATATGTCCTATTACTTTGCGTCCATATGCAGATATTAACCATCCCTCTTTTGCAAAGTTACCCCTTCATAGCACTGTTGTCAGGCTTAGCACTATACGTAGTGCTAAGTATTCTTTCAATCCTAAGGAGTATTCTATCTGTAAGTGCACCTCTGTAATAATTTATTAGCGAGTTTGAGAACTGGAACATAGCAGATCCAGTAGATCAGTTTACTTGATTCGGAATTGTTTCTCTATGCTACAAATTTGACTGATTGCACTCATTTTTATCTAGGTCACCATTACCACCGGTTTGGTGCTTCTACAAAACCGAGCAGTGGTAAATTTTTGGATAATTATTTGTCCTCTGATTCTATAAAATTGTGGAGAGCATATATCTAACATGTTGATTTGTAAAAAAGGAACAACACCAAAGAGGTGTAGCTAATGGAATTGTTATGACATGCATGTCTCTATTCAATGCTATTGGCCCTGCTGCAGGTGGTACAATGTAAGTTTTCCTATGATTGAAAGAACCATACCAAAATAGCTAGTCTGTGTGGGTTGGCTGTGCACTACCAGTTTAACTAGTTCTGAACAAACACTTCAACAGTTGAATATTATTTCATTAGCAGAGTTTTGTTTTCATCCATATACTTTCAATCTCTAATTTTCTGATACGATGATGGTGAATGCAGATTAACTTGGTCACAGAAGCGGATGAATGCTTCATTCCTCCCAGGTTTGATGATCAGCTAATTTATTTGTTCTGGTTTTTCTTTCATATATAACACATGGGAACACTCTTTTTGTAACTTTATATGTCAAAAGTTTTTATTTTCACATTCAGAAAGCATAAAATATGTTGTTACTTTTAATCTGAGTGCTAACAAGGTCAGATATAACATTTCGATTATTTTAATGGTTTTGGATCAAATCAAATGTGAACTCTTTGTCTAAACTTTTGCTCTGTTTGAGTAGAAACTATTTTATAGCTACACTAAATATAATGTAAAAGTAGTTATCAAGAGTATTGGTTCTTCTACCAGTTGCATTATATTACTATGAGCTTAGTGTTATACATTTATTTGCAGGGACACACATGGTTTTCTTCGTCCTGAACTTGGTTGAAGCACTTGGATTACTAATGATGTTCAAACCATTCCTTGTTGAAAAAAAGAAAACAGACACAGATCAGTTACACTGATACCAATCAAATTTGCCGAAGAACTTTCTCTTAGCTTTTGTTCTCTCTTGAGTGCAGTGATGGTAACTAGGTTCATCAAGTTTGTCATAAATGGGACTAATGATTATGAATCTGATTTTATGGCACCTATTCAATGGAAAAAGGCATACAGAAAAACAAAATCAGACAGAAAAATGATGAATAATCTTTAGGATGAGCCTGATCAAACTTGTGAGTGTATATTATATTCTCTAAGGTAATAATGGTTTGTTATGTTAAAACATTTTGCTTTTCTTTTATCGCTGTGTGCAATAAACGTTAGTGCATCAATAGACCATTTTTTATATAAAATAAATTCATTTATGTATATATAATATTTAAATTTTGAAAAAGAAATCATATTATTATTTCAAAAGCATACTTATTATTTTTTGTACCTGGGGAATAAATTAATTATTTTTTCATTAAAATATATGTTTTCTTCTCTTTTGAAGTTTCATTTAATTAAACAAAGTCTGAAGACTTAAAAAAACATAACTATAACGTGTCACGTTGCTAATATAGTATTATTCGTGAAGAAAATAAAGTATTCGTGTTTTAACTTACATGGAAATTTTCTTACGCTCATAGGCCCTGGGTTGTGTTCTTGAGATCCACATTACTAAAGAAAAAAATATAATAAACTTGTCCTTTTATAAATCTTTGCTGGCTTGGTTTAACATTATTGAATGCGATGATGGTGTCTTCATTATACTGTTTGAAATTATGAACAAATTAATTTTTGAAATAATAGAGGTGTTGCAATTTGTATGGATGGAGCTTTACATACACAAAATCACCAATATTATAAGATCGGTCATTCCTCTTCTTATCAGCCATTTGTTTCATTCTATCTTGAGCTCTTTTTATGTGAAATTGGACTAGCTTTAAGGCCTCCTCTCTTTTTTGCAAACTTCTGTTAATGATTTCCACCTTTGATTTTTCTGGTAAATAAAGAAGGTAAACTGGAGGAGGTTGTCCAAACATGACCTCATAAGGACTGCACTTTATGGCAGTATGATGGTTGGTATTGTACCACCATTCAGCTAGAGGAAGCTATTTAGACCACTCATGAGGAGTATCACAACACATACAGGGCAAGAACGTCTCCAAACATCTACTTACGTCTTCGGATTGGCCATCAGTTTGGGGTGATAAGCTAATGAAAGTTGCAAGTGAACTCCCTGAAGTGACATCAAATCCTTCCAGAATTGACTAACAAAGATGGGGTCTCGGTCATTGGTTATAGAATCTGGAAAACCATGCAATTTGAACATGTTGTCCAAGAAGGATTGAACAACTTCAGTAGCACTATATGGATGTTTTAAGGATATGAAGTGAGCAACCTTGCTTAATCTATCCACAACCACATATATAACTTGCTTACCCTTGGAATCTGGTAAACCTTCAATAAAATCCATGGTGATATGTTGTCATATCCTCTTTGGAATTGGCAAGGGTTGCAACAAACCTAGAGAAGCAAATGTGTCATATTTTCATTTTTGACAAATCTCACATGTTAGTACAAACCGACGAACATCTTTGGTCATACCCCGCCAATATACTATGGATTTCAACCCTTTTAATGTAGCATCCCTACCAGAGTGACCACTAGTAAAACCTGCATGTACCCAATGTAATTACTCATTCCTCAAAGCATCATCTTTCCCCACAACCAATATGCCCTTCCTTCTAAGTTCATTCTGATTCCAAGTATAATGTTTATGTGAGGAAGTATCTGTTTGTAATTCCTAGAGCAATTTTTGAATGCTCACATCATTCTGTCAAGAATTTATGATTCTAGTCAACATGTTGCTTTCAGGAATGATAGTTGTGATAGCTTGGCAGTCCACAAATTCTTGTCTAGATAAAGCATCGGCTGCTAAATTTTCCCTACCTTGTTTGAACTCAATTGTAAAATCAAATTCCATCAATTTCACCAACCATTTTTGTTGGAAGGCTGTAGTCAATCTTTGACTCAATATATACTGCAAGCTTTTATGGTTTGTGCGGATAACAAATTGTGTATTCAACAAATAATGCCTCCATTTTTAGACTGCGAAAACCACTACTAGCAATTCTTTTTCATAGGTGGAAAGTGATTGTTGCTGCATATTGAGAAACCGACTAATAAAAGCAATTGGGTGATGATCCTGCACCAATTCTAGAACCTGAAGCATCCACCTCAACCACAAACACCTTAGAAAAAATAGGTAAGGCTAACACTGGAGATTGGGTCAAACAATCCTTGAGGGACTGAAATGTAGCCTTTGCTTCCTTAAACCAATAGAAATTATCTTTGTTCAACGTATTAGTCAAAGGTCGTCCAATACCACCATACCCCTGAACAAAGCGGCGATAGTACTCTACAAGTCCCAAAAATCCCCTCAATTGCTTCAAGGACGTTGGGATGCGCTAGTTCTTGACAACCATCTTTTTTGCAGGGTCAGTGGATACACCCTCCTTTGTGATAAAATGGCCTAAATACTCAACTCGTTCTACACCAAAGTAGCATTTGGATTTCTTTGCATACTAAGAATATTGGTGCATAGTCAACAGTACCTTATGCAAATGCAAAAGATGATGTGGAAGATCCTTGCTGTATATTAAGATATCATCAAAAAATACCAAAATAAAGTGTCACAGATAATCCTAGAGAACATCATTCATGAGACCTTGGAAGGTGGTTGGGGCATTAGTTAAGCCAAATGACATAACTAAATACTCAAAGTAACCTTCGTGTGTCTTAAATGCAGTCTTATGGATATCACCTTCCTCCATTCGTACATGATTATATCCGGACCGTAAATCAATTTTAGAAAACAACATAGAACCATGTAACTCATCTAACAAATCATCCACTAAAGCAATAGGAAATTTGTCCTTAACAGTATGTTTATTAAGGTCTCTGTAATCTACACAGAGTCTCTAAGAGCTATCTTTTTTTCCAACCAAAACAACAGGACTAGCAAAAGGATTGTTACTTTGCTGTATGATACCAGATTTAAGAGAATCTTGCACCTCTTTATCGTTCCCCTTGAAACTTCAATGGGCATTAGAGCTTACATCAGGCCTGAGTTCCTAAGAAAACTTGAGGAAACGGTCCTTAGGAGTAATGGAAAATGAAGGATATGCCATCAACAAGCCTCCTTTATTAAAGGGAGAATATTTTGATTACTAGAAATAGGGGATCATTGCATTATTTGAATCTTGTCACATCGACATGTAGGATATGGTAGAAAATGGTAACTAGATGCTTATTAATAAAGAAGGAGAACTAGTGTAGAAAAGCTCGTGAACTGATGAGCAAAAAGATAGGTATCTTCTCAACTTAAAAGCTAGTAATTCACTAATGTGTGTTTTGTTGAAGAAGAATACAAGAAAGTACAAGCATTTAAAGGAGCAAAGGAAATGTGAGATACTCTGGTTATCACATACAAATGATCAAATAAAATAAAAGAAACAACTTGAGCTTGCTAATGAGTGAATATGAGATATTCACCATGCTAGAAAATGAGGAAGGCATTAATGAGCACCTAAGATGATTCAGACTTCTTCGAATTTGATGAAGAAGAAGAGGAAGCCAACCTATGTCTTATGGCGAATAATAACAAATCTTCATCATACGACTATGATGATGATGAGGTAGACTTTAATGATTTACATTGTGACATTGAAACTTATCATGTATTATTATCAAACTCCTCCAAATTGTCAAACACTTTCAACTTACGACAAAACAAAATAGAAAATGTCAAAAGAAAATGAAGACTTGAAAAGTAAACGAACATCGTCTAATGATGATGTTCAAATTTTGCGAAAAGAAATTAGCAACCTGTAACAACAACTAAATATTTTGAAAAGAGAATATGAGAAACCCAAAGTACGAGCTTCAACCCCAAATCGATATATAATAATGTCAATTCAGACAACCGAAACAAATATTATGGTTGTTTAATGATCTATCACAACTAACTTACCAATACTTTTTTTTAGTTCACAAAGACCAAGAGTAAGGACTTCTATCCCAAATCGATATATAATAAGGCCAAATAGGCCAAATGAAGCAAGTGTTATGATCGTTTAAAAATATTTCGAAATTGACTTTCCAGATAATTTTTATACTTTGCAAAGACCCAATGTAAGGGCTTCTACCTCAAATCGATATACAATAATGCGAAATCGGTCAACTAGAGCAAACACTATTGTCATTTAAAGATTTATCGCAATTGCCTTTCCAAACAACTTTTATACTTCACAAAGTTCCAAAGTAAGGGCTTCTATCCCAAATCGATATATACTAATACTAAATCAGTCAACTAGAGCAAATGTCGTGGTCATTAAAAGATCTATCGCAATTAACTTTCCAAATAATTTTCATACTTCATCGAGATCCAAAGTAAGGGCTTCTACCAAAAATTGATATATAATATTACCAAATCGGCCAACCAGAGCAATAGTTAAAGTTGTTTAATATGTTATCACAATTGACTTTCTATATAATTTTTATAGTTCATAGAGACCAAAATTAAAGCCCTCTACCCCAAATCGATATATAATAATGACAAATCCGTCAATCGAAGCAAATGTTATGGTTGTTTAAAGATCTATCAAAAACGCCTTTCCAAATAATTGTAGTACTTCATAAAGACCCAAAGTAAGTGCTTCGACCCCAAATTGATATATAATAATGTTAAATCGGCCAATCGGAGCAAACATTATAGTCGTTTAAAGATCTTTCACAATCGACTTTCCAATTAATTTGTATACTTCATAAAGACCCAAAGTAAGGGCTTTTAACCCAAATCGATATATAATATTTCCAAATATGCCAAACAGAGGAAATGATATGGTCATTTAAAGTTCTATGGCAATTGACTTTCCAAATAATTTTTATACTTCATAAAGACCAAAAGTAAAAGCTTCAGTCCCAAAATCGATATACAATAATAATAAATTGGGCAATCAGAGTAAATGTTACTATCGTTTAAAGATCTATCACAATTGACTTTCCAAATAATTTTCATACTTCACATAGACCCAAAGTAAGGGATTATACACAAAATCGAGATATAATGATGTCAAATCGGCCAATCGGAGGAAATGTTGTGGTTGTTTAAATATTTATCACAATTGACTTTCCAAAATAATTTTATACTTCACAAAGACCCAAAGTAGGGGCACCAAATCGATATGTAATATTGCTAAATCAACCAACCGGAGCAAGTGTTATGGTCATTTTACGATCTATCGCAATTGACTTTCCAAATAATTTTTATACTTTATAAAAACTCAAAGTAAGGCCTTCTACCCCAAATCGATATATAATAATGTCAAATCGGCCAACCAAAGGAAATGTTTTGGTCATTTAAATATTCATTACAATTTCCTTTCTAAATAATTTTTATACTTCATAAAGACCCAAAGTAAGGGCTTCTACACCAAATAGATATTTAATGTTGCCAAATCGACCAACCAGAGCAAGTGTTATGCTCGCTTAAGGATCTATCGCAATTGATTTTCCAAATAATTTTTATACTTCACAAAGACCCGAAATAAGGGCTTCTACCCCAAATCAATATATAATAATGCCAAATAGGTCAAGCAGAGGAAATGATATGGTCATTTAAAGATCTATTGCAATTGACTTTATAAATAATTTTTATACTGCACAAAGATGCAAAGTAAGGGCTTCTACACCAAATCGATATATAATAATTCTAAATCGACCAACCGAAGCAAATATTTTGGTCAAAGATCTATTTTTATAGACTTTCCAAATAATTTTTGTACTTTCAAGAAACTGAAAGTAAGGGCTTGTACCCCAAATTGATATATAATAATACCAAAATTGCCAACTTGACAAATTTTATGGTCATTTAAAGAACACTCTCACAATTGACTTTCCAAATAATTTCTACTTCATAAAGACCCAATGTAAGTAGTTCTATAACCCAAAGAAAATTTTGTCATCGTTTCAAGATCTATAACAATTGACTTTCCAAATAATTTTTATAGTTCATAGAGACCTAAAGTAAGGGCATATACCTGAAATCGATAGATAACATTACCAAATCGGCCAACTAGAACAAGTGTTATGGTTGTTTAAAGATCTATCACAATTGACTTTCTCAATAATTATTATACTTTATGAAGGTCTTCTACCCAAAATCGAAATATAATATTAACAAATCAGAAAACTAGAGGAAATATAACTGTCGTTTAAAGATCTATCACAAATGACTTTCCAAATAAGTTTTATACTTCACACATACCCAAAGTAAGGGCTTCTGCACAAAAATCGATATTTAATAATGTCAAATCGGCCAATCGAAACAAATTTTATGGCCGTTTAAAGGTTTATCGCAATTGATTTTCAAATAATTTTTATACCTCATAGAGACCCAAAGTAATGGCTTCTACCCTCAATCGATATATAATAGTGTCAAATCAGCCAAGTAGAACAAATATTACGGTCATTTTGCTTACTGATTGTAAGAAAGAGAAAAATAATACGAGTGTTTAGACTGCATTGTATTGTGATTACATCCTCTCTACGAGAGTAATAGCCTGAACGACTTGTAAGCAATTGTTGATTGCAATTCTGAAGAGAATTAAAGCACTTGTTGAACTCAGTTGAGTTAAGAAAATTTAGGCAAGGTTGCTTAGTACCACGAGTGATGCGAATACTTATCTAGTCTAGGGTAACAAAAGGTTATTTGCTAATTGAGGAGTCCATGAGTGGTGAGAATACTCATCTAGTCTAGGGTAACATAAGGTTATTCGCTAACTAAGAAGACCAAGAATGGTGCAAATACTCAGTTGTAATCTTGTTGAAGATTATAGTGGAACCTTCTGCTGAGGAGACGAGACGTAGCTCAGTTAGAGTGAACCAGTATAAAAATATTTGTACATTTATCTTTTCTCTTTTCTAAATTCTTATCCTTTAGAACATGTAGTAGTAATTTTATTTCTAAATACAATAACCTTCTACACTAAACGATTATTCTTCAACAAAGGAAGTTCTTACAAATTCTGGAGTTTACGTTCTGAATAACACGTCAAAAGCAACTATCTTTTATAATCATTTATTAGGTCAAGCAACTAAGCGTTTATTAGAAAAGCTTAAAACTCAACAATGTGCTATATCAGAAGGGTTGTAAAAAGAATCTTTCCATTAACATTATTCAACCCTCCTTCTAGTGTTTTTCAGGGACTTCACCCTTGCCTTTGAATTTCGTGAACTTGGTGAACCTTTTGACTATGAGACTTAAATTTTCTTCTTCTTCCGAGTCTTCATTTTCTACTCTGCTTTTTCTCTTTTCTACCTCATATTTGAAGGCTAAGTTCTTTCTCCTACCTTTTTCTTATTCTTCGTTTAGTCTTCAAAGGTCAAGTTCATGCTCTCTCAAATTTCCAAATAATGTGCCATGGTCATTGTGTTGAGATTTTTTGACTCAGTTATCGCAGTCACTTTGGGTAACCAACTCATGTCTAAAGATTTCAAAATTTTTATGTTAATCTCATGAATTTCAAAAGATTTACCTAGTCCAATGATATGGTTGACGATGTTGGAGAAGCGTTTTTGAACATCTAAGATTATCTCTCCTTTATTCATTCTAAACATCTCATATTCCTGGATTAAAGTATTCTTTCTAGCTCTTTTAACTTCATTTGTCCCTTTGTGTGTTACTTTCATCATTTCCCACATTTCTTGAGCACTTTTATAGACATAAATCATGTAAAACCCATTAATAATGGGTGTTTGTTAATAGAAACACCCTCAACAAAGGTTTGATATTGTCACGCTATTTGAATAACTATAAAAAAAAAAACTCTAATACCAATTGTTAGAGCGGCGACCACGACATGTTTGCGTGTTGCCAAAAACCAACAGGGGGTGAATTGGTTTCTTTCGAAAATTTGTGCCTTTTAAAATTTTCTCTCTAATTAAACGTACTTAGCATATAATAAGAAAAAAGTAAATAGAATAAGGAAGAGAGAAATTTGCATATATGATGTTATACTGGTTTAGATCTTACCCATCCTATGTCCAGTTGTGAATCTCAAACCAAGAGATCAACTATTCACTATAACAAAACCAAATAAACTTACAATCACACAGATACAAGTTTAAAGGTTTAGAAAACACATCTCTTGACACACAAGAGATAAGACTCACTTCCCTTGACACCACAAGGGATGAAAACTTCCTCTGACACACAAAGGATGACTGACACTTCAGAACATTTCCTCTAACATACAAAGGATGATCGCTTCTTCAAAACACTTCCTTTAACACACAAAGGATGACTGACTTTTCCTCAGCAACAACAACAATACTTAATCACTCTATCAACACGAAGTTTCTCAAGCCTCCAGAGAGTTTCACAAGATCTCTAGCTTTCTAAGGTGATTCAAAGAATTTAGAATAAGTTGTGTTTTGTGTGTCCAAGAATGACAGAGTGAGAGTCTATTATAACTTAACCAATGAACACCTCCAAAATTCGTTTTCAGCCATTTCTCTCTAGAATAATCGGTTATCACACTTGGTAATTGATTATCCAATAGACGACAAGTTTAACGGATAGTCCAATGGCTAAAAAAGGCTACAAACTCTAATGGCTCGAAGTGTTAATCGATTATGGTATGTGTTAATCAATTAACAGTGATCAATTAAAGTCTGTGTTAATCAATTATTCCAGAGACCATTTTTGTGTTTCTAAAACTCTTTGTGGTAATCAATTACAACTTGTGCTAATCGATTATTACAAAATGTTTTTTACTTTTCTTTTATTTTTATACATGAATGATACAGAGAATAAAAAACTACTTAACCTAAGTCCTATACATGATTTTAGACTTATTACAAAAGCTTTTCAATACAAAGCAAGTCTTTATATGATCTTCTTGCATGTGAATACTTGCGACTTGATTTGGGCATTGATTTGAGCCTCATCAAAACATCTTTGATTCATCATTTTGCTAACATAAATTAAATAAATGTTGATTAACCGTAATCTATAATATACGTACAGGTTCAATATACTCAAGCAATAAAATCATGCATCTGATCATTCAACACAACATATTTAACAACTAATAGCATAGAGAAAGCAAACCTTGTATTAGAACACACAACCACAACGCTAATCATTCAAACATTTACATTTAAATAAAATACTAAACATTTACATTTACAATTTTAGTATCTATATCGAGCTTTATCTCTATATATAGATCTTGATAGATGGAATGAGAAAATAGAAGCAACTTGTAATGTTATCATTACACTAAAGAATATGATTGCTAGTAACTGATTTATTTTTTTTGCTGCAAAGTGTTATTTATAAATACACTTAATATAAAATCATCTCCCTAAAATATGAATCATAGAAAGCATAAGTCTTTCCACATTATATGTTAGGTTCATAACAATAATAACAAAACACCTACGAGTAAGGTAGCACTAGTGCAAAATAGACTTTTTATAGTGATTGTTTATACCTATTCAAATTTCTTAGGTATAGAAAATGAAGAGGTCGTAGTATGATAAATAAGGGAAACTTTTTTACACCGATTACACTAAAAAATAAAAATATGATAGTGGCAAAATGGTAATAAATGATAAATAATTCTACACCGGAAACACTCTGGACCAGGTATAAAAAATAATTTTTGTACCTATTATACTTAGAACTGGAATTGAATATTAAATATTCTGCGTAAATCTTCGGTTCACGTTTCACTTTCTTTGCTTTCACGTTTCACTTTCTTTTCTCTTAATTCTCTCTGGTACTTCTTCTCCTTTGCTTCACATCTTCTCTTAGTTCTCTCTGGCGCGTCTTCTTCTCCTTGACAAGCTCCTTTTGCAGAGTTCAAAACCGCCAATGTCGTGACCTTTTTCAGATCGCCTGGGTGCCCCATTATGGGCGCTGAGCGCCAGTTTTTTCCCGCACACCGCCTGAGTGCCCCATTTTCCGTAGGGTTGGACCCGTTTTCTTTTATTTTATTTATTTTTATCTATTTAAGGACTTGGACGTCCTAGGGATGGTAGTTTTTTATGGCTTGAGCACAGAAACACACTTTTCACCCCTTGGAGGCAGATTTGGGGATGTGGGAGCTCTCCTCTTCAGTTTCTAGGGTTTTTCTATCTCTTTCATTCCATTGTTCATCTAGTGTCTTCATGACGATGGAGAACTAATCTTATTTTTTGTTGGGGAAGATGTAACCTCTAAACTCTCATGTATTTGAATTTGTTTTGAATTATTATACGCTTCTTTCATTAATTGTTAGGGATTTTGTCCTTTGCTAAAATGTATATTTTATGATTTGTCTGAGTATCGGGAGATATCTTACGAATCACAATCTTAAGAATTTCTCCCAAGAGCAATATGGCCCAGGGATGGGGATAGGGGGATTGGTCGTCTTAAGCTCCTAATCGTAATGCAAAATTAATTATTAGGGATGCAAGGGATTGCGATCTAGTAATTAAGGATAGGCTTTCTTCGCCGAGGGATCGGGTTTTAAGTAATTTAGAGAGTGATATTAACAATTTAATGAAGAAGATGAATTCTTATATATGCATGAAAGTGATTAGGTGAAATCTAAACCCTAACAACATATTCATCTCATATTATCAACTTCATCCATCCATTCTAGTGTTTAGCCTCAATTGATCAAATTGCATTCATGTGTATTTTTATTGCATTTGCATTCAAAAATCCAAATATTCTTCTTAAGTCTTAATTACTTATGCAATTACACAACTATTTAGTGTTGCGAGTCTCTTGGGAAACAATACTTGGTCTTATCACTTATTATTACTTGATACGATTCGGTACACTTGCCGACATCTTAACACATGTACTGCTCATATTGAGAATAAGGCATTGAGTTTATGATATTCATACTATTGTGTTTTGAGAAGCTTTCATTTGTAGACTTATTCTGATGAAGCAGTGGAATCTTACCTGATTCTCCAGGCCTTGCTTCCTTTCTGAGGTTGAGATTGAAGCTTGGTGATTTTTGCATCTGACTAGAGGTGTTTAGATTGTCAGGGTTTGATTCAATACTAGGCTTTGCTATACTTTCCTTTGTTTCATTGGCACCATTTTCAAATATGGACTTGTTTGAATATGGTTCAATAGTGGACATGGTAGTTGTAGAAGTTGTTCGTTCTGCTTCTGCATGTTGTGGATCTTCTTTATCTTCTTTCTCAAATGCTTCTTTATCATCCAAGTCCAGAGATGGAAATGTTAACTCAGAAGAATTAGAGTTGTCAATAGTGTGGCCAGAGTTTTTGGTCTTGTTTGTTTGTTTCCAACCTAAGTTTGGCATGCTGGTAGCGGTAAAACTTCTATCTTGCTTTACATTGTCCTGATGGTCATCATAGAAATGCAACAAAGAGGAATTTTTAATATGTTTATTAGAGGACGCTAATCTTTCTACCACCATCGTCAATCCTTTAATCATCTTCTCTAACCGTTGGAACCTTCTATGATTCTCATTGTCATGTTCTTGCACTATTTTCTCCATCCCATCCAATCTTGCATCCATTCTTGTATTCATCATGCCCCAACAGCCATCACAGCACCAGGAGAAAGGCTCTGAATACTAATTGATATGTACTCAGATTTTATTAACACTGTAAAGAACTCCAAGACAGGTTCTTGGATGTTCTTCGTATGAAAACTAGACAACTTAGTCTGTATCTAGTGACTGTACACAAAAATCCTAGGTCTTTTGAGAGTACTTATCTCTTCCTTTCTACTTCTCCGAAAATACTACTAGAAACAATCCCTATATAGACTATATATAATAATCTATTTACAACAATCCACCTTAGAATATGTTTGATTCCTTTAATCTTCTAACATATACTTTTTTCCTAAACTTTTAATAGAGCAAGTTTGTAATCATGAAAGCAAGTAAAACAACACAAATTTAAAGACAAACAACTCAAAAATCGATAATTGATATGTAAAGCAATATCAGCGTGAAGTTGTCAAGGTTGTTTCTAAACTAAAAAAATAAAATTTCAATTTCTAGTTCCCTTGATTTGCTAAGGTTCATTTCTGAGTTCCTTAGAATGTAAATAATCCTTTGGATTCACTAGAACTTAACACAATTCCATAATTACGTCTAGTAAGGTAACAAAATCAAGAATCACCTGAAACAAGGAATGAAAATCTAAAAGCTGTTTTAGAAGAAGAAAAGCTAGTGCGAAGCATGAAATATAAGAATCTAATTAACTTTTAGAGCTCTTGACTGGTTGGTGCAAGTTAACTTACCAGTTGTTTAATTTCTAGTTCAACTTCTTTCATTTAAGTTTAGTTTCTCATGCAAGTTTTCTTAAGTCAAAGCTGGTGAAAGCAATTTAAATGAACTTTGTCACATGACTTCATCCTGACTGGATTCTCTTAAG
Organism: Vigna nakashimae; assembly: GCA_034642375.1. Taxonomy (NCBI): domain Eukaryota; kingdom Viridiplantae; phylum Streptophyta; class Magnoliopsida; order Fabales; family Fabaceae; genus Vigna; species Vigna nakashimae. The sequence continues at coordinate 8,949,354 of CM067763.1, read as the reverse complement.
TTCAGCACATTAACACCTCACAACAACTTTTGTTCCCCACTTCAGTGAATTCATTTACTCACTTTCGGAGCTTCCCAATCAAATTTTCCTTCTCATCTAAGGTCGTTGAACCAATTTCTTCTTGAGTCCTCTCAAGCGAATATACAAGCATATTAGAACACCAAAGAATTTGAATTACAATCAAAGAAACTAAACTTCATATTATAGAACCAAAGTTGAACTATAAAGACTAAACTGAATTAATAAAAAAAAGACTTGTTAATGTTAAAAGTACGATATAACTTAAGATATTAAATAAATGCATTAAATAATATATTAAACACGTTGTTGTAGTGTCATTTATGTATTATAACGTATAATTGAATAATTATATCATATTAACATAACTTTGTACATCAAAATATTTGAAAAAACATTAAATATAAAGAAAATATTTAATGTTTACTTATAGACGAGGTATGGTTTGCTTTTTCTTTTTAAATTTCTCAGTGAGACCTTACATTATGATTCTTTTTTAAATTTGTTAGTAAGACCGAAATGTATTATAGATTATTATATGGGATAACTCTTCCCAATCAAAAACTCTCATTCATATTGCTCTTTACCTTTTTTTTTTAAAAAAAAGGGAAAATAAAAAAAATTGCATTTCTACTTTTGTTTGAATATGCAGGGATCACTAGCAATTGTTACTAATTCTTCCTCAATAGTTTCTTGTGGTTCTCTTGTGTTTATTGCACAAAAAAACTTCACACTTTGGCAATTAAAAGCTTTTCAATAATTTATTTGTTGTGTACACATAACTAATTTTAGTAAGTTCCTTAGTACTTATTTCAATGTACATTTAACTTTATAAAGTGGTTGAGGCATATTTAAGGTTGCAGGGAACACATCGTCTCTAGAAAGAAGTTGTAATTCATTGTTGTAAGTAGTTAATCTTTCAAACTAAAAATACAATTATAAATTTTATGATACTTTATAAATTTAACTTGTAGTGCACACGTCAACCGGGAAGCTTTGAGTGCGGATATTATGCCATGAAGCACATGTAGAAAATTATACCTTCAAATGTTGTTAACTCATGGAATTTGATAACATGAACATTTTATAAGTAAGATCTTAAGCCACTAATATTATAACTTGACTTAAACTATTTATTATGTAGATATTTGATTACACGTCTCCAATGGAGAAACATGTCATAAAGGATGTTTGGGAGCAATAAGTTGCATTTATTTTAACCATTTATAAATGATTAGATGTTTCAATTATTCTCCCTTAGCATCAAACCCTCTGTTGGGATAACCCAACAATCATACATACATTCATAGGAAAAACCCAACACAAATATTACATGAACCCTATGCCCATGCATACATAAACCTTTGCCCAACAAGATCAACATACAACCATAATCATAATCATGCATCATAAACAAGGATTATTAATCAAAGTAACCAAGAACACATATAACATATGATAATTAATCAAAGAAAGCTAAGCTTCCCATATCTTAGTCAATCCTAGGGCTTTATCTAACTTCAAAACTGCAACAAGTTCTTCCTTGCTTTAGGGTTTTCTGTAGCCCTTCCTCTTCTCTCTTAAAAAACACATCTTCTCTCTCTTAACTCTCTAATTTTCGTTTTTGGATTTTAGGGTATCAGTATGGAGCCTCCTTTTATTCTTCTCTTTTTTATCTTTTTCTATTATATCTCTATCTTTTTAATTAAAAATAATATCTTTCACTTAATCTATAAAACTACCAAGATTTCCTTTCTTTTTTATTTTATCTAATATTTAAAATATCAACAACCACCAAATATCTCAAAAATTCACATAATCTTTCTATTTCGTTTCAGATTTTATTTTTATTCATTTTCTTTCTACACCCCCAAACTTAATGTCCAACCACTTAATGAGGGTATAAGACTCTTTTGTCCTTGGGCCCCAAAATACAAATTAAACCCAAAAGTTTACTTTAAGTCTCTTTCTTTATAAAATTTGGCCCACACCTATTAAATCTCGAATCAACCTTCTACCATCAATCCAACACATCATATTGGTAACAACACACCACACAAATCATCATGATAACAACATACCAACCATGTGTTCTACTTAATCAATAATAACATAATAATTATAATCGTAGAAAAACATCAAATAATCCAACAAAAATTACCAATAATAATGTCCAAGTCTCAACCACATTATTCCCAAATGACCACATTTTCCTAGTGTCGCAACCGGATCGCGACGGGACGGTGAGTCAAAAACCAAACGGGTTTGAGAAAAAGGTTGACGAACGGGTCGCACCGCTCACAAAAGTTTGTGCATAAAAGAATGCAGTATAACTAGGAAGTGACTCCTAGGTCGTCTCTCGAGGACCAATTTTGGGTTCAGTCTCAGATTTATCACGAAGTGGGGGGGGGGGGGGGTTTGTGTGATTTTTGTTTGATGCGGAAAATTAAATTGGAACTGGAAATTAAATAAAAAAAAAAAATTAAAAACGTTGAAATAAATTTTAACGGCTGTAAAAACTGGACGGTAAAAGACGGTACAAATAGAAAATGTCTGAAAACAAAACGAACGGTAAAATGAAATGACAGAATTTAACAGTGCAGAAAACACTAAATGGTAAAATAAAAGAGATAGTAAAAATAAAAACAATTAATTGAAAATGGAATTCACTGAAGATTTAACACTTGAAATAAAATATCTGGTACAGATGAAAATTTAATGAGCAAACTGTGAAAATTTCTACTGAACTACACACTTCAGAAATACAAACTACATTTGTGCTGTTTGGAAATGGAAAATTTAGAAAGCTATTGAGGAAGGAAGAGGCAAGAGCCTCTTCCAGGGGCCGTGAGTGGTTTCCTAAACTACTCCTAATACAATCCTAAAATCTGCTTTTTTTGCTTCTCTGCATGCTGCTGGATTTATAGCTAAAATCCTGAACCTATTCCCGTGAGCATATTTTCTTTGCCTTCCCGTGAGAAAATAGGGTGAGGGCCCCTCCATTATGTCATCTTCTACACCTTGGAGCCGTGGGCTCCTTTCTCAATTCTTCTACTTCCATCAGGACGTGCTGGATTGGAATGTAAACTGCAGCGTGAAGGATGGAACCATAAGCCGTTAGCTGCACTTGGACGTAAGTTGGCCCCCATGCTCTCAAGCTGCTGGATGCTGTACCGTGGTTAAGTTGGAGCGTGATGTGTAGCTTCTTTTGCCACCACATGCTGCTGCCCTTCTCCTATTTTCACCCAAGTACCTTGCTGACTAAGGCCGTGAGTGACTCAAGGTAGCCCATCCAAGCTTCTTCTTCAACTTGTTCAGTGCACACCCTTCTTCTCCATTCCAAATAATCATCTCACGGGACACTCTTCCTCTTTCACGGAAATTTGTTTCAACCATGAGCTCCCACTCCAAGCTGCTGCCATGCTTCTCAAGAAACTGTGTGAGCCTCAATCCCTCAACGTGGTGGCTGCTGCTGTAATGGAAGACCGAGAACTTCCTCCTCTCTTGAAAACATGGACGGACGTTACTGGACTCCTTTGGTGTGTGACCGAGAGCTTTCCGAAGGTGTGTGCTGGACCGGTTGCTGCATCCTTGCTTCTTCCATCTTCTCCCTCTCGGTAATGGCTACTACTGAACGGGAGTCTTCTTCTCTTTCAACAGCCACCGTGAAGTGCTCAACCAAGCTGCTGCCCTTTCCGTCTCCATCTTCTCCCAGCTTCCAAATCAGTATCCGTGAACTTCCAATAATTGGTGGCTCCCATTTTTATTCTAGGAATAATGGATGTGCACAAGTGTGGGACCGTGTTCTCTTTACACTTCAACAAATATTCATTAGCATTTTAGAGTTCCTCCTGACCGTGAATGTGACCCAAATGGTGGCCCCCTCATTCAAAAAGATGTTTTGCTGAATGCTTCACCAAAATAACTTGTCCATGGGTCTAGCATATGTAACCGTGACATGGCAAAGGAATAGCAACTTCCCAACGTAAATTTCCACCAAATGTGGGCCCCCTATTTGACTCCAATTGCTCTTTTGTTTTGTCCTTTTGCAAGATTTTTTTCATTTGAAAGAAATGAGTTGCAGATGTAATTGTCGTAAGCTTCTAAAAGTGGACATCAATTTTGCCAAATGCTTGCCAAAACCGTTTCATTCACAATAATTTTCATTGGCAAATTTTCTTCAAAGCAAAAGACAAAAGACAAAGGGGCCCTTGTGCCATTATGCTGTGATACTTGTAGAAGAAAGGATTGAAAACGTGCTTCCTCTATCATTTTATTTGCCAATTAATTCCAGCAACAAAACCGAAACCCAGCTTCATGAACCAAATATCTTAGCTTCTTCCAATTTTAATGCGGTGTGTAAATGAATATTTTTCAAATGTCCTAAAATATTTACAGAATTTTCCCCTGCATTCAATAATGTAAATAATTAATATCAGATAATTCAAATTAATTAAAATAAGAATTTCCGATCGAATTAAGCACAATTAAGAAAAATGGGAAAATACTGGACAATTAAGCACAATTCCCCGATTAATTCTAGCACAATAAACTAAGTGAAGCGAAGAAAATAATGATTCATCAAAATAGACCACACTTAGACTTTTGCACTCCTGGGCAAAATTAAGACGCAAATCAGGGAATGGTTCAAAGAACTTTTGTGGAGGGTGACACAAAACTCAGCAGACAGAAAAATAAAAACTCGCAAGAAAACAAAATTTACACAGTTCTCAAGAATTTGGACAATTAAAAGAAGTAGAAATTATCCAACACAAATCAAATAAAGCAGATACTTATAGAAATCTTCCAAGCAATTCAATACATGGAAAAATAATCCATCAGCTCAAGAGGCGATTTGAAAATAACAAAACCTCACAGATGCACTCATAGTGTTTCTCTCAAGTGTTTAAGGTAAATCAATGTCACTCAATGCACTCAAGAAAACAAACACAAGCAGACTTGGCAAGCTTCTAATTATCAATACTTAAAACATATGCATCTTCAGATCAAAAGGTCTTTACTGGGTTGTAATGGGGCCAAGGACAGGGGAGGATAAATTTGGATAAGTAGCTATAGCTCAGAAGAAATAGAGGTGCACTAGGGAAAAAAATGTAAACACAGTGAAATCTCACCCAAACCTCTAATTCAATCCTCTTCTCGACTCCATTATTTACAAAATTATTTTTCAATTTTTCTCTTTTTCTCATCATTTTTTTTTTTATCACACAACAGGATATAAATTATCATTTCAAAACATGATGAGGAACCAACTAGCCAATTCATCAGAATTCCCAAGGAGACCACACTTATTCTCAAAACACTTCTATAGCTCCAGACTTTCCTAAGTTTAAGGTAATCATTTGTTTTTCACTTAGGATCAGTGTATGAGCTTCAACACAAAGAAATATATACAGTATAGGCTCAAAGGGGTTATCAAAGGATAATAACAAGGTAGGCTTATTTGGCTAAAGAGGCTCAAGAATAAAATTGCCTTTATCACTTCCAAAAATGCATATAAATCAAGTATATCAAAAAGAATCAAGCCAAGGCATATGTGCAAGCAGTCAAGATACATATCACACAAGAAAGAAAATTAAGTGGCTCAAATTCTCACACAGGGTATCCGTGTTATAATCAATTCAACCTCTTGAACACATAATCATCTTTCTAAGCAGAGAAAAGCAAGGATTGCAATCTATAAGTATTAAGTAAGTGAAGGAAAAATCTACAACTTAGACAAAATCCAGAAATCAGGAGAAAAATGTAAAATTTATTGCACACAAAACTCGATAAAAATAACTTAAAAACAGAAAAATTTAACACTCAAAAACAAAAAATTTAACACACAAAATACATACTAACAGAGACTAACAGAAAAATCAAAATTTCTTCTCAGTAGACCACACTTAAATCACACAATGTCCTCAGTGTGTTACAATCATCAGATTATCAATTTCAGAGCAGTCAAATAATATAGACAAGTGCAATAAAATGTTAGGAAATGGGAAGAAATTTTCAGAAACATCCATCAGTAGATGTTATCATTGACATCCATCAGTAGATGTCTAAATCACGTAGCACCCATCAGTAGATGCTAACAATTTTTATTATTATTATTTACTTATTTATTTTTTTTTTTTTATTTTTTTTTTTTTATTTTTTATTTTTTATTTTTTATTTTTTTTTTTTTTTTGAAAAGGAGAAGACCGGTACTGTGGCAACAGTCTCGGTGGCAAAGACCGGAACTGTTGCTACAGTGGAAAGAAATCTGGCTATAAATGAGGCACTCCTCCGCGTCCAGCGCCATTTCTGATCCCTCACTCTCTCTCTACTCCTCTCTCTGCTCTCTTCTCTGCTCTCTCCTCTCTCTACTCTCTTCTCTGCTCTCTCCTCTCTCTACTCTCTCGAGCGTCTGGATCTCTGCAGGGAGCCTCTCCCCCCCGCGTCCGCGTGCTCTGAAGGTGTACGAGCCCTGCAAGGAGCCTCTGCCACCGTGCCAACTGAAGAGTCTGAGATCCGCGAGGAGCTTCTCTGCCAGCTCTACTACTCCAGGTAAGTCCTTTGCTCCTGGATCTGCCTTTCTTTCTCCTTTCATGTAAGTTTCCAGATCTTTCACTGCTTTCTTTTCCTTTCTCTTCTTTCCAGTCTTTCCCTTTCAGTATTTCCTTTATTTTTCATCTGATCTCTTGCCTGCTCTCCCTCTTTTCCATTTTCTTTTTGTATTTCCTTTCCTGCTTTCTCTTCATGCTTTCATTTTCCTTCTTTCCATTCATTCTGCTTTTTCTGCTTTCTTTCTTCTCCTTTTCAATTTTTTTCATTTTTTTTTAAAACTGAAAACACTTAAACACATAAAACACAACTGTCTAAAAACTTAAGGGGTATATAGGCTGGAAACCAGACGTTAATCTCCCTTCGATTGAAGGTATGGCAGAGACAATCGGGTAGAACAACGCCACGTACCCCACTTAAAACTAAATAAAACACAGAAACATAATATACAAGAACAATATGGACAAGGACAACTAGACATAGATCCGTTTAGGACCCTTTGCAAGGACCGTGAAACAGATCTGAGACCAGACACAAAAACAATCAAAGACAGACAGGACAAAATAAATCTAAAAGGAAACAAGAACAAACAATTAAAGAAAATACTGAACTAAGAATCTAATATATTTTTATGCTTCTTTTTTTTTTTTATGTTTTGTTTTTCTTTTTTATGTTTTTGTTCTTTTTATTTTTATATTTTTTTTATTAAGTTTTAGAATATTTCAAGAGGAATGATGACGAGTGAGATGGAATCAGAGAGATACACTAGTCAGCGATGGCGTCCTACAGATGATCAGATCAAGATGATGACCAACATCTACAACTATGGGGTCACACACCCAAGCCGAGCGCAAGTCGTCGAGATCGCGTCTCGACTAAGGACCTTCGCAGATGCCACCGAATATAACGTGCACTGCTGGTTTAACAACCATGGCAATCGGGTTAGGCGCTGGCAAGCGGAGATAGACCCCACTGGCACTCTCTTTTCACAACTGCCGCTATATATGTACGGTAAGAACTCTCATCATACCTCCATTTTTATTGAAAATTTTTTTTTTTTTTTTTCACTTCCTCTTCTATAATTAACACAATTTTTTTTTTGTTTGAAAGAAAACAACTGGGTGATAATGAGGGCACCGAGGCTGCTGGACCTCTTCCCCATTCCCATCATAATCGATCCAGAAACAGAGTTTCCTCCGCCTCCGCTCGTGACTTTTCGAACCAGAGCTCCCTCAACGGAGCTCTCCCTTAGACCACCACAACTAGCTCGTGAATTCTTTCATTATTAATGTTTTATGTTTTTTTTTTTTTTTTTTTTTTTTTTTTTTATGTTTTTGTTGGCCGAGTGTGGCCAGAATATTAATGAGGACTGTAATATGAACACTTATGTTTTTTATGTTTTTAATTTTTTTATGTTGTTTTTTTTTATTTGGTTTGTAATATTAACGATCACTAAAGATCGACCCCCGAACATCTTTTATTTTCATATATATATCTACTGCATCTTTATATTCAGATCTGTTCAAGCTCCTATTTTCCATTACTGTCATTTTGCTATTATGAATGAAATATTTTCTTAGTCTAAAAATTTGCAATCAAAGATCTGTATGAAAACAACTAAGAAATTGTATTTACAGTGAAGGAAAATAAGGAAAATAAATGAGATCTGAAGTGAAACGTTTTAATGAAATATTGGTAAGAAACTGAGGGTCGAAATAAAATCAAGGACTACGCAAAACAATTTTTAATTTTTTTGATTTTTTGATTTTTTTTTTTATTTTTTATTTTAAGTAAAAACACTAAAAATCACGAAGCAAAATAAAACATAAAACACATTTTTTTTTAAATATATGAAAAATAAATATATGTATATCTCATAACAATAAAATTTGAAAAGAAAAATTTTTGCACACTTAAAAAAAATTATCACAAATAAATTTTTTTTTTTTTTTTAAAAAATAATAACTGGAAAACTAATAAAGAAAAATAAAAGGAAAAATAAACATAAAAGAAAACAAAATTCAAAATCTTCCCGAGACCATACTTAAATTACACTGTCCTAAACGTGTTCTAAGCATAAGATCATCAATTAAAACACTAAACAGATAAAGGACAAATGCAATAAAAGTAGGAAAACGGGGAAGAAAGAAAAAGAAAACTCCCCTGGTCAGGGTGGCAGTTGCCAATTTTGGATTTGTAGGGAGATGTTCTTCTCTTCAGGATCCAACATGAAATTGTTGAGGACGAACTGCTTCATCCTCCAGATTTGATCAAGCAGTGAAATGTCCTCCACCGCCGGATCTAAACCACAAATATTGTTACTGAGTGGATTCAGTAGGTGCCTGTTGATCTTCAAACTATCAGTGTCAGCACCTTTGTTTTCCACTGTGGGTGTATGTTGATCAAATTTATACGTACCTCCTGCAACATGGTTAGTGCAATGTGGCACTGCAGAAATTTCATGCAGAGGTATAACACCCCATCCCAATTCATCATACTGAGCCTTAGATAAATCCTCATAACATGAATCAATTTCTAAATTGCATGCAATATTAATCATAGACTCAGATTCATGTTCAGTGCATGAAGAATAACCATTCGAATGTGATAGTAAAAAGCGGTTCTCATCATGCACAGAGGAAAAATTAAAACCAGACTCAGCAAGAATATAGTCATTAGCATACCGATCATCATCACAATCAACATAATAATCAAATTGTGGTATGCTTACCTCCTCTTCCTTGAAGATTTCTAGAGTGTGGGAAGATGAAGGTGGTCTACCTGGTTCAGGATTACTGCTTACTTCTGCCGGGTCCCCAAAATTTTCATCAGTCTCCTCAGGTACAAGAGTGGCCATCTGCCTGATCTGATCACTCAGATTCTGCATGGCAGCTTGAGTTTCCTGCTGGAACTCCATGCTCTCTTGCTTGAATTGCATGTTCCCTTTCTGAAACTGAATGTTCTGCATTGTCATCTGCTCTAGTAACTCCTTTAATGTAGGTTCAGAAGTAGAAGGCTGAGGAGTTATTTGAATAGGAGAATCATACTGCTGACTCTCATATTGTGGAACTGGCTCCCAAAGAGAGCTCTCAGAAAATGGATGATGGAACATATTGTTCTCATCATAAAAATCAGCAGATTTAAAATCAAAGTAATATGTAGAATAAGAATCATAATCACAGACATTGGCAGAATAAGCATTATTCACAACATTAAAATAGGTAGACATGGAAAAATAAAAAGTAAAAACTAAAAACTAAAAATTACGAATCAGATAAAACAAAACACATTTATACATGCTACAAGCACACACAAGACAGAACATCAATAGTAAAAATTTTTAATTAAATTTTTTTTTTTTAATTTTCAATTTTTTTTTTAATAACAACTAAATACAGAACATAGCACAATTAAACACATATATACACAATATATATTAACACAGCATAATCGAAAAACACAGCAAAAATCTAAAACAAAAAACCTGGAACTGAAGTGACAACGCCGCCAAAATTTGTTGAAGGTGTCGTTATCGCCTGCAAAAATATACAAGACAAAACACACAAAACAAACATATTAACAGAACAAAACTTTATACAACAAAAATCTAAAACCAAACCGTCATTGGTCCCCGGCAACGGCGCCATTTTTGACGAACGGGTCGCACCGCTCACAAAAGTTTGTGCATAAAAGAATGCAGTATAACTAGGAAGTGACTCCTAGGTCGTCTCTCGAGGACCAATTTTGGGTTCAGTCTCAGATTTATCACGAAGTGGGGGGGGTTTGTGTGATTTTTGTTTGATGCGGAAAATTAAATTGGAACTGGAAATTAAATAAATAAAAAAAATTAAAAACGTTGAAATAAATTTTAACGGCTGTAAAAACTGGACGGTAAAAGACGGTACAAATAGAAAATGTCTGAAAACAAAACGAACGGTAAAATGAAATGACAGAATTTAACAGTGCAGAAAACACTAAATGGTAAAATAAAAGAGATAGTAAAAATAAAAACAATTAATTGAAAATGGAATTCACTGAAGATTTAACACTTGAAATAAAATATCTGGTACAGATGAAAATTTAATGAGCAAACTGTGAAAATTTCTACTGAACTACACACTTCAGAAATACAAACTACATTTGTGCTGTTTGGAAATGGAAAATTTAGAAAGCTATTGAGGAAGGAAGAGGCAAGAGCCTCTTCCAGGGGCCGTGAGTGGTTTCCTAAACTACTCCTAATACAATCCTAAAATCTGCTTTTTTTGCTTCTCTGCATGCTGCTGGATTTATAGCTAAAATCCTGAACCTATTCCCGTGAGCATATTTTCTTTGCCTTCCCGTGAGAAAATAGGGTGAGGGCCCCTCCATTATGTCATCTTCTACACCTTGGAGCCGTGGGCTCCTTTCTCAATTCTTCTACTTCCATCAGGACGTGCTGGATTGGAATGTAAACTGCAGCGTGAAGGATGGAACCATAAGCCGTTAGCTGCACTTGGACGTAAGTTGGCCCCCATGCTCTCAAGCTGCTGGATGCTGTACCGTGGTTAAGTTGGAGCGTGATGTGTAGCTTCTTTTGCCACCACATGCTGCTGCCCTTCTCCTATTTTCACCCAAGTACCTTGCTGACTAAGGCCGTGAGTGACTCAAGGTAGCCCATCCAAGCTTCTTCTTCAACTTGTTCAGTGCACACCCTTCTTCTCCATTCCAAATAATCATCTCACGGGACACTCTTCCTCTTTCACGGAAATTTGTTTCAACCATGAGCTCCCACTCCAAGCTGCTGCCATGCTTCTCAAGAAACTGTGTGAGCCTCAATCCCTCAACGTGGTGGCTGCTGTTGTAATGGAAGACCGAGAACTTCCTCCTCTCTTGAAAACATGGACGGACGTTACTGGACTCCTTTGGTGTGTGACCGAGAGCTTTCCGAAGGTGTGTGCTGGACCGGTTGCTGCATCCTTGCTTCTTCCATCTTCTCCCTCTCGGTAATGGCTACTACTGAACGGGAGTCTTCTTCTCTTTCAGCAGCCACCGTGAAGTGCTCAACCAAGCTGCTGCCCTTTCCGTCTCCATCTTCTCCCAGCTTCCAAATCAGTATCCGTGAACTTCCAATAATTGGTGGCTCCCATTTTTATTCTAGGAATAATGGATGTGCACAAGTGTGGGACCGTGTTCTCTTTACACTTCAACAAATATTCATTAGCATTTTAGAGTTCCTCCTGACCGTGAATGTGACCCAAATGGTGGCCCCCTCATTCAAAAAGATGTTTTGCTGAATGCTTCACCAAAATAACTTGTCCATGGGTCTAGCAAATGTAACCGTGACATGGCAAGGGAATAGCAACTTCCCAACGTAAATTTCCACCAAATGTGGGCCCCCTATTTGACTCCAATTGCTCTTTTGTTTTGTCCTTTTGCAAGATTTTTTTCATTTGAAAGAAATGAGTTGCAGATGTAATTGTCGTAAGCTTCTAAAAGTGGACATCAATTTTGCCAAATGCTTGCCAAAACCGTTTCATTCACAATAATTTTCATTGGCAAATTTTCTTCAAAGCAAAAGACAAAAGACAAAGGGGCCCTTGTGCCATTATGCTGTGATACTTGTAGAAGAAAGGATTGAAAACGTGCTTCCTTTATCATTTTATTTGCCAATTAATTCCAGCAACAAAACCGAAACCCAGCTTCATGAACCAAATATCTTAGCTTCTTCCAATTAATGCGGTGTGTAAATGAATATTTTTCAAATGTCCTAAAATATTTACAGAATTTTCCCCTGCATTCAATAATGTAAATAATTAATATCAGATAATTCAAATTAATTAAAATAAGAATTTCCGATCGAATTAAGCACAATTAAGAAAAATGGGAAAATACTGGACAATTAAGCACAATTCCCCGATTAATTCTAGCACAATAAACTAAGTGAAGCGAAGAAAATAATGATTCATCAAAGGTTTTGGGAGTCGCCACCATAATTTATTATGGAAAAACTATGGAAAACCAAAAAATAAGACATGGTCTGCGAAAAGTAGATTTTAGGTTCGGGAATCAGTTACAAGGAAGGTATTAGCACCCTACTGCGCTTGCCTAAAAGCAGTACCTTTAATTAAATGTATAAAGTTGACGTGGTTTTGATAAATGTTTAATTTTCCCTAAAACAAATAAAGAAACTATTAATAAACAAAAATATTTTTTTTTGTTTTATGAACCTGACAAGAATTGACCTTGGTCCTACGTACATCCATTTATAATGGACAATCAGGGATCACGTAGTTCTTCATCTAGAAAAAGGTTTGTGAGTTTGTTTAAAAATTATTATTGATTGATTTAGATTTTTGAAAAGTGAATCCGAAAAAAGATTTGGTTTAACAAGATTGACATCTTTTTTTGTTTTAAAGACTTTGTATTTTTATTTATTTAAGAATGGTGGGAAAAAGAAAGAAATCGGCCATAGGCCAACACATACTTATAAAAAAATTATGATTTTTTTAAGAAAAAATATTATTTGTGTGTAAGAAAAAATATACCTTTAGAAAAAACTTAGTACAATAAAAAGAAAAAAAGAATGGTGTAGAGGTGACATACATTTTTAGCTTTCAGTACTCTCATCTTTCTTCTTTCATGATTGTCGTTGACAGAATCCTAGATGAGAACCTATTTTTTTCTATACTCTCTTTCTATTATTTCTGCATGCTCCTCTCTATTTTCTTCCCCCCTCCCCTTCTTTTCTATGGTAGAATGCGTATTTATATACACACATTATAATATTATGATAATTTTGCCCTTCGTTGTGAATTAATTGACAATAAAACAAAATAGGGAAAGAAATGGTCATGGTTGCCAGAAAACAAATTAAATAATATTCAAAACATTGATTATCATTATTGTCAGAAAATCATATTTTCCTCATTAAAAACAATTGATGCAACAAATTATATTAATATACTATTTTAATTATTGTTTATAATTATTAGCATAATATTAATTCAAATTATTACCAAATTAAACTAACATTTCAAAAATATTGTTTGGTATTAAAGTTATTATTTTATCCCTTTTTTACCCACCATTAATTATTATTCTCTTATTTTTTTTATTTTTATTGATTTACTTACCCGGACGAAATTGGGTGTTGACACCTAGGGTCTTACAGGTATCGCATAGCAGAACATTTAAAGAGCATGATAACGAACACAAACCAAGAGGGGAGGGGTGAATTGGTTCTTTTTAAAAATTTAGTTTTCTTTTATAACTTTCTTGAACAGTTTATAACAAGGTAATGCAGAGTTAAAGAAAATCACACACAAAATTTTTATACTAGTTCTAATCAAAAGATTTTACGTCCAGTTGTTAATCAATTTAGAAAGAGTGATTAACTTTTCACTAAAATTCAGTTAAATGATTACAAGAAGATTAACAATTACACAGCAAAGAAAAAATTTTCCTTCGACACACGAGAGAATGAACAACAACTTAATCAACTTGTAACAACCAATTGCACCTTTAGACACACTAAAACCAAACTTCTCCTTCCTCAAGACTTGATCAAGTTAAGACTTAAACTCAATAACTTCCTCATAACAAATTTTGTGCTCTAAGTAGTTTAGGTTAGCTTAGAAAGGTTTAAGAGACTTTTATTTATAGGCCAGGGGTCAGAAAATGAAAAGACAACACCCAACTGCCAGAGATAATCGATTATGAAAAGTGATAATCGATTATTTCAAGGAGTTATGGGTTTTAAAACTCATGATAATCGATTATCCATAGTGAAAATCGATTATTGCCAAACCCTAGACAAATTAAAACTTGTGGAGATAATTTATTATCCTTAGTGATAATCAATTATTGTCGAGACGAAGCCTTTTCTACTTTTTCTTATGATAATCGATTACCACCTATGATAATCGATTATTACCGCAAGAAATCAATAAAAAAGAGTAAGTTATAAGAGTTTTAAGTGCTTACAAATGAAAGATAACTCTAATACAAATTATTTCTACAAAGAATGTTTTTAACAACTAATGTATTTGTTTCTTCATGCCTTCATGTGCATCATCATCAAAATCTCTTCAAAGCATCAATGCTTCTCATTAGTAACAAATTAGACTACAACCCTTAAAATTGCAACATTATCAACCAATTCATAACATGTACTACTGGAACAACGTTGCAATCAACACATTAAACTCGTACCTAAAATTACTCACACCATAGACCTAGCTAACACTACGAGCCAACAAACACATAACATACTTCAATGGCAAGGCCTCTGCACAACCTCTCCCTAGGACGATAGCCTCACTTCCCAAAGGCATAAAAAAAACATGGACACCTCTTCCTTGCGTCAGTCAACACCATTGTACAAGAATCAATAGGCCTTCAATGAAACCGCGAATTAGTGAATGCATAAAACCAATTGCGAGAGGGAAACCTTCAATTAGTGAATGCATAAAACATACCTTAAACCAACATATGGAAAGAGAGGGAAGCAACCTCCTTTTCGCAACAATCAACCTCCTCGTCGCGGCATTCAACCTCCTCTAGTGTAAGGGAATAATGAATCAATGAAGGGGGAAACATGGAGAAGAATTAAAGAACGAAGGGGGGAATGACCAAATTCAATTGGGGGCACAAAAACCTCTCAATGATGCGGGGGATTCAATCAACCGAAGAATGCAACTTCATATGGAAGTGAAAGAACGAATAGGGAACACACAAAATTAATTAAGGGAACGACAACCTGATACACTCCTCGAAGCTAGAAACTCTAACCAATTGTGGATCCAATGAAGAGAGTAGATGGAAATAGCGAAAGTAGAGAAATAAATGGTGCAATTGATGGAAGATTGGCTCGGTACAATGGCTCGGTGGTTTTTGTGATGAGTTAGGAAGCTTAGAAGGTAAACCTATCTAAGGAAGGTGGCTAGAGGAGGTCAAGCCTTAGGTGTGACTTTGTAGAGGAAATTTTTTGGAGTCATCTGAGCAGAATGACTTTATCATAAATGCATAAAGTGTCTACAAAGGTTTGGGGAATGTGAATTTATAGGCTCATTCAAGCCTTCCCACATTACTACCAACTAAGGTCAATTATCAGTTGTGTATTACGCATCACATGACATGTATACAACATGTTCATCATGTGAAAAAGTGAGCTACATTTGATGAATGGCAAAGTGTTGCACATGCCCGCTAGGCGAAGGCATGTGTGCATTGAGCGAAGTCCATGCTTGCTGGGCAAAGAAGGGTTGGTGTTGAGCATGGCCCAATCCAGAAGCTTTGTTATCCTTTCCTCCAAATGAAGTAGTTCTTCACTTCTACTTGCTTAGGGATTTTTCTAGGTCTTTTTGAAGTCTTCTAGCCATCCCTCTAGTGATGGGACCTTGATTGAAGGATGAGCTTGGTCTTTGATTGGTAGATGGGCTTGAGCCCAAGCTATCACAACCTCTCACCGATGTATGGGATTGAATGAGCCGAAAGAGGCAATTTGTAGAGGGGAATGAATGAAGAAAGAGCAATGCGCAAAATAAACTAAAGCAGAAGGAAAACCTAAGTTATATCATCAATCATATTATCATATATATGTCGGTAAAATAAATTATATACCCTTTACTATTGGATTCGTCAGTAAGTAAAACATACAATTTTGTTAGTAAATCTGTCAAAAATTACGATTTATTGATAAATTTGATTGTACTGGTAAAAATCTGTCAAAAATATGTATTTTTACTATATTCCAATTTTTATTAACTATAAGTCGTTCAAATGTAAAATAGAAAATTGCTAGTTGAGTAAAAGTTCATTAAAAAAAAAAAAACTTTGAGTGGTAATCCTTACTCAGTAGTAACTTTGAGTTGGTTTTTCATTTGAATATGTGTTATCGGTACTTCATTCGTATGCGTTATTGTTTCTTCATTCGTAAGTTAGACAATTTGTGTTATTAATTCTTTATTCGTATATTAGACAGAGTCGACAAGTTTGTAGGCTTTTTTTCCAATTTTGATGTTATATTTTTTCATTATAATTCTAATATTCCTCATAGTTTCTAAAATTAAAAATATAAGTATATGAGAAAAATCCTAATACAAATTTTAAAAATAAAACGAATGATATATTTTATTTTAACATTTTAAAATTTATATTTTGACAATAATAGAAAAAAAATTAACGATCATAAATTATCATTCAATATATTAGAAGTAGAAGTATTAATTAATAAGCTTAATTAAGTCCACAACACTTGTGGAAGTGTTTGTCTCTATCTTTCTCTGTATATATAATAGTTAAGTGTTTTCTAATTGTTTTAAGTTAAATAGAATAAATTATATACATCAACGTTAAAGGTGATCATGTTTTAATTTACGCTTAAGGAATTCACAAAACAATCTCGAAAAATGTTATTTAAAATTAAAAGAAAAAAAAATCCCAAACCATCATCTGTTTAATGCTAATGACCATCATATTGATCTTATTATACCTAACGCCAAACCCATCCTCATCCCAAGTTCCCAATTTCCTGGAGCTCTTTGTTTTTGTTGGGTTATCGTTTCTTTCACATTTATGTTTTGACCACAAAGCAGACATGCATCTCATAATGCGTGTGTCCTTCTTTCTTCCTATCTAAACCTTAAAGTGTCCACGTTCACTATACTCTCAAACACTCCCATCCAGAGAGAACAGTTCACTGAATCAGACCACTCCACAACGTTGACCATGACCAGCCACGTCACTCCATAATATACTTTCCCTTTCTATGAACACCACTCAAAACAACAAAGCCCCACCACAATTAATACCTGTAAGCTCGCCCTTAGAGGTTGATGAGTGAAAGAAACACCTTATTGCCAAAGGGCAAAAAAAAAAAGTAGATAAGAATGCAATGCGATAGAATTTCATTTCATGCGACACGCGTCATGTGGAACTTGCCATCCAACCACATTACACAATTTTGTTCTTTTGCTTTTACATTTCGTCATCGATGATGTGATAGAATTTTAAGGTTAAATTATATTGTCTTATTTTTTCTTTTGTAACTTGTTTTAAATAAAATATTTTTTTGTTACACACTGTTTTACCAGGGATGGAAATATTTTGTATTCCACTTACATGTGTATTCTTTAATTATAAAAGATCCATATATGGGTGCGATATTTATTTGTTGGCTTAACTATATTTTAATTTTACTGTAAAAATGATTTTCTCAATTTCAAATATACTTATCTAAAATATATTTTTCAATTTAAAAGACAAAATTAAAAAATTTCATGAACTAAAAAAGTTTAAGCCTTATTTATTTATATGGTTGCAAAATTATTAGTTAAATTATTTGAATACTACTGAATTTTTTTCTTTTTGAATAATGCCTTTTATTTTTGAAATTTTCATATAAAAAACAAATAATTAAAAGTGAAAAATTTAAAATTATTTGTCAATTTTCTAAAGAATATATGTTATAAACTAGAACGATTTAATTAATTTTCTTTACTAATTTCTTTGTCACGTGGCCACCGACTTGAAAAACGTCACGTGAAAAATTATCACTACCTTTTCTAAATGTCTGTAAGAAGAAACGAATAGAGACCGTTCTCTACACATTTACTGACGCGTGTTCGTCTTATCTTTGCACATTTAACATGATTAGGAAAATAAATAAATTTCAATATCAACTACACACCCATAAAAAAATAATCTATAATAAGAAGATTTCAATTAAATTAATAATAAATATCCATACAAAACAAATCTCACATTAAAAAGGAGAAATTTTAACTTACTTTTCAAAGAATCACAAATACTGGTTATACCAGTGTTACGCGTTTAATAATAATTTGGCAAAACCATTACTTATAATTAAAGTCTAAAAACTTTATTGATGTTGTGATTATTTTGAGTTCATCATGGTACGAATATTCCAAGGTTTCTTTTGTGAACAGTAGTATACAATGAACCGAATCACCCACATAGCCGCGACCGTACGAGAGTAGATAAGGTCGTCCGCATAATGATCTTTGAAAGTGCGACGTGGCGTCATCCGGGAGGGCGACGTGGCGCAGTCCCAGAGGCCCAAACCGAACTCGACAAAGATTCCGTGCATGTGTCTCGACCTCAATGTCCCTGTATAAATAACAGCCACCTATTCCTTGAAAAGAATGAAGGAAAAAACACAGCTTGAAAAAAAAGTAAGAACTCTGTTTTGTCTAATACTGTCATTCACTTCACCATTAGATCTTGAAATTGAGCAAAATGGGAGTTCAAGAGAGAGACCCTCTGGCACAGTTGAGTTTGCCTCCTGGGTTTAGGTTTTACCCCACTGATGAAGAGCTTCTGGTTCAATACCTTTGTCGAAAGGTTGCTGGGCACCATTTTTCTCTTCCAATCATTGCTGAAGTTGATTTGTACAAGTTTGATCCATGGGTTCTTCCAGGTAATAATGATCTTCTCTAATACGTATTTGGGCTGAGGTTTGAATTATCATGTGGAATGAAAATTGAATAATTCTAAAAATAGTTTAGTTTGAAGTCTCTGGTCATGTTTTTGAAGTAAAATTGAAAGGTAATAAAACTAGTTTCGATTTGGATATGAATTATAGATAAATTGAATATGTATGGTCCATAACTATTTGTTGCATAAAAATGAGGTTTGTTAATTGTTTTCTAATTGAATATGGTTTCCGGCGTGTAGCTAAGGCTGTGTTTGGAGAAAAAGAATGGTATTTCTTTAGTCCGAGGGATAGGAAGTATCCGAATGGTTCACGGCCAAACAGAGTTGCGGGTTCTGGATATTGGAAAGCCACGGGAACTGATAAGATTATCACCACCGAAGGGAGAAAAGTTGGCATAAAAAAAGCACTTGTTTTCTACGTTGGAAAAGCTCCCAAAGGCTCCAAAACCAATTGGATCATGCACGAGTATCGTGTTCTTGACTCTTCGCGCAAAAACAACCTCGGAACCACCAAGGTACTAACACAATCGCATTCCTTTCTCCTATGTTCCAGCGCACACCAAAATCTTAAATTGTGATCATTGTTTTATTTCGAAAGATTTTGGGTGGTTTGAAACTTGTATTCATGAATCCTAACCAGAAGTATCGTTTTTCTCAAATTACATAAAGAGTAATTCGTTGGGTATCTTATAGATGATGTAAAAAACCTCACGACTTTTTGTTTTTCGATCGGATTTTAGTAATCTAAAACTTTTATCTATTAGTTGTGGTATGGTTTGTTTCATAATTAATTCAAATTTGTCTGTTGCTATTGTGGTGCAGCTTGATGATTGGGTTTTGTGTCGTATATACAAGAAGAACTCGAGTTCGCAAAAGGTTGAGACCAATCTTTGGGGCAAAGAATGCAGCAATGGGTCATCACCTTCTTCATCTTCCCACGTGGAAGACATGGTCGAATCGTTTCTGGAGATCGATGATAAGTGCTTCAATTTTCCGGGTGTGAACTCGCTCAAAACAATGCAACAACAGGACGAGAAATTCGGGTTTCAAAACATGAGATCCGGATTTTTTTCTGATTGGGTCACCCCACCGGATCTTGATTCGATTTCCGAATTCGGGTCAGGTTGCGGAACCCAAGAGATGGTGAATTATGAGTTCAATGACTTATTTGTCCCTTCTGTGCCGCCATTCGGCCACTTGGAGTTCATGTCAGGGGCACCCACGGAGGAGGAAGTTCAAAGCTGTGTGAGAACCCAACGGGCTGACGGAGCGGGATATTTTCAGCAGAACCCGAATGCCCGAAATTTGTCCGGTTCCAACGAAACGTTTGGGTTGGGGTTCACGGATCAGCAAATCAGGTTCGGGTTACGGAACTAGAGGATCCTAATGGGTAACAGTGTAAATAATGTGGTAGGGGATAATTTATTTTTAAATGGTTATGGTTTGTGATATTGATTCCCAAAAGTAGAAAGGGAAACCAGCAGTTTTGGTCATGCTTTTCTGCTAGACAAATGGAGGTTGGTTGATACATTCATTGAATGAAAGTGATAAAGTACGCAACGGTGTTTGAACCAAAACCACATGGACGAAACATGAATCACATTGTACTTCAAAGCTTTAGGTAGCAACTGATTTACAAAGTTTGGTTTAGAACTACAGAAGATTTCGGCTGCCATTGGTTAAAAACCTTTTTTAACAAGTAACGAAGTGAGTGATAATATTTTCACCACTCAAATTTTATATAGAGCTAGTTAATAATTAATTATAATAATACAATATTTAAAATATGATTTTTTCACTTTAGATATTTATATTATTATATTGTTATAATTAATTATTGTATAGAAAATAAGGTTTTCAAAATATCTTTATTGTGCATACCATTTGCCACAAAGTTTGTCTTGACTCGATGATCGTTAAAAGTGAGATCCACGTGGACATGAAAACGAATGGAATACATGAAAGAAGTTTATAGTTCTATAAAGAATCAAGTCTCAAACGCTAAAATATCTGGATAGTATATTTTAAGTATTAGAGTTCTTAAATGGGTAACTCAGTACTCATCTCACAACTTTGCTTATGGTTTCTCTTTACAAAATATGCATTCAATTTTTATGGAAATTTTTTATTTCATAGCCTACTATATGACCAACGGTCAACTATCTAACAACAAAATCGTTTGTTAAAACTGAACAGTCAACTATCCAACAACAAAACGATCTATTGGTCGGATCACAAAAAAAAATAAGTTATTAAAAGTAATTAGGTTAAACTAGATTACTAGTGTATAAAATGTAAGTGAGTTAATCCTAATTAGAAGCTCATCACAAAATTTTACAAATACAGGTTTGATATTGAGGTAGTTGGTTACTTTTACTACGCATTTATGGTTAAACTATTCAGATAAACTCTGATTTGAGCGTCATAGTGCTTTTTGTAGTGACTCCTGAGTAGACCGAATGATACAAGGAGATTTAAGGATCATATTGTGACCTAAGCTTGGAGTTAGTAGATAATTTTTCTAGGCAAACTTAATCTCGACCCAATGGTGACCACAAGAAACATGGGAGAACAACAAGACCCTATGGAACCGATTAGGGAGATGCAGACACAAATGTTGGAGATGCAATAAAGACATGATGTCGAGATAACCGCACTAAAGGTGGAGCATGTCGCTTAGTCGACAAGAGCAGTCGACCCAGCATTTGGTGTCCCTCATCCCTACCACGTCGAAGGAGAACAATCAAAGGGACAGACCGAGTAGGACCAACCAAGAGATGAGTAAGGCTGGTCAGGAGATTAGTAAGACCGATCAAAAAGTGATCAAAAAGTGAATAATGCAGCGACTAAGGCAACCCTCTCAGTCCAAATGGTATAGGAAGAAGGCCTGATATCCTTCACCGTGGTGGTTATGGAACCAATGCCAGAGAAGTCAACGCCCCCGACGTTAAAAAAGTACGAAGGATCAACATATTCGCTCTTTCGTAAATATCATGGCGTTTTACTTATCAAGTGACCTTGTATAGTGTCAAGCGTTCTCTCTGTCACTGATGGGATAAGTGCTAGCATGGTTTAATACCCTACCCCTTAACATAGTAGACTGTTTTGCTATCGTTCGTTCTTTGTTTGGTAGGCAATATGCTTCCAACTGAGTGCAGAGTCTAACACACCTTGCGTTGATTAACACCAAACAAGGGAAGGATGAGTCACAAAAAGACTTCATGGACCGGTTCAACAAGATAGCTTGATAGCTAAGGGGTGTTAGTCAGGAGTTCATCTTGAACAACTTGTCAACGACATTGAAGGCTGAACCGTTTGCGGATAACCTATCTATTAGGCCATCAAAGAGCATGGATGAGGTGTAGGAGAGAGCAGTTGAGTTCATGCGTATAAAAGAGAAGCGCGTCTTTTGGAAAAGGCAGCATGAGGACGTTGCATCCTCATCTTCTATATAGAGTGGAAGGATGGCAAAAAATCACTCTTTGGTGGTGACAAAGGGCAGGGATCGAAACTGAGGGGTCTCCCCCGGGTGCCCAAATTCAACCAATACAAACCTTTGAACGCTCCAAGGGCTAGAAGAAGCGTTGAGTCCCGACATCCTGCCCCCTCTCATAAAGAAGCCAACCCCAAGAACTGTTGATGGCAAGAAACACAATCGGTATCATTAAAACCTCAAGCACACAAATAAGGAAAGCTCTACACTCCGAGACAAGATAGAAGAGCCTATCTGGCCTGGGAACCTACAGAAGTATGTCAAGTTCGAGTGAATGGAAGAAGCCTCTACACTGAAGAATCCCTTATCGTTTGTCGAGGCAAGATGAGCGTTGATATGGTAATCGGCGTTGAAGTTGGAGCCAAAGCCAAAGTCCTAAGCGCCCGTTGCGCGGCCATATAAACACAATATTTAGGGGGATTTGTAGGTCGAGCGTCATCCTCATCTTTGTTAGCATAAAGCTAAAGAGAAGAAATTTTGATTATGTCTCAAAGTCAAGTCTCAAGTGCTATTGTTAGAAGAAGATCTTCATGAAGACTTATATTAAAGCTTTTTTAATTTAGGAGATTTATGTATAGGGTGTGGTTTATCACTAATTCTTTGTATTGTATCCCTTAGGTTGCGTTAAAATGCATTTTGAATCATAAAATCTCATTTTACATTCAAGACAATCGATTACCACTAATCGATTATGACTTTCCATAATCGATTATCACGAGCAACTATTAGATTTTTAAGGAAGTTTTTGACTATTGTGCATTCATTAAATGCATAATCAATTACCATAAGTTCATAATTGGTTATCACACATTAATTAGCCGATAATGAATTTTTGGAGGTATCCTTGAGTGAGATCTCTATAAATTGGATTGGGACTCTCATTCTAAAATACGAAATACATTTATTTCAAAATTCTTATCTGCTGTGTGGTGTGATAAGTGTTATAGGTTTTGTGTAACCCTTATGCGTTGGCTTTGAGAACTTGTTGTTGGCATAGAGCGAGAACTTTTACTAGAGTTGTGAATGAGTGTTGTTGTTGTTGCTGAGTTGAAAGCTTGTCATCCTTAGTGAAGATTCAAAGCAGTTGTTCATCCTTTGTGAAGATTCAAAGGAGATGCTCATTCTTTGTGAATCCTTTGAAGGAGGTGTTCATCCCTTGTGGATTTTAGGGGAAGTAAGTTTCCTGTTTTAGGGTAACAAGAGAGGTGTTCTAACCTTAACTTGTTTATTTTCTTTATGATTGTAATAGTTTGCTGGTTTGTGATAGTGAAGTGTTAATTCTCGATTGAGATTAACAACTGGATGTAGGATCTGTGTGATCGGATCTAGTATAAAAATCACTTGTTCTATTTTCTCTATTCCTTACTCTTTAGTTTGTTTAATTCGGTATTAAGAATTGAATTTATACGAGAAAATTATTAAAGGTATAGTATTTGCGATAACAAACCAATTCACCGCCCTTTTGGTTTGTTGTACACATTAACCATTCTATTGTACCGCCTTGACAGTCTGCCTACAAAAGACACCTTAGAGGCCTGAAGACCATCCACCTTGTGGACAAGAAACAAAGATTAATGCCTTCGATTACCTTCACGAAAGAGAATTTCCATGCCTCGGATCCCAATCAAGACGACCTGATGGTTATAACTACCGAAAATAGCTCGTTACAGTGTTAGAAAGGTTCCTATTGACGAAGGGAGCTCCATTAACATCCTCTATTGGAAAACTTTTGAGAAAATGGATTTTTTAAAAGATATGATTGTCTCGTATAACGAGCAGATTATCAAATTTGCGTGCGAGTGGGTAGACACTCGAGGATACGTGGATTTGAGGACACACTTGGGGACAGGCCGAGACACGAAAGAATTGAGGGTGAGATACTTCATAGTGGAAGCAAACACTTCTTACAACATTTTGATTGGTTGATCGTGCTTGAATGTTGTTGGGACAATCGTCTCCACCCCTCATCTAGCCATATAGTTCTCATCCGAGAAGGGAACAGTGCGGGGCGACCAGAAGACAACCCGAGAATGTTATATGCTATGGTTGAAAGTTGAGCCCTTTACACTTGACCATAGGGTTAGGTGTTCAAAGGTAGTAATGGCCGACTCTTACCCTCGAACCAATACTAAGGATAAAATGGAACCCTTTGGGGAGGTGAGACTGTTTTGGTTGTGAAGGACGAAAGAACATACCATGTCTATTGGGAGCAGTTTAATAGAGAGGTAGGAAAGCACTTTAGGCATAGTTATAAGGGCCAATATTGATCTGTTGGCATGGACCGCTGCTGACGTGCTTGACATCTATTCCAATGTAATATCTCATAAGTGGGCTCTGTTTAAGGAGGCGTGTCTTATGGCGCAAAAGAAAAAGAGATTGGGCAAGAAAAAAAGAAATGCGGTGAATGTGGAGGTCAAGAAGCTCTGGGAAGCTGGCTTCATTCGAGAAGTCAGGTTCAAAACTTGGTTAGCCAACATGGTAATGGTGAAGAAGGCGAACGATTAGTGGAGGATGTGCGTAGACTTCATCGATCTTAACAAAGCATGTCCAAAGGATGCATCCCCTTTCAAGTATAAATAGGCTAGTGAATGGGGTTTCCACCACCAAGTGCTCAGTTTCCTGGATGCCTACTCCGACTATATCTAGATCCCCATGTTTCCGCCCGATCATGAGAAAACGACTTTCATCACCGAACAAGCGAACTACTACTATGAGGTCATGCCCTTCGGGCTTAAGAATGCAAGAGCAACATATCAACGATTAATGGACAAAGTCTTTCGCCAACATATCGAAAGATGCACAAATGTATATGTGGATTATATGGTTGTCTAAAGCCTCTTGGTGGAGTAACATGTTAAGGATCTGGCGGAAGCGTTCGGGCAAGTGCATAAATATTAGATGTGTCTAAACCCAGCTAAGTGCATGTTCGGTGTAGCCGTTGGGAAGTTCATAGGCTTCATGTTGACAACTAAGGCATTAAACCAAACTCGGATAAGTGTAGGTCAGTACTAAAGATGAGAAGCCCCCAATGTTTGAAGGAGGTGTAGCGACTGGTTGGACACCTTACCTCATTATCTTGTTTTATCCCTAGGTTGGTCGATCATATCAAACCAATCTTGAGGGTGATGAAGAAAAACACAGCGACCAAGTGGGATGAGCAATGCGAAACAGCGTTTACAAAATTGATAAGTATCTAGCTAGCCCATCATGGATCGACCAACTCTAGGCCACGAGCTCAAGCTTTACCTGACCATTTTCGACGCCACGATCAATGCAGCCCTAGTCCAGGAGGCTCCGAAGTTCATACTAGTGTACTTCATCAGAAAGGTCCTCTAAGACCATAAAACACGGTACCAACAGATAGAAAAGGTGGCATTGGTGAAGCTAACAACCGCCAATCGCTTGAGACCTTATTTTCGGAGCCACTAAGTAGTCGTCCAGACTGATTGTAACACTCCAATTTTTGAGATGTCACGGGTTATTAAAAAATGGTAAAATTCAAAATTTATCATAGCACGAAAACATATTTTTCAAAAAGCTTAACTTTTAAACATTCATAATTTATTCAAAACATAATAGTTCAAAAAAAACCTTATCCAATTATATTATCTCGAATAATAAAATAACGAAGAAAATAACTCCAATTATATTGCCTTAACTTATAAAACAAAATAGCTTAATTAAATTTCCAAATTTGTTCCCCGTCCTCTCTCGAGTCTATCACACCTCTAGAACATTTGGGACATCATCTGCTCACGTATAACATATTATACGATCATCATCGATAATTTGATTTACAAACACAAACACAAACATGTATGAGGTAAGATATACTTTTGACTTGTCATGTGTCGCGAGCATCTACTGTCTAGGTACCATGAGTAGAGTTTCTTTGCGGTCATCAAGCAAATCTGCAAGAAAATTATTTTGATTTTAGGCACCCATATATTTTTTAGGTACTGCTTTGTTAATTTGATTCATTTTCCTTCTTCCAAAGATTAGAGCATTGTTATAGTTGTCCTATGTTTAGAATAATGATTACTTTTAACTATGAATATACTATAAGTGATATTGGCTAGGTTGGCCAAAGCTAGAAGGAAGAATTGGAGATGGTCCATTGGAATTTAATGGAGCAGAAAATGGTGGGAACAATTTTTCAAGGTGGAACAAAAATGGTGGGCAAGAAGATAGGCTCACGACCTTGGTGAAAAGGTGGAGGTGGTGTGATGTTTGGTGGCTCAAAGAGAGGTTAGGCTAACTCAATGAGGAAGGTGATTAGAGGGACCTCTATTGTTACTGTAGTCTTGATGAAGGAGAAATAATGTGGCCAAATTTGGGCAACATAGCCTTACTTAATATCGAAGATGATTACAAGGATGGTGACACCTCTTTATGTAGGCAAAGGTGTATCTCAAAACCCTAAAACCAAGGTGTGACCGAGATATATATTGAAGGTTCTCTAGGGTGGAGATAAGTGTCCAAATCCTCTCCAATGAAACTAAAAACATAGTTAAATTTGATAAACATTATTTATCGCTATGGTTGATTTTTCTACAATCTTTTTATTAATATATTTTCATTTGAAATTTAATTATTTGACTAATAATAAAAAATATGGTTTGTAACAAACATAATTAATTTTTACTTCAAAAATAAAAATTAATATTTAATTAGATTAATTTAAATAGATAATAAATTTTAGATTAATATTTAATATAAATTATAATTAACTAAATTATTTACTTTTACAATTTGTTGATACTTATTTTTTTTAAAAATTAAATTAAAAATAATAATTTATTCCACTAAATTAACCGAAGATAATTTGTAAATTAATATTTAATAGAAATTTTAATTATTTAAATTATTTATTTTGCAAGTTGTTGCTGCTTAAAGAAAAAAAAAAGTTCCTGCTTAAAAGAACAAAAAAAAACTGAATATTTAGCGTCTACTTATTTTTCATTTCCTAAATTTGATCAAAAGATTTAGGTTTAATCCTTTTCGACATCCCTATTTATGTACGAATGTCTCAGATGGGTCCTCGTTTTCTAAAGTGTATCAAAATGGTCCTTAATTTTGAAAATTGATATCAATTGAGTCCTTTCCGTTAAGTTGGCTGGACGGCGTTAAAAAAATTGATGAGTGGATGTTGAGATGACGAACGAACGCTCGTCCAACAGCGAACGAACGCTGGTCGTCCAGTGTGGACTAGCGTTCGTTCGCTGTTGGACGAGCGTTCGTTCGTCATCTCAACATCCACTCATCAATTTTTTTAACGCCGTCCAGCCAACTTAACGGAAAGGACTCAATTGATATCAATTTTCAAAATTAAGGACCATTTTGATACACTTTAGAAAACGAGGACCCATCTGAGACATTCGTACATAAATAGGGATGTCGAAAAGGATTAAACCAAATATTTACAAGCCTCCAAATTTGAAAACCACCATATAGGTTCGTTTTCCCTTAATTTTTTCATCAATGCTTCGAATCCCACCCATTATTGATGCCTGCATTGTCTAATGGGAAGAAATATGAACGGAAAATGAATTGTGAATTAGGAAAGAAATATATTTGAGATTTAAATTTTATAAAAATTATTTAATTGATACTCAATTTATTTATATTTACAAATTTAAGATGAATTTAATTTATTTGATTTTCCTCCATCTAAACACTCTTCCAAAATTTTTATTTTGTTAACCTAAACTATAATATTTGTTGTCTAAAATAGTTTATTGATAATGATATATAAATTAGTTTACTCATATTTTATTTAAATTCAATGAAATTTAAAACTTGATAAATATATAAAATTCCTTTAAACTCTCTCTCTCTCTCTCTATATATATATATATATATATATAGATTTATTATTATTGAAAATAACGAAATTGTAATATGTTACAAATGTTGAGAAATAATTATATTATTATTTTATGTTTTAAAATAAAGATAGTTTTTATATGCTAAAATTCGTTTTAATTTTTTTTAAAATAAACTTCTTGAATATACACATAAAAATATAAAGATGACATTTTAATATAGATATGTTTTATAACTATAATTACGTAATATTAATAATAATATATTTAACTATATAAAATATTTTTGTATGATCCAATATATCTTAGCACTCATAGTTTAAAGTTGTTTTCTTCAAAAGGCTATTTGTCCGCTCTAGTTCACAAAGGGTTGTGTATGTATAAAACACATAATGTAATAATTAATGAACGTAATTAATGTATCTTGTGTTATTCATATTATTATTTATGGACCTTTATCTAGATAGGCACATGGCTTAATCATCTCTTAATATTTTTGCAGCAGAGTCTCAGTATGTGTTTTCCAAATACATTGACTGAGCAAATCGATATGTACTCAATCATAAGTAAACAATGTTGTCATGGTTTTGGATAGGGGTGAGAAAAATGCAGTTCAGTGCACTGTACTATAAATAATTGTAGTTAACTATAAAATATTTCAAGTGAAGTGAACTGAACTAAAAAATAGTTCAAAGAAATTGAACTGAACTAGTTTTTAGTTCAGATACATTAGTATAATTCAGTAAACTGGTATAGAAAACATCAACAATGATACTACCCTGGCAGCAATTAAGAAATTAAACTTGAATCCTAACATCTATGGTCTGTCCCGAATGTGACTGCGGATTCATCGAAGAAATCGAACACCCGCCGCGCTCAGTCCACCTTGACCCTCGCCGTCGTCGCTTCCCTGCTGCTGCCATGTACATGATCGGCCAGCGGCTTGCCTCCGACAACGTTGTTCGTCCCTTCCTGCGCTGCACCCGCCACAACGGTGGTGACCGCTCCCTCTTCAACCCCGTTATCGTCCTCCACGGCAGCGCAACTGCCACCTCTGCTACCAGCAAGGAGGAAAGTCGAGGCTTTGAGCTCTTCTACAACGATGGTGTCGGTTCTGGCTTGAGACCCTTGCCTCCGAGCATGTCAGAGTTTCTACTCGGATTTGGATTCGATAGGCTTTTGGAACAACTGTCTCAGATTGAGATCAACGGTATTGGAAGGTATGAGCACCCTCCTGCGTCAAAAGCGGCCATAGATTTCTTACCAACCATCGAAATTGATAACACTCACTTAGCCATGGAATCACACTGTGTGGTGTGCAAAGAAGCTTTTGAATTAGGTACCGCGGTGCGGGAAATGTCGTGTAAGCATATATATCACCCTGAATGCATCTTACAATGGCTAGCTTCGAAGGTTTTCAATTTGGGGTGAAATTTTTTATTAAAAGAAAAATTTGTGGTTTCAGTTAACTGTACTCAAATTCTGTAAAGTTCAGTTTCTTTTAACTATACTATATAATAATTTATTTAGTTTTTAGTTAAAACAAATTTAGTGTTTTTAAGTACATTATAGTATGGTTAACTTTAGTTACTGTACAGTTTATTAAACTATGCCCAATCCTAGTTTTGGATGTGTACAATACATAAAATAAATGTCTAAAAATATTAGTAATTATAAAATTATTAATAATTTTAATATTTTAATAGTTTACTAACATATAATTAATATTAAATCTAAATAAAATATGTTTTAGAGAAAAAATCATTAACAATGGTTGTATTTGATTAAAAAAATGACTAACTTTAAAAGAGAAATTCCATCTCTCTTCGAAATTTTACTTTCCCTATATCTTGCGGGCTATATATTTCATTTTCCACCACTGTATTCAAGTTTTCTCATAAGAGTAATGATATTTTTACCTTTCTTTTCTCTTACACCATTTTAACTCACGTATGTGACAGTTGACATAGCTTTCGTTTTTGTGTGTTTTTTTTATCTTTTTTTTTCCGATTCGATCCGAGCTTCTCCAGGAACAGAATGAGAAGGTCTCGATCAAGAGGCAGGAAACGGATTCCGACGACTTCACGATTGAAGAGGACCAAAGGCACGACCTGCACGAGTAGAGAACAAGAGGTAGAAGCACACATGCGAAACTTTGATTTTCTCTGTTTTTCAAATCACCAAATGAAGCGTCTTAAACCAAACCCTTTCACTTGTGCATCCACAGAGAAAATAAAAACACAAAAACAAAAAGCCACGTCGACGACATAATAAAAATACAAAAATAAAAACCACGTCTGCTGCCACATAGGTGAGTTAAAATGGAGAAAAAGAAAAGAGAAGTTAAAACATCGTTAAGGAATATGCCAACTCTAAAAAGGAGAACGCGCAAGTGACAAGTGTGTCCTAGGTTTCAGCTTCTGTAGACGTGAGTTTGAGTTATACAATCTTGACCACTAGTGATGAGTATTGGTTCGTTTCTTGCACGAGTTTTCAACGTGACATTTTATTTATCTCTATTACTATGTTTTTGGTGGTATTTGCTTTGACCAACGACTGTTGTTTCATGGCCTCCAATTGTCCTTTTCATTTTATTATCGAAGGCATATTCATTACTATGATATTTCTTTATCCCTTTTGCGTTTTCGTACGTTGTCCTTTTCTTTCTCCCACTAACAAGTTTCAAACGTGCAAACTAAAGAGATTTGATGGCATATCCTTAGCCATGTCCAAGTACTTTTACGAAGATTTGAAGTTATCTATGAAAGATGAGTCTAGACCCTCTCTCTTCGGTCATTATTATGGAGCTTTTAGAGTAGAAATAACTTTTGGTATTATGTTTTAGGCCAAGTAGTTTAAGATTTATTTGGGCTTTGTAGTATGGATCAAGTGTGTAAGATTTAATTTAGGCCTTGTATTTTAGGCCAAGTAGTGTAGGGTTTTTAGACTACTTGAGTTAATAAAGGTCAAGTCATGATATGTTTTCCTTGACGCTATCAAATTAATACTACATTACAAAGCAACTTCACTATTTTCAATTAGTAGTTAACAAACTAGATAGAGTTAAAGTAACTCTGAGTCGTTTCCTATCAAGTAGAGAATTGATTTTTAAATACTTGACTCTTATGAAGACTTTGAAAGGTTATTAAAATGCAATGCAAAGTGAAAATCTATCCTAATGAAAATAATATTGAAGAATGTTGAGTTTAATTGAAGAACAAATAAGAGGCTTTAAAAATAATTATAATAAAATAGGTTAATTCCACTACTTTTTCAAGATAAATTAATTATCGGTTATGCACATATTATTGTTCAATTGATTATTGTTCGAGTTTTAGATTAATTAATTACATTCTTAATTAATTTGAGGGCGAGCTAACAATTAATTAAAGTATATTATCAATCAAAAGCAAGACCCTGATACATTATTCCCAATAAATTCAACCAAAGTACATTTTCACTTAAATCCCATTTTGTTTAATCATGTTTATTCTTAACTCTCCTAACCAAATTAAAAGTTAATTAATCAAAGTAAATTCTCAATTAATTATTGTTAAAGTTCTTACCACAAATAAAAGTACATTCTCAAAATTTGTAGCAAAATCTCATTCAATCATATGAAAGTTCCTAAATTCAATCAAAGTATATTCTCAATCAAATCTAGAAACCCTTAAATTTATATGATCAATATGCATGTAGATTCAAACACCTTATGATATAAAAACCATTACTTTTGACGTGATTAGGGGATGAAAGACATAAAAGAAGGATAACTCAAATCAATAATCAAAAGAAACAAAAATATTTAATTCAACTTAACCTTAAAATCCATAATGAATGGAGTGGAATACATGGAGAAAATAAAAGTGAGAGGAGTGGTGGATGATTGCTTCCTAGTAGAAAAGTCTGAGTGAATGTAAAGTGTTGAGTCGCTTTATATAGAAATTAATTGGGCTTGAATTCTGATTTTTTTTTTCGTTCATAAAATCTCTTATATTGTATTATAATATCTTTTGAATAATTAACAAATTTAGATAATTATAAAAGTATTTGGGGCATATTTTCTGTTAATATTTTCATATTTAATTATATTTTAAAATATGTAATAAATTTTCCATACTTAATCTTTCCCAAATTCCAATTTAGCCCTTTTGATTTTATTCAAAATTTCACGACGACCCATGGTATAATTACACTTTAGACCCTTTATTTGACCATATTTGAATATTGGTTGACTCTTTGATCATATTTGACTTGATGAGATTGTCTAATGGGAGACTGCCATGTGGTAGATCCCTTATCCACCCAAAATTAAGGTGTCAAATTGGGGAAGTGCTTTTTGCACTTTGGTGAGACAAATCTAGTTCTTCACCACGATGGGTCGTGAAGGTGTGGTGGAAATGGGTTTGTGGTTCTGGTGATTGCCCGATTTTGATTCGCAGAGTGAAGGTCTATGTGTTGTGGAGATTTGATTGGGTTTTCGTGATTAGGGTTCACATTCTATGTTGGTAATGGGGTTTCGAAGATGTTGCGAACATGGTGGAGTCGTGAGATAGGGTTGATGTTCAAATAACTGTTGCGATTTGTGTATTGGGTTTTTTTATTTCAATTTGCAGGTGACTTTCCATGGTGGCCCATAGGTGGAGGAAGACAGGATTAGGGTGGCGCGATATTGAGTCTCACGATTTGGGTTTTTGTAGCTTGATGGAGGTGTTGTGAGAATGAACGCTAGGTTTTGCGGTGGTGTTCGCGCTCTTGTAGTTGTCAAATAGTGGCGAGGTAGGATACCATTGTGGATTTCTGTCACGGTGGTTTTTGGTTTCCTTATAGGAGGTTATACGGGGCCACAACTAGGTTTCATGGCGGCACGATCTGGTTTCGCAAATCAGTGTGATCGCTTTCACAACTTGGGAGTTTGGATTGTGATTTGGGTGGCTTGTGGTAGCATGATTCAAGGCTATCTCGCGGTGGTCGGTGACGTGATGATGCTAAGGTTTCAATGGGAGAAAGGTTAAAGATGATGATGTGGCAGGGATAATGATGTGGTTGCTTCCTATTGGTTAATTTTGTGTGTAGAGGATATGGATATGTGGCAGCACCTTATTGGCTTGATCCATAAGTGGAAGATTGACATGTGGCAACATGTTAGCAGATCTATTTTAAAATTCATTTAGTTCCTTGTAAATTGATTTTCCAAATTCTGATTTTGGACCTATTTTATGTCTTGGACATTTAATTTCACACTTTAAATGAATCAAATTTTAACTTCATCAATCAACATTAGAATATTTAAGAATAACTTATGCAACTAAAAATTACTTTTTAAAACCTTTTTATTCACAGACTGAATAAGTCCAATCGTCATAAATCTTACTCAAATTAACCATTTAAATTCAAAAATTTCATCAAAATTTTGAATTTAAACAATGAATATAGGTATAAATATGCACTCATCCCACCCGACACTTATATTTTTGCACTCCTAGAAAAAAATTAACTAATTCCAAAACTTGTTCTAAGTTATTTTATACCATATTTGCACTTGAATTAAAAGAGTGAATAATACTTGAAATAAATCAATTTGCTAGAAGTCAATTTATCATAGACATGTAGATGAAAACATTCTATTTTTCACATATGAGTTGATATTTTGAATTCACAAGAAAATCCAATATGCAAGATATCATTCAAATCAAAATGTATCTATTTCTTCCAAACTCTCAAGTGTTTTTGGCTTGGGTTTTCACTCAAAATATCCATGTAAGTAAATAACCTTGATATTTAGGAAGATTTCAATATTCACATACATCAGAAAAGCATGCAATTAATGATCATGGGGACCTTTTAAAGGTTATAATGAGGCCAAGACAAAGGTAGGACAAATTTTGGGATTTCTGAGTTTCTGAAATAGATATAGAAGGAGTAATGGAGCTTGATTTCAAAACCAACTTTCTTATTTATTGCTCTTTTAAGAAAACATTTCTTCTTCTTTTCTTTTGGTCTTTTTTTCTTCTTTACTTTTTTGTCATTTTTATTATTTTGTTGGTCACATTCATCAATGATTTCTAACATAATCCATTACTCCTTCTTGTTCCTTCTATTCCTTAACAGGGAACGCTCAAAATAAAGTGAAAGAAAATATATAATAAAGACCAAAACTACTTCTAAGAAAATATTTTTTCAAAAATAGAAGGCCTTCAATTTGTCTTCTTGATTTTGATTACATCTTTTTAATCATAATAATTTTTGCTATCTTTTGTAGATATATTTTTTATCCAAGAGGAAAACAAAAACAAAAGTTGTGCTTCTTGCTTTCTTCCCGATTTGAGGACAAATCATTTTTCAAGAGGGAGACAATGATGGCAACTCCTTTAAGGACTTCCATCCAAAGAAGTATAAACTTATACTAAGACTAAGAAACGAAAGTTGAATAAAGACTTTTAAAAAAAAACTCTTTCCTTATCTAAGTCTTAGAAAGATTCACTTTGCTAAATACCTTTGCATTGTTTTGTAGGCCTTAAATAAAGGTTGAAGACCATGGACAATCACCCAAAGAAGCTTGGTGAGCCAAAGGAAGCGAGAGAGGCAAAGGAAGAAGGAAAAAGGGTGCTTTCCGGATTTGGACCAATAGCATCTGGATTAAAGAACAAAGGGAAAAAGCCTTCCGGATTGCTCCTTGCGCCCAGCTACCCGCATCTTACGCCCAGCCAAAATGCACTAGAATTTACATTTTAAAACACGTTTTTATTGTGTTTCGTATGGGACTTGCAACCCAAGCTTAATAGCGTCTTAGATACTATATTCTTTGGGGGTCTTGGATGCTTTGCACATTCAGAATTAGAGGCCTCTCTTCTCCATGTAAAATTCAACTTTGAAATGATAAAGAAATGTTGTTGAGTTTACTCCAAGCTTATCTTCAGAGTTCAATGCTTCTTGTGCTTATCCAACACTCCCTCCTCTAGCTTCCTTCCCCCTTGGAAGGCCTTCTAAGCTTGAGAAACCTTACACATTCACCAAACCTCCACTGAACCTTTCATCCAACACTTGGTGTGCACCATAGCCTTCACTCATTCTTCCATTCCGCTGCTCGATTCTGATGCCCGTGGTTTCTCTAGCATGAAGTATGGAGCTACTTCCATCACTCTATGTCCGACGTCGGATTGTTCTATGTCCGACGTCAATTAAAATCAAATTTTTAAATTCCAACTTCAATTTAACATCTCCTGATATGACGCTGGTCTCGAATTCGATGTGATAGGTCGAAAAACACAACTTTATATGGTGTTTTTGTACTAGTAACACTGATGGATGTCACACCCCATACAAATTTTATGTGCATTCAAAACGAGAATGAAAACAAAACCTAAACCTCCCCCAAAGGGGGGGGGGAGAAGAAGAAGAAGCTCCCAAGAATTGAAATTCTAAGTGGCGGCTGGGAGAGTTATGAAAGTGAAACTGATTTTGGGGTTTATAGACCCCAAAAGACCAAAATGCCCTTTTAATGGGCTTGTCCTAATAAATGGCTTAAAATTGGGCCCAAAGTTCCAAAGCTTGACCCAATCACCTTCTAAAACGACATTAAACTACACCATTGACGTGCCCATCCTCTTGAAGTCCAAGAATGTGCTTCCAACACTACTGTTGAGTTTCTCTGGTTACTACATCTGACCGTTCGATCCGTAAGGGCTCTACAGGCTCAGCCAGTACTATCCAGTCTTCATAAGACCGTTCGGTCATCCACTCTCAGACAACAGTTATTTGTCGTTCAGTTCATTAGTGTTCGACCATTCAGTGTAAGCTTTCACAGACCGTTTGGTATATGCGTGCACAGACCATTCAATTCTGTGATGCTTGGTCATTCTGTTCAATAGTGCTCAGGTGGTAGCTAACCGTTCGGTGGAGGCTTCCAGCAAGGCTTTCTCAGCTCGTTTGGTGCAGACTTCAACAGATCGTTTGGTTCAGGGAAACTCATGCACTAAGGTTATGCCATAGGATTCAATCAATTGAGCTAGGTTTCCACAAATCGTTCGGCCAATCCTTCAGCAAACCGATTGGTAGTGTAGTGTTCAGCCATTCATTGTAGCTTCTCAGCAGTTGTTTGGTCAATCTTTGACAGGTCGTTCGGTCAAGTCTTTGACGTTTAAACCTTTTCTCAACCTCTCAAACAGTGATTGTCCTACACATAATGATTGAAATAATTAAGCCCAAATAATTCAAATTAATTAAAATAAGAATTAGTCTTGAAATTGAGCCCAAATAGTGAAAATGCAACAATAATTGATAGTTAAGCACAATTAGCAAAAATGGGGAAATACTGGACATTAAAGTACAATTCCCTGATTAAATCTAGCACAATAAGCTAAGTGAAGTGAATAAAATATTGACTCATCAAAATAGATCACACTTAGTCTTTTGCACTCCTGGGCAAAATCAAGACGTAGATCAAGGAATAGTTCAAAGGACATCAGGGAAGTGACACAACCTCTGTCACAGGTCGAACGATTCTGACGAAGAAACTGGTCGGTGTTAAAACAGTAAGCGAATGGAAATGAACAAATATTAAAGACGAACAGTAAAAGTAACAAAATGAAAATGAATTAAAACACAAGACAACCAAACGGTATTAAAGTAAGACCGAATGGAAAATGAGATTAAAAACTAAACAATTGAATGCAGACAAAGTCGAACGGTCTCTAACAGTGAAGCCTTTTAGAGACCAAACGATGTTATTGGAAAACCGAATGGTAATTTCAGTAAATGGAGAAACAACAATGCGCAGAATTTAAAACGTAGCAGAAACGAAATTGCAGTGAATTAAACGATGGAACAGTGCAGCAAAACGAAACTTAAACAAAAGAACATGAATTTGCAAATGGAAAATGCACCAGAAACAGAAAACACCAGTGAACAGTAAAATGACGAACTACAACAGTAAAGAGGACAAAATGAACAGTAGAACGCAACAATGAACAATAAAAAGATCAAATAAAAAGAAGAAATGACGAAATGAACAGTCGAAATACATGAAAGTGAGTTAAATACATGAAAACGAGAATGAAAGCAAAACCTAAACCTCTCCCAAGGGGGGGGAAGAAGAAGAAGAAGCTCCCAAAAACTAAAATTCTAAGTGGCAGTTGTGAGAGTTGTGAAAGTGATTTTGGGGTTTATAGACCCCAAAAGACCAAAATGTCCTTCTAATGGGCTTGTCCTACAAAATGACCTTAAATTGGGCCCAAAGTTCCAAAGCTTGACCCAATCACCTTATAAAACGAAATGAAACTACACCATTGACGTGTCCATCCTCTTGAAATCCAAGAATGTGCTTCCAACACTGCTGCTGAGTTCCTCTAGTAACTGCATTTGACCGTTCGGTCCTTAAGGGTTCTGCAAGCTCAGCCAGTACTGTGTAGTCTTCACAAGACCGTTCGATCATCCACTCTCAAACAAGAGTTGTTTGTCCTTTGGTTCATTAGTGTTCGGCCATTTAGTGTAAGCTTTCACAGACCGTCTGGTATATGCGTCCCTAAACCGTTCGGTTCTGTGATGCTCGGCCATTTTGTTCAACAGTGCTCAAGTGGTAGCTAACCGTTTGGTGGAGGCTTTGAGCAAGGCTTTCTTAGCCCGTTTGGTGCAGACTTCAACAGACCATTCGGTTCAGGGAAACTCATGCACCAAGGCTATGCCGTGCGTTTCAATCAGTTGAGTTAGGTTTCCACAGACCGTTCAGCCAATCCTTCAACAAACCGATTGGTAGTGTAGTGCTCGGCCATTCATTGCAAGTTCTCAGCAGCTGTTTGGTCAGTCTTTGACGGGCCGTTCGGTCAAGTCTTTGACGTTCATACCTTTTCTCAACTTCTCAAACAGTGATTGTGCTGCACATAATGATTGAAATAATTAAGCCCAAATAATTCAAATTAATTAAAATAAGAATTAGTCTTGAAAGTGAGCCCAAATAGTGAAAATGCAACAATAATTGATAATTAAGCAGAATGAGCAAAAATGGGGAAATACTGTACATTCAAGCACAATTCCCTGATTAAATCTAGCACAATAAGCTAAGTGAAGTGAAGAAAATATTGACTCATCAAACACCCAAAAAAGAAGAAAGCCAAAAGCCTTTTAAGGTTGCTTAAGGATCGAACACGACCCCTTCGTAGCACAACAACATCACAATAGCACATTAACCATTTGACCAGCGATAGATCAGTGAAATTCTAATAAAAAATTAGAATATAAGTCATTCTTCGAAAATTAAAATAAAAACAATTATAAATTAATTTTCGTACATCTCTTGAACACTTTTATTACCCAATAACATACCAAAAATAAATATTTAATATTATGAAGCACAAAGAAAAATAAAAAATACTCTAATTAATACAGGTCTTACATATTGTGTGTAATGATTGAGATAATAAATTATCTTAAGTAATAATCGATTATCACAAGGTAATTTATGTACATGTGAATGTTTTGAGAATAATTGATTATCACTTATGATACTTTGTTATCCTAGAGTATTTTTATTGGAAACAATTCATCTTTTATGAATAATGAACATGGACCCAGCTTGAGGAGTTGTGGAATGTGATGATAAGTAGAGAATGAGATTAGCAGTTGTGTTTAAGGTCAGTTTTGACTTGTGGTTGATATTGGAGCATGAGTGGAAGATGGAATGCACAATAATTTATGTAGTTAATGAGCATGAGGCATCGAAGATTAGTCTACTTGTTGTACCTAATAAATGTTGGTTCTATCTACGGATAGGTACTCTCTTTAGCCTTGGTTGTTGAAAAGGAGGGATACTATCTTTAGCATTGGTTGTTGAAAAAGAGTTGTTGAAAAAAAAGAGGTACTCGAGTCTTGAATCTTTTTTGGTGAGGGAGATATATGTTCTACCTTGTGTGATAGGGGAATAAGTCTGAAGTCGGAAGAAGGACGACTCTAGTGTATCTATATAGGGAAGCTACAGATTAGGCTGTAGGAGCGACTACAATCAGTGAGGTAGGGTACAAGAGTGTGACTGATGTCTTGTCATTATGGGGTTCATGGTTTGGTGATGCTCATGGTGTTATTCATGATTGGGATAATCATGATGGTCATGTATCTATGATGATGATCATGATATTGAAGATGCTTTAGGTTGTGCTACGTTAATAGTGGTGTTACTATAGTTGTTATAGTAAGTAGTTAGCATATGTGTTAATGAGTGGATAGACCCAAGGTCTATGTGTAAGATGTTAACGATGACATCAAGAGTTAGTGATCAAGGATCGATGATCGGTGATTTAGTAATTAATTATGATTTAATTGTTTATGTTAGAAGACTAAGAATCATATTGTTATTACTACTATGTATGGGATGATTGGTTATGGTTGATATAATTAATATGTTTATATCTTGTTATTATGATTGTTTTGGGGTAACTTACCACATACATGTTTGTATTTGTGTGTTGTGAATAATGTTATCGACGATGATCGTATAATGTGTTATACGTGAGCAGATGATATTGCAGATGTTCCAGAGGCATGTTAGGTTTGTGAGATGACGGAGAAAAGATTTGAGTTTCTTTAAAAAGTTATTTTGGTATAGACCTTTGAAACAATGTAATTGTAGTTGGTTTCTTTCCTTAGTCATCTTAATTACTTTTGGAATAATGTAATCGAACAAGGCTTTTGGAACTATAATGTTTAAATAAGTTATACATGTTTAAAGGTTGAGGTTTTTGAAGAATATGTTTCCGCGCTATAAGGAAGTTTGAAATTTACCAATTTTTTAACACGTGACACCTTGGAAATTGGGGTGTTACAAGTTTGAATAGATTTTGGAAAACTTTTTGCAATTAGTATTTGACACTGTTTGTAGTGATTAGACGTTCTGTAGAAAATGTTGAACACTTAAGGATTTTCAAAAGCATTTAGAAACACAACAAAAGATTACAAAGAAGATAACTTAATTTATATTGGTTGACTCAAACTGAGCAACGTCCAGTTCTCCTTTAAGAACTCTTAAAGGGTTTCATTAACTTTAAAATGTTACAACATGTTTTATCACTTCTACTTTACAATGATTTTAACCACTCTTGGTATACAATAGTCCAATTGACTAAAACATTCAACTCCTCTGAATTAAACAACCAAGTGTTTATCATTATACAGAGACAACAAAGTGTTTTTAAAACAAGTGTAGATAAAGTATTGATCAGTACAAAGTATATCTGAAAAGACTTGTTGTAAAGATTTTCTAAAACGTTAGATGATGCAAAAATAAGATAATTTTGACAACATAAGAATTTGTGCATTTAAGATTGTGGTTCTCTTTTGCATATGGTCTTCTTTATATAGATAACTTCAAGAAAGATCCGTTATTCAGAAGCATTGACTTTGATAAAGGTGTTGTAGGCTTTTGTAGAAGGTCAGATGCTACTTTGCTTTTGTAGAGGCAACTGTGTTGCTTGTACGAATTGGGTAGACAAAAAACATTGAAAAAATGATCTTAGAATGTCTTTATATCTCTTAATGTTCTTTTGAATCAACACAGAACTTTTGAATAAAACATTTGTCTTTTATGGATTTGCACAGATGAAGAGAAAAAACACAATAGAAAAAAAATAATATTCGTACGTTTTGATTTAAAATGTTAGACGTTTATTATATCATTTAGCGTAGTTCTTGTACTATAGCATTTAACTATGTTTGTTTATCATATCACTTAGAGTAGTATGTTAATTTTATCGTTTATGATAGTATATTGCATTTATGATATTATTTAAACATAAGTAACATTTACCACATTATCCTAGACAATCATTTTCATAAATATTATTTCATTAAAAGTTTTTCTTAAACTTCAAAATAAAAGGTCCTTAGGCTATTTTATCTTATCAATTATCCTAATTTAATTTTTAAATGGGATTTTTTTGAAATAAGGCAAAAATCACGATATTTTTCTAGAAATTAAGCAGAAAACATGAATACCGTGAATCGGATACTTGATTCCAAAAGTACAAATATCTCATCGATAGTCATTATCATCTTTCACATTTATACTTACCATTCTTTTGTGTTTCTTTTCCTCTTTAGTCGGCACTAACGCGCGCGAGCACTAATTTATTTTCCACGATCAAACTTATGTGCTAGATCTCAACGGTGTCCTAATTACTAAACACTAATAGTAGCATCGTAGACAATGAAC
Organism: Vigna nakashimae; assembly: GCA_034642375.1. Lineage (NCBI taxonomy): Eukaryota > Viridiplantae > Streptophyta > Magnoliopsida > Fabales > Fabaceae > Vigna > Vigna nakashimae. The sequence continues at coordinate 8,907,836 of CM067763.1, read as the reverse complement.
ACGCACATGCAATTTTTGAGAAAATGATAGTACTTAAAGAAGTGATAGTTGCAAGCACGATCACATTTAGACGGACAGAGAAGTTATCTCATTGTGGTATTTTATGTAACTTTAGTTAATGCTTAATTCATATATAGAGGGGCACAAATAGATGGCACTATGCAAGTTGCAAGAGAATATAGATGAAGAAGGAGATGGAGAACATAGAGTCTCAAACTTCCTACGTAACAACATTACAAGGCGAAGCACCTGACATCTCTTGCAAGGGGAATCCCTCCGTAACTCTAAAGGTTTTGAGATTTGGAAGTAGGATTTATCTTCATGCATTGATTGGAATAAAAAATTTCGTATGTTATTCTAATAATTAAAATCTAGCCACGTGTGTATTGTTTTGGAGTAAACAATTTTTCGAATATTGTTGTTGCTAGTTCATAATCATGTTGTTTCTCGAAAAGTAGCCAAAAAAATTATATAGAAAATTATGAATGTATGCTGAAATTTGTTATTACTTATTGTATGTAGTTCCGAGATGTTACTTATAAAATTAAGACCAGAAAGGGGGGATTTCTGAAGAGCAAAATGGAAGAGAAAGTAGTTCTGAATGGAGTGGCAGGCATGGTTCAACCTGGTGAAATTCTTGCCATGTTAGGTCCTTCTGGGAGTGGGAAAACTACTTTGCTAGAAGCATTGGGAGGCAAGCTTGGTGGGAAACTCTATGGAAGCATAACATATAATGGCAAAGCGTTCTCAAATGCAATGAAGAGGAAAACAGGTTTTGTGACACAAGATGATGTTCTCTATCCCCACTTGACTGTGACTGAAACTCTAGTGTTCACAGCCTTTCTCAGATTGCCAAGCAGTTTATCCAAAAAGGAGAAAATTGAGCATGCAAAAGCTGTGATGGCTCAACTTGGTTTAACCAAGTGCAAGGACAGCATCATTGGAAGCCCACTTCTTAGAGGTGTTTCTGGTGGGGAGAAAAAAAGGGTTAGTATTGGACAAGAAATGCTCATAAACCCAAGCTTGCTATTTCTGGATGAGCCAACCTCTGGCCTAGACTCAACAACAGCTCAAAGAATTGTCTCAATTTTATGGGAACTAGCAAATGGAGGAAGAACCGTTGTGATGACCATACATCAACCTTCAAGTAGGATTTACTGCATGTTTCACAGGGTGTTACTGCTTTCAGAAGGGAACTTACTATATTATGGAAATGGGTCTGAAGCTATGGAATATTTTACTGATATTGGATTTGCCCCTACCATGCCATTGAACCCCTCAGATTTCCTTTTGGATCTTGCAAATGGTAAGCTTTGTTTACTGTTTATTTTACGGCTTTTGAGGTTTTGCTATTTATGAATCTTTATTCTCTGCATATAAAAAAGAAAAACAAAACTCTTTATGCTCATTTTTACTGCATGACAAAATTTCAAAATCTAATTTTTCTTTTTTGACCTACAAATGTTTGGAAAAATTTACTGATTTTAACGTTTAATAATGCCCAAATAAACCATTAGTCACTTCAATACCCGATGTTTTAAAATCCTTAACTAACTTTTTAAAATCTCATTATATTTAATAACTTTTTCTTACAGTGAATGATTTTTACATTAAAATTTTATCTGGTTATTTTTTTCTCAGAGGATTAAGAAGAATAAATTAAGAATATAAAATAAGTTGAAATTTTAATTAAGTTTAATAAATTTTTGTTTCCTTCTATAACCAATATCTACTATAAATCCGTCCAATCGAACTCAAATGGAAATTTTAAAAAGTTATTTAGAGGACAAAACTAGAACTGAGAAATGAACTCTTTATACTTAATGAGTATTTTACATACTGATATGCTGCAAATATGGGAAGAAATAGTGGATTGAAGAAGAGTTATCTAGGTTTATATCCTCTTATTTGTTAACTTAAAATAAAATACATGGTTTTAGTTTCTTATTTTGCCACATGGGAACAAAAATTGCAGGTATCTACACTGGTCAATCGAATGAGGACCATGCCTTAAATAAGAACAAATTGATTTCTGCATATAGGAACTACTTTGATGTCAAATTTAAGCCAGTGATACAAGAAATTCCAGACTACGATAAAACTCAGGGTAGATTTGAAGGCAATAAATTTGGGGAATGGCCTACCAGTTGGTCAAATCAGTTTCTTGTACTGCTAAAAAGAGATGTCAAAGAGAGAAAACATGCATCATTTTCTGGCCTGATGGTTTGTCAGGTTCTTGTGGCTGCTCTTATTACAGGGTTACTATGGTATAAATGTGATATTTCACGCTTGCAGGATCAGGTAATAACTGTCTAACATTTGGACTCACCTAAAGTATATATAAATATTACAACACTAAATTATTTTCTGATTTTAACATAAACATGTTTGCACCAAATGCTTGGTAAGAGAACTAAGAAAGTCGCCTGAGCAAGCTTATATACACTAATATGTGATATTATGAGAATAATTCAATTGAAAAGATGGGTTGATGTAAGTGATCGAGGATATGAACAAATTGTCACCTTCTTATAAATGTGATTTGATTCTACCTATGTCAATATAAATCACATTCAAGGAGCAAACCTCTTTCGAAACTGGTGCACTAGCTGTGGTTACATAAAAAGATTCATGATTAAGGTTTTTTCTTTAAAATGATTGCAGAGAAAAATCTTCTCTAATTTAACACTCATCGCTAATACGTCATTAGTGTTCCTCACCCTTTTAATATTTCTCTCAATAAACATGTAATAATGCAACTACTATGTACTTGCAGATTGGACTTCTATTCTTCCTTACTAGCTTTTGGGGTACCATGCCTCTTTATCAAGCAATATTCACCTTCCCCCAAGAGCTAATGATGCTGGAGAAGGAACGATCATCTGGAATGTACAAGCTCTCTTCATACTTCATTTCAAGGATGGTCGGTGACCTTCCAATGGAGCTCGTGCTTCCTTCAATATTCATCACCATAATCTATTGGCTGGTAGGGTTGAAAAACAATGTGGTAAATTTCCTATGCACACTTGTCACTATTGTACTCCATGTGTTGGTTTCACAAGGACTAGGCCTTGCCATTGGTGCTATTGTAATGAACCAGAAATCCGCAACCACACTGGCCTCATTGATTGTGCTAACTTCTGTTTTGGTTAGTGGATACTATATTCAACATGTGCCAAAATTTGTATCCTGGCTCAAGTACTTCTCCATTAACTACTACATATACCATCTCCTGATGGGGTCTCAATATGGCTCAAGTGACACATACCCATGTTCTCATGGAAAGTGTTTGGTTGCAGAATATCCTTTGATAGAACAAATGGCGTTACATTTTCAAGGGAAAATCATGGCTGCATCGGCTCTATTCATAATGCTTATAGGATACAGATTAGTGGCTTATTTGGCTCTCATGAAATATGGGATAACAAAGAAAATGCGATAGGAGTCTTTAGTTCTAATCCAGTAGTACTTAGCTCTTTTGCAGTCATTTCATGGTGTACTATCATTCCATCTATAGTCGTATGCACAATACACTAGCTAATGAATATAAACTCTTAGTACCTCAAGAAAAACTTGAATGCAATCTTCGGTTAGTAATGATAGTGATTGTGAAGAAGAATATGAAAAATATTGATGAGTGCATATATTTACGCTCACGTTTATGATTTAAATTCAAAATTTTAATGGAAATTTTTGTACTTAAATGGTTAATTTGAAGAGGATATGGGATAATGAAATTTATCATATTTGAGAATTAAAAAGGTTTCCTTAAATTATTTTTGGATATTCTAATGTTTATTTGTACTGCCGAAGTAAATTTTATCCATTTAAAGTGTTAAATTAATTTGGTCAAAGATGGTCAAATATGTTTGAATCTGATCAAACAGTCAAACCTTAGTCAAATTTGGTCAAGTAAGGGGTTAAAGAATAAGTTTGGAAAAGGAATAAAGGACTAAAGTGCAAATATTAAAACTTTCTAGACTTATGTGCAATTTTGAATAAAATAAAAAACGTTGAAATGTAATTTTGAACAAGATTAAATATGTTAGATATTTTAGAAGAAAATTAAATCTAGAAATATCAATAAAAAGATCTTCCAAATATATTTATAATTATCTAAATTTATTAATTATTTGGAAGATATAATATAAAAGATCTTTCAACAGAATATTCAAAGCTCAAGTCCAATCAAGTCCTATATAAAGAGACCTAAGGGAAGCAGAACTTATCATTCATTCATTCTCTCAGACTCCTTGAGGGAAACCTATTTACAGAAATTCATTCAAAGGAGCATCAACTTAAGCTAAAGCTAAGAAAAGGAAGTAGAAGAAGAACTTTTAAAAGCTCTTTCTTATTTTATTGTAGCCTTAGAAGAATTCTAACCACTAAATACTTGTAATTCCTGTTTTTGGTACGTACAATAAACCTAAGAGATCATGGATCAACCAACAAGGAGCCTTGCTAGTTAAAGGAAGAAAAAGAACAAAACAAAGGCATTTTTCTGCCTAACTTCTGGATTATGCAGCTTACCTTCTGGATATGAAACGTGAAGGAAATTGGCTTCTAGAACAGGATTTCGCCCAGCCAAAATCATTGTGCGCCCAGCCACTACAAGAGGCATTTTTCATGTGATGACTTGGTTGTCCATATGGCAAGTTTGATTCATGTACATCGACAGCTGGCCTCTCCAACTACTTTCATTTGAATTTTAGAGGGAAATTGGTCAGACATTCACACTCCCTCCAAGCTATAAATATGTGTGTTTGGTCATTGTAATTTTCTCACTTTAGAATGTAATGAAATGCTACAGATTTTAATCCATCCTCTTATACTCTTTATTCATTCTCTAAATTTCGAATTTAGTTACTCTCCTCTAGCTTCCTTCCCTAGTAGGAAGACCTTCTGAGCTTAGAGACTCCAAACACCAACCATTGTCTTCATTCATACTTTCATCAAACACCTTCTATGCATCTAGTTTTCACTACACCATATGTCATTTGCTGCCTTCTCTAATACATGGATGGTCCTTCACGCATAATTCCTAGAGCTACCTCCATCAAGTGGTAGTCAGAGCTATGGTCGAACATGCTTCGAAAGCTAAGTGCATCTACATCCATTTCCATGTTGTTTTGCTCATTTTAGTGTATTATGTTTTGTTTTCAACTTTCATGCTCACTGTTTTCATTTTATTTCGAGTTTCCAGTCATTGCTTTAGTGTTTCTAATGTGTGCTCATGTTTGTTTATCATTTTAAACAGTGAAGTCCATGTGTTTGAGTCATTTCCGTCCTTAAATCTCAATTTTAGCTTATGAAGTCTTGTGCATTACTAATGTAGTGTTGCTTACTATTTTGATTCAATTCTAATGTGATTCTGCTTTGATTTTCGGTTTGTTTTAGTTCGGAGTGTTGTGAAAGTCATATATCAACCAATTAAGGCAATGATGTAACACCCAAATTTTAGGATGCCACAATTATGATTGAAAATTTAAAATTTTTAAAATCATAATGTCATTGCAAAAATTCAAATTCAATAAGTCTTTACAATTCAAGAAAAATTAACCAAAATTCCAAATTAATTATAAAATAAAACCCCATATAAAATAGTTTATTCAAACAACCATAAATTCCTCAACTCTCTCAATCCACTCATTGCGCTATACAACATTCAAACTAACTGCATGATCCTCTACTCCTGTATAAAAACGATCATAGTAGGTGGAAACCACGACCACAACATGCAAGGGTGAGCTAACAAAAACAAGTCATATAAACATACATACTAATTATATCAACCACACAACATGATACATACCTACTGATTATATCAACAATAATCAAACACCCTAAACGTAGAAGTAATAACAATTGGATTCTTAATCCTCATAATAAATCAATCATTTTAAATGGCTCGATCCTCGAACATCACACACCTAGATCGTAGTCTACCCGTTCATCAACACCTATACTAACTACATCACCTAATACCATAACTATCAACATAGCATTCCCCTGAAGTTTCATCATCACTATAATCATCAACATATACCTCCATCATAATTAACCCATCATGATCACCACCATGAGCATCCACAATACCATAACACCATAGTGAAAAGAATCAGTCACACTCTTATACTCTACCTCACTGATTATAGCCGCTCCTACAACCCAATCTGTAGTCTCCCTTACAAATATATTCAAGTAGTCCCGCAATCTAACTAAATAACATGTCTTCCTACCGCCCATGAAAAGAAGCCACCAAAAAGAATAAAATAAAAATTGAATAATATTGGCGCAAAAAAAGTAACAATATTGCTGCATGATATACGCAACAAATTGTTTAAAATTATTATACATAGGATATCCTAATGCGTCATAGCAATTTAAAATATATTATTTCACTAATCTTCAATTGCACTCTATTTTTATCTCTATTTGAATCGAGTTAATGAGATCATTCACATAAACATAGTTGTCATAATTTTTTTTATCTTGCGTGTGTCATTTCTTAGACATAATGTTTGAGACACCGTACCTTAAATCTCTCTTAATAAAATTTCGGCTTAATTACCTACTTAGTCCCCATGTTAGGAGGTAATTTGCTGTTTAGTACCCGGTTTTAAAAATGTAGGCATTTGGTACCTATGTTTTGAAATTTGTATCAATTCAATCCTATCCAGTTAACGGCGTTATAATTTATGCGAGAAATTAAGGACGTTAATGATAGCCTGGGTGGAATAGCTATCAAATGTTTGAATGCATCTTCATTAACGTCCTTAATTTCTCGCATCAATTATAACGCCGTTAACTGGATAGGATTGAATTGATACAAATTTCAAAACATAGGTACCAAATGTCTACATTTTTAAAACCGGGTACTAAACAGCAAATTACCTCCTAACATGGGGACTAAGTAGGTAATTAAGCCTAAAATTTCGAATCATAGTTCGACACGTTGTAAGAGACTATATATAAAGTAACCATCCCTACTATATCTAACTATTGTTAAGAATTCCTATATATAAAAGTTTCCAATTAACTAAAGCCTATGCAAACGTGAATGCTTTTAAGGGTTGTGGGGTTCTTACTTATTAGCATATGTTAAATCTCTTGGCAGCTTTTGTTTCCCTTGAATGAATGAGGAAAAAATTATAATGCGCTAACAACATATTACATGCGTTCAACTATGTGTGGACTCTTTTCAACCCAACCATAGGTTTCGTGGCCAAAATGTTCAACCAATAAACTTACTTTTGTTCATGCTGTTCTATATTTAACGAACTCACTTTACTTTTAACAAGTAAATTATACCATTCGTCCACAATTAATGCGATGCAATTCGTCCACAAATTATCGTTGGAACGCACTAAACTCAAAATCTACTTAATTAGATAAATTATTTTGAATCAATATACGCAACTGAAATTTTTTAACCAAATTAATTAAAATAATTTAATATTTAATCTAGTAATGTCAATCAAAATCAGACTTCACGGTGATTACTTTGCAATTTACAAATTTAACGAGAGTAAACGATATGAATTTTTCTATATTAATATTATGCATGAAGTTTTAGTCTACTTTATATTTAGTTTTTTAACTATTTATAACAAAATATGATATTACTCATCGATATGATTTTTTTTTGGATAAAATAACATATCTACATATATATTTACTCCTAAAATACAATTTTAGTGACAAATCTAATCCACTTAAATCAAATAAACTTGATCTTCATTATCTAATTTGGTTTATGTTCTTAAGTTTAACGTTTTTTTTTTTGTAAAATCTAAATTTTGTTTGTAAGGTCTTGAGTTTCTTAGTTACATTTTTCAAACAATTTTCAATAGTTATGTAAGTTGACAAAAAAGGTTAGAAGCGTTAATTACAAATAACTTCAAGATATATTTTAAGTAACAAAATGAATATAAAAGGTTTTAGAAAATGGATTAGATTTAAAATGAATATAAAAGTTTTTAGAAAATGGATTAGATGTTGTGTTTGCATAAATTAATTCAACTCAACTTGAGTTTAGGTTGTCTCAGTTCGACTTGGGATCAACTCACTTAGGTTGACCAAAATTTAGTCAACTCAATTTGACCTTCACTTGGGCTAAATCAACTCAAGGCCGACTCACCATAAGAATTTCTTTAATTATCAACAAAATTTCACCAATATATTATAATTTGTCGATAATCACAAATTAATTACCGAGAAAAATATTGATGAATATCTATGTTGAATTTACCAACGAAAATATATGTTAGTAATGTTAGATGTGAGATTATATACAAAATATTTGTTGGTAATATCTGTCGATAAATTATTCAGTGAAATAAACTTAAAATTTAACCCAAGACAACTTTGTCTCCTTCAGTGGTGTGAATTGAAAGGTGTGAAAGGAACACAGAAGGCGAAATGCATAAGGCTAACCAAGTTACAAATAACTTCAAGATATATTTAAGCTTCAATTAAAACGAAATTCAACCAGTAAAAATGTATTACAAACATCAAAATGAAGTAACAAGAAGAAAGAAGTGAAAAGAAAAAGGAGCAAGAACAGTAAAAACAAAATTGAAATTGAAACAAGAAAACAAAAATACAAAAACCTAAGACTCCAGCCACTGTTCACATTCAAAGAGAATGAGATTGTTTCTACGTTTTTCAAAACCCCTAGTGGCTTCATAGGTATAAAACCCTAGACAAGGCAAGTCTGCTCCCACTCTAGAAATGGGTCCAAGTCCAAAAGTCTAGCTCAAAATTACACAAACGAAATAAAAATGAAATTACAAACGAAATAAAAATAAAACGCTGAGGTGGAAAATGGTAGATGACGTGACAACTCATCTTGAAGCCTAGAATAAAATTATAAAATTGTCCTAAAAATAATGATGGGAATAATTAAGCTCAGAACATTCAAATTAATTAAAATATGAATTATTGGTCTAATTAAACCTATATAGAAAAATTGAGAAAATAATAGACAATTAAGCACAATTCAATAATTAAATCCAGTACAAAAAGATAAGTGAATAAGAGAAAATAATGATTCATCAGTAGGAGTAGGAGTCACACAAGAAGAATTTCTAAAACTCCAACTCAACCTACACATTATGAGGTAGATAGTAGGCTTCTCCATTCAAAGAGAGCGCTCTCCAAGAGAGGTTAAAGTAGACCTTCCCCATTTCCATGGCAAAGAAGATGTTGAGGAATATCTATATTGGCAGATGAAGGTAGAACAACTTTTTGAATGTCACCAAATTAGTGAAGAAAGAAAAGTCTCCCTAACCATCCTAAGTTTTCAAGGGATTTCCTTAAATTGATGGGCCTCCCTAGTGAGTGAAATAAGGCTCTCCAACTTCCCACCAATCCAATATTAGAATGAACTCAAGAGTGACATAAGAATGAGACACATACCCTCTTACTATAATAGAGAGCTTATGGAATAACTCCAAAGGCTCCAACAAAGAGCGTTTAGTGTAGAGGAGTATAGGCAAATATGGAGCTTTATATGATGAGGGCAAGAATTAGAAAGGAGATTGACATAAGCATCCCTAGGTTCCTTAGTGGTCTTAACCTTGAAATTAGAGATAAAGTAAAGTTGGTACCATATCAAGATTTAAATTATTGGGTACAATTGAGCATCAAAGTGGAACAACTTTTGAGAAGCAAGCTTCACTTTAATTATAATGCTAAGAAAGACTACAATAGGGAGGGTAAGCAAGTGGTAGAAGAAGAACCCTCTCGGAATCTAGAGAAAGAGAAGAAAAAAGAGAAAGAAAGAGAAAGACCAAGGGTAGGAACATCATCTCACATTCGGACTAGTGACATTAAATGTTTCAAGTGCCTTGGTAGAGGTCACAATGCCTCACCAAAAGCACCATGATCTTAAGAGGTAATGATGCTTATAGTAGCCAAGAGAAGGAGAGTGAAAGTGAGAGTGAAAAGCATAACGCATCCAAGGGAGAAGATGCCTATCCTTGTGAAGGAGAACTTCTTATGATAAGAAGAGCTCTCCATAATCAACCTAGATCCCAAGAACTAACACAAAAGGAGAACATCTTTCACACATAATGTAAAGTTTTTGAAAATATATGTTCTTTTATTGTGGATAGTGGATCATATTGTAATTTTTGTAGTCCTAGGTTGGTTGAGAAATTAGCACTAACTATCTTGCCACATCCATAACATTAGCAACTTCAATGGATCAATGATGATAAAGGCATGGTAGTTAATCAACAAGTGATGGTTATGTTATCCATAGGTAATTATAAAGATAGTGTGCTATGTGACATAGTACCTATGGATGCTTGCCATATTTTGTTGGGAAGAACTTGGTTATTTGACAAAGAATCTTTACATAATGGCCATAATAATGAGATAACCATCATTCATAATAAGATAAAGTTTGTACTTCATTCTCTCACACCTCCACAAGTGGAAGAGGATCAAGAATAAAAAAGATTGAAAAAGAAAAAGATAAAGAGAAAAATAGAGACCCTTCTAACAAGCCATGTTTTAGATGTCAAGGAAAACACAAGACTAAAGAGTGCCCCAACAAAAGAGTCAATATGTTAAGGGCCAAAGGCTTGTGTACAAAAAAAAAAGAGGTCTTCTTACCATTTTCCTCAAGAAGCATGGAAAGACAAGACCAAATAAAACATTGTGTTGAAATAGGAAGTCATTTTAAAAACAGATGCATTCAACACAAGGCAAACAAGAGCTTAAAAAGAGATGCTCCTAAATTACAATGCCTTGATCATTCATTTGATCAAAGGAGTATGAACATTGGGAGCTATATGCTTTAGGTGATTATCTTAGTGACACTTACTTTATCTCTTATTTTTCGTAGAAGGGTATTTTACCCTGGGGGAAGAAAGTCAATTATCTCCCAAAAGGATGTTTCCATACTAAACTTGAAGATTTGAGGATAAATCCTTTTGAAGAGGGAGGGGATGATGGAATACCCCTAGCCATGGCCCAAGCACTTTCAAGAAGAAGCTAGGATCATTTATGCAAGGTGAAGAAGGCTCTTTCCATAGGTCATCATGGAGGTTGAAGAGTAATGTAGTTTATTTAGGACTTGTATTCAGCCATGTAGTGTAGATTTGATTAAGGCTTGTATTAAGGCCTAAGTAGCATGTGATTTTCCCTAAGTTAGATATCCAAACCAAGTGAAAAGTGTATGCCATGTGTCATGCTTCTATTTGAGAGGATTTGCTTTTAAAAAGGTAGCCACATGACACCTTAGGGGTGAAGATTTTTTCCTTTTGGAAGTGGCCACATGTCCTTCCACCATTGGAGAGGATTTTCTTTTAGTAGTAGCCACATGACACTCTAATAATATAGATGATTGTGTTTTGTTAGCGGCCACATGTCCTCCCATCATTGGAGAAGATTTGTTGACACTTGTCCACTCGTTAAAAGGCCTCATTTTTTACCAATGAGAGCAAAGGTAGGAGATCATGCTTTTAGGGTTAGAAGGATACACCATTGACCTATAAATAGAGGTGTCTCCACCCTTGTTTTTCATCTTGGAATTAAGTAATGTTATGCTGCCAAATTATAGTCATACACTTCCTTGATCAAGATTAGCACAACCCTAGAGGTCCTTCTAGTCACCTACCTCATGGAGTTGGCCTAACCTCTCCTTGAACCATCAAACTACACATCATCTTCACCATACACACTTTCATGGAAAGCATAATGTTGAAGCTTACCTTGATTGGGAAATTAAGGTAGAGCAAATCTTTACTTACCACCAAGTGAATCAAGAGAGGAAATTATCATTTCTTACTATTATCTTTCAAAGGTATGCCAGGTATTGGTGGACTTCTTTAGTCTAAGAAAGGAGGCGCCACAATGATCCTCCCATTGAGTATTGGAATGATTTGAAATATACCCTTAGGAGGAGACACATTTTCTCTTACTATAATAGGGAACTTATGGACAAACTCCAAAGACTTTAGTAGAGGTCTATGACTGCGGAAGAGCATAGGCAAAATATGAAGTTGTACATGATGAGGGCAGAAATTGTGGAGAAAGAGGAAATTACTTTAGCTAGGCTCTTGAGTGGGTTTAACTTTTATATAAGATATAGGGTTGAACTTGTACCTTATAGAGATTTGAGTGACTTAGTTCAAATGCGTATCAAGGTAGAACAACAAAGCTTGAGAAAATCTTCTTCTAAAAGAATTCAAGTTCAACCTACCTTTTTTGAAAAGAAAAGTTTTAAAGATCAAGAGCCCTTTAAGCCTCTAACTAAAATTCCTGAATAGACTAAACAAGAAACCTCTACACACACTCGCACTAAAGAGATCAAATGTTTTAAGTGCCTAGGAAGAGGTCATATAGTTGCTCAATGTCTGATGAGTGCATATTTATGCCCACATTTTAGATTTAACTTCAAAATTTTAGTGGAATAATTGTGCTTAGATAATTGATTTGAATAAGATTTTGCATGATTGGCTTTATCGGGTTTAGGAATTAAAAAGGCTTAAAATGTGATTTTAGTTGCATAAATTATTTTGGAGAGTCTAATGTTTGTTGATGCATATGGAATTAAAGTTTGAATTGCAATTTTGAAAATAAAGAAAAGACTAAAGTGCAATTAGAGGAAATTTCTGAACTTCTGTGCAATTATGAATAAAATAAAAAGAGTGTAATTGTAATTTTGGGCAAGTTCAAATCTATTAGATATTTTAAAAGATAATTTAGAGAGAATATATCTTAAGATATTTTATTTTATATTGTTAAATAATTACCTTATTTAACTATATCAATAAATATAAAAAGATAATATTTGCCAAATCTTTTTGAATCTAGAAAAGATATTATCAAATATTCTTAAAAACCGATTAAATCAGTTGAATATTTGGAAGATATTATATATAAGATAAAAGATCTTTTATCAACAGAAGATTAAGAGTCCAATCTCAATCAAACCTATATAAAGAGCCTAGGGGAGGCAGAAAAGATAACTCATTCATTCTCAGATTCCTCCACTAGAAGCATTCATCCACCACTCCTCTCACTTTTATTTTGCCATGTATTATACTCTGTCAATGAAGGGCTAAGATTTTAGGGTTATTCCACTATAATTCCATTATGGAATATGAGCTTAAGTTGAATTAATGAATTTGTTTCTTTTGATTATTGATTTGAGTTAAGAATCTACTTTGATTAAATTTAGGAACTTTCATATGATTAAACAAGTTTTTGCTATCAATTGAGAATGTACTTTGATTGGTGGTAATAATTTCAACTATAATTAATTGAGAATTTAATTTGATTAATTAGCATTTAATTTGGTTATGAGATTTAAGAATAGACATGATTAAACACAATAGAATTTGATTTAAACACAATAGAATTTGATTGAGAATGTACTTTGGTTGAATTCATTGTGAATAATCTAGAAAGGTCTTGCATTTGATTGAGAATCTACTTTGGTTAACTACATGATCGCCCTCAAATTAATTAAGAATGTACTTTAATTAATTTGAAACTTGAACAATAATCAATTGAACAATTATCTATGGATAACCGATGATGAATTTATCTTGGAAAAGCAGTGAAATTAGCCTATTTCATCATAATTATTTCACTACAAGAAAAAAGTGAATTACATACAGCCAAAATCCGTATATAAGGCCTAAAATCCGTATATAATACTTGGTTATATACGGATTACATACGGGCAAAAATCCATATATAATACCATCATAGCTAGGGTTATATACGGATAAATCCGTATATAATGGTTTGAGAAGAGCTAAATAAATACCCTGTATATAGCAGTTCCCCATGCACAATTCATACAAATAGACCTAGACATTATAGTGAACATTCACAATTCATATAAGCAGACTTGAACATTATAAATTGCACATTGACATATAAAACTAATAAGCTTTTCACATACACTTAATCCACAAAGGAAATATTGTACATGAAAACATAGATATTGTTTACATCAATATAAGTGCAAGAACAAACATTAGGTAAGTTCATAAATTGATTTTGGTTGTCACTAGTAAAAAAAGCGGATTTTAACGCTCTACATACGCTTCGGTTATTGAGAAACCGAAGCATATAAGGTTATATACCTCGGTCTCCATCCAACCCGAAGTCCAAAAGTCATATTGCTTCGGTTAACACAAAACCGGTGCGTATAACGTAACTACTGCCTCGGTTTGCTACGAAACCGGTGCCTAAACCCCTTTCTATTCCTCTCTATTGACTCGGTTAAAGGTAAAACCGAGGCCTATTACCCGGTCTGACCCACTTTCTCACTTTTTCCTCTGACACTCGTCTCACTTTCCTCGTCTCACTCTCGTTCTTCCTCGTTCCCACTCTCATTTCACTCTCATCTCCCCTCTCGTTCCCACTCTCATCTCCCCTCTCGTTCCCACTCTCGTCTCACTCTCATCTCACTCTCATCTCCCCTCTCGTTCCCACTCTCATCTCCCCTCTCGTTCCCACTCTGATCTCTCTTCTCCTCTCCCACTTGACAGCCACGGTGCGAGGACGAGACGCGATGGTGGCGGGCGTTGAAAGCGGAGGAGAGGCGCGATGGTGGCCGGCGTCGAAAACGAAGGGGGCGCGATGGTGGCCGGCTTCGAAATCGGAGGGGAGTCGCGATGGTGGCCGGCGTCGAAAGCGGAGGGGAGGCGCGATCTAAGGTGTTTGGTGGGAGGTTCATCGATCTACGAATCGCGGTGATCTGTGGCGGTGGACGGAGATCTGTGGCGACGAGGACGCATCAATCTGTGGCGGTGGACGGAGATCTGTGGCTGTGGCGGTGGACGACGATCTGTGGCTGTGGCGGTGGACGGCGAGGACGCGGCGATCTGTGGCGGTGGACGGAGAGCAGATCTGCGCGCATGGAGGGGCGGAGGGCGGATCTGTGGCGGTGGACGGAGGATTCGCGGAAGGAGGCCACAGCGAAGGTCACCTTCAGAGTTTCTTCGTCTCTGCTTCTGAGTTTCTTCAGCTTAAGCTTCATATCTCTGTATCTGAGTTTCTGAATCTGATTTTCTTCTCATTGTAATTTGTGGGTTTGTAATTTGGACGAGTTCATGATCTTTGCTGCATCTGTAGACAGATTGTTGACGATTATTGGTTGTTGTAATACTGGGAAATTGATTTAGATGATTTCTGTTATGATTTTCTGTTAGATGGAGTTATTGATTTTCTGCTGCATCTGTTGTAATACTGGGTTCAGTTAGATGGAGTTCATGATTTCTGCTATGATTTTCTTGTTCTTGATTGTGTTAGACTCTGGAGCTGAATGGGAAATTGGCATGAATGAACGAGAAGAGGAAAGTCAGGAAAAAAAAACCACACACACTATTGCCTCGGTTCTTAGATAACCGAGGCATATTTTTGTTTCTATTTATCTCGGTCCATGACCGAAGCATAAACCTTAAATTTTTTACTTCGCCTTCGAATGCCTCGGTTGTAGAACCGAGGTCTATACACATTTACAACCGGTGCCTTTATGCGTTATTGTACTAGTGTGTGGTTCTAAATAAGTTCAACAATAATGGAAATAAGTTCTAAACAATGCCTAATAATGCATATAATCATTTCCATCTTGTGGTTGTTCATCTGGTGGTTGCTGGTCTGGAGGTTGCTGGTGTGGTGGTTGCTGGTTTGGAGGTTGTTGTTCTGGTTGGACATCATTGGGTACTTCATTTTAAACTTCAGGATTTTGGAGGTTTAGGAAGTCTTGTGCAGCTACGGCTACTAAAGGCAGAAGGAATGGCAGGAGGACACTAATAAAGCCTTCAAACTTTTGAAGTTTTTGACCATATTGTTTTAACTACGATTTAAGGTTAACAATTTCTTCTGAATTTTGTTGCTGAGCAGAAGAAAATGCTTGTGTTTGTTGGATTAACTATCAACACAGTCATCTTGGCAACTGACATTTCCAACGTTGTATACGCGTCCCTTGTATTTTCCACCAGCAACCTCTAACCAACATCGGTTTCTCAATCTTTCCTCCTCCGTAGGGTCTAAAGGAGTAGATGTTGAGACACTAACAGATACAGTCTCAAATCTTATTTGAGAAACTTTTTCAACAAATTGTTCCTGTTAAATGAATAAATATTATCATTAAACATAAGGTTTAAAAATCGACAATGTATAACGTGATAGAGTTAGTATAAACTTACATGCGTTTGCCTAGACCTTTCGTCCACAAATTCCCCTGTTGATTGACGAATATGTGTCTGCTGAAATATTTCATCAACATGCACAAACCGACCAAGCTCCTGTGACTACAAACAAAATGAGTTATTAATAAATATTTTTAAAGTTTATGATTACAAATATAAGAAAAAACATGTACAAGTTACATACCAAACGAATAACATGATCATGCACGCGAATAGATCCTCTAGTGTGCAAACGACCACCCTTTTCAAATGTATGATTCTTCTTTGTCGTTTCACACTTTTTTCTATAAAGTGGCATGTTCCACTTTTCCAGAAGACCATTCCAAGTATCATCCCCCAGCCAATGAGGTTTTTTTCCTTGAGTTCTAGCTTTTTTATACACCTTTGAGAGTCTATGAGTTGCCTTGGTGTGAAATTTTTTTTTACCTTTTCCTCATCATCAGGCTTCCATGAAACCTTTCTCTGTTATATTAGAAATAATATGTTTGAATAAGTAGTAGTGTTGAAATCTTAAAAGTTGAAAAAGTTTTATATTTTAAAATCAATAAATAAACAAGTTCAAAGTATAAAAGTGTATCACTAACATTTTCTAATTCAGGAAATTAATCTTATTGGTTGTTAGAAATGAATGTTCTGGTTATGAAGGAAACAAAACAAATTATTTTTCTCTAGCTGCAGCAAAGTAATCCCTTCCTTGGATGGCAGCCTCAGCTTCTTGTTCATCAGGTTCATATAAAAACCCTTCACATGCAAAAGCCATTCTGCACTTTGCACCTTTCATTTCATAATCCTCTCTCTGAAATTTATCTCGACGGTGCAATGGCAAAGGCTTTAGGTGATGCTGATTATGTGAAGGAAATTGAGAAGGCTCGTCGTGACCTTCACGCTCTTATCTCCAATAGAAATTGTGCCCCTCTCATGCTTCGATTAGCATATGTTACTTATAATTTGTAGCTACTTTCATTTCTTTATCTCCATTGTATATTTCATACAACAAACTTTTCACTAACTTTTATATCTTATTTGTAGGTGGCATGATGCTGGTACTTATGATGTTAAGACAAGAACAGGAGGCCCCAATGGTTCCATTAGGAATGCATGAGAGTTTAATCACGCAACAAACAAGGGGCTGGAAACAACATTTGTGTTATGTGGTGAGTCATCTAAAATTAGTTTTTTCTTTTTCTATCACTTTATAATTCTCACTGCTTTTGGTTTCTTTGTACAACAGAGGATGTGAAGGCCAAACATCCAAAAGTTTCATATGCTGACCTTGACCAAGTTACAATTTTAGTTTTGGCATGTAGTTTCACTTATAAAAAGCACATTTTTTAAGCAAATTTGTAACACATTAATATCAGTTAAGTCAAAAATCGTAAGAATTCTTTAATTTCTCACATGTAACAAATTAATTAACTTGCATGCATTGGATTGTTTTGTATTTCAGCTAGTTGGTGTTGTTGCATTCCAGATTAAATGCAGGAGACCAACTATTGACTTTGTTCCAGGAAGATTTTCTAATTCACCAACTTTGTTTAGTCTCATGCATGTGTTTCGATTTTCTATTTTTTAATTTTCTAATATTGTACAA
This sequence comes from Vigna nakashimae, assembly GCA_034642375.1. Classification (NCBI taxonomy): domain Eukaryota; kingdom Viridiplantae; phylum Streptophyta; class Magnoliopsida; order Fabales; family Fabaceae; genus Vigna; species Vigna nakashimae. The sequence continues at coordinate 8,890,061 of CM067763.1, read as the reverse complement.
TATGCTACTTTCTTTGCTAGGATTCATTGGAATCTCCAGCAGAACGCCATCTTCCCGCTGACAAACAAGGTAAATCAATGTGTTTTTTATTTTGTCTGCAGTTTTCTGTCATTTAGAAGATTGCAATATTTTGAAGATATCATTTCTAATATGTCTCCATGCATGTTTATATTCTATTATCTTTTCATCTTATTCATGTAGAAACTTAAAACATTCATTAATTAATCTATGTTATATTTATTGACTTTTATACACATGAAGAATAGGTTGATTTACACATACAAAGAATAGTTGCTCAGTGTAAAAGGATTGGGATTGAAAAGTGTGTACCTTAAAACGGTTGAAGAAGACATCTCTAGCTGACTTAGGGATTTATCCCCATGTTAGCCACGGCTCATCAAACTGTTGCTTGATGGTGGCTGTGATTGCCTTCGATGCAGTTTTTGTAGGATAAAATCTAAACCAAAATTAAAATCAAACATTAGAATAATACAACAATGAATTGGAATATATGTATTAATTGAGTTAAATTTTTTGTTACCCTCCTCCAACGGGTGTAATTATTGGACCACTGTTGGAACATTCTTCCACGTAATTGGCGGCTGAAGTGGAATGTGGATCTGCATCCTCTATACCAGGTGATGGTGCAATATTTGTGGGAGTTAATGGGTTAGAACCAACATTGGGAGAGAGTGAAGCCATTCGATTAGTAGGCACTTGGTATGGAGTGGGTGTCAAGCCAGGCACTTGTAATGGAGGTGGAAGAGATGTACCAATGGAGGTAGGTGTAGATGTAGGAACTTGATGTGGAGTGGGAGTCAAGCCAGGAATAACTAATGGAGGTGGAATAGATCTACCAGTGGAGGTAGGTGTAGATGTAGGAACTTGATGTGGAGTGGGAGTCAAGCTAGGAACAACTAGTGGAGGTGGAACATATCTACCAGTGGAGATAGAGGTAGGTGTAGTTGGCTGACTGCTTGGACCAATTTCATTATTGAAACGTGTCATCAACTTCACTAAATAAGATTTCTTCCCCTTCCCCTTATCAGATTTTCCTGAAGGTGGAAGAGGAGGGTCAGAAGCACCTGATGCCATATTCTTGAACATAATATATGTTTTATACAATAGAAGAAAAGAAAATTTAGAAATAGTACAATCAGAGATAAAATTTTGTAACAAGTAAACCAAAAACAATATTGTACTTCAAAAAACATAACTAAAAAACAATATAAACTAGGCCTATGCCAGACAATGTTTAAATAATATATGCACCAATAGTGAAGAAGTTTGTTGCATGATCTTGCGGAAATTTGATGGTTAACAATGCAAAAGCTTTTACACTATTTATGTTAGACTCTAGTTTTAGTTGTCCATAACATTGAAACTATGTTCTTTGTAATTTGGTGTAGTTTTTTACGATTGCAGTGCCAGAAGAGGAAGAGTATATCTGCCACAAGATGAATTGGCAAAAGCTACGCTTTCAGATGATGACATTTTCCAAGGTAAAGTTACAAATAAATGGAGGAAATTCATGAAGGGACAGATAAATAGGGCAAGGATTTTTTTGATGAGGCAGAGAAAAGAGTTGCAGAGCTAAACCCTACTAGCAGGTGGCCAGTGTGGGCATCAAGTAATTCCTAAAGAAAAAAAATGGATAATTTGTCATTTTTGAGTTTAACGAAATATTATCTTTCTAGCTTGTGAATCAAGTAATTCCTTGATAGTACATCATAACAAAGATGAGGAAGAGCTTGAGCTTCCTTTCTTTGATCAAGCTACAATCACCAAAGTAACTTATAACTTCTCAATTAACAGTGTATATGGTAATCATATCAAAACATTAAACTAAATAGAATAGTTATTTACTCATTAAACAAAACATAATAACTACTTACCATTTTGTGGTGATTTTCTTTTTGAATCCCAAAAGCTTCTTCCACTTATCTTACCCTTCGAATACTTTGCAGTCCTGTATCACACAAATTCAACCATTGAAAACCATATAAAACATATATATATATAATTAATAATATAAATTATATGTTATAGTCCTTAAAGACTAAGTAAACATACCTTAACATGCCTTTGAATGTCCACTCAATGTCCTAACAATGCACCAAAGTATTCCACAACACATCAACCAAACGACACCCCATTTTGTGCCTAAAATACCAAAGAACAAAAGGGTTTAGGATTTTCTCATTTTACAAATGAAATCACTTAGGAATGAACAAAATTTACTTACCACAACAATCATCAATTTAACAAATCTACAATATCGTACACTGAAAGATGCTTAGACATCTGAACTTCTTCTTCTCTGTGAATCACCGCAACATTAAACAACTACACATCGAACAAATAAAGATATATATTAAAGGAAGAACATTCTGGAATCACCATAGACTCACTGAGACTGAATGACGGTGACCCAAAATTAGAGTGCGAGAACAGCAGTCCTAGGGTTCCTCTGCAACTGGAAGATCACGACGACATTGACGGAGAACACGATTACCCCACAACGGCACTACGAGTGGAACACCACGATTGGAGACAAGGACTCCTACGGTTCGAGCGACGAAGATGATGGATCGACGAACGAAGATGATGGTTCTAGATTAAGCCTATGATTGATGACAAGAATTGCTTGATGACAAGAATGGCCAGAGAAGAACCAAATTTACTAAGCATTAGGGTTTGGTTTACTTACCAGATTAAGCTACTCAGCACCCAACTACGGCACCGCACCAAACAATGAGCCCTAACCACAGTGTTTGATGAAGGATTGATGAAGGTCACAATAATAGAGAGAGAGACAACGAAGAACCAAAGCACGATCTACACCCACACCGAAGAGGGCTCGAGAGAGCAACACCCACACCAAAGATGGCTCGACAGAAGGACAACGAACTGAGACTGAAGATGGTTCGAAAGAGAAAGGAAAGTGTGATGGTTCGATAGAGAAGAAATCTCGAGGGTTCGAGAAAGAGAGGAAAGCTCGAGGTTGAGAAATGAGACCCAACTTCCACTTAATCAGAAATATATTTTCTTTAAAATAATTATTTCCCAGATCCGTATATAAAACTCGTAGATAAGACTTGGTTCTAACTACATACGAATAATACATGTTATATACGGATGCCATCCTTGAGTAATTTTCCCGCCACCACGCGCCAACCTTATATACAGAACATCCGTATATAAAAAACCGTATATAATATTTGTATATAACGTCTTTTTAAAATTTCGTATATAATATCTGCCTTATATACGAATTTAAATCCATACATAAAGTTCCATATATAAATCCATTATTTCTTGTAGTGTTTCTAAGTTTCCTCTTTGTTTTTCAAACATTAATTCAATTATCATACTTTCTCACCTTCATTCTTGAGAATTGCATAACATTTATAAGATTCAAATATTGAAAAATAATTTTGTATTCGTTGGGAGACGACTCAGGTTTACTTTAACTCTATCTACTTTCTTGACTACTGACTTGACAATACTGAAATTACCTTGAAAAGTAGTATTAATTCGATAGCTTCAACAACAACGTATGGAAATCCCACCAAGAGAACCATAATCATGAGGGCATTGACATCTATAGCAGAGAAGATGAGTCTTCCACTAGTGAGAGTGAGAATGAGCATGAAACGTCCATTGGAGAGGAAGTTTATCATTATGATGGTCAACTTCTCATGGTGAGAAGAGTTTTGAAAAACCAAACAAGTGTTAAACACCTATCCCAAACAAAGAACATCTTTTATACAAGATGTCAAATTCAAAATAAAACTTGTTCTCTCATTGTTGATAGTGGATCATGTTGCAATTTTTGTAGCACTAAGTTGGTGGAAAAATTAAATCTAACTATAATACCCCATCCCAAACCTTTTACGAACATCCTTGGCTTAACGAAAATGGGGATATCACATTAAAGAATCAAGTAAAGCTACAAATTTCCATTGGGAACTTCCAAGACGAAGTTTTATGTGATGTAGTTTCCATGGAGGCTTGTCATGTACTGTTAGGAAGACCTTTGCAATTTGATCATAAAACAATTCATAATGGTCTTGCCAATGTCATCACTATGTATCACCATGAAAACAAATTTTTACTTCATCCTCTTTCACCATCTCAAGTGGTTGAGGATCAAACAAAAATGAAAATCAACAAAGAAAGTGAAGAAAAAGAAAAAAAATCAAAGTCAAAAAGAGAAAACAATAATCCTTAGGGATGAAAGAGAGTTGTGAGAGAATGGTGTTCCCTACCACAAAGTTATTCAACATGAAGCTCTTTTGAATAAAAAGGCTTTAGAAAACCTTCTTCATGTAGAAAAACCTTCATACCTCCTTATGTATCAAAGAACAAGCACATGCACTTCTAGTGAGTCTAAGACTCAAGCTTTGTCTCCTACCATCAAAATTCTTTTGAAAGAATTTGATGATTTTTTTTCCTAAAGAAGGACCCATTGGGTTTTCTCCTTTTAAAGGGATAGAGCATCAAATTGATTTTATGCTTGGGGCAAGGGTTGAATGAGCCTATAAATTCACCTTCCTTACACCTTTGTATACACTTTGTGCATTTATGGTAAAGGTATTTTGTTGAGATGACTCTAGAAAATTTTCTAAGCAAAGTCACGGCTAGAGGAAGGGCTTGACCTCCTCTAACAACTTTCCTTAGATAGGTTTACCTTCTAATCTTCGTAGCTCATCACAAACACCACCTCACCATTGCACCCATCCAATCTTTCATCCACTGCACCTTTTATTCCTTTGCTTCTGCTATTTTTATCCACTCTCTTCATTGGATCCATAATTTCTTGGAGTTTCCAACTTTGAGAAGTGTATCATCAAGTGGCTAAGGACCAAGCACAAATGACAAAGAGTATGAAGAAAAAGGAAAAAGAAAAATCAAAGTCAAGAAAATAAAGGAGTAGTCCTTATGAAACTGAGGTGTGGGAGAGTGATGTTCCCTACCACAAGGTCATTCAACATGAAGCTCTTTTGAATAAAAATGCTTTAGAAAACCTTCTTCATATTGAACATGCTTCATACCTCCGTTTATGTCAAGGAACACTCACATGCACTTGTAGAGAATCCAAAACTCAAGAACTATCTCCTTCCATCAAAGATATTTTTAAGGAATTTGATGATATTGTTTGTAAACATTGACAAATGCACATTTTGTGTAGATAATATAATTTTTCTTGGTTCTATGGTCAATAAATAATGGGGTTCATGTGGAACTTGAGAAAATAAAAGCCATCCAAGTGGTCAACCCCAACGAATGTAGGAGAAGTTAGAAGCTTCCATGGATTACAAGCTTTTATAGAAGGGGATTTAAGGATGAAGATGGTTCCTTACATTTGAGGAAAAATCCTTCCCAAGATGGTAGGGATGGTAGCTTGGGCTTAAGCCCATACTCAAATTCAGGCCCTATTACTTTAAGCATGGCTAAAAGACTCTAACAAGACCTTGAAGATACATCAAGCAAGAAAAGGTGAAGAACTTATTCACTTGGATGCAAGGAGAAATGAGCTTTGAAATAGCCCATTGCCTAACATGAATCCTAGACCACCCAACGCGCTTGAATCAGCCAGCTCATTTCAGCACGTGTAGCTCATTTTTAACATGTTTGATGCATTGTAAATGTGTAGATATGTGACATTCAATCCACATCAGGTGCCTAATCATCAGGATCTTGATTTGAACTGTGGGAGGCTTGAATCAGCCTATAAGTTCACCTCCTTCATCCTTTTGTACTTACTCTGTGATATATGTAAGAGAACTTTGTTGAGATCACTCTAGAGTTTCTTCTTCTACAAAGTCTTGGCTAGAGAAAGAGCTTGACCTCCTCTAGCCATCTTCCCTAGATAAACTTCCTTCTAGACATCATAACTCATCTTAAACACCATACATACCTTGCACTAAGAGCTAACTACTTCATTTTACTCCATTGCTTCTTTGTTTTTTGTTGTATCATCTTACCTTCTTAATTGATCCAACTCGTGTTCACGCTTTTCAACAACCAATGTCAATAGGAGAGTGTATCAACCATCATCTAAACAAAGTAGACCTTTTTATACTCTTATCTCAAGTTATTAAACGCTGCTCTGCGAAAATATTTTGATTGTTTAGTGGGATTAAACCTTCTAGTAAAAGGGTGACCAACTAAATTCAGTACAAAATCATGGTTATGATATCCATGTATAACCTTTAATCAAATAACATTAAAACGAGATAATAATCAGAAAATAACTTATGGTGAAAACACAAGACTTAGAGTCTGAATCCCAAACACACAAAACCTAGAACCAGAATCCTCAACATAGAAAAGCTTAGGAAAACACTTAGGTTCTTAGGAAATAGAAAATCATCTAGGTTAGAACACCTAGACGCATGGCTAAACACTGTTGTGGCTAAAACGTCTAAGAGAATGAAAGTTAACACATTTTTGAAAACTTTTCTTCTTGAAAAATCTCACAACACACTTGAAAAGATTCTGTGCAAACACACGAGTTTTAATCGATTCACCCCATATAATGTAATCGACTTAAAACTGTTGTTTTGCACATATTTAAAGTTCAACTAAAGTATGTGGTTTTCCTTTTTCAAAAACATACGTCATGCATACACATTTAAAATCACATATTTAACACAGTGATATGCAATGAACAACACAATCATGTTCTCATATATGCTTATATAGATTTAACACAGTAAAGAACAACATATAATATGTAAACATAGAACATGTAACACATAATATACATGTGTTATTAATTATGTGTTGTCATCATCAAAAACATAGATATTCCTGAGATTGGGTTAAGCAACACATGTGCTCCCCCTATCAACAATCTCAACAAGCTTAAACAACACTTCATCCAACGATGAAGTATCTATACTAAATGCTACCTAAAGATAGAAAATAAAAAAGCACCTTATTGTTCTGAGAAAGCATTAAATGACATTAAATGCTTAACGTTCAAAAATAACAAAAAGTGATAAAAAAAGACGTATCTACTGCATGCGCAATTTACTCTATGTTTGCAGATAAGTTATTCTACATGCATCCATAGAGCTACAAATCAAATATCAAAAAGTGGACTTTAGAGACAAAGGAGATATTCACAAAATGTTCTTCATTTGAAGCCATAACAAAAAAGAGCGTACAACCTACTTCAAGCAAAGGTTTGAGAAAGCATGCCTACTCTGACAAGTTGACTTACCCAACGACTATTGTACGAAGAAGAAAGAGAAAGCACGAGTATCAAGGCTACAAGCTCAATCTAACAAACAAATATCCATGAAGCCCTTAAGAGGATAGTCAAGTGAGAAGCTTAGAACGAAATATTCATCCTTAAAAGCAAAAGAGAAAGAGCTCAAGAAAAAAAGTACATTTGAGTTGAAGAAAAGAGAAGATAAGATAAGAGAAAATGAGAAAAGAAATACTCTCAAGCTTCATTGTTATATTTCTTATAGTTGGAACAAAAAAGAGACAAACACTTATAAGGGTTTAGACTGCTTTGTATTTGATTGTGGCCGTACCCGAATCAAATTAATGTGCAGTATACTAGGAAGTGACTCCTAGATCGTCTCTCAAGGACCAAATGTGGTTCAGTCAAAGGATCAAACACGTAGTGAGGGTTTTGGACAGTTTAACAAATTCAAATTAACACAACAAATGATTAAATTGAACGCGAACTAAAGACAAGTTGTCCACTAGTTCAGTTATAATGCTTATAATCCTTGATTAGCAATAAATTACACGCTCATCTCACCCCTATCCAACACATATTAGCCAACTAAGCGAAGGTTAATCCAGTCTTCAAAAATGTAAATTAAGAAAACACAATGCATATGTCTAATCAATTCTACACCACACAGATTAATCAACTAAGCGGAGATTAAACACAAATTAGACAACTAAATGTGTACCTAATTGCAGCACATAATAGATTAAACATAATGCAAGGCAAGATGAATAGAGAGTCACAATGACAACACAATAATCTCATGGAAACAATGCAACATCCCTAGTGTCCAATCTAGCAAATTCAAGCTACTATGGAATACAAAAATGAAGAACACAAGCATTAATTAGGTTTCTAAAACAAAACAGAGAAAAAAACTTAATAAAATGAAAACCTAAGCAAAGACAAAAAACACATTTTACCAGAATACAAAATTCAAAACAGAAAACAAATTTCATAGTAGAAATAAAAAAAGAAACGAAAACAAAATTCAAAATGAGATTCGAAACTGGGAACGAAATTGTAAATGGAAATCAAACTGAACAACATAACGAACTTCACACAGTAAACATGGAATTGGAATGAAACCCAAATTGCATTAAAACTGGAAAACAAAAAAACGAAATAAACCTTAAAGAGAAGAGCATTTCACGTCTTTGCATAATAGAATGGAAAGGGAATGGTAGAATATGTTTTTGAAGTGTAAAAGTGTAATCGTGAGTTGTTGGGCACTTTACCCTAGGTTAGTAAGTTAGTCCCAAAAATGGGCCTAATAATGCTAAGTCTGACCCAAAAACAAAGAAAACGAAATTAAAATTGAAATTAAACTAAAATTCTGATGTTGAAAATGGTTGTTGACGTGGTAGTCCTCTTGGAGTCCTAAAATATAATTCTAAAATTGTCCTTAAAATAATAACTGGAATAATTACGCTAAGATAATTCAAATTAATTAAAATAAGAATTATTGGTAAATTAAGCCCAAATAGCAAAACTGAGGAAATATTTGGCAATTAAGCATAATTCACTAATTAAATTTGATGCGGAAAGCTAAGTGAATAAGACAAAATAATGATTCATCAGTATTGTATCTACATCTTCTCTAAGAGAGTTATAGTCTGAACAACTTGTAAACAATCGTTGATTGCAATTCTGAAGGAAATTAAAATACTTACAACTGAACTTTATTTTTATTTTTCTTCTTCCTCCAACTATTTGAAGTTGTGATTGAAAATATTGGTCCAAAGATTATGGAAACTGCTCACATTGTGACTCATAATAAGTCATTGGTTGCTCATAATGTGGTTCAAAAGAATGGTCAGAGTATGACTCAGAAGATTGTTGTAGTGATGTAGTTCGAGTCGACCTAAGTCTTGGTCGATTTAACTTGACCTAAGCTCGAGCAAACATGGCTCAACATGATGTGGGATCATCCCAACTTAGTTTGACATGATCTTGACCTAGTATCTCGGTCCAAACTAAACTATGACAATCCTGAATAAATTATTTTCTCAGTCCCACCAAAATTAGCCCAATCTACACTTAATGGAGCTTAACTTGACATAAGTCTAGCCGAATTTAACTAACCGTGATCCTATCTCAATAGTTTTTTAATCTTTAACAATTACTTGATATTTAAATAGTTTTAGAAATTTGATTGTAATTGAAATACTTGATTGAAACAAGAAAATTAAAATTCATTAAATTTAAATGGTCTTATCCAAATAAAACTTTTGGAAAATAAAACAATTTGTAATGCTAATAAAAATTGAATATATTTGAATGTCTTACAAATTTTGGAATATAAAAAAAAACTCTGAAGAATGATGGGTTTAATTAGGTCCAACAGTCTTAGCAAAGTCTATTTACAATAAATTCGCCTCAACCTAAAAATAATAATAATAAATAATAGAAGAAATCAAATCCAACTATCTGGATGTTCATTTTCAAGTCCTAAAAATGCAGTATCCAATACAGCTAAATTAAAAAAAAAATATTTTCAAGAAAAGGTAAAGCCAAAATAGTGAATAATAATTAGATGAACTGAGTATGCGTAATTCAAATAATTATTACTAACGAGTCCAACTTATAATTATTATTATTAACGAAAGAAAATAAACTAAAATTCTAAAATTGGACAAATGGTAAGTGAAATCCATGTATAAATAAGTTATAAATTTACGTACAAAATATATGCTATCAAATAGTAACCATTTACACTCTAAATTAGATGTTTACAAGAAGGCTTTTAGTTCCTGCACACCCACAATTTCTTTGGGCACACCCTTCAAATTTTCAAAAATGATCATTTTTCTCTAAGTAAAAGTGACTTTCGAATTACATATTCTTGAAATTTTTTGGAAAACACTGTCAAGAATATTCGAAACAAAAATTTTGGAATAGAATTTCTAGAATAAGATTTCAGAAAAAAAATTTCCGAAATCATGAAATGAATTATGGAAAAGTTTTTCGGAATGAAATTTCTGAATGAACTTTCTGAAACATATATAATACCTATAGAATGCCTTTTGGAGTGAGTTTTTCGAAACATCCTTAAATGAAGTATGTTCTGAAAAGAACTTTTTGAAACGACTTTTTTTTCTTTTCTTTCTCTGCAGTGTTCTTCCACTCTGCTTCTTCCGCTACAACACCAATGATGTTGGAAGCAACGACGCTTGCAAAAATGAGAATAATAATGTGGTGTAATAATTATGGGAATATAGGAAGCAATAGCCTTCCAAGAAACCCTCTTCTAGCCTTTATCCATGTCTATTTAGACCTTAAACCTATAATTTTAATCTCTCTGAATAGAATGTATGATTATGGTAATGAAATATGTACTTAAACGAAAATACTACTAACAAATATACTTTTCCTACCTATTAAAATTTATTAAAACTAATAAACTTCGGTAAGTTTATTTCAGACTTAATTAAGTGTTTATCTGAAAGTGATATTTACTAATATATACGTTTTTCTTAGTGAGTTTCACTGTATGCATAATCAGTAGAATGTTGCTAACGCTTTTGTCTTGCCAAACCTTTGTATTGGTTAAAAATAATATTTATAAAAAAGGTTTGTCATCTCGCCATCTACTTGATTAATTTGTGTTAGAGTCTTATGTAAGGAAAAAAGAAAGCCCCTTCCTTTTTTTTCATTAGCAAACGCAAGTTCTTTGTGCAGTCCCTACCCCAAAAGAAAGGTCAGTTCTCACTCCAACACACAGAACTGAACACAACACAGCAGCAGAACCCACCTGGCAAACACAACTCACACACACACACTCTCTCAGCGCAGGTTTTCATTTCCATTACATCTCATTAACATTCTTACTGTACCATTCATTGGATCTGACTCAAACCGAACACGTTCCCCGGCATTGGATCCGTTCCACGATCCGACCCATTTGCCCTTCGGGTTGGTTGATCCAAATGGGAATGCCCCACAAACCATGACCCCAGCCGTGGAGGAGGACCACCACGACCCTTCCCTTTTCCACGACTCCAACGACCGTTTGCTCTCTTCATGCTCCTGCTCCACGTCCGCCTCCGACGACGACGCTCCCACTCCCCAAAACGACACCAAACCTATTAAAAACGACACTCATGCCCTCCCCCAATTTCCCTTCCCCACCATGTGCAAGTACGATGCCTGGATCTCCGAACCCTCCTCCCTCTCCGAGCGCCGCTCCCGCCTCCTCCGACAGTTCGGTCTCCCCACCCCGCCTTCCCCCGCCGCTACCATCCCCCGATCATCCTCCTCTCACCAATGCACCGACACTTCCACCGCCGCCGCCACTATTCCCCGATCGAAATCCGACAACACCGCGGATCGCGGCACCAAGCATTGCAAGTCATCCGTTGTTCCCATTCGCGACAATGACAACGGTTATCTCGTGAATAATAATATTAATATTAATAGTAGTATTAGTGGTAGTCATTCTGTGAATAATAGGATTTGTGTGAGTGTATCTGAGGAGGGTGGAAATGGGGAGGGGAATGTGGTCGATGAAATGGAGCAAGCGTGTACAATTAGGGATTTGGACAATGGGAAAGAGTTTGTGGTGAAGCGGGATGGGGTGTGGAATGAGGTTAAGGAGGTGGGGACTGGAAGGCGTTTGACTGTGGAGGAGTTTGAGATGACGGTGGGGCATTCTCCGATTGTTCAGGAGCTAATGAGGAGGCAGAGTGCGGAGGAAGGTCGCGATGGGGACGGCGTGGATGGAGAAGGTGATTGTGGGAATGCTGGTGGTGTTGATGATGAAGGGGATGGTGGCAAAGTGAGGAGAAAAGGTGGGTGGTTTAAGTTCATGAGTTTGAAGAGTGTTGTGGTGGGTCAGAAGGAGAGGAGAAGTGGTGATGAGAGGGATACGTCTTCCTCAGAGAAGGCGGGTGGCCGGAGGTCAAGCTCTGCCACCGACGATAGCCAGGATGGTGGTAGTGGTTTGGTTCAGGGGGGTGAGAGAGTGAGGGTTAGACAGTATGGGAAGTCTTGTAAGGAGGTTACAGGGCTTTATAAGAGCCAGAAGATTCAGGCTCATGTTGGATCCATTTGGAGCATTAAGTTTAGTTTGGATGGGAAGTACCTTGCTAGTGCCGGTGAAGATTGTGTGATTCATGTTTGGCGGGTTCTGGAGTCTGAGAGGAAGGGCGAGTTACTCGTGGAGAAACCGGACGATGGGACTTTGAACATGTTGTTTGTTGTTAATGGGTCGCCGGAGCCTTCTTCTCCTGGCATGGAGAATAATTTGGAAAAGAAGAGAAGGGGGAGGTTGTCTGTCAGCAGAAAATCGTTAAGCGTGGACCAGTTAGTAGTGCCGGAAACTGTGTTTGCTCTCACTGATAAACCGGTTTGCACCTTTAAGGGTCATCTCCATGACGTGCTTGACCTTTCTTGGTCCAAGTCTCAGGTTAGCTTCTGTAAAAGGATGATGCTATTGTTTAATTCTACTTTTCTCTTGTATAACTGAATATACGTGTAAAGTTCATTTTATTTACATTCATTCGTACACCCATAAACATTAAAATTGTTATTAGTTTTTCTGCTTTGTCCTGTTAACAGATAAAATCACTTAAGAGGAACAGCTAGGCTTTTCTACCGCCACGTAAAATTATTGAGCTTGGATTGAGAAATTGATTGAGTGCTTACCAAACAAGCACCAAGTGAGGCTCTTGGGAGAGAAAGTGGATATAATGAAACAGTTTGATTAAATGGGTAGAAAACCAAAACATCAGAAAGCATTAAGAAGATACTCTAAACAGTTATACTGAAAATTTGATTATTATGGAGCCCATTAGCGTCTATTGATTTATTTTAGCTGGCGTTGCCTAGTGGGACTTGGTTCATATTTTATTGTCCATTTTTTATTAGCAGAATAGGCATCAAATGTGAATTCTGAATTGTATCAGAGTATAATCTTTATTAGTTTATGTATTGAAATGTTTCCTTTTTGTGGAATACGCTGTTAAGGGAACATAAATTGTTGCTATAAGTTTGAAGACTATTTTCGTTTATTTATTTTTCTGGTTAGAACATTATGGAATTGTTTGTGCACTACAACAACTTTTGTTTTAAAAGTTCGTTGTTGTTATGAGGTTACTTACTATAGTTTTAAACATAAACTCAATATTGAAATATGAAATCTAGGAACAAGTAGATAAAGTTATGTTTCTGAGAGTAGATTTCTGGAGCTATTTCCTTACTTCTTGGTAAATTGATTACAATTTATTTGAATTTAAGGTAGTAGGTCAACCATTATTTATTTTCTGAAGTTGCATTTTCATTCTAGGCCATCCTTGGAAATGCATTTTCTAATTAATAGTTTAAAGTGTGGTGACTTGTAATGGTCCTATTTATCATTATTAAAATATTTACCCTATTTATCATTATTAGAGTATTTACCCTATTTATCATTATTGCATCAGAACTGTCCTATTTTGTATTTGAACTTTCTTATATATAGAATGAGAGTGAGAGGGATCTTTCAAACCCTCTAGAATTATTTTACAGTTTCTATCTCTTAGCATCTGTAGGGTGTCGTTTGCCCTTGTCCGTGGTTGTCCTCTTCAACACTATCAGCCACTGTTCTTCATTGTTTCGCTGTTGTCCGCCATTGTCCGCTGCCTGTCGCCGTCACAGTTCCGTCACGCAACCACCGGATCTGGTTCGTCTCTTCGAGCGATGACCACCCCAACCAGTGCTGGGTCTCATTCTCCTTCACGCGTCGCCACGCACTCCATCTTTGTGCATCGCGAACAGGCGCATACTATTCACACGCTGTCCTCTGCTCCTCGGATTGCCATCGCGACACCTCCATAGCGGTCGCCGGTCTTTCCTCTCCCTGTTTTGACCCTCAAAACTCTTCTTTGAAAGGGTCCCAAAGCCTTCCTTGAAGAAAGTTGGTCAAAACCTTTAGGGTTTTCTAGTTCCTTGCTGTTGCGATTCTTCTTCTTCAGATATGGCGTCTGGCAGTGCTCTTTCACTCTCTGAAAGTCCATCAATTACTTTCAAGAAGCTAAATGGAGAAAATTATCTATCGTGGTCTGTTGCTGTTGAAATGTAGTTCCTTGGCCAACGACATTATGACCACCTTGAGCGAGATGGAAGCCATGTGCCTAATGAAAAAGCTGATCAGTGGAAACAAGCAGATTTCCAGTAGTGTGCTCTATTATGGCAACCAACTTTTTATATCTCTGAGAGCTTTCAAAACTTGTCACTCATTTTGGAAGAAAGCTCAAAGCATCCATGCCAATGATATTCAACGTCTCTATGACACGACAAACAAGCTTGCATCTCTTAAAATGACAGACCATGATATGGTGTCCTTCATGGCTGAAGCCATATCTGTTGTCGAAGAACTAAGGATGTTTTTGGAAACTCATTAGAAGATATCAAGAAGAAACTAGACAAATATTATATGATGTTGATCCTTCGTGCCTTACATCCAGATTTTGATCATATCAGAGATCAACTTTTGACCAGTCATGAGGTCCCCTTACTGGAAACATTGACCACTCGCCTTCTACGTGTCCCGGTATGTTAGGTTACTTTGTGCAAGTAACCCAATCTATACTCTCTTCTCACTTCAACACTCGAATAACAGGAGAGAAAGTATGTATGTATGTATTCTTGATTCCGTAAAGTATCGAAAATACAAGTATGCACCTCAAGGAGGCCTACCTTCCTCCACTGGAAAATATGTCCAATCTATACTCACAAGAAATATCCTATCGAACAAAATTACAGGAAAACTATTTATAGTATCACATTCTCACGCCCCTTCCTAACTGGTAAAACAGTCTACTTCTAACTCGCTACCGTTCGGTATTAATTTATTGGTGTAATAGCCAATTTAGTCACCAGTTTTGTTAACAAATCTCAATTTAGTCCCTCGTTATAAAAGTGTTTGAAAGGATCCTCAGTTTTAAAATTGAGTCAAATTAGTCCCTTCCGTTAAATATAACCAAATGGAGTTAATGAGGTTATGATCTGGCATCAGTTAATGATTACGTGTCAAAATATACTTTTGTGCTTGCTTGACGTATTCGTTAATTAGATAAGATAGGATTTTATTAAGAAATTGAGTTTTTTAATTGGGGAAAAATTTGATTTAGGACTGATTTATGCGAGATTAGGGTTGAGATCCCCCGAGAAGCGACCCTTCAAGATCTTCCAGAAGAGCTCTCCGCCGCGGCGAAGTCCAGGATGAAGAAAATTTTGTTTTTGGTAGCGAGAACCTCATGGAGACGCACGATGTTGGGGTGGTGGAGACTGCTCATGATAGAGATTCCACGCTTCACGTTACTGGTGAGACCCGTTCCGTTTATCTTTTTCTTCTTGATGATTTTCACGGCCACGCTTTGTCCCATCTGCATGTTGCGCGCATAGTGCACCTTCGCGAAGGCGCCACACCGGATAACGCACCCAAGCTCGTACTTTCCGAACAAGGCACTGTCCCATCGCCACTTGCTCAATCTCCGGCATGGTTGTGCCGGCGGTGCTGCACCAGAGATCGAACCCTAGCTCTGAATGACGGAGGGAACCACTAGAAGCAAAATTGAAGGACGCGTTACCCGATTAGAGGGATGAATTGAAATGGGTCAATCCCAGAATTCGATTTTCGTGAGTAAATGCAAATGGGGCATTTTTTGGGGGAAATATGATAAGGATTTTTCAGTTTTTTGATTGTGGGTTAGGAGGAGTTCCGAGAAGACAGAGGATTGTAAGGTGTTGTGGACATTGCAGGAATCGGTCGTGTTTCTTTTGCTGCTCGTCTTCCTCTTCATTTTCCTTGCGGCGGTTGTGGCTATGGTTTCAGCGGGGAACAAGGTTGAAGTGAACGGTGGTGGGGGTAGCGAAGAAGTTGGTGTTTTTTGGGAATGCGGCTAAGGCGTTCGATTTTGAGGATTTGGTTAGGGTTTCGGCCGAGATTTTTGGGGAAAGGGACTTTCGGGAAGACGTATAAGGCGGTGCTAGAGGTAGGGCTAGTGGTGGCGGTGTAGAGGTTGAAGGCTTTTCTGGGCTTGCTTTTCAGTATTTTCTAGGTTTGCTTTTCACTCAATTTCGCCGTTTTCGAGTTCTTGGACAATAATTAATGATGATAATGACAGTAAAGGTGGTGTGGAGATTTTACATCAAAATTTGACCTCTGCGAGTAGTCCACTTCAGGGGCTGCTTCGGAAGCTTGGTGTTGGGTTGGATGATTTGCTCCCATCTTCTACCATGGTTATTTGTGGGAGAGAAGAGAGAATCGTGTAAATCAGCCCTAATCTCACATAAATTAGCCCTAAATCAATTTTGCCCCAATTAAAAAAACTCAATTTCTTGATAAAACCCTATCTTCTCTAATTAACGAACACGTCAGCACGCATAGAAGTATATTTTGACACGTAACCACTAACTGCTGCCAGATCATCATCCTATTAACTCCGTTTGGTTATATTTAACGGAAGGGACTAATTTGACTCAAAATTTTAAAACTGAGGACCCATTTCAAACACTTTCATATCAAGGGACTAAATTGAGATTTGTCAACGAAATTGTGGACTAAATTGGCTATTAAACTTAGTTTATTTTTATTGTTCGGCCTTTGATTCCCTCTTTATACCATTCAGCCTTTAATTCCCTCCTCTTTTATTCCTCCTCTCATATACTTTTAACTTCCTAACACAGTACCTCAAGCTCTGGAAGCACATGAACTAGTGGAACCATATGTTATGATTGTCACACAAGGAAGTGGAGGACGTGGCACTAGAGGAGAAGGACGAGGAGGTCGTAGACGTTCTCAATGCACATATTGTAAAAGGATGGGTGACACTTAAGAGAATTGCTACTCCTTACCTGGTTTCCCTTCCAAAACCGCCAATATTTGAAAGACTAAAACTTCCACTTCTAACTTCACCAAGGATAAATATCAAGAGTATATAAGGTTAAAGTCTAATAACTTGACACAAACTTCTCAATCTCCCATAACATCAACAACTTGCATTTCTCAATCCATGAAAGTTCAAAATTCATGGGTAATTGACTCAGGTGCTTCTGATCACATTTCTTGTAATATCTCTTTGTTCTCATGCATTTCCTTTCGAGAAAAACCTAATTTCATAACCCTTACAAATGGATCTAAAACTTCCTCAAAAGAAGTCGGTCATGTTTCCTTGTCTCGCTCTCTCAATCTAAACTTTGTCCTTTTTGTCCCTAATATTCTTTTTAATTTAATTTTCCTAAGCCAATTGACCAAAATGTTAAACGGTTAAATAACCATTGATCACAAATCTTTTGTTATATAAGAGTGTGGTTCGAGGAGACAGATTAGAGAAGACTATGAAGTTGGCGGATTACACCATTTTGGATCTTCTCCAAGGGTGTTCTGTGTTGCTGCTCTTACTCCTAAAACGCTACATGATCGACTTGGTCATCCTCATTTGTCCAAATTAAAAAAGATGTGTCCTGAACTTAGTGATCTCCAGATCTTAGAATGTGAGTCATGTCAATTAGGAAAACATGTTAGATCTACCTTTCTTAAAAGGTCTCAATCAATATGTAATTCTAGTTTTTCAATCATCCCTTCTGCTATATAGGGACCTAGTTGTATCTCGTCCTTTGGTTTTAGATATTTTGTTACCTTCATTGATGAATATTTAAGATATATTTGGGTTTATCTTATGAAAAATCGTTCTAAATTGTTAGCCATCTTTACATCTTTTTTGAATGAAATCAAAAATCAATTTGGTCAAGTAATCAAACTATTAAGAAGTGATAATGCCAAAGAATATTTCTCATCCTCCTTTTCTGCAATCTTGAGTTCCCATGGTATATTACATCAGTCTACCTGTCCTCATACACCGTAACAAAATAGTATAACAGAACGAAAAACTAGACACTTGATTGAAACTACCTGTACCCTTTTGCGTGGTGCCCATATTCCTGCCCATCACTAGGGGATGCCATCTTATTATCTTATTAATAGGATGCCCTCCTCCTCTCTTGATCATAAAGTCCCTTTCTCTCTGTTTCCTAATTATCCTCGCTTTCACATATCTCCCAGAGTGTTTGACTGGTATGTTTTGTTCATGACATGTCTCCAAGACTAGACAAACTCTTCGCTCACGCTCTCAAACGTGTCTTCTTAGGCTATTCTCGACTCCAAAAAGGATATCGGTATTACTCTCCTGAAACTAAGAAGTATTACATGTTTGTCAATGCTACATTCTTTGAACAAACTCCTTACTACTCTCCATCTGTTTAGGATGTTCGTGTCCTCCAGCAGGTCCTTCCTATTCCACTAGGTGAGTCAAATAGCTCCACTGTCTCTGTCAATCCAAGTCTTGATCAAAATCCTCCTGCATCCGCTTCCCCACATAGTGAGATCATCCTACACAGGGTCCCAATGGATAGTCCACCTCCACAAGAAAATGGTGAATCTCCTACTTCAGATTCTTCTCCCTCGTCACCTACCACGCCTCCTAATGCAAATGATTCAGCATGGCCTATTGCCCTCAGAAAAGGTACTTGTTCTACTCGAAACCCTCATCCCATTTATAATTTTCTTAACTATCATCGATTGTCGCCCTCCTATTTTTTTTTATCCTTAGTGTCTTCTATTGTTATACCCAAGAATGTGAAAGAAGCACTTGATCATCCTAGATGGAGACAAGTTATGATTGCACTGTTGTTATACCCAAGAATGTGAAAGAAGTACTTGATCATCCTAGATGGGGACAAGTTATAATTGTAGAAATGCATGCTCTTGACCACAGTAATACTTGAGAGTTATTGCCCCTTCCCCCGGGCAAAAAGGCAGTTGATTGCAAATGGGTGTATTTAATTAAAGTCGGCCCTGATGGTGAAATTGATCGGCTCAAAGCTCAGCTTGTTGCAAAAGGTTACATTCAGGTTTATGGTCTTGTTATTGTGACACTTTCTCTCCTGTAGCCAAGATGACTACTATTCGCCTCTTCTTTGCCATGGCAACCATTCGTCACTTGCCACTTCATCAATTGGATATCAAGAATGTCTTCCTACATGGTGATTTTGAGGAAGAAGTTTATATGGAGCAACTTGCAAATTGTTGCTCAGCGGAGTCTGCTATCGTATGCAAATTGCATTGATCTCTATATGATTTCAAGCAATCACCACGTGCTTGGTTTGGAAAGTTTAGCTCCATTGTTAAAAAATTTGGGCTAAAACACAGTGAAGCATACCATTCGATTTTTTTCTATCATTCTTCTCTTGGGAAATGTGTTTACTTAATAATATATGTTGATGATATAGTCATTACAGGATTGATTGCAGACGGGTAGACAGTCCCATGGATCCAAACCAGAAATTAAGAACATAAGAAGGTGAATTATTCTCCGATTCAGAGAGGTATAGGAGACTGGTTGGAAAACAAATTTATATCACTATTACAAGGCCAAATTTATCCTTTGAAGTTGGAGTGGTTAGTCAGTTCATGCAGGCTCCATGTGTTGAGCATTGAAATGCTCTCATTCAAATTCTAAGGTATGTAAAAAGGCTCCAGGACAAGGATTGTTGTATGAAGATAAAGGAAGCATTCATGTCTTTGGGTACTGTGATGCAGATTGGGCAGGTTCGCCTATTGATAGACGGTCTATCAAATATTGTTTTTTTCTGGGAGGAAACATTATTTCGTAGAAAAGTAAGAAACAAAATGTAGTAGCTCGATCAACAGTTGAAGCCGAGTATATGGCAATGACATCACTGACATGTGAACCTATATGGGTGAAACAATTTCTAGTGATTGATCCTTGCATAATAATCCCTAGAATTTAAAAGTCCCTATGAGCATTTATGAATATATAAAGTTGTTCCGCACTCAAGTCCACTGAGATAATTTTATTAGGATCAATCACTATGTTGAAGGTATTAATTGCTTTGGATATACGAATTTAAAAGACCTTATTTTCCCTTGAATAAATTCCCCATAATTTAAAAAATGCCTATAAACATTTATGGATATATGAAGTTGTTTCCAACTCAAGTCCACTAAGATATAGTATCACTAAGATCAATTACTGCAGCTAAGGTTGTCCATTTTGGAGTTTGGTAGCTTTGTCATGGTTTTATCCTTAGAACACCTTGGTGGATATAGAGAGGAAGGTGTACATAAATAGCCTTTGGTCTCAACTCCTAAGAGATATGAGACTTGTGAGTTTACCAAAACACAGGTCCCCCAAATCAAGGGTTAAGGAGTAGGAGTGTTCACTTTTCAACTTTTTTGTTCCCATAGATGATGCCAATGTGCTGAACTCAGAAGTAATCCTTTCTAAAAGATTTCAAATTATTGATTAATAAACAGTTCCAAATATATTATTAGGCAAATTAAAAAGGTTAAGCATTTTCTAATTTTATGTAAATATTTAAACTATTTTTATTATGAAGATTTCTTTTAATCTGTTTCTTATTTGCTAAATTCTACCCATGTTGTAGTAGTGGTATTTTGGTTTGAGAGCACCATGCAAGGTGAAAATGTGAAAAATGACTTTTAGTCAGATATTATTATAAGCTAGGAAGATGTCAATGAAGAACTTGAATTGGGCGAGGGGGATATGTTTACTTCGTAAGAGAGTTTCTTGATTATCATCTTATATTTGATCCTTACAATTCAATATTCGTCATGACAATGTGCAGTTTATACCTTTCCTTATGTTTTTTCTGTTTCATCAGCACTTGCTCTCATCTTCAATGGACAAAACTGTGCGCCTGTGGCATTTGTCTAGCAAGTCTTGTCTGAAAGTTTTTGCACACAGTGACTATGGTGAGCACACATATCTATTATATCGGCTCTGGTTACGTTTTTGTATTCTGAATAGATTTTATGGATTGCAATGCTTCGGAATATGCATTTGTGATATAAGCTTCTATTTCTTTTCCTACTAAAAATTGAAGAGAAGTTCGGGCAATACACTGAGACATGCATTTTTCAACAGGTGGATTATTGGTTGAAATTTATCGTGACTTGTGAAATAATAGTGAAAGTCATCAAATACGAGATGAGACCCTTCATTGTATGATTTTTTATAAATGCCAGCTATTACTGAAAAATGAGACCAGTCAATTTTTGAATTTTAATGACAGTATAAAGTGTGATGGAAATAATGTATTTCAGTGTGCGCTGTTAGTGTTTCTCTAAATTTTAATTGGATTCATTGTATAATCCAATTGCCACTTAGTCATCCGTTGGTCATGAATTTAGTAACCACTTTAATGGACAATAGCATGATTTTATCAAATTTTACTGTTTCTGCATACAGAACTGATTGTACAAAATTTTATTCCTTTCACATATCAGTTGCCACTTAAATGTAGCAATGATAAAACGTTCTTGTACTCCTCCCACCCTTCCTAAACCGTTTCTCCTCCTTGCTAATTATTCCTTTACTTCAATTTGTTATCTGTCTGGGACAGTAACTTGCATCCAGTTTAATCCTGCGGATGATAGATACTTCATTAGTGGATCTTTGGATGCCAAGGTTCGTATTTGGAGCATACCTGATAGACAAGTTGTTGATTGGACTGATCTACATGAGATGGTCACTGCTGCTTGCTATACGCCAGATGGTCAGGTTAGTTCTACATTTATATGCATTATTTTATCTACATGAAAAAATTTGATATTTTAGTCGGAATTCAATAATATTTTCTGCTGCTCAAAGCAGGGTGCACTAGTGGGTACTTACAAGGGTAGCTGTCATTCATATAATACATCTGGTATCATCAGTGTTCTCTTTAACTACATATAAATTATAATCTATTTCGATTATTGCAGGCCACTGATTATTGCTATCATTGTCATTTTTTTCTATTTTATTCAGAAAATAAGTTGCAACAGAAAAGTCAGATAAATTTGCAGAACAGGAGAAAGAGATCAAACCACAAGAAAATTACTGGCTTCCAGGTATAATGGCTACTGGTCTGTATTAATTTTTCCCAAAACTGAAGGGTTAAAATGGAAAAAAAAATAAAGGCAAATAATTGAGGCTTAACAACAATTATAAATTTTCTTTGGTTGGTAATAATACTCGCTATTGTTTTCGTACTGATTTTTATGAACAGTTTCTGCCAGGAAGTTCATCAGAAGTCCTCATCACTTCTTCTGATTCCCGGATTCGACTTGTTGATGGCATTGATCTAGTTCACAAGTTTAAAGGTAGGTGAAATGAGTTCAATACCAAGTGACTTTTACTGAAGCTCCTCGGTAATTATATTTTAGCTTCATGCTGTACTTAAAGAGTTGAGAGAAACTAAAAATTTTATTACTTCTCTAAACCCTAATACACCATACTACCCTATTTATAAGGGATAGTAGTTCAGCATACAAGGAATATAAGGAAACTCCTAAAAACCTACTAGAAATACATTATATTTCAACACTCCCCTCAAATTGGAGCATATAAATCATATGCACCAAACTTGAAACATATAAATTGAATTCTAGACCCCCTTAGAGATTTGGTCAAAATGTCTCCATGGTGTTCATTAGAGTTGACAAACTTAGTAACAACGAGCCTTCTATGGATCTGAGAAAATTCACCTTGATCTTTCGTTAACTTTTGATTTGAATCCATAGGACTATTGTTTCCTCCAAAATATCAAAAGCATGTTTTCTTTTTGAAATGATGACACCTTTTGAGTGTGCCACTTCAATACCAAGAAAATATTTTAGACGACCTAGATCTTTAGTTTGAAAGTGGTTGAACAAATTATACTTTAATTGAGTAATTATAGTGACGTCATTTCCTATAATAACAATATCATCAACATACACCATAAGATAAACACATTTGTCAAGAGAAGGGTGACCGTAAAATGATCCGCCTCACATCATTTCAATCCAAAATTCTGCACAACTCAACTAAATTTACCAAACCAATACTCCTAATTAGTCTATATAAATATCTTCATGACAAAAAAGAAGAAATTGAGAAATTGGTGCGTTAGGTTCTTGAAGGGGCGACAAGTGTTAGTCCTTACTGAAGTAGGATGGGAATTTTGCATGGATTATAGGGCTTTGAATAAAATAGTTGTACAAGATGATTTTTCAAATGACATTATAGAATAGGTTTCGGAAGAAATAGGCAAATTGGTTATATCTTTTAAACATGATTTGAAGGAGACTTACCATCAAATTTGTATGAGATATGAGGATAATTAGAAGATAAATTTCATGACACACGAGGGCCACTATGAATTCATTGTTATGCATTCAGATTGATTGATGTTGCATCTACATTTTAGTCCATTATGAACAATGTTTAAAGACCGTACTTGGGAAATTTTGCTCATCTCTTTCTATGACATTTATAGTGAGAATTTGGAAGATCTTATTCAACATCTGAAATTTGATGAAGATTTGTATTAACATGATATGAAGGTCAATTAGAAAAAGTGTAGCTTTTGCTAGTCCCAAACGTTGTACTTAGGGCATATTACTTAAACAAAAGTGGTGGTAGTTGACCCAAGAAAATTAGAGGTCATGACATTATGGCTTACACCACAAGATGTGAAGAGTTTGCAAGGATTGGGAATTAATGAGTTACATACAAATTGTTAACAACTACGGCAAAATAGCTCAATTATTGATTGCCTTACTAAAGAAAGATGCTTTTGAAGGCAAGATAGTAGTTTAAGTCACATTTGACGAGTGAAAATCTGCCATGGTCTCATTACATATATTGGTTATTCCAAAATTTTCTTAGCAATTTCTTGTTGAAACCAATGTTGTCAAACTTGAGGATGGTTAAATTATTTGAAGGGTTGAAAGAGATCATAACTCTACTAGTAAGAATTGTGAGTATACATAAAACAATTTATAATCTTGAGCATGCATTAAAAGTAATATGGACAATGATGAAGTCAATGATCAACGACAATGAAGGTATAGTGTCGAAGATGTTGATGTAGTGTTGGAGATGGTGATGCGATGGTCTTGATTGATGTGATGGTTGGCAACAATGAAGAAAGCATTGGGGACTATAATGTCAATACTGCGGTGGCCAACCACATCGATGGTGATGTGTGTTGTTGATGGTGAGAGCATCACCTAGAGTTGTTTGGTTGTGTCCTCAAGAAGTGATGGCTAATAACCGAGAATTTTTATTTTTTTTCAAACATCCAGTCTGGCTATAAGATGGAGTAGTTGGTATGATTGGTGACCACAGATCACAAGGTTGCTTACTAGGGAGGTTTATTTTTAGTTGATCTATGTAGGATTTGGTACTCTTCTCCAGCTTGCTGATTATTCATGAACAATGTTCTTTGAAGCTTTAGTTGATTCAGAAATCTTAGTAGCGTTTTAGCACTATATGACATGGTCTCTCTCTCTCTCTCTCTCTATTCTTCTTGAGATTATTATATGACTTTGAAGAAAGTAGTGAGTGTAAAAACTGTTGTTGGCCATTGAGTAGCTTCAACACTTTTGATGGCTTTCCTTTTGCATAAAGAGGTTGATATTGCTGAATGCATTTGAATGCACTCCGGACAATAGTAAATGTTCTTGGGAACTGTGCATTTCCTTGATTTGTCTAATTTGTAGTGTCAGACGAAGTAGACTGTTCTTCCAGTGTTGACAATGTTTAGTTCAATGAATTGTTGAAGAAAAGCAACTTAAGCTCTTTGTTCAAGAGATCCTCTTATGTGACTTATCCTTTTCCTAACCTCTTAACAACATAGAATAAACATTTATACATTTTTCTTTTGTACGAGGTTGGCTCACTTCTATTTGCTTGTCATTTGAATACGTATGTGGCACGTTAGATATAAAAAAAAGATTGCACAGTATTGTATTGTCTGTTAGACAAAACAATTACTTCTTACATGATTTCTTGTTGGGATTCATCATCGTCATTTGGATGAAGTATGATCGTGTTTTTATACTTAGTTGTTGCTTAGCTCTTCATCAAAATCTCAACGTGTTGGACTTTTTCTCCAACACCCTCCCTCACTATTAAAGGGGTCCATGATTCATTGAAGCTAGAGAACGTTAACAAGATGACCGAGAAGAGGGATGAACTTTCATTAGAATTTTCTGAAATCTTAAGATCAAATGCGTTGTGATGTTGATGTGTATAGGAGAGAGGTCAGTTTCAAAGATTATTGGGTATTGCTAAAGCTTCCAACATACAAAATGAGGTCTTTAGCTAAGCATCCTAATGAAAAGCGGTTACCTAGATTTTGTGTCCCTTGAGCTGATAGGAAAGTGCATCTTGTCTGTCATGTCTCATTAAAAAGAGCTATAAACCCAGAACCTGCCCTCAACCTCTGCCTGCTGCTTTGACTGAAGTAAAGAAGGTTTAAGTATTTCTGTAAGGTGTCCTAACTAAAGAGACTGAATGCTCGTGGTGATGTGCAGGTGTTTCTCAAGTAGCCGCAGCTCCTAACTTTTGAGAGTAGTTGGGAGTTAGCATCTGAGATTCAGTAAGCATTCTCTTGATTCCATCTTGAGGACAAGTCTCAGTTGAAGGGTGGGGTTTTTAATTGAAGAATACGATGACCTCCTATTATACATGTATCAGAGAAAGAATAAGAAAAATAAAATTGTGTAATTGATTGTTTTCATTAGTTGGTTAGAGCTGAGACTATTTATAGGAGAAATTTGTTAGTAGAGAGGAAGAAAAGGAAATTAGTTTTAAATTTGGGAGGGTCCAGGTTCCTTGACATGCCTGGAGTGATTCGGTTGAGAACCATTTTTGAATATGGGGTGTACTTTTTAATATCAATAAAGGAGTTCTGGGCTTTTATTCTTTTTTTATTCGATCCCGGTTTTATCAGTACATGTGTAAGCCTGCAATAAGTGAGTTCAATGTCAGGCAAACTCATAAAATAATACACAAATAAACACTTGCTTTGGAGTGAAATCTTTTTTCTTAGTTTAGTAGGATTCTTATTTGAATAATGAAAAATCATTGTTAGTTTTAATTCTTTGATAGAATGTAAGATCTTCCAAATATTTCTTCCATCTCACAGGAAAATGATACGTCTTTTTTTTCCAGGATTTCGCAATGCAAATAGCCAAATTTCTGCCTTCCTCACAGCAAATGGTAAATATGTTGTCTCAGCAAGTGAGGATTCTCATGTATACATATGGAGAAACGAAGCTGATTGTAGACCTAGCAGGGGTAAATGTGTTACCATGACAAGCACATATGAACATTTTCACTGTAAAGATGTGTCAGTGGCCATTCCTTGGCCAGGTATGGATGATTCATGGGAGATGCATGATCCGTACTTTGGAGAAGAACCTGAGCTTGATGATAATAGGGATGAGGAGGTCTCATCAACCAATCATCCTCCTACCCCTGTAGAGGAAACCTTTGGTTCTGAGGGTTCACAATTTGCTTCGGGTTGCAATAACAGTCCACTTCATGGAACCATTGCAAGTGCAACAGATAGTTATTTTATTGATAGAATTTCTGCAACGTTGCCTGAGGAAAAACTTTTGACTACAAGGGATCCAAGCGCTCAGGCAAGTGCGGATTTATCTTATGGAGTAAATCATAATATGTCAGCATGGGGTATGGTGATTGTAACTGCTGGCCTTCAGGGGGAAATTAAAATTTTCCAAAATTTTGGATTGCCTCTTGGTATATAAGAGATTATCCAAAATTCATGCCTATGAGCATGGGAGAGTTGAAGTTTTCAACTCAAGAAAGAGAGAAGGGGTGGGGTTGTTGTAGTGTTGTGATGTCGAATTTCACATTCTCCTTTAGTTAGAACTGTACAGAAGAGGTGTTGGGTGAGATAGCATAAGATAAGTTCCATTTGTTTCTTGTTCTATTGAATATTGGATGAGATATGTTGCCGTTTCAATCAAGCATTTGGGGGGACAGAAAAGAGCAAAAAATGGGGTAAAAGTCATTGAACAAAAGAGAAAAGCAAAAGAAGGTTCACCTGGAATTTGGAAACCGGTGGATTTATTGTAATGGGAAAATGTAGAGATTAACGACCTTGGGAAAAGCTTGTTGAATTACATATGATGATTCTTTTACATTTGTTAATATTAATCTTGTTATGTAATTTTTGTTCAGTGGAATCAATTTCAATAAAATAACATAGCTCCAACTGCTAGGGCGACTAATGTTTGGAAAACTTGTGGCTTTTTATTTCTAATAGATGCAAACTCGAAACTCGTCTAAATTCTAACAAATAAACCTTCAATTCCATCTCGAATGGTCTTTAAAGTAAAATATTCATATATAATTGTTATATTTTAAAAAAATATCAAGCAGTCTTTTAAATGTTGAAGAACACTTAAAATTGCTCCTTCAATACTAGTAAAATATAACTTTGAGATTAACCACTATATACTTGCAAACTCCCACTCATGCTTGTGATCATTTAAGGATTATATAGAACAGGACAATATTTTAAGGATCACTTTCCCGTTTTATTCTTGTAATATATATATATATATATATATATATATATATATATATATATATATATATATATATATATATATATATATATATATATATATATAATTGAGACTAGTCTAGGGTTTCTTGACCTATACATAAAGGTCTGCGATTTATTTTTAGCATGTATTTTAGTATTAATATATTGCCAAAATTGCCAAACAACTTATTTGAGCTAACTTTAGAGTAGCCTTCTCTTTAGTCTCTACTTTTTTGTCAAGACAAGATCATCTATAAGATTGAATGATCTAAAAGGTCTTATGTGGTTTGAAGTTTAACGTATAAAAGGTTTGTAAAAGTGCTTTGAAAAATCTAATCATCTTAAGGAAAGACTTAGTAAAAACACTAAGGTATTGAACAGACATACCACTAAACGATTTTTCTAAATGATTTTCCTATTTGTTGTGTTAACGAGTCTTGCTGAATATAATTATTGTTATTTATCGCTAAGTAATGATCAAAGGAACTCTCGACATATCTTGATAAATGAAAGTGTTAAATATGTTTTTGGAAAGTACGCCAAAGGACTTGAACAATATTCCAAAAGCTTGTGTTGAAAGACACCTTATTAAACGTATCTTTGAATAAAAGAGAAAAAAACTTAAAAAAGCGTTTACATAGGCTACATAAGACCATGTGCTGCATTAAACGCTCTATCTTTAAAAACAACAAAAATGATAAAACAAATGACATATTTGTTGCATGCATATTTACTTTACTTTGTGAAGATTGTCTATTGCATGCATCCACATATTTCATCCTATACAAATTAGAAGTTGACGTTAGAAACAAAAAAGACATTCACATAATGTTCTCTGCATAAAAAAGCAAGCTTGCACTGACAAGTTGACTTTAATCAATAACTGCTACATATGACAAGACTAAGAAGACTCAAAGATCAAAGCAAAGCTTTATATGACGGATATAATTTTTAGAAGCCTTTAAATAGAAGATCATTCAAAAAGATAATAAAGAGAATATAATAGAGAAAAGGCTCAAGTGAACAACGTAGAGAAAAAACTCAAGCACACAAACTCAAAAGAGAATATATGAGAAAGAGAAGTAAAGCTCAAGCAAGAAAAATACTTTCAAGCTTCGTTAATATATAAGTTTTCTATTGTACGAAGAAAGAAGAGAAAAAGTTCATGTGAGTCTGTTAGATTGAACTGTATTGAATAGATCTCCTCTCTATAAGAGTTATCGTCTAAAGACTTGTAATCAATCTTCTGATTGTAAATTCTGAAAAGAATTCAAATAATTTATGTTTAACTTGGTGAAGTTAAACGGTAGGTAGACGGGTTTGTCTAGTGGAAATCAAGAGTGGTTGAAACTCAATGACGTTTAACTTGGTGAAGTTAAACGATAGCTCGACGAAACCAAGAGTAGGTTATGTCAAGACAAAATCGTCTATGCGCCTAAATGCTCTCATGTTTTGAAATTTAATCAAATAACATTAAAACAAATAATAATCTGAAAATAACTTAGGGTGAAAATACAAAACCTAGAACCTGAATCCCCAAACATAGAAAACCTACACAAAAACTTAGAACTAGAATCCACAACACATAAAAACTTAGGAAAGCACTTAGGATCTTAGATAATAAAAAAACATCTAGGTTAAAACAACATGTGCATGGCTAAACGCTATTGTGCTTAAAGCATCTAAGAGAGTTGATATTAAACGCTTGATGCTTATCATCTGTATTGAAGAAGTCTACACAAGTCCCAAGAGAGCATCACTCATACCCTCTCCAATGGAAGAGGGAATAAGAATTTATGTTGAACACCACTGGATTGATCTTAACGAACTGAGGATGTATGGCTACAACATACTACAAGGTGAACACAAATGTGGTATTCATCGATTCTTTGAATGGGACACTTCCATTTTGCTTGAGTTAATCTATTAGTTTTGGATGAATATGGAATTCCAAGGGAAAGAAAAGATTGTCTCAAAGGTACTAGGAAAGGAGGTAATGATCAACATCCAAACTATAGCAAAAGCCATAGGATGTCCTAGAGTGAACAATTGTTTCTACAACAACTGGGATGAGATGTACATAGAGGACAACAAAATAGAGAAGCTTCTCTTTGGAGAAAACTTCAAACCCGGGCGTGCCAAAATAGAACTGATCTACAATAGTCTAACTCCACATGCGAAGGTGTTTGGGAGTTAATTGTATATAGGAGGAGGGGTAAAGTCACAGAGCCTAACTGACAAGGCAATTAGGAATAGTTTCTGTTAGTGTTGTTAGTAAGTGACCCATCATTTGGTGTGACCTGCCGGATCACGAAGGAGAAGAGCCAGCGATGGGGAGCGAGATGGAGGGAAGGTTAGATAACTTGGAGATCACGGTGGAGGGAATCAAAGATTAAACCACAGCAATCAGACGCGACGTGCAACAATTGATTTCGAACCGTCAAGGGGGTGGTTCTGAAGGGAGCAGTAGTTTGGTGAACGAGAACACAGGGAGGGCCGATACTAGGGGAATCGCGGTCAATTGGAGGAAGAAGGTGGAACTGCCATCATTTGAAGACGGACACCCATACATTTGGATTAATCGGGCTGAAAGATTTTTTGACATTCAGAAGGTAGCAGAGGAGGATAAGGTCAAACTTGCTTACATTAGTATGGAGGGAAACGCGAGTTATTGGTTCAAGTATTGGCGGGAGAAAACCAAGAATCGGACGTGGATGGGTTTGAAGGATGGGTTGATCAATCGATTCGGTGGTGGGTTTCGGGGAACGGTTTACAAACAGATGGCCACCCTGAGGCAAGAAGGAGCGTTGGAAGAGTTTGTAAGAAGTTTTGAGATGCTACTAGGTCATACCAGGGCCTATCGGAGGAGCTAATTTTGGGTTTCGTTCTGGCGGGGTTACATGAAGATATTAAAGGCCAGGTTCGAATTTAGAGTCCCCCTGATTTGATGGTCGCGATCAGGGTTGCGAGAGACGTGGAGGACGCCATAAACCGTGCATGCGGAGGAGGTTGGAACGGGCTCAAGATGACCCACGTGGGTAATCGAACTGCAACGACGATAGTGAGGGCTGATGGAGATCGTAGTATCGCGATAAGGGCTGGTGGGTCAGAAGGAGCGGGTACGACTAGGAGAGAAGGTGCGACGGTGGCTAATTGCACCAATGCGAGGGGCAATGGCTCGGCCGGAGGAGAAAATAAGAATCGAATGGTCAGAAACTTACCTTATCCAGAGTATCTGAAGAGGAGGGAAGAAGGGAGGTACTTCCGATGCGGAGGGCCGTTCGCACCGGGTCACCGGTGTGCGGAGAAGGGCTTGAGAGTACTGCTTCTGACGGAGGACGAGGAGGGCGAGTTGGAGGAAAACGCTGGCCTTGAGGCAAAACCCATGGAGCTCTCGGCTTGCTCGGCGGAGGGTTTAACGCCTCCCAAAACCATGAAACTGACCGGGCTGATAGGAGAAAAACGAGTGGTAGTCTTGATCGATAGCGGAGCCAGCCATAATTTCATCAGCTGCAAGGTGGTGGAGGAATTGAGGCTTCCGGTAACAGAAATAACCACATACGCGGTGAGTTTGGGTGACAGGTGTAAGAAGTGGACCAGGGGCCGATGTGAAAAGGTGGGATTGAAGCTGGGTAATGTGAAGGTAGAGGAGGACATGCATGTGTTTGATCTCAGTGGAGTGGATTTAATATTGGGTATTGTATGGTTGGAAAAACTGGGTGAGGTGGTTATTAACTGGAAAGAGATGTCTATGCAGTATGTGGTGGATGGAGAGAAGAAGAAAATCTGCAGTGACCCAGCCTTGGCAAGACAGCTGGTGGAGCCAGGTGCACTTACAAAAATCACAGACGTTGAGTCATGGTTCTTGGTGTGGGAACTGTGCATAGTGGAGGCCAGGGGAGACGGTGACGTGAAGGATGATTTGACAGAGCAACAGAAGATAGACCTCATAAAAGTTTTGCGGGCCCATTGTAAGGTGTTTATGGAGCGAGAGAGACTACCTCCTTCACGTGATTCACAGCACCGAATAGTGCTTAAGAGGGTAAGGATCCTATAAATGTAAGGCCTTATAGGTATCCTTTCTTCATGAAAGAGGAGCTCGAGAAACAGGTTGTAGATATGCTTCGGGCTGGTATTATTCGACCCAATCAAAGCCCGTTTTCCAGCCCGGTAATTTTAGTGAAAAAGAAAGATGGAAGCTAGAGATTTTGTGTGGATTATCGGGCATTGGACAAGGCTACTATACCGGATAAATTCCCTATTCTGGTAATTGAAGAACTATTGGATGAGCTCAAGGGTGCTAGATTTTTCTCTAAGCTGGATTTGAAGGCGGGTTACCACCAGATACGAATGAGAGAGGAGGACATCCACAAGACTGCTTTCAGAACCCACCAAGGCTTGTTCGAATTTATGGTGATGCCTTTCGAGTTAATGAATGCCCCGGCAACGTTTCAAAGTGCCATGAACATATTAATGGCACCTTATTTGAGGAAATGGGTACTGGTTTTATTTTATGACATATTGGTGTACAACCCATCCTGGGAAGAGCATCTCCACCACTTAACATTGGTACTGCAGCTCCTGGAAGAGAAGGAGTGGGTAGCAAATCAAAAGAAATGTGAGTTTGGGAAAAGGAGGATTCAGTACTTGGGGCACCAGATTTCGGAGAAGGGAGTGGAGATGGATCGGGATAAGGTAAGGCCATGCTGGAGTGGGAAGAACCCCAGAATTTGAAGGCATTGAGAGGGTTTTTGGGTTTAATGGGGTATTATAGGAGGTTTGTGCCGAAGTATGGGGAGCTAGCTAAACCTCTCACGAAGTTGTTGAAAAAATGAAAGTTTGAGTGGTCTGAGGAAGCCTGGGCAGCCATGGGATCTCTAAAAAAGGCAATGACAATGGCACCGGTGCTAACACTACCCGACTTTACACAGGAATTTTATGTGGAGTGTGATGCTTCTGGGAGTGGAGTGGGCGCTGTATTGATGCAACATAAGAAGCCCATTGCTTTCTTTAGCAGGGCATTGTCTGAGGGGTCTTGGTCTAAGTCAATTTATGAGAAGAAGTTAATGGTGTTGGTTATGGCCATCCAACATTGGAAACCCTATCTATTGGGGAGGAGGTTTGTGGTTTATACGGATCAGTGCAACCTCAAGTATCTGTTGGAGCAAAGAATAACGACGCATAACAAGCAGAATTGGATAGCCAAGTTGATGGGGTATGATTTCGAGATAGTTTATAAATTAGGAAGCTCCAACAAGGTAGCAGACGCCTTGTCTCGTAAAGAAGGGGTTACAGAAGAGGGAGAACTACGGGCACTTTCCAGGCCTTATTGGCATGACTTTCAAGAGGTTTTAAAAGAAGTAGAAGAAGATGACATGCTGCGAAAGATTATGGATGATCTCAAGGAGGACCCAACGAGCCACGAAGGATACACGATGGAGAATGATCGCCTTCATTATAACGGAAGGTTGGTTTTATCAGCTAAATCGAGTTGGCTTCCCAAGCTTCTAGCGGAGTTTCATGTGACGAGTACAGGAGGCCATTCGGGTGTGTTTCGTACTTACCGAAAAATTGCCCAATCACTATATTGGCCAGGAATGAAGAGAACAGTGACTGATTTTGTCGCGGGGTGCGTAATCTGTCAACAGCACAAGTACCTCGCTGCCTCTCCTCGGGGTCTTTTACAGCCATTACCGATTCCACAAGCCATTTAGGAAGAAATAAGCCTTGATTTCATTGTTAAGCTACCCAAGTCACACGGGTTTGATGCAATACTGGTGGTGGTTGACAGGCTGAGTAAGTATGGCCACTTTATTGCTTTGAAACATCCTTATTCGGCTCGCTCAGTTGCAGAGAGGTTCGTTCAAGAAATAGTGAGGTTACATGGGATCACTATGTCAGTAGTCAGTGATAGAGAACCCCTATTTTTGAGTGTATTTTGGAAAGAGCTCTTCAGGATGCATGGTACTCAGTTTAGTATGAGCACAGCATACCATCCTGAGTCGAATGCCCAGACTGAAGTGGTGAACAGAATTTTGGAGGGGTATTTGAGGTCTTTTTGCTCAGAGCAGCCGAGGAGTTGGAAGTTGATGCTTCCTTGGGCTGAGTACTGGTATAATACCAGTTACCAAAGTGCAGCCAGGTGTTCCCTTTTTGAAATAGTTTATGGAAGAGCGCCTCCAGCTTTGAGTCAGTTTATTCCGGGGGAGACAACGGTGGCGTCGGTGGTTCAAGATTTGATGACAAAGGATGAGGCTTTGAAACAGCTTAAAATGCATTTAAGGCAAGCCCAAGAGGCGATGAGTAATCAGGCAAATAAAAAAAAGGAAAGAATCAGACATTAAGATAGGCGATTGGGTCTATTTAAAGATTAGACCCCATAGACAATCATCCATGCCAACTCGATTACATCTGAAGCTATGGGCAAGGTATTATGGAGCCTTTGAGGTATTACAACAGATCGGGAAAGTTGCGTTTAGGTTGCAATTACTAGAGGCGGCCAGAATCCATCCAATATTCTACGTTTCCTAACTGAAGAAAGTTGTGGGGGAGAAGAAAGTTGAAAAAGAGCTTCCAGCTGAGTTACAAGCAGATGGACCAATGTTTAGGCCAGCCAAGGTGCTAGACAGGAGAACAAGACAACTGGGAACAGGGGAAATACCCCAAGTTTTGATAGAATAGCAAGAAGGGGGACAAGAGAGTGCCACATGGGAAGATGAGGTGACTATACAAGAGCAATACCCAGAGTTCAACCTTGGGGGCAAGGTTGTTTGAGGAGAGGGGAGTAATGTTAGGGAGTTAATTGTATATAGGAGGAGGGGTAAAGTCACAGAGCCTAACTGCCAAGGCAGTTAGGAGTGGTTGGTTGGGATTAGTTTTGGAGTATTATTGTTTTACGGGAACTCTTGTAGTTCTTTGGAGAGAGGTTAAGCTCTCAGATTACGTTGTAACACCATTCTTGTTGATTCTTTTCAATAAAAGGAGGCTGTATAATTCAGAGAACTTGTCTTTGTGTCTTCTCGAGTGTTTTTTCCATAGGTTCTTGATCACAAGAACCCATCAGAAGGTGTTGCAACATGTGTGTCCTATGACGTTCCTTCACAAGAAAATGTCGCGTGATCACATCACTGAACTGGGAAGGGTTGCTGTCTATCACATGTTGACCGGTAGCCCCTTCAATTTACCACATTTGATTTATGTCAACATAATGAGATGCATCAGAGGAATGCATACTCAACGCTTCTGGACACATTATCCTTGTTTAATATCAAGAATAATGTAACATCAAGTAATTACATCTCATCTATTGTCACAAGCCACCTCAACTCAAATAAGGAATTCCATCTTAGTAAATGGTGCAGTAAGAAGTCATAAGTTCAATGTGAGTAAGCTCAAGCAAATGCAACTGGAGGTGAGAAAGCTTACAAAAGTTCCTCCTTTGGGATCAAAGTGACTGGCTAAAGAAAGGGACAACAAAGCTGCACCTCCTCACCAAGATATCAAACAAAAAGGACTTTCAGTGAGATGCTTCAAGAGAAGCCTGAGTGAAGTTGAAAGAACTCTCATAAATCGTGAGGCCATAAGAGATTATCAAGGAAAAATTCTGACCACAGAGCTTGAAGAAAAAGTAGTAGTTACTCAGCTCTATCCGAGTCCCTCAATGGAAATTATCTCCAATTCTCCTTCACATCTCCTCATAGAACAAATACGAAAACTAAAGGGCGGAAAAACTATTAAGACTCCTCAACCAGAAACTCTAGTGGGGAACAAGAAAGGAGGGCAACGCTGGCAACGACGGAAAGACAAAACCCATAGGAACAATCAAACTCCAATGACAGACTTGTCACAAAACAGCTAAGGAAATGTGCAAGTCTGTCATAGAAAAGGAAAGAAGTGCAAAGTCAGCTTGCAATGACACAACCACCAACAAAAAGGAAAAATCTGGTGATTAAACGTCCTACAAAAACGATGACGAGTGCACCTGAATATAGTTAGGTTAGAGCAGAACTACAAATAATTCCATTTGAAAGTTTCACTCAACCCTCCCATGGACTGATACCTGAAGAGTCAATCATGCGAGAAATTAAAACTACTGAAGAAACAAATGTAGTGGTCGAAGAGCAGTCTATAGATAAAGGTAACCCTGAACCATCCTTCTCTCAAACACCACAATCACAATCTAATAGATAAAGGTAACCCTGATGAGAAAACCATACCTGAATCTCCCTTACTACCCGACTCAACCCCAAAACTAACTCTGAACATATCATCTTTTTATCCCCAAACTTTCAACCTACACCATATCAACCCTTCAACTATCTACTCTTAAGCCTCCCACATAATAAAGACTATGAGTTTCAACCCTCGCCTGATAGCCACAAAAATCTACCTACCTTCCAACCAGTCGTCAGACCTACCATTGAAATACCCTATGACACAAACCAATTTCAATCAGCATACCACCAGATACCCTTACCTGAATATTTGAACCTTTCGTCGGATTCCATAGTTGCTCTTCCTACACCTCCCATAGTGAGAGAAATATATCCAAACCTCAAGCGATCACCCCCTTATACCCAAGAGAGCTATGGCATTCATTTGGTATGACCCACAACCTGCTCATCGATGAATGATCTCTAAGGATGAAGAAATAAGGACGACAATAGAGCAATCCTTGGCTGAACATCATGACTCAAGCTTTGTAGGGATCTAGACAAATGACATCAAGTTCTTCTCACATCTATCCCAATTGATTGTTGTTCACCCATTGGACGTGAAAGATGATTTTCCGAAAGAATTTTATCACATGGCTCTAACTCTGTTGTAGGAAAATAAATATGGAAACAAACATCTGAGGAAAACACTCGTTATGTCAGATGCTATTGCACCCATATTACATCCAGTAGACAAGAGACCTTTTGTTTCAGTATAAAAGTTGGAACCGAAATATGAACCTGATGAGTTGCTTCCTCCCCTCCTATGATTCCTTTATCTTCACGTCCTATTCTTTCTCAACAAGTTTCAGGGAGAATGGGGTGGGTACCTGCAAAGGCACTCCGACGCTCATGTCAGAAAAAGTGGAATCGTTGAACTTGTTTAG
This sequence comes from Vigna nakashimae, assembly GCA_034642375.1. Classification (NCBI taxonomy): domain Eukaryota; kingdom Viridiplantae; phylum Streptophyta; class Magnoliopsida; order Fabales; family Fabaceae; genus Vigna; species Vigna nakashimae. Next base: position 8,853,288 of record CM067763.1, on the reverse strand, counting down.
TTCAATTAATGAATAATAGCTCAATTTTCTCTCAGCAAAAACGTACCTTTTTCCTCTCTGCTTCTCATATTTAAAATAGTAGAATAAACCGTTTACCTGAAAATCCGGTCAGTTATAGAAGTTGACCACTTGGAAATTGTAACCGTTTGGATCGTGCTTAGTACCGGATCAGTTAATCCCGTGATTCGTGACATTAAACTGATATTCCTAACCGTTTATTAAGATTTAATATGTTCAATTTGACTAAAATTGACCGGATGCGTTGCCTCTGGTAATTTTACTGGATTATCGTGACATCGCTGGTTAATTGTCGATCGTTAGTGCATCGACATAAAAAAGCGATCGCTATAATACGATTGTCGTGACATCGTTGACTAACTGTCGATCGTTAGCGCATTGACACAAACATGTGATCGCTATAATACGATCGTTTTATCGATTGACGTTCAGAAGGTAAGTCCCGGGTTCGTCGTTGGCCTTTGATGCGCTCGACATATATATACGATTGCTATCTTACGATCGTAAGATGGATCGTCATTGTGCGGGGTTATCAGTCGACTACCGATGCATTATGGTCGCCCGGTTTACCAGTCGACAGTTGGAGTGTTCAGGTATCCTACGATACATGCCCCCCGAGTCCGAGTAAACGAGCGAAGGTCTTGCTTGCGAGTGTGCTATAGGACTTTGAGTGTTCCTTTATTAGGGAAGTGATACGCATCGTTTTGGCAGAAAGAGTTTTAGGGTTTCCCGCTTTTTTGGGGAAGCGAAAAGACATGAAACCAGAGCCGCTGGATTTGAGTTGATCTGACGGCGCATGATGCATTTGGCATTCTTGGCTTCTTTAATACGAAAGAGGAGGTGAAAAGACGCGATACGCTTACCAGAATCTAAAAGCTTCCTCTTCCTTTTGGTGCCATTTCTCTTGTTCTTAACATTGGTATTGCAGCTCCTGGAAGAGAAGGAGTGGGTAGCAAATCAAAAGAAATGTGAGTTTGGGAAAAGGAGGATTCAGTACTTGGGGCACCAGATTTCGGAGAAGGTGATGGACAAATTTATGATCACCAAAATATGATGTCACAAACTTGTTTCACAATCGGCAAGTATGACCGAATCGTTCAAGTAATAAACTTAGTAAGACCAAGTATCGTTCTCCCAAAGGACTCATGGCCTAGTTTAGTTATGTGATTTGTTGATTAGCTAAGACTTACAAATGCAATAATTGAGATTTTATATGCAAGACAGAAAATAAACATGTATGCATGAAGTTTTGATCAATGGCAAAAACAAAAGATAAGCACTTTCAATGAAATATATTTATGAATATGTTGTTGGGTTCAATTTCATCTTATCCACTCTCATATATTTTAGGAATTCAACATTCAAATCATCATTGTTAATGTCACTCTCTAAAGTACCTTTCTAGAAGGCTTCTCCCTAATCACGAGTTCATACAATTCCTAGCATTCCTAATGATCAGTTCATAAGTGCAGGAGCTTAACGACAACCAACATAATATTGGGAGAAATTCCCCGGATCTAGACTTCCCCGTACGTGCCCGTATCGACAAAACCAATAATCACGCATCGAATGAGTTAAACAATGCAAGCATTAAGCAAAGAGGAAAAACCCTAACTAATGATGAAAGAAAGCATAAATCTTATATTAAGATGCAAGCATAAATTCCATATATGAGAGCTTCAAGAGATTACATTGATTCCCCAACAAACATACAAGGTTTAGTTCACCATATTCATGGTGAACCTAGATGAATTGCAATGAAAGAATGAAAGAATAAACCCTAAAAAGGTGAAGAGGTAGCCTGAGCATCCAAGATCCTCCTTCAAAGGGGTGGAAGAGAAAGTGTTTGCCTCGTTTCTGCCAAAGATACAAACCCTAGGACGTGCAAGTCCTTAAATAGGGCATAAAAATAACATAAAACAAGTCCAAGCCCATAAAAACAAAAGAAAACCGGTCCAAGCCCACTTAGAATGCCGCTCAGCGGTATTTTACCGCTGAGCGGTACTAGCGCATGATCCATTTTGCCCCCCAGCTGCTGTTTTGCCCCTCAGCGGTGATTTCGGCACCCGAAAAGTGCCGCTCAGCGGTATTTTTCCGCTCAGCGCCACTCGGTCACACGTTTTCTGCGTTCTGGTTGGTTTTTCGGCATTCTAGTTGACTGGTTGACTTTTCTGGTTGACTGGTTGACTTTTCTGGTTGACTGGTTGACTTTTCTGGTTTCTGGTTGACTTTTCAGCACTCCAATCATTCGATATTTCAATTCTTCTTTCAAATCATTCAATTAGCCTACAAAATCAAGGGAATCTTGCACAAAACCATTAAATTCACTTTCAACTCTCTTATTCTTAAAACTAAAGAAAAAATATGAATTCAAGCTAGTTTCTAAGTCTTAAAGGTTGCTTTTGGTATCAAATTTAAGCATAAAAATAACGGTTTTTCAACCGTTATCACAACCCCAAACTTAGAACTTTGCTTGTCCTCAAGCAAACAAGATGTAACTCAATCTCCAACCAATTCATATGATGGTTCACTCATTCAAAAATCCTCTTTTTCAAGATAAGTAACAACTTCACTCAAACTTATGACCAAGAGTTCATTCAAGATGTGCACATGCTTTAGTGTTCACAAAGTTATTTAAATTCCAACAAATGCTGTTTTTCATGAATGATCAATCAATTAAGCATGGATGTTCATGTGCTTATGGAATATTTCCTCACTAGATAAAGTGTTTCACTCACACTCAAGTGTATAAAAGGTAAAGTGTTTCACTCATTCACTCCACTATCACAATGTCACATGAGTCAACTTTGCCTTTCATTTTACCACAATCAAAAACATTCACAAGCATGCATCATCACAAGGACTTTTCAATGGCTTATAATGTGGCTGGGCTAACAAGAAAATTGGTTTTTCTGGATCACAAAATCCTTGAGTTAAGAGAATCATATCAACACAATCATCTTATTCATTCCCAACTTTCTTTTGCCTTTGCATTTGCATTGTGCTTTGCTTCTTTTTCTTTTCTTTTCTTTTTCTTTTTCTTTGCATATTCTTACTTTTTAGCTCTTAGCTCAATGCTTTTCCTTTTTCATGTTTCCCCAACAACCCCAAACTTGAACATTTAACAATACCATACAAGATCTTCTACTTAACTCAAGGTAAAGATTTTCAATCAAGGGTTTTCAGTGTATGTTCAAGGCTAAGGGTTCAAAGGATAGAACACAACGTGTTCTCTTTTAGTGAGCTAGTTTTATGAATTTGGCCAATAAAAAGGGTTCCAACAAACGGCCTTGATCATATGATGCAAAACAAGCAATTGATTCAATCATAGAAAACCTGGGCAAAGTCATTCATGCTTTCAAAGTAATAGCATTCAATCATACCAAAAACTCTGGAGCTCAAAACCTCACATATAAGCTCATTCACATTTGACATACACATCCTGCTTAATTTCACAATCACAATCATGATATCATGCATTTGTTCACAAAGCTTGTGAATCACCTATATAAGTATTTTAATGTGCACATCATCTCAACATCAATTAATCATAAGCATCATTCAAGCATTACTTATCAAACAATCACAATTAATAGCAAATCATCATAAGAAACTAGGTGTTCAATAGAGTACATCAAACCCTAATCTAAAAACAAAAACAAATAAGTTCAGAAAACTTAAACCACAAAAGCATAATCATATGATAGCATTTATCAGTAAATGCTATCTCAGCTCCTCCTCAATCTGAGCTATCATCTGTATCCTCCTCTTCTTGGATCCTATAGTCTTGATTCCTTTTGCCCGATGAGGAGGCCATCCCTGCATCAAACATAATTCACAAAACCAAAAGATACATTGTTAAGCATTAATAAACCATAATGAAGAAATCAGCCCCTTCAATGATGCTCTCTCCCAACCCCAAACTTAGATGGAAAACTAGTGAGCAAGTGAGTGGAAGGGAGATTTTCTAAAGAGGGATGAGGGAAAAGTTGTAGAGAACCTTTGAAAAGGTATGTAGGAGTGTGTGTGTAGAGAAGAGCCTGAAAATAGAAGCTTATGTGCAGCTTAGGGTATAAAAATACCCTAATGGGATTGGGTCCCGCTAAGGGGCAACCAAAGCCCAATCTGCGAGAGTACCGCTCAGCGGTAAGTTGCCGCTCAGCGGCACTTTCGTGATGTGCTCTTCTCCTTCTTTTCTTAACCTACGTGCCTCCTAGACATGCCCCTCATTGGTTCCCTGCAATTCAATGTTTAAAAATTCTTATGCAAACCCTAACAAACAAAAATATTCAATCAACTGGGTTGCCTCCCAGGTAGCGCTTGTTTAACGTCACGAGCCTGACCCAAAATCCACCAACACCCATCAGTAGGTGTTTCAGACTTACCAGCACCCATCAATAGGTGCAAAATTTTCTTACCAACACCCATCAGTAGGTGTTACAAACTTAGTATCCTTCAGTAGATACTTAACCACCTAGCATCCTTCAGTAGATGTTGTACCCAACAAAATATTTACAAAATAATGTCCACAAATTAAAAGTTACAAAACCAAATCAAAAGTCAAAAGTTTGTAAATCACTGGGTTGCCTCCCAGCAATCGCTCTTTTAACGTCATTAGCTTGACCCAGTAAAGCCCAAGTTCCTTCTTCTTTTTCTTCTTTCTACTGAACTTCTTCAGAAATTTGATCAAACCAGGAACTTGTTGCAGTGTCTCAATCATAGGAACTTTAATCTCCAATTTCTTGAAGATTTCCATAAAGCACTCAAATTCCTTCTTCCTATGATACTTCTTTGGATGGGGACGAGATTTTTCATATGATTCTTTATTTTTTTCTCTCGTCTTCTTTCTCTTTTCTCTCACTTTCTTTTTTTCTTTTCTTTTTCTAATCACCTTCTCAATCTTCACACAAATTTTCTCTTCTTCTTTCTCTTCTCTCTCTTTTCTCTCTTCTTTTTCCAACTCAACTTTTTCAACATTTACACTCACTAGCTCTTGACACTCTCCCCTGGGGTTAACCTCAGTATTAGCCACAAAATCCGTGTCAGGCCTTTCTTCCAACTGCTTGGTAATCTGCCCCATTTGAATCTTCAAGTTCTTACTAGCAGCTTCAGTGCTCTTTTGAGAAGATTCAGTTTTCTGTATAAATTGCTGAAGAGTTTCTTCCAACCTTATTGATCTTTCATTAAGTATAGAAATTTGTTGCCATAAGGTTGGTTGTTGTTGTTGCTTGTTAAATTGCCCAGTTTGTCCAGCTTGCCCACTTTGTCTTTGACCAACACTTGGGTGTGGTTTCCACCCTTCATTGAAATTCTCCTGACTGTATGGAAATTGATTGGCCATGAAGTTAACATCCTCCATTGCTTCTACTGAAAAGGCACATTGACCATTGATATGGTCGCCTCCACATAATTCGCACAACTGGGATTGTACCTGTGCAGCAGTCTTCAACTCTTTGGGTAGTTGTGCAAGTATCTTTGTGAGATTCTCCAATTGTTGAGTTAGTATCTTGTTCTGAGCTAGCAAGGCATCATTGGATTGCATCTGCAGAACTCCTTTTTGTTGCATAGGCGCTCCTCTCTCACTGTGTAGCTCATTATCATTAGTAGCCATGTTTTCAATTATTTCTGCGGCTTCCTCTGAAGTTTTCCATTTGATATTTCCTCCTGCTGAGGCATCAAGCATCATCTTGGTTTGTGAACCAAGACCTTCAAGGAAGATTAGGACTACTTCCACTTCGTCAAATCCATGCGTGGGAATCTTTCTTAATAGGCTTTTATATCTGTCCCATGCATGACCTAGTGATTCCTCCATGCCTTGCCTGAAAGATGAGATCTCTTGCTTTCCTTTGTTGACCTTGGAAGAATTGAGTGCCCATATAGTTAAATTCTTGACCGAATTGCATCTTGCAAACATTAGGCACAAAACTCTAAAAAATATTTGTTAGCACAAAAAGATATAGGAGAAGATATAGATTCAGAAGATAAAAGATTCAGAGGATAAGATAAAATAAGATAGAATGAAATAAAATAAAATAAAATCTAATCTAATCTAATCAAATAAAATCTAATCTAATCAAATCAAATAAAATAAAATCAAGTAAGATAAAATAAAAACCGAAAAAATAAAAAAACAGAAAATAAAAACAGAAATTCAAAATTAAAGTCAAAGATAATCAATAATCACACAAATTAACCAGTTAAACCAGAGTCCCCGGCAACGGCGCCAAAAACTTGATGGACAAATTTATGATCACCAAAATATGATGTCACAAACTTGTTTCACAATCGGCAAGTATGACCGAATCGTTCAAGTAATAAACATGGCAAGACCAAGTATCGTTCTCCCAAAGGACTCACGGCCTAGTTTAGTTATGTGATTTGTTGATTAGCTAAGACTTACAAATGCAATAATTGAGATTTTATATGCAAGACAGAAAATAAACATGTATGCATGAAGTTTTGATCAATGGCAAAAACAAAAGATAAGCACTTTCAATGAAATATATTTATGAATATGTTGTTGGGTTCAATTTCATCTTATCCACTCTCATATATTTTAGGAATTCAACATTCAAATCATCATTGTTAATGTCACTCTCTAAAGTACCTTTCTAGAAGGCTTCTCCCTAATCACGAGTTCATACAATTCCTAGCATTCCTAATGATCAGTTCATAAGTGCAGGAGCTTAACGACAACCAACATAATATTGGGAGAAATTCCCCGGATCTAGACTTCCCCGTACGTGCCCGTATCGACAAAACCAATAATCACGCATCGAATGAGTTAAACAATGCAAGCATTAAGCAAAGAGGAAAAACCCTAACTAATGATGAACGAAAGCATAAATCTTATATTAAGATGCAAGCATAAATTCCATATATGAGAGCTTCAAGAGATTACATTGATTCCCCAACAAACATACAAGGTTTAGTTCACCATATTCATGGTGAACCTAGATGAATTGCAATGAAAGAATGAAAGAATAAACCCTAAAAAGGTGAAGAGGTAGCCTGAGCATTCAAGATCCTCCTTCAAAGGGGTGGAAGAGAAAGTGTTTGCCACGTTTCTGCCAAAGATACAAACCCTAGGACGTGCAAGTCCTTAAATAGGGCATAAAAATAACATAAAACAAGTCCAAGCCCATAAAAACAAAAGAAAACCGGTCCAAGCCCACTTAGAATGCCGCTCAGCGGTATTTTACCGCTGAGCGGTACTAGCGCATGATCCATTTTGCCCCCCAGCTGCTGTTTTGCCCCTCAGCGGTGATTTCGGCACCCGAAAAGTGCCGCTCAGCGGTATTTTTCCGCTCAGCGCCACTCGGTCACACGTTTTCAGCGTTCTGGTTGGTTTTTCAGCATTCTGGTTGACTGGTTGACTTTTCTGGTTGACTGGTTGACTTTTCTGGTTGACTGGTTGACTTTTCTGGTTTCTGGTTGACTTTTCAGCACTCCAATCATTCGGTATTTCAATTCTTCTTTCAAATCATTCAATTAGCCTACAAAATCAATGGAATCTTGCACAAAACCATTAAATTCACTTTCAACTCTCTTATTCTCAAAACTAAAGAAAAAATATGAATTCAAGCTAGTTTCTAAGTCTTAAAGGTTGCTTTTGGTATCAAATTTAAAGACGCGATACGCTTACCAGAATCTAAAAGCTTCCTCTTCCTTTTGGTGCCATTTCTCTTGTTCTTAACATTGGTATTGCAGCTCCTGGAAGAGAAGGAGTGGGTAGCAAATCAAAAGAAATGTGAGTTTGGGAAAAGGAGGATTCAGTACTTGGGGCACCAGATTTCGGAGAAGGTAGTGGAGATGGATCGGGATAAGGTAAGGCCATGCTGGAGTGGGAAGAACCCCAGAATTTGAAGGCATTGAGAGGGTTTTTGGGTTTAATGGGGTATTATAGGAGGTTTGTACCGAAGTATGGGGAGCTAGCTAAACCTCTCACGAAGTTGTTGAAAAAATGAAAGTTTGAGTGTCTGAGGAAGCCCGGGCAGCCATGGGATCTCTAAAAAAGGCAATGACAATGGCACCGGTGCTAACACTACCCGACTTTACACAGGATTTTCATGTGGAGTGTGATGCTTCTGGGAGTGGAGTGGGCGCTGTATTGATGCAACATAAGAAGCCCATTGCTTTCTTCAGCAGGGCATTGTCTGAGGGGTCTTGGTCTAAGTCAATTTATGAGAAGACGTTAATGGTGTTGGTTATGGCCATCCAACATTGGAGACCCTATCTATTGGGGAGGAGGTTTGTGGTTTATACGGATCAGTGCAACCTCAAGTATCTGTTGGAGCAAAGAATAACGACGCATAACCAGCAGAATTGGATAGCCAAGTTGATGGGGTATGATTTCGAGATAGTTTATAAATTAGGAAGCTCCAACAAGGTAGCAGACGCCTTGTCTCGTAAAGAAGGGGGTACAGAAGAGGGAGAACTACGGGCACTTTCCAGGCCTTATTGGCATGACTTTCAAGAGGTTTTAAAAGAAGTAGAAGAAGATGACATGCTGCGAAAGATTATGGATGATCTCAAGGAGGACCCAACGAGCCACGAAGGATACACGATGGAGAATGATCGCCTTCATTATAACGGAAGGTTGGTTTTATCAGCTAAATCGAGTTGGCTTCCCAAGCTTCTAGCGGAGTTTCATGTGACGAGTACAGGAGGCCATTCGGGTGTGTTTCGTACTTACCGAAAAATTGCCCAATCACTATATTGGCCAGGAATGAAGAGAACAGTGACTGATTTTGTCGCGGGGTGCGTAATCTGTCAACAGCACAAGTACCTCGCTGCCTCTCCTCAGGGTCTTTTGCAGCCATTACCGATTCCACAAGCCATTTAGGAAGAAATAAGCCTTGATTTCATTGTTAAGCTACCCAAGTCACACGGGTTTGATGCAATACTGGTGGTGGTTGACAGGCTGAGTAAGTATAGCCACTTTATTGCTTTGAAACATCCTTATTCGGCTCGCACAGTTTCAGAGAGGTTCGTTCAAGAAATAGTGAGGTTACATGGGATCCCTATGTCAGTAGTCAGTGATAGAGAACCCCTATTTTTGAGTGTATTTTGGAAAGAGCTCTTCAGGATGCATGGTACTCAGCTTAGTATGAGCACAGCATACCATCCTGAGTCGAATGGCAAGACTGAAGTGGTGAACAAAATTTTGGAGGGGTAGTTGAGGTTTTTTCACTCAGAGCAGCCGAGGAGTTGGAAGTTGATGCTTCCTTGGGCTGAGTACTGGTATAATACCAGTTACCAAAGTGCAGCCAGGTGTTCCCTTTTTGAAATAGTTTATGGAAGAGCGCCTCCAGCTTTGAGTCAGTTTATTCCAGGGGAGACAGCGGTAGAGTCGGTGGTTCAAGATTTGATGACAAAAGATGAGGCTTTGAAACAGCTTAAAATGCATTTAAGGCAAGCCCAAGAGGCGATGAGTAATCAGGCAAATAAAAAAAAGGAAAGAATCAAACATTAAGATAGGCGATTGGGTCTATTTAAATATTAGACCCCATAGACAATCATCCATGCCAACTCGATTACATTCAAAGCTATCGGCAAGGTATTATGGAGCCTTTGAGGTATTACAGCAGATCGGGAAAGTTGCGTTTAGGTTGCAATTACCAGAGGCGGCCATAATCCATCCAATATTCTACGTTTCCCAACTGAAGAAAGCTGTGGGGGAGAAGAAAGTTGAAAAAGAGCTTCCAGCTGAGTTACAAGCAGATGGACCAATGTTTAGGCCAGCCAAGGTGTTGGACAGGAGAACAAGACAACTGGGAACAGGGGAAATACCCCAAGTTTTGATAGAATTGCAAGAAGGGAGACAAGAGAGTGCCACATGGGAAGATGAGGTGACTATACAAGAGCAATACCCAGAGTTCAACCTTGGGGACAAGGTTGTTGGAGGAGAGGGGAGTAATGTTAGGGAGTTAATTGTATATAGGAGGAGGGGTAAAGTCACACAGCCTAACTGCTAAGGCAGTTAGGAGTGGTTGGTTGGGATTAGTTTTGGAGTATTATTGTTTTACGGGAACTCTTGTAGTTCTTTGGAGAGAGGTTAAGCTCTCGGATTACGTTGTAACACCATTCTTGTTGATTCTTTTCAATAAAAAGGAGGTTGTATAATTTAGAGAACTTGTCTTTGTGTGTTCTCGAGTGTTTTTCCATAGGTTCTTGATCACAAGAACCGATCAGAAGGTGTTGCAACATGTGTGTCCTATGACGTTCCTTCACAAGAAAATGTTGCGTGATCACATCACTGAACTGGGAAAGGTTGCTATCTATCACATGTTGACCGGTAGCCCCTTCAATTTACCACATTTGATTTATGTCAACATAATGAGATGCATCAGAGGAATGCATACTCAACGCTTCTGGACACATTATCCTTGTTTAATATCAAGAATAATGTAACATCAAGTAATTACATCTCATCTATTGTCACAAGCCACCTCAACTCAAATAAGGAATTCCATCTTAGTAAATGGTGCAGTAAGAAGTCATAAGTTCATTGTGGGTAAGCTCAGCAAATGCAACTGGAGGTGAGAAAGCTTACAAAAGTTCCTCCTTTGGGATCAAAGTGACTGGCTAAACAAAGGGACAACAAAGCTGCACCACCTCACCAAGATATCAAACAAAAAAGACTTTTTGTGAGATGCTTCAAGAGAAGCCTGAGTGAAGTTGAAAGAACTCTCATAAATCGCGAGGCCATAAGAGATTATCAAGGAAAAAGTCTGACCACAGAGCTTGAAGAAAAAGTAGTAGTTACTCAGCTCTCTCCGAGTCCCTCAATGGAAATTATCTCTAATTCTCCTTCACATCTCCTCATAGAACAAATACGAAAACTAAAGGGTGGAAAAACTATTAAGACTCCTCAACCAGAAACTCTAGTGGGGAACAAGAAAGGAGGGCAACGCTGGAACCGACGGAAAGACAAAATCCATAGGAACAATCAAACTCCAATGACAGACTTGTCACAAAACAGCTAAGGAAATGTGCAAGTCTGTCATAGAAAAGGAAAGAAGTGCAAAGTCAGCTTGCAATGACACAACCACCAACAAAAAGGTAAAATCTGGTGAATAAACGTCCTACAAAAACGATGAGGAGTGCACCTGAATATAGTTAGGTTAGAGCTGAACTACAAATAATTCCATTTGAAAGTTTCACTCAACCCTCCCATGGATTGATACCTGAAGAGTCAATCATGCGAGAAATTAAAACTAATGAAGAAACAAATGTAGTGGTCGAAGAGCAGTCTATAGATAAAGGTAACCCTGAACCATCCTTCTCTCAAACACCTCAATCACAATCTAATGCAGACAAGTTTGTGTCGATTCAAGCTTCTGACGAGAAAACCATACCTGAATCTCCCTTACTACCCGACTCAACCCCAAAACTAACCCTGAACATATCATCTTTTTATCCCCAAACTTTCAACCTACACCATATCAACCCTTCAACTATCCACTCTTAAGCCTCCCACATAATAAAGACTATGAGTTTCAACCCTCGCCTGATAGCCACAAAAATCTACCTACCTTCCAACCAGTCGTCAGACCTACCATTGAAATACCCTATGACACAAACCAATTTCAATCAGCATACCACCAGATACCCTCACCTGAATATTTGAACCTTTCGTCGGATTCCATAGTCGCTCTTCCTACACCTCCCATAGTGAGAGAAATATATCCAAACCTCAAGCGATCACCCCCTTATACCCAAGAGAGCTATGGCATTCATTTGGTATGACCCACAACCTGCTCATCGATGAATGATCTCTAAGGATGAAGAAATAAGGACGACAATAGAACAATCCTTGGTTGAACATCATGACTCAAGCTTTGTAGGGATCTATACAAATGACATCAAGTTCTTCTCACATCTATCCCAATTGATTGTTGTTCACCCATTGGACGTGAAAGATGATTTTCCGGAAGAATTTTATCACAACATGGCTCTAACTCTGTTGTAGGAAAATAAATATGGAAACAAACATCTGAGGAAAGCAATCGTTATGTCAGATGCTATTGCACCCATATTACCTCCAGTAGACAAGAGACCTTCGAAAACGAAAAAGATCGTATCACTCAAGGAAACCAGGCCAGTCCCCACCAAACCATCAATGACGAATCCTGAACAAATTTGAAACAAGAACATTCACATTCACAATAATGAGTCAAAATCTTATCTCTACTGGAAGCAAAGTATATTCAATTCAACTGACGAGTTCTAAATTAACCATGCCTCATTAAGCCCATTCTCATTCAAGCATGAAAGTGATTAAATACAGCCAAAGGAAGCGTGTCTTCTACAACCCAACCATATTTATCACTTTGACGACACCAATACTTCCTTCTTAAAGGATCAGTATGACATCAAATACTGGCTCCTAAACAGTATACCTCGTACACCGCCTTTTGACAAACTATTGGTCAGATTGAAGAATGCTAAACCAGATGTCATATGCAGAAAAATTGTCAAACTGATGAAAAGGCAAAAAGAAAAGAATAAATACTTAAATCATTTGTCCACAGAACGTCACCTGAAGAACAAGTAACCAACAGGGATGAGGAAGAAGCCAAAGAAGAAAATCAATCTGAAAAAGCTTTTATGACTGATCAACTAGAATTAGGAGTCTCCAAATCATCCGCATCGCAACCAATCATTGAAGAAGTATTCATCGTGGTTAATTTAGTCCTCTTTGAACAAGATGTCAAGATTGAAGCAAAGATTGAAACTTTATCATCTAAAATTCAACTTTTTCTCCAACATATCATAACCCATCCTACTCCAACTGATCCCAATACCCAAAACCATGAGTCGTGACTATTGTGTCCTTCTATCCAAAACTTTTGCACAAAACACTATTGACTGCGTGATTTATTACATCTGTCAATATGGGTGTTTGCCAATACCTATGTTAATTTGTTGATTGTATGATTGCATGATACATGTTGATTGTTTAACCATATCCTCTACATGCCTTACATAATTATACTTGTGTATTTACAATTATTGGTTTGATTAATGATTCATTGTGTTGAACCAACATCTTCATCAAAACTTGATGTTGAGAATTTATTAATATATTCTCTAACTAATAAGTTAACCCTTTTTTCTTTTCTCCGAAAAACCATTTTTTCGTTTATCAAATAAGGGGGAGATACAGTTACAAAGTATGATAACCTCAAAGCATGATAATTTTAGGTTAGTGCTTTAACTTTAGGAATTATTTCATGTTTGTATGATAAAGTTAGGATAGCATAGAATCATAGAGAGTTTATCTATATTCTTAGAGTTCATCTTAGGAGTCCATGCTTACATTTACTAATTTGTTTTGTGTTTTAAAAAAATTTTGTTGGTTGTTGTTTATTTGTTTTCATGTTTACCTATTCATTTTATCTATTGTTTAATTTATATCTTTCTCTTATCGTATTTATCTTTATACGCAATATTATTTCTTCGACTGTGTTCACTAACCGTATACAATAAATAAAAATAATAAAAAATGTAAAACACTCAACGAACCAGAAAACACAAAACCTAAAACTAAACGATGAATTAAGAAAAATTATATTATTTAAATAATAGTCTATTGGCTTAATATCCTATTTTGTCTCCAGTTTCGCTTGAAAATGTCAAATTAGTCCATCCTTTAAAAAATGCGTCAATTACGTCCTCACTTAATAAAATTTGCATCAATGAAATCCTTCCCGTTAAATCTGTACAAACGACGTTAATTAAAGAAAGAGAAAAATAATTAACGCCGTTTGTACGGATTTAACGGAAGGGATTTCATAGATGCAAATTTTCTTAAGTGAGGACGTAATTGACGCATTTTTTAAAGGATGAACTAATTTGACATTTTTTAACGAAACTGGAAACAAAATAGGGTATTAAACCTAGTCTATTTATCTAAATGTTCTCGTATTTTGAAGTTTAATCAAATAACAATAAAACAAAATAATAATTTAAAAATAACTATGAAAACCCAGTGCCTCGTTATTACAGTCAACAAATGAATTAAAAAAAGTTCAAGAAATCCTCTAAATAAAAGCTCATGGCCTATTTGTGCTCATGAGAATCCTTTAGCAATCTCCAGTGAAGAAGAAACCGAAAATACTTTCTCTTTCTCTACTCTCTCTACTCTGATTCTAATGAAGAAAGAAGCACTAAGTTGCAAAAATGAGAACAAACAAGTCTACACATTACCCAACTACCTCTAATTAGACTCCCTAATCTCTAACAGAATATAAAATAGAGAACCCCCTAAAAGAACTAAGCAGAAACTAACCAAAATAGAGACTAACCCCTCTACACAACTCACATTTTATACTAAACTAGAAAGGGAAAAGAGGAAAGAAAAATGAACCCACTTTGTGAACCAATCTTATTTCTTCGAGCATTCCAACTCTTATTGCGTGCTCTTGGCCTCTTTCCTTTGCAAGCTCTCGATTTTCGCATCACTTGGGTAGCACCAGATGTTGTAAGCAAACCCCAACCATTGGCTTCGAACCTCTCAGTGCAACTCACAAAGGATCCTCTTCATGTCTTTATTGAGGGTTTTCAAATCCTTGCTCGAGGCATTTCTCCCATGCCTTCATTCAGCATACTCCAAACGGTGCTTTTCAATTAGCTGAGAGCCAAAATGGTGTGTTTTGCTAACTACAGTTAGGGAACCTCAACTTTGACCACTTAACCCCCTTTGACAGGGGGTTGATCTCCAAAAAAAAAAAAAGAGAAAATAAGAGGGTTCAAACAACAAATAAAGGAAAGAAAAACCTATTTACGCAAAAAGAAATTTTAAATTCTGATTTTCTTCTTTCTACAAGAGAGACAATTTATTATTGAGAGAAACTACTACTAAAAAGATCTTTTTAAGTAGCTTTTTAGAAAATATTATATTTTAAACAAAAACTAAAATCTAACCTAATTCTAGAAAATACAAAGTTAAGAAACTAAAAACATATTTTAACAAAGGAAAAACAAGAAAAAAATGAGGAGTTATCAGAAGTCTTCAGGTCTATTAGAAAAGAAATCAAATAAGTGATGACAAAATATATGAGCAAGATGAAAAAGGACTACTTGATAAGTGTTTAATATTAATAGTTTTCAATATTAAATTGTCACTTATCTTGTTTTGATGTGTATAAAATCTATTATAATTATCTCAATTTTAGTTTTTTTTTAGGATCATATGAATTTAAGGAGTTAAATTTGTAATTTAAAGAAAAAAAGAAGAAAGTCAACACTTTTGAAAGAATTTCTCACCAAGGCTATAACACTACTCGAGGTCTTGGGACATGAAGAAAACCTAGTCAAGAAGTTTTTCTCAAGCCCTGACATGAATCTCAAGTCATGAAAGAGTCCTTCATAATTAACTAACTTCACGAAATTCCAACCTAGAACTTCATTACTTAAGCCATAGAGGAAACCCATTAGGGAAGGAAACCTCAGTTTTGGAACCGTGGATCATCGCTTGAGCCGTGGTGCAAAAGTCTACAAATACAAGAATCTTGGACAAATTATATGTGTGGAAAAATATAGAGAGAAAGACTTTGGTCTAGTCTTGTGAGAGTGATTTTAGAGAGAGACTCTAGTGAGTCTTCTCACTTACATCCTCTATAATTTTAAAACACATCTTTAGAGGATTAGGAGATGTTTTCTTCCTCTTTGATTGTACTTCTTTCATCATCCATGAGGAGCTAAATCTCCCATATGTTGGAGCATGAAGAGAGAAATTTAAAATCTCTTGTATTCAGTAAAACTTGCCATTTATGAATTCTTTCGTTTGATGTAAAGTGGTTAATTGATTTATGCTTGTTGTTAGATGACTAGATCAATCATCTTATCTTACTGGCCTAATATTAAGTGGAAGCTAATATTAAGTTATGGCCCAATCAGTTTTCCTTTGGGCTTTTAGATGCTAGGAATAGATCTAGGGTGTGTAGCTAGAATAAAGTCTTAATCAAAATGCATATGAGTTGAACGCAATCACTAACATGTTTCACACCGGACAATAGGCAACATACTAGGCTCTAGGTGCTAGGAATTGACTTAGAATTACCAAAAAGAGTACTCCCAAAACTTGATCATCTAAGGATTTGTACCTAGAGGAGGATTTGATACAAGAGAGGAGAAATTTGTGAAGTAAAGCTTCAACATGGTTTAATCATAAAAATTACTTATTTTATAGCTTAAATCGAATTCTAAAGTTGATTTTATAACACTCTCAACTCCCACACTCACATTTCTTACCAAAAACGGGTTTATACATATCAAACTAGTTGAAACATTACTACTTCCACCAAATTCCTGTGGATACGACACTTGTTTACTACAACAACCTAATATACTTGCTGATATAATTCAGGTTGTAACACCATCGCAATCAAGTCTTTAGTGCTATTGTCGGGGATTTGAGTCGAGAAATTTTTGTTTAAACCAGATTGATAATTATAAAAATCTGTAATTAGTTTTAAAATGAGCTAACTCATTTTTTTCTATTTTTGTTTTACTCTTTTATTGGGTATTGTTACATTGAATCTCACCACTCTTTTTGCATAAATATTGTATTGTAATATTGATCACCACTATTTTAGTTATTATGTATGGAAAGAAGAAGAGAAAACCATGTTTTGTTGTATGATCCAGAGGTAGAACAAACACTTAAAAGGAGCAAAAATAAGAACAAAAAATAGAGAAATATTTTGAAGTCACCGCTATAGTCCACTAGTGCTTAAAGGGCTTTAGACGTCTGTTATTTTGGGCTTTAACGTCTGATCTATGTCTGACGTCTCTATGGGTGACGTTAATGAGACGTCAGATCCAATAGGTCAGACGTCTATATAGACGTCCGATCCATACAGATCAGACGTCTATAGATTAGACGTCTATATAGACATCTGACACTATAGATTAGATGTCTAAAACGTTGTCGTATTTTATTGAATCTTTTTCCGCTTGAGGCCTGTCGGGTTGCTCTTGGCTCATGGTGATTTGAGTTTACAACTTTATATTCTAGTTGAAGAGAATGTATTGTACATTTTTTTGTATTGGATGGTTTTAAAAACGTAGAGGAGAGAATTGGAGGAGTGCAAAACGCAAGAAATTGCCGCCCAAGAACGTCGCCCAAGGTCATGAGAAAACCTACACCAAAACCCAAAATCAAAACATTTTAATCGATTCAAATGAAAGATATATAATGCATCAAAGTGTGATGTAATTGGAGTAAAATTAATTTAAAACCGTGCAAAAGTGAGAAAACGAACCTGAAAAGCGTAACTCGTAGAGAGCAAACGTGAGGAAGATGATGAACGTTAAGTGTGCGTAACTGCTGCCTCGCTTTCACGTTGTTTTAATGTAACCATATAGAAGTCGGTTCTCCTCACATCGAATGTATATATGGCTGCAGAAGTGAGATTGGTGGGATCGGATGTCTAAATGGAGTTAAAAAGTAACTTTTTAGATTTCAAAAATAAGTATATAGAAGTTTGTTCCCCTCACATCAGACGTCTATATGGCTATAGAAGTTGGATTGGCGGGATCAGACGTCTAAATGGAGTTAAAAAGTAACTTTTTAGATTTCAAAAATGTGTATATAGAAGTAGGTTCCCCCCACATCGGACGTCTATATGGTTGTAGAAGTCGGATTGACGGGATCGGACGTCTAAATGAAGTTAAAAAGTGACTTTTTAGATTTCAAAAATGAGTATATAGAAGTCGATTCCCCCCACATCAGAAGTCTATATGATTGTACTAGTCGGATTGGCGGAATCAGACTTCTAAATGGAGTTAAAAAGTAACTTTTTAGATTTCAAAAATGAGTATATAGAATTCAGTTCCCCCCACATCAGACGTCTATATGGTTGTAGAAGTCAGATTGGCGGGATCAGACATTTAAATGGAGTTAAAAAGTGACATTTTAGTTTTCAAAAATGAGTATATAGAAGTGTGTTCCCCCACATCAGATGTCTATATGGCTTTAGACGTTTGTTCCCTCCAGAACAGACTTCTATATGGTTGTTTTATTTACGGAAAATGTCACCAGTCATTTTTTAGGTTGGATATTCGATGGTCGGACGTCTAAAGGGTGACGTTAAAGGCCTTTTCTGCACTAGTGGTCGCAGACTAAAGTTGCGAAGTTAGATTTTGATTTTGAGGTAAATTTTTCTAATGAAATGGCTAAGGGTAAAATCAAATAATATTACTAGGAGATTACACTCAACAAAAGGGACTACATCACTTTTCAAGCGTAGTAAGACCAACAAAAGTGGATATGAGGCCTTCCTTACTTTCTGTTATCACAGTTTGTTGGATTAGACCAAAATGTAGCTGGTAATGTTAAGTGTTTCTGTCCAGATTTTTTTAGGAGTATTAAAAGCATTTAACATAGTTTTGACCAATTCTTGCAAAGATATGTTTTTCCTCTCAACAACTTCATTTTGTTGTGGGACTCTTGGTATTGAGAAAATATGTTTGATGCCAGAGTTTTCGAAAAAGTTTTCGAAAATATCATTTTCATATTCTCTTCCATGATCACTTTGGATAAACATAATTTTCAAATCTTTTTTAGTTTCTATCCTTTTATAGAGTTTTCAAAAAAAATGTTAAAAGCCTCATCCTTGTGAGTTATAAATAGAACCCAAGTCCACCAAGAAAAATCATCTACAACCACTAATCCATAGCATTTACCACTTATAGATTCAGTTCTTGTTGGTCGAAACAAATCTATATGAAGCAGCTTAAGAGGTCGTTTGGTCGAAACCATGTTTTTACTTTTGAAAGATTCTTTGATATGTTTTCCCTTCATGCAAGCACTTCAAAAGACTATATCATTGAATGATACATCTGACAGTCCTCTTACGAGTTCATGGTGTTGCAACTTAGAGATTAATCTCATACTTTCGTGTCCAGAGTTATTATGCCACGTCACTGCCTCGCCTTTCATAGAAACTAAACATGAGACACTTTAAGACTTCAATTATTTGACTCTTTTCAATCATTAAACATATATGCAAGAGGAATTATTTGACTCTTAAGTACCCATAACCAGTTGGGTCATGACTTGTTAGACATATGTCTTTTCTTCTTTTCAGAAGTTAATGCATCATTACTTGACCTAGTAAAACTATTATGGTTAGTTTTATTTACATGTTTTGTGTTGGGTTTCCTATAACCTATACCTCTTTTGTTAGATGGATGTCTACTTTCTCTAAACCGACGATCTAACCTATCATTTTCCATAAGTGTTCTATTTAAAATTTTTGTAAGGGTATCGTTTTCATGCCTAAGGATTTCTATGGCTTCAACATCTTTGTCTACTATAGTATTATCTACACATTTCTTATTTTGTGTCCTTGTTTGTTCCTTTTCTTGTTCTGTGACACTCAACTCTAACCTAAGACTACTAACGTTTTGTTGAAGTATGTAGACGTATCTAATTTATCTATTAGGTTATTTCTATATATGTGTAAGAAGTTATGTTTGTTGATTACATAAGTATTTATATGTACAGGAAAGTTTAGACGAATACGATAGCAGTTCATAATATGCATTTCTTACTGAGTGTAGATCAGAAAGGTTTACCTCGTCATCAAAGTTATCTGATGTACTCTAAGCATTTCCTGCGACTAAGCATACTTTGGCGTCTTCGTCTTCATCAAATATGTCCAGGTCTTCCCAGGTTCTCATCGACATCTTTTTCTTTTCGTATATGGGCCCGACTGACTTTTTCTTTATCTTTTCAAGCTCGGGACATTCTGATCTGAAATGTCTAGGTTTGTTGCACTAGTAACAGACAATTGTGTCTTTTGGTCATCTATCTTTTGTATTGTCCTTGGAGCCAGATCCAAAGCATCTGCACTTGAACATTGTGCCTTTTCTTCTCCTCCATAGTGTTTGGAGCTTTCTCGTAATGAATGAAAGCTCATCTTCATCGTTCTTGTCCATGGAGTAATGTTCATCTCCTGACTCCTCAGAGGATTCATCTATTCTAAGAGCCTTGGTATGTATCTTCTTTATAACATTGAGTGTGATGTTTTTCTCCTTCTTGATGAAGCCATCTTGAAGAAGTTCAAGGTCATGGACCTTTAGTATCCTTATCACCTCCTCTAGACTCATTCCGTCTAGATTCTTTGACGTACGCAGAGTTGTGACCTTAGGTCTCCATTGCTTGGGAAGACTTCGTAAGATTTTGTCAATGTGATCGAAGGTGTCATTTGACTTTTCCAAGGATTTCAGCTCGTTGAGGAGCGTTTGGAATCTACTAAACATGCTCTGAATGTTTTCATTTTCAAGCATAGAAAATTGTCTTGTTAGCAAGCTCAACTTATTCCTTTTTGCTCCATGGTAAGCATGGACCTTCCTGTATTCTTCTTCTAAGAGAGCACACATCACAAAGTTGCAAACTTTAGAATTTAATAAGTAGCGTTGCTCTTGCTCATCCCTCTATTTGCTTTTCAAGAATGGTTCTTCATCTTCATCTATAGGAACATAATTGTCGTTCTCCACAACGTCCCAAATGTCGATATGGCATGATTCAAAGAATGTGATCATTATTTGTTTCCTGTAGTTGAACTTCTCGTCCTTGAAGAGGGAAGGATGGTTGACGGCGTATCCTTCGTTTTTCATTCCTTAGGATCGTTTCCTTGAGAACTGCTAAGAACTAATCCCACAAGGTTAACTCTGATACCAACTGAAGTACTTGAAAAACACTAGAATGGGGGCTTGAATAGTGTTAATGGAAAATATTCGCAACCCTTCTAATATAGCTCGCTATCGAGTTCTTGAAATATTCTTGAGATATATGTTTAAGAATTAATCAGTTTGGCATATTAGTTAGAATATATCTTCTCTAGTGTTTTGTAAAAACTTCCTTAAAGAAAATAATTGTTTAGCTAGGAAGTTCCTGTATTTAAAACATAAAGCTCAACTGCAGGTTTTCAAGAAGATCGTTTAGTTAAGATAAGAGAAAGTACCATAAGAGATTTTATACCGGTTCGCTCTAATTGAGCTATGTCCAGTCTCCTCCGTAGAGGATTTGATAACGATTGAATTTATAGTTATTTGATACTTAATTTTGATAATAAAAACACCCTTTTTGACTTAGAAACTAGCTTAGAATCATAGTTTTGATGAATAAAGAGAGTTGAAGGTGAATTTCATGGTTTTGTGCTAGATTTCATTATTTTCAATAGGAATTGAGATTATTTGGATGAAGAGTTGAAGTAGTAAGGAGTTGGAAGTCAGAAAGAACTGGAAAAGCATCAAGAAAAGGGGATCGCAACAGCGCTGAGCGCCATTTTAGGGGCCCTCGGAACAAAAGTACATTGTCTCAAGCTTGGCTGCCCTTTTTTGGATCCCTCAGCGCAGGATGCTCCTGGATTGCGCCTGGGCTCCCTTTTCAAGGGCGTTGAGCACAACTTCCTCGAGACGCACCATGTCTACTTCCCCTCTAATCTGACCTTGAGCGCCAGTTTTTACCCGCACACCGCTGGATGCCCTAATTGGAGCGTTGAGCGCCAGTCTCATGGGCTTGGACCCGTTTCCTAGTATTTTTATGTTTATTTAAGGACTTGGACGTCCTAGGGTTCACATCTTTGGAAGAAATAGCACAGAAACACACTCTTTGATCCCTCGGAGGCAGATTCGGATGTGAAAGCTCCTATCCTCAATTTCTAGGGTTTTATCTTCCATTCTGTTTCCATTGTTCATCTAGTTTCACCATGTCAATGGTGAAGTAAACTCTATTTATTTTTGGGGATGATGTAACCTTTGTAAATTCTCATGTATTGAATTGATTTTTGATTATATATGCTTCTTTCATTAATTGTTAGGGTAATTCTTCTTTACGTAATGCTTGCTTCGTTTAACTCATTCTTTAGCATGATGTATGATTTGCATGAGCACAGGAAGGTATCTTACAATTCATGATCCGGAGAATTATTCCCAGAAGCAGTATTGCTCAGGAATGGGGGTATGAGTTCTGGTTGTCTTAAGCTTTTGTTCTTCAAAATTAATTATTAGGAATGCTAGGAATCGTATGAACTAATAGTTAAGGATAGGCTTTCTTCGCCGAGGAATCGGGTTTTAAGTATTTTAGATAGTGACATTAGCATTAATGAAGAAGTAGAATTCATATATACATGAGAGTAAACTAGGTGAAATCTAACCCCAACAACATATTCATTCCATAATATCAAACCCGTTTATCTTTGCACTTTAGTCCAATTGATCAAATTGCATGCATATTTACTTTTCAGTCTTTGCATTCTAAACCTAAAAGAGTTTATTTTCAAGTCTTATTTAATCAAGAAATCACATAATTGTTTAGGTCGTGAGTCTCTAGGAAAATGATACTTGGTCTTACCATGTTTATTACTTGATATGATTCGGTACACTTGCCAGAGTCTTAACAAGGTTCCACTATAATCTTTACACAATTACAAATGAATATTAGCATCACTCCTGGTACTTAGCTACTTCGTCGAGATTTTCTCTAAGTATTAGCACCACTCTTGGTACTCAGTACCCTACCAAGATTTCCTTTGAGTATTCGCATTGCTCCTGGTACTCAACAACTTGCCAAGATTTCCTTCAGTATTCGAACCACTCCTAGTACTCAACAACCTGTCAAGATGTCCTTGAGTATTTCAACCACTATTGATACTAGACTATCGCGCCAAGATTCCTCAACTCAAACAGAGTTCAGTTGTGAGTGTTTTAATTCTCTTCATTGCAATCAATGATTGCAATCAATGATTCCTTACAAGTAGTTAAGACTATATCTCTTAACGAAAGGATTTGAATACAATACAATGCAATCTAAGCACTCGCAAGTGTTTTTCTCTTCTCTCTTAAAGTAGTAAGCAATTTGACAATGAAGCTCGAGAGCATCTCTTTCTCTTTTTCTCTTCTCTTCTCTTTTCTTGAGCTCAGATGCATTCTTTTTCTTGAGCTCTTTCTCTTTTTCTCTTCAGGATGATTATGTCGTTGTAAGTTCTTCTTTCTTAAGATTTTCTCTTAAGCTATCCTCTTGATTTTCTTCTTGAGAGATCTTTTACTTATAGGCTTCATGAATATTTGTTCGTTAGAAAGATTTTGTAGTTTATAGCCTTGACACTTATGTTTTCTCATTCTTATTTTCATAGCAATGGTTGTGTAAGTCAATTTTGTCAAAGCATGCATGCTTTTCCATTCCATGAATATCTCTTTTGTCTCTAACGTCCAAATTTTATATTTGAACTATAGCACTATGAATGCGTGTAGAATAACTTGTCTGCAAAATTAGAGTAAATTGTGTATGTAACAGATATAACTTTTCTTATCACTTTTGTTGTTTTTAAACGTTGAGTATTTAATTTCATTTAAAGCTTGCACAAAACAACAAAGTGCTTTTGATTTCCTATCGTTAGCTATCATTTTACAATTAAGTTCTTTTCCTTGAAGATACCAAGTGTAGATATACTCATCAAAAAATGAGGTACTTGTAGATCTTATGGTATTGTTTAGTCAAGTAAACATTTCTTTAGCTTTTGTCTCTTTTTAAATAGATGACATTTAGCTTATTTAAGCTTTCTTACATATTTTTAAGTCTTTTAATGTATTTTTTAGAGACATTGTCTCGACCTATTTTGTTTTCGAGAAAAGTTATATACATATTCCAGATTTTATTATAAGCATTAAGTTTTTATCTCAATCTCTTTTTGACATTTTAGAGAGAACATCGTTTAACCATATTTTTGGATGTTTTAGCCTAGATATTTTTGTCATAGATCCTCTTATAAATCCTTCAACCACCTTTCCTTTGCTTATCCAATCTTCTTTTTGAGGTCAATTGGGATGACTTTGTTGAGAGCCTTTGTTTGGTCATTTATTTGCGAATGCTCCATTAAGCTTTATGATACGTGTGATGCCAAAGTTAGTGTATAACTCGATCAAACTTCGGTAAACTGTCTTATGATGGTGTCTATAAACTTTTGTGAACTTTTACTATGTTCTTGGTATTTCAATTGATGAATTATTACTCAATTAACTTTCCAAAGTACTTTTTTATTTCTAAACTATATTTTTTTTGACATTTTTCTTAGTAGAATGAAAGAAAAACTATATTTATATATTTTAAAAGTGTAATTCAAGGAATCGTACCCAAATTAGTTTATTTAAAATTTCAGAAAAAGAAAAAAAATTGTTCATATTTTACAGTAATTGTTGATTAAATTTATGCCGTGGTGTCCACATGGATTCAACTTTTAGCATTCTGAAGATAACAGAGGCAGACGGCAAGAACTAAAACTTTAAAAATTAAAACCTATAAATTATAAAAAGGCTAATTTACAAACCAAAACCCAATTTAGTCAGAAAAGTATATCTAATTGTTGTACTTCTCAAAGTTTCTAGGACCTTCGTTGCGAACATGTGAACATATCCTTTCTAACCACATAGGTGACAGTAAGGTTTGTTTTCTTGCCTTCTACTCTAGATGTGCTTCCATTTACAATCCCTTTCATCATCGATGTTCACTGTTGATACCTGCAACGAATCAAAATATCTCTTATTTGCAAACTCCAAGCATAAAGTTAAGAAAAATATCACCAGAAATCTAAAACTCACAACCCTATTGGCCCGTTTGAAGTGACCTGGCATGTGCACATGCTGCAAACTATCTTATCCTCTCATATCCAAAATAACACTTCACTGTATAAATTCATCACAATCACATTCCCGCTTCATTCAATTGAGTGGATTATTCCCAAACAACAGACCCAATTTATAATTTTCTCTCTCTCGAGTTCCAATGGCTGTCCAGGCTGCTTCCTTGGTTTCTGCTTACTTCTCTTTTGCCAAAGAGGTTTGCTTCATTCTGTCACATTAGCATATTTTTTCTCTTTTAGTGTTCTATTTAAAGAGATAACATATAACTAAAGCTTTGGGAAATGTGTTTTTTCTTCATTCAGGGGAAGCCTGGCATGTCTCTTAGGAACACCGCAATGTTTGGTCTTTCATTGGAAGACGCTCTCAAAGCGGACTTCAGCTCTCTCTCATTTTCATGCAAAGTAACTATATCGTAACATAATATTACTTCATTTCTAATTTGTTATTACATTCAATTCAGTGTATAACTTCAGTAGAAATATTACTAACCTTTTAACGTAGTAATATGCTGAACATATCCTTTATTACCTTGTGAATGTAAAATAGAAACACCCTAGGATATAGCTTTCATGGACTTTGCATGATGTGTTGGTTTCTTGTGCATAATGTTGTACATGTCAAAACACAAACAAACTTATTTCAATTTACACTTATCAGAGGGAATTCCAGCAAAAAGTTTGCCCTTTAAGGGTCCAATCAGTGGCAACAACTCCAGGAGTCACAAAGGCTTCACCAGAAGGCAAGAAAACTTTGAGGAAAGGCAGTGTTATTATCACTGGGGCTTCCTCTGGATTGGGCTTGGCCACTGCTAAGGCATTGGCTGAGACAGGAAAGTGGCATGTGATAATGGCTTGCAGGGATTTCCTCAAAGCTGAAAGGGCTGCAAAAGCTGCTGGCATTCCTAAGGAAAACTACACTGTTATGCATTTGGACCTTGCCTCCCTTGATAGTGTTAGGCAATTTGTGGACAACTTCAGGCAATCAGGCAGGCCACTGGATGTGCTTGTTTGCAATGCTGCAGTTTACTTCCCAACTGCAAGTGAACCTACATACACTGCTGATGGCTTTGAACTAAGTGTTGGAACTAACCATTTGGGGCATTTCCTGCTTTCACGCCTGTTGCTTGAGGACTTGAACAAATCTGATTACCCTTCTAGGAGGTTGATCATTGTTGGCTCAATCACAGGTATAATTAACTAAGATGCTCATCAAGAGAAATGCTTTCAACTTGCTATCTGATGCATTCGTTTATAATGCACTATTATGAGATGAAACTAATGAGTTCTAGTAAATAGGGAATGGGAATGATATTCATGGGAATTTCACTGAATATTGAAAACTTAAAAGAGAGTGTCCGTCGTATACTGTTGACATGCCTCTTAGTAGAGAAAAATATTAGCTAGTATCATACTTTTTGACACATTTCTATGAGTAGTATCCACATGATCATCACAAATGATAGACAATGTTTTGTGGATATTCTCTTGTTAGCCATTATTGGTGCTGACGATTTTGTTAACCAAATAGGAAACACCAACACCTTGGCTGGAAATGTGCCACCCAAGGCAAATCTTGGTGACTTGAGGGGACTAGCTGGAGGCTTGAATGGACTAAACACTTCATCCATGATAGATGGAGGATCCTTTGATGGAGCCAAGGCGTACAAGGACAGCAAAGTCTGCAATATGCTTACCATGCAAGAATTTCACAGAAGATACCATGAAGAAACTGGAATCACATTTGCTTCCCTCTACCCGGGTTGCATTGCCACAACAGGCTTGTTCAGAGAACACATTCCCTTATTCAGACTTCTCTTCCCTCCATTCCAAAAGTTCATAACCAAGGGCTTTGTCTCCGAAGATGAATCGGGAAAGCGGCTTGCACAGGTAGTATAAATGACCAATAAGAGACTATGGAGATGGTTATATACTTTTTTGTTGGAATGAGCGTTTGAAGAGTCTTTGTGTCTCATATTTGAACTGTTTTAACCTTGTACAGGTTGTGAGTGATCCAAGCCTAACAAAATCAGGTGTCTACTGGAGCTGGAACAAGGCCTCTGCTTCATTTGAAAATCAATTGTCACAAGAAGCCAGTGATGCAGATAAGGCTCGCAAGGTTTGGGAGATAAGTGAGAAGCTTGTTGGTTTGGCTTAAATGGCATCTTGGCAGCTTCCAATATCCTCTTGATTGAGGGGAATTTGTCATGGGGTTCAATAACATCTCACAATAGTTTAGACCCTTTTCTGATGTGTTTCTCTGATGCATTTTTTAGCAGCTAACTCCTCTTGTCTTGTCTTGATGACTACTCTCGATGAATCCTTCAAATGTTTCAAAGTGCACATGAAGTTAGGAAATTTGATTACACACATCTATCTCAGAATTGGATTCTTCATTGTTTTCCAAATGATTGTTATTGAAATAATTAAAATAAGAGAGTTCAAATTAACCAAATAAGCTTCAATTAATATGCTAAAGACATTATTCATTCCAAGCATATATGATTCAGTCTCAAGTTAAACTCTATTCATTCCAAAAGTATATGTTGTTAAGTGGATGATGTTAATATTGTTTTACTCGTTTTTTTAGTTATAATCATAGGTAATTTTATAGGTAATTTTATAATTTTATGAAATCATGATTTTATAATTTTATAATTGTATAATTTATAATTTTATAATGTTATAATTTTATATAAAAATCAGAACTTTACTCTACACTTTATATTACATTATACAATTAACTAAAAAGTTAAACACCAAGAATTCAATTGAAAACTACAAATCTGATAAATATGTAATAGATCATAAGCATGTATTACTGACTCAATTGAAAGTTTCTGAGTTTAAAGGGACTCAAAACTTAATTAAATTAAGAAAATATTATAATTTTTAAATAAATGTTACTTTTATCTTGTTTACATAATATTTGAAATTAAAATCTAGTATAAATGTTTCAACCCAAATTTAAATTCACCCTAAAATATAGTGTGAAAATGAAAAGTATAAAAATTTTCTTTTAAAATTCTTATACTTTTCTTAAAGATATTATTTAAAATTTATAAAAGGTATAGGAGAGAAAATTGAATTTTGTATTTATTTCAGTAACAAGGTTGAGATTATTTGTTTCTTTTAAGTTTTGTATGTCTAGATACTCGTCTTCGTAACCTGATATTCGTTTTTTTGTAACACTCTAATAGGACGTTACATATAAAAGAATCACGGAAGCAAAATCATATCTATATCACAACAAAACAAATCTTACTTGTCCTTTAAAATACCAAAATCACACATACTTAAATAAAAACAATATAAAAACCCCAACAATTATTATTCCTTGATTTTCTTTGTTGGGTATATCGAGGAGAAAGTTCATCTGGGAGACACAATACTAAATGAGATATGAGTCTAACCATGTAAAGGATTGACACCACTCTTTATCCAAAGTCAATGGGTTAATGGGTCTTCACCTTTATATACTGTTATACTTTCTCATTTTTATCCAATGTGGGACTTAGACTCACTTGGATTCCTAACAATCTCCCCCTCAAGGGTGAGTCCCTTCCACATAGGTAAACTCCCCCTTGAGCATAAGCATTCCCAACTAAGAGCAAATTTGTGAGAGCTTGACCCAAAACGGACAATATCTTACCAATGTGGAGATCTATGTGTGTGTTGAACCTCCCTACACTCTTGAAGCTTACGAACAAATATTGAAAAGGCATGAAGAAGACTCGGTCGAAAATGTCTTTCAATCGAATATGAAATTATAGTCTTAGAATAAAGAATATCTACGTTTTTTTTATAGTGAACAAAAGAATGATTTTATAGTTTCTTGTACAACAAATGACATAATAATTGCTTTATCTTTATTGTGTTTGTGATTGATATATGAATTCATTGTTTATAAATGAATCATGTTTTAAACATATTGAACATATCATTTATGGTAGAAATAATCGGTTAAGCAATATATATATATATATATATATATATATAATCTTTTAGATTTCTCGAGATCACTTGTATGCTTAACAAGGGCAAATAGTTGTGTAATAATTGATTACATAAGTTGTATAATCGATTAAAACACGAAGTTATGCCAATATGTTTCATTAGTGTATTGATTTTTTCAAGAATGAAAATTGATTTAAAAATTTGCTTAAGTGTTGACATAATCGATTAAATAAGTTTCATAATCGGTTAAGTATGTTTCATATGTCAAAATCAATTTCATTTAATAATTTGAATTGTTTTAATGATCAAATAAATTTATTGCTGGCTAATGATAATTATATAATCGATTGTATGCACTGTATAATTTGTTCAATCAAAATAGAATCAAACCTAAGAGAATATGTTAAAGTAGAAGGAAAAACTTAACCGATTACATAAGTTTTGTAGTCTATTATATTGTGTCAGGATTATGAAAATTCTATAAATAATTATCTTGTGGGTTGTTTCAAAACAATTCAATTGCAATCAATTTCATAACTAAATTGTATTCATTGAGTTTTGATTAAAAGAGCGTCCAAGAAGTGTCTTGAAGAATCAAGGATCAAATTTGGGTTTACACATTAAGATTCTATCAAGAAACTGAGCTGAATTATTTTTATTGAATCTGCACTACTGGAGTGCACTTAGAAGATCAGTTTCATCATTTACAATCTATGGATTATGTTCTTACGCAGGTGTGTTAGGGTAGAGAGTCAATAATGTTCTCATTGAGAGTTGGAATTGTTCTCAAGGTGTTAAGAGAGCTATGTTTGTTCTCTGTGTGGTAAGAGTGTAAGGGTGGTACCCCGACTTGGTGAAGGTTTTATATGCGAACCTTAAAGTTGAAAATGATTTCATTTGTTCAAGAGTTAAAGGGGTTGACATCAAGCTGGATGAAGCAATTTAGTCAACTATTGCTAACTTTAGGCCAAATGGTCACAAGTCTCACTTAAGTGTACCTAGAATCAACAAAATGGCAATATATAAAGCTTTCCTGAGAAACCCTACTGAACCTAAGGACTTCACCTTGTTTAAAGCAGGTGGATTAAGAAGGGATGATCGGTTGTGCACATTTATGATCGTTTGGCTTTTATTACCTAAAGAAGGTATACGTGCACAATTCACCATAGAAGATGTATAACTTATTTATGCTTTAAAAGAGAGATTACATATTGACTAGACTGTTGTTGCTTGTGACCATATGGTGAAAATCTCCAAACAAAACATTGCTAGCCTTTCATATGTTGTGTTATTGAGCAAAGTCATGCGTCATTACTTTGTTGATCTTACTGATGAAGTGACATTGAGCCATACTAAGAAAAAGCTTATTGAAAAACTTTCCTTCCATCATATGGGTCTAAGGAAGAGTGAGGTTGGATAGACGTTTAAGGATGAACATGTACTTATGGTTAAAGAAGATGTTGTGCCTTTAAAGGTTGACAAGTCATAATCTAAATATACCTTTCAACCAAAGACAGACTTAAAATATTCATGGTCAATCAAATGAAGAATCATTTAGCCAGACTCAACAAGATTGAGAAATCTCTTGTCAAAATCCACAAAAAGTTGGATGATGGATTTGACAATGCAGAGGTTTTTGGGAATACCTCTAAAGATGAAGATATGGATAAGGATGACCAGGTGAATGAAGAATTCATTGATATCTCTAATTAGAATAGGAATTTGTTTTTGTTTAAATATTTTGTAACTAAGTCATAAGGTTTTACTTTTGAACAATTTGTCTCTATTTGCATGAATATCTAGTTTAATATATTTTGTTATATGAACAATATCCTGTGTTTATCATTTTAAATATAATTTGGATGGTTGCAGTGAGTTCTATACTTGCAATGTCTGAATGGAATGATTGAACTGTATTTATGATTGATTGAATCTGTTCTGAATGTTATAATCTGGAATATCACTTTATAATGTGCTTAAATGTTAATTTTTCATTCATTGATCATACATTGTTACACAATTGTTGCTCATATCATGTTTATTATGATACTAACATTATACACTATTGAGAAAGTTGTGTTTGTAGTTTACAAAGTGATCAAAACAGGTTAAATAATCAAACAATATGATTATGATCATATCTACGAAATTTAAGAAATTAAATAGTTTCATAATCTGTTAAAGAATCTAGACTGCAACTTCTTAATGTGTTACATTAGGAATGTAATTGATTATGTTATAAAATTTGGTTCTATATTTTTGTAACTGATTTTTGAGTTGTTGGACAAGTTTCAAATGTTCTTATATACATGTTTGGTATAAAACACATATCATATGTTGCATATTGCTCAAATTCGTTTTGAAATCCATCATATATGCACCACTATGAGCTGATAACTCTGTTGCAGATGAGTTAACATATACCATATATTATCGTGCATCATAAGCTGATATCTTAATTACATTTCTACAATTATACTTTATGTTTTATCTCCATTGCACACATTATCTTGAGTATTAGAAAATGCACATGTATATTCATTTGAATTCAGTATAAACACTCTAATATGTTTTTGTCATATACATATGATATATTGTTTCAAACTATTAAATTAAGCAACATCAATCATATATTTCTCAAACAATGTTATAGTGCTACATCTCTTTATGATAAGGGGAGCATCATATTCTTAATGCTTTGTAAGTATTTTTTATGTTCTTCAGCACATGCTTTATTCTATGTTACTTATTCTGCCATATTTTGTTAATGCCTAAAGGGAGAGAGTAATTAAAAAACATGTTTCTTATTGGTCATCATAAAAAAAAAGGGAGATTGTTGATAGGGAGAGCTATCAAACCCTTTCTATGTTTTTGATGATGAACAGAAAAATGACTTTATAGTTTCTTGCACAACAAATGACATAACAATTGTTTTATCTTTATTGTGTTTGTGCTTGATATATGAATTCATCGTTTGTAATTGAATCATGTTTTAAACAGATTGAACATATCATTTCTAGTATAAATAATTGGTTAAGAAATGTATATAATCGGTTAGATTTCTCCATGTCACTTGTATGCTTAACATGGGCAAATAGTTGTGTAATACTCGATTACATAAGTTGTATAATCAATTAAAACATGAAACTATGTCAATATATGTTTCATTAGTGTATAGATTTGTCCAAGAATAAAAGTTGATTTGAAAATTTGCTTCAGTGTTGACATAATTGATTACATAAGTTTCATAATTAATTATGTTTCATATGTCAAAATCAATTTCATTTAATAGCCTGAATTGTTTTAATGGTCAAATAAATTTATTGTTGGCTAATGAGAACTGTATAATCGATTGTATGCCCTGTATAATCTGTTAAATCAAAATTGAAAAAAACCTGAGAGAATATTTTAAAATAGAAGGAAAAAACTTAACATATTACATAAGTTTCTTAATCGATTATATTGTGTCAAGATTCTAAAAATTCTATAAATAACTGTCATGCGCGTTGTTTTAAAACAATTCAATTGCAATCAATTTCACAACTAATTGTATTCATTGAGTTTTGATTACAGGAGCTGAGCTAAATTGGGTTTACACATCAAGATTCGATTAAGAATATGAGTTGAATTGTTCTGATCGAATCCTCACTGCTAGAGTGTACCAAGAAGATCAGTTTCATCATTTACATTTTCTGGATTGCATTCCTGTGCAAGTGTGTCAGAGGAGAGAGCTGAGAGTGTTCTCATTGAGAGCTAAGATTGTTCTCAAGGTGTTAAGAGTGTTGTGTTTGTTCTCTGTGTGGTAAGAGTGTGAAGGTGTTCACGTCTTGTTTACTACAGTGATTTTGAGTGGGGTGAGAAGTACATTGAGAGGGAATATCTTTATATTCTTGTCATTATAATGGAATCCCTTCAACTCAGGTTATTAAAGGAAGACTAGATGTAGGCTTGGTCGAACCAGTATAAATTGCTTATGTGAATCTTTCTCTATCCTTTCTCTTTTATTGTTGATTCATCACTAGATGTTTTATTGATTTCAAGAAAACCAAAGATTTTGCAAAAAGCTTTTGAAAAGATCATTTTTTACAACAAAATCCAATATACCTCCTCTTGGTTTGAGATATAAGGCATCTCCTTAAGAGTTGATAAAACGTATTTTAAAAGCTTGGTTGGAAGTCTAATTTGTCTTACATTTATAAGGTTTGACATTTTATTTCCAGTTAGCATGTTGTCGTGGTTCATGCACTATGCCAGTGTGGTTCACTTGAAGTCAACAAAAAGAGTGGTGAGATACATTGATAGAAACCCAACAATTAAACTGAATATCACATGTATATTATTCAAGTATTATGCAGAAGAAAAGTTATGGAGCTGAAAGCTCTACAATCACCAGTAAAACCCAGAGTGCTCTCACTCCTAACTAGAGGATAACTCTCCTCCTAACCAACTCACCACCTCCCACTTCGTATCCCCTCACACTCTCTATTCTCTCTCATATAACAGAATTCCCCTCCCCTGGATTCCTGACACGTCATTCCCCTCTCTAACTAACTTCCCTTTCTTTTCCTAATCCCCTTTTTTTTCTTCTCACGTAAACATTCCATATTTTGGGCCTTGCTCCCTCTATAATTGTTTCATGTTGATTAACAGGCCCATCCTTATTAGGAGTCCTATCATTACTCCCTCCTGCAACAACAGCCTTGTCCTCAAGGCTAAAATAAGGAAATTGACTTCGTAATAGTCCCTCATCTTCCCAAGTTGCCTCCTCCTCTGTTCTCCCCTTCCATTTAACCAACCATTGTTTAGTAATAGTACCACCCTCAGGAATCTCCCTGGTTGCTAACACTGTCTCAGGTTCTTCTTGATCTTCCTCCTCAAGACTTAACTCTGTTGGTAAAGTAGGTTCTACCGCATGATTACCAATAGCCTTTTTTAATTGAGAAACATGAAAAACCGGGTGTACTTTTGTTGATTCCGGCAATTGCACCTTATAAGACACTTCTCCCTTCTTCTCCACCACTAAGAAAGCCCATAATACCGAGGTGCCAGCTTCTGATTAATACGTCAAGCTATGGTTACTTGTCTATGGGACGCAATTTAATAAACACCCACTCTCTGACCTCGAACTGCATGAATCTCCGCTTTTTGTTTGCAAATTTCTTCATTTGTTGCTGGGCTCGCAGCATATGATATTTCAATTGTCGAATAGCTTCAACTCTATCAACCAAGTCAGCAGCTACAGCTTCCACACGTGTTTCGCCCTGTGTAAAACGCACTAAAGTAGGTGGTGTTCTCCCACATACAATTTCAAAAGGGGTTTTTCCTGTTGCTCCATGAAAAGTAGTATTATACCATAATTCTGCCCAAGGTACCCAATATGACCAGTTCTTGGGCTGTTCTGACACAAAACATCATAAATAAGCTTCTAAACATCGATTTACCACTTCCGTTTGACCACCGGTCTCAGGATGATAAGAACTCATTTTTAAAGTTGTTCCCTGTAATCGAAATAATTCCTGCCAAAAAAGACTCATGAACACAGGGTCTCGATCACTAACAATCGATTGTAGAAGGCCGTGAAGTCATACAATCTCCTTAGCAAATAATTCAGCAATCTTCCTGGCAGTATAAGGATGTTTCAATAAAATAAAGTGGCCATATTTAGACAATCGATCCACCACTACAAATATAGCTTGAAACCCATTCGATTTTGGTAAGCCCGTAATGAAGTCTAGGGAAATATCTTCCTAAATCCTATCTGGAATAGGCAGGGGCTGTAGTAATCCAGCTGGAGATGTTGTTTCATATTTTTGTCGTTGGCACACATCACATGCTTTAACAAACTCTTGAATCATCTTCTTCATTCCCGTCCAGTGTAGATTCTCTGCGATACGTTTGTAGGTTCTTAAAAAACCCGAGTGACCCCCTACTGGTGAAGAATGAAACTCCTTTAAGATAGTAGGGATTAAATCTGACTTACTTGACAATACCAAGCGTCCTTTGTAAAATAATACTCCTCTTTACAAACTGAAATCTGCAACAAATGCATCTTCCTATTGTAACTTCTGCACCACTTGCTGTAAGAAAGGATCTACTTCCACTTCCTCTTGGATATGTTGTTCCTGCAACCATAATGGAAAAGACTGAACCTCCCTCAATTCACCCACTTCGAACATTCTTGATAGTGAATCAACAGCTTTATTCTCTGGGCCCGGTTTGTAAATCACCTCAAACTGATATCCTAACAACTTTGCCAGCCAATTTTGTTCAGCTTCGGTGGTGATTTGTTGATGTAAGAGGTGTCTTAAACTCTTCTGATCTGAGTACACCTTAAAACTTCTTCGAATCAAGTATGGTCTCCAATGTTGGACCGCCAACACTAATGCCATTAATTCTTTCTCATAGGCTTACTTGTTAACATTAGTCGGTGCCAAAGCTTTACTAAAATAAGCTATCGGTTGTCGGTCTTGCATCAATACTGCTCCTATCCCTACCCCTGAAGCGTCACACTCAATTTCAAACGGTTTAGAAAAGTTAGGTAAAGCCAATAGGGGAGCTTGAGTCATCACCTTTTTTAATTCCTCAAAGGCCAATAATGCATTTGGACCCCAATGGAAACCATCCTTCTTCGTCAATTCAGTAAGGGGCTTAGCAATCTTACCATAACCCACAATAAATTTTCGATAATACCCCGTTAATCCCAAAAAACCCCTCACACCTTTGACATTATAAGGTATGGGCCAATTTATCACACTTTTAATTTTTTTCTGGGTCTACTGCAACTCCTTGCTCAGAAATTAGATGACCCAAGTATTCTACTTGCCGGCTCCCCAAAACACACTTTTTTCTATTGACCATAAAAGATTGTTCACACAGCAGCTCAAAGACTCTCATTAAGTGCTTCAAATGTTCATCCCATCCTTTATTGTAAACTAGTATATCGTCAAAGAATACTAGTACAAACTTCCTCAAATAGGGCTTAAAAATATGATTCATAGTAGACTAGAAAGTCGTAGGGGCATTTGTCAACCCAAAGGGCATCATTAAAAATTCATAGTGACCCTCATGTGTCCTGAAAGCTGTTTTATAAACATCTTCCTCCGCCATGCGTATTTGATGATACCCAGATTTCAAGTCTAGTTTAGAAAAATAAGTAGCACCATATAACTCATCCAATAACTCCTCTACCACTGGAATTGGGTATTTGTCGGGAATTATGACTTTATTCAGCTCCCTATAATCCATGCACATGCGCCATGAACCATCTTTCTTCTTAACAAGAATTACCTGGCTGGAAAGAGCGCTAGAACTAGGTTTGATAATTCCTTGTGTCAACATCTCTCCAACCTGTTTTTCAATCTCCTCTTTATGGTGATGTGGATACCAATATTGTCGCACACTCACGGCTTTTGCTTCAGGCTGCAATGTAATAACATGCACCACATTTCTATAAGGTGGCAACCCCTGTGGCTCTTGGAATACAGTCGCATAACCCACTAAAATCTGTTGAATATCTTCAACTTGTGTCTTTGATAAGCTTTGCTTCGAAATGGACTTTTCTCCCAAACTATTCTCCTTCACCACACTCTAGAAAGATGTCATCAACGCTATATATTGTCTGTGTTTTCTCAGTTTCTGACCTTGTAACTCTAGATATTTGTCCTGCCAAAAAAAACTTAGTGTCATCTCTTCCCAATCAAAAGTAACCTTTCCAAACCTTCGCAACCAAGAAACTCCCAAAATCATGTCCACGTCCCCCAATTCCAACACATATGGCTCTACCGTAGTAGAGAATTCTCCTAATTGGATGTCCAACTTCTCACATTTTCTCGCTGTAGACACCCTATGTCCACTTTCAACTCCAGAGCAGCCACTACAAGGGGAGAAATGAAATTGTGACTGACCCCACTATCAATCAGCACTCCAAGGGTTACTCCATTGAGAAGACCCTCTATGCGCAAAGTTGTAGGGTTATTCCGACCACCCCATGGTACTTCAACTTCTGCGAACAACCCTATAGACCCACACTCCAAGTTATGGTCATCTTCCTCTTCTTGCGTCTCACTCGCGATCACCTCCCCCGCTTCATTTACTGTTTCGTCATCCGCTAACACCACCATTCACAGTTGCCGCTCTGTGCATCGATGCAAGGGGTGATACTTTTCACCGCATCGAAAACAAAGCCCTTGAGCTTTCCTGTTCATCAATTCAGAGTCGACAAATGTTTCATACCGCGATTTCGATCGGCGGTCGGAAAATGATCACCTGAAACGCGACTGCCTTGCGTCGTCGAACGTGACTCATGAAGGCTGGAGCCCGCTGCCGATAATGGTTTATTTGATATGCTCTGGGTTGGGCCTAACCCAACGCCTAATTTCCCTAAATGTGGGCCTTGACCCAACCCGGATCCAGACTTCTCTCCCTGACCCGTACCCCAATCACGATTGCTTTTCCACCCTCGTAATCCTCCTCCACGCTGAAATCCCTCTCCCTGCACTTCTGCTTCCACGTCTCGAGCTAGGCGCATGGCTTGGAGACGATTCATCGAGTTGAAGGTGCGAACCCTCCGCCGAATCTCCGGTCGCAACCCTCCAATAAAGTAACCCAGATATTGCTCCTCTGGTAAACGACAAACTTGAGAGGAGATATATTCGAACTCCGCTAGATACTCCTCTATGCTGCCCGTCTACGACAAATCTTTCAACTCCTCTAAAGGATTACCGCTAGTACGACCACCATAACGACCGATCAACTCTGTTTTTAACTTGGTCCACGACAACCCCACTTTTGCTTCTTGTAAAAGATTAAACCAATGAATGGTTGCCCTTTCCATGCTTAGTTTTGCCAATCGGACCTTCACCTCTTCTGTAGAGTCGTGCACTTCAAAATATGTCTCTGCCTTGGTAATCCATTCCACAAGGTCAGTACCATCAAATGGTGGCAATTCCACCTTCTTTGCTGCCATCATGTACTCTGTCCCTGAATCCATATCTGAAAACAGAGATTCTCGACGCTCTCCCGCTTGCTTGTTACGCAGCTTAGTCAGCTCTTCCAACATTAGTTGGCGAAATTCCCCCAACATCTCACGTACAGACACTTCCATCGCTAACAATCTTTCCTCTAATGCGTCGACTCGGTCAGACATTTTGGGTGGCATGAACAACAATGCCTAGCTCTTCTCGAGGATCCGGCAGGTCAGACCAATGATAGAAACCCAACAATTTAACTAAATATCACAGGTTTATTATTCAAGTATTATGCAGAAGAAAAGTTATGAAGCTGAAAGCTCTACAATTATCAGTAAAACCCAGAGTGCTCTCACTCTTAACCAGAGGATGACTCTCCTCCTAACCAACTCACCACCTCCCGCTTCAAATCCCCTCGTACTCTCTATTCTCTCTCCTATAATAAAATTCCCCTCCCCTGGATTCCTAACACGTCATTCCCCTCTCTAACTAACTTCCCTTTCTTTTCCTAATCCCCTTTTCTTTCTTCTCACGTAAACATTCCATATTTTGGGCCTTGTTCCCTCTATAATTGTTTCATGTTGATTAACAAGCCCATCCTTATTAGGAGTCCTATCATACATCAAGGGGACTATCAATTATGGAATTAAATAGTACAAGTGGTGTTATTATTCGCCTTGTTAGAATTATTCGCCTTGTTCATACTTGGTGTTCATTTCCTTGACCAAAGTATGCGGTTTGATGTCCGATTAGAACATGAATTCGCAACTAGAGTTTCAATTGTCTTTTGGGGGTCTCTGGTATACTCTATGGTTTTAATAGCCTATGAATCAGAGGCCTCTAAAGAGTTTATATATGACTAAATAATTCACGATGATACTGTACAGGAGCAAAGATTAAGTGATGCACCTGCAGCATCATGTGCAGGATTATAACAACAATCAATTTTCACCTGAGGGGAAACACAATTAAGTTTATGGAGGCATTGCATTATAAAACATGGAAAAAAGTACAACAAAGGCAAATTACGAGGATGTTGTTCAAATCAATGGCTCTATATAATGATGGTACACATGAAGTATGGAATTGTAAACCAATTTGAACAACACCAAGGAAGACTAAATACAATGTTTGAACAGAGATGAAAAAATCTGCAGAAAGTCTTCACTGGCACCTCATTTTACCCGAAGTAAACAAGTAATAGGATTTGTTCATGCAGTGGCTTCGGGACCTGGGATATACCAGCCATGGTGGATCTCCACCGCCTTCTTCCTTCGCGCAAGTCGAGCCTTTCGATTTGCTCCAGTGTTCCTGTGCAGTGTTCCTGCTCTCACAGCTTTATCAATTGTTGAGTATGCTTCTCCAATCAACTTCTCAATAGGGAGGATTTCTCCGGATACTGCATCTTGTTTCTTCTTCAGAACTTCCAGAGCTTCCAAAACCTGATCAAATATTATTATATAAAAGCTAGAAGTTGAGATGGTAGCACAGAAGACAAGAGTTATTAACACCAGTTCTTCTCACAAGAATTAGGAGTGGTATTGTCAGAGTATTTTATGTTTTAAGCAAGATCAGAAGCGTTTACTGCAGTTTAATGTACCCTTAACTACAAGACACAATGTTAAGTAAGACATAAATCTTATTTTGCAAGAGCTCAACATAAGTACTGCAGTTATTACATTGGTTATCACATAAAGATTCACAATTGTTTTTGGAGTCTAATATTGGGTTAGAGTAGACTGAGCTTGCACAAGTAATTGTACAAGAATACACAATGCTGTTATACTAACAGAAACTAGGAAAACTAGTAAAGTGTTTTATATCATGCATGTCATACTAACATGAGTCCTATTTTTCTCACCCTTTTTCATCTTTTGCTGACAATTCCAACTTCTTTAATTAGAAGTTTCCTGAGAAACTAGAAGAATGCTGCAAGAGGTGGAATCACCTATGGGTTCTAGGAAGACATGCCATACTTGGTATAAACAAATTGCTCTAAATAAGAACAATCATGTCATACACCCTAGAGTGTGATGCCAACAGAAAACCAAAGTGTTTTTCTCAAGCATAGCTTGGTACAATTAAAAGTAGGGATGAAAAGGATATTAAGCACTATCTGTTGCAATAATTTATAAGGATGTAACCACTTAATTTTAGACACTAGTAGAAGTAAAGATTTATCACAATCTTTTCCCATGAAAGAAAAACATTAAATTAGGGTGAACATAAAAAAAATTAATTAAAAAAAATGAATGACATTCTTATTCTTTTTCAGTTTATACTAGCAACCTACCACAGTCAGTGTAAGTCCAAATTCCACCGTATCATCTTCTCCTTCATTGCTCTCATACTCCATATCATTAACATGTATTTTTCTTCTTTCTCTCTATCTCTCCTATTTCTAACATATTGTAAGCCCATATTTCCCAGTGGGAGTCAAGACAGTTTCACATTAAAGACAACTGACATTACTTCATAGCAAAAGTACAAATACAATACAACTAATTAATCAAATTAAAAATTGAGTGAAACTTGATAAGATTTAATTAAAAAAGAGTGACTACAAACTACAGGGTTCGGAGCCTAAAACAATGAATTTTTGACTCATCTTCAGGTGAAACAACATATATAATTGGTCATCCACAACACATAATAATGAAAAAACTAGGTTCCATTCTATATAGAATTAACTTATACATAGGCTAATTTAAAAAATTTATCTCATTCAACTTTTCCAAAAACCAATTTTAACTTGTGTATAAGTGAATTTTAACTCATGAAAAAAACTTAATTCATTTTACCTTTATTATTAGTGAGAATTTATCTAAACAAGACCTAAAACTGTCTTCTGAATGTCTGAGGATGAGTTTATGTGAAATTGAAAGTAGTGAAATGTAAAATAGAAACAACATAATATAATGCAGAAGGGAGCATAGTTGGAATTTAATTAGATGCACTACCAGTGTAAAGATCTTTTATACTATTTATAATGTTGGTGAGATTGATGACTTTTCTTATAACTACTTCAAAAGACATACCTGGACCGTTTCTAAAAAATTGACTGTACACATAATGTTTGAAAATTAAACACATAAAATTAAAATTCTATAGTTTAGACATTTTTAAACAAACAAAAATGAAATTAACTTCACCATTCTTAGTTAAGATCAACTCCATGCCAAACAAAAAAAAATGCAAGTTCTCCAGTGTAATCTAACAAATTCAAACCATTCAATTGAAGCATAAACCAAACCAAAACAACTCCTTTTACATTACAGAGAGCTTTCACCTTCTTGGTACGGGTTTTTATCTCAGATTTACGAGCTTTGTTGTAAATGCGTCGGTTCTCGGCTTGGCGAGCTCTCTTCACAGCGGAGTCCACCTTTTTCTTCGGGGCAGCCTCGCAAACCACAGACGCGCGTCTTTGCACTGTGCTCAGCGGCAAGCAGTTACCTGAAAACAAACCAAACCCGACACAGACCCACAATTGAAAACTCCACAAAAACCGAATCTTTCGCGTCTTCTGATGGAAATAAGGGAAAAAAGAGAAGCCCCGTCAAATGGGGTGGTTGGTGGAAGGTACCTTGTGAGAAGAGAGGGAGAGAGAGGCTTTTGGAGAAACTGAGAGAACTGGAATTGGAAATGGGATGGGAAGAGGAAGTGAGAGAAATGTTCTTCATTTGGGAGGAAAGGGTAACCCATGAGCACGAAACAGCGGTTGCCATATCTCCCTGTGTGAGTAAAGAGGCAATTCTCTCTCTTATCCGATGAGAAAAGATGACGATGATTGGTCTTTGTTGAACGTTCTATGCGATATTTACATACTACCCTTACTGTTTCCTTTATTACAAATTTTTGTAAATATTTTTAGAAACCAAATTGCTTAGCTACGAGATTGTATTCCAAACTATACACATTGTTAACCAGAAATAGTTTCTTTCCAAGTAATACTGAGATTCTGAGCATGGGTCAATATTTAGTTTTAATCAGATATTAACATTAATATTATGCAGCTGCAAAAAATTTCAAATACACAAATTAACTCTCTGTTTTATTGTATATTCTACTTAATTTTCACAAAGTTTAAAAATACAACGTCCACTACTCATTTCTATGATATGTTTTTTCACAATCACCATTAAAAGTTTTAAAATATGTTCGAGAACCTATTTATAAAATTATTAGATGACGTCGTGAAAATATTTTAAACAAGTTTTAATGGTAAAATTAAATTCGACCGTATTTTAAAGATAATATTCTTTTAACTTTCTTTTCCTCTTTCAAATCAAACACTATTTATTTTATATTTTAAGGACATAATTTTATATTTTAAGTCTTTCTCATCTTTTATTTTCTACCGTGTCAATTTTCATAGTTCCATTCAAACAAAATAATTAATTCATATTATAATTTTACACATACTATACTAGGATACTTTTTTACTATTAATTTGACTATTATGAACTGATAATATTATTATTGAATATTTGTATTTTAACATTTGAACGCTTTATTATATATATTATTAATATTTTTCTTTATATTATAATAAGTGGACCTTTTTTTAAAATAAACATTTAATACCTTCTTACAAAAATATCCAAGAAATATTATTTTGACTATTATGATAAGATAGGATCATTCTTCAAGTACCTTTTAACATTTTAAATTTTATTTATGTATAATTAGTATCTTTATTCATACTATTATAATAATATTTCTACTCCTTTTTATTACAGTAAACAATTGTTTATGAAAAAGTAACTTAAACATTTAATTTGATTTCAAATTAAATTTAGACCATAGCATTTAACCTGTATTTGTTTTAAGGTGCCACACTGTACACGCTAATATAAGGATGGATTTGCGATTGTGTGAGCTCACTGTTTCGGTGGTTTGGGAAATGATTTGATTTGTGAGCTATAATTTAAGTGAGAAACATTCACTTATATATGAGATTTGTGAGGAAATACTATTCAGATTGTGCACAAAGTCAAAAAATAACCTTATTTGGATGCATTTATTTGACATAAAAAATGAGGGACTAGATTCTGGGTGTAGTGGAAGGCGATGAATGCATTCTGGGTGTAAAGAAAATAATACTTGCACAGCCTTACAAAACTTACAGCCATTTTACTATCTATTTTAAAATAAAATAAAATAAAACAAATCTAATCAAAATATTATTATTTAAATGACTAAATGAATTTTAAGTTGGTAAATAATTTAAGTTGTCAATTATAAGTTGTTAAATGGCTATATTTTGTTTGGGGATGTGAAACATAACATCACCATAGTATTTAAAAAAAATGTAATTAATTTTTTTTCCTTAAATTCCCTTTTAATTTTAATTTTATCTTCCCAATTTTAACTTTTTTTAATTATAAATACAAATTTTAGTTTAGTTTTAATATCATTTCCATTATTTTACATTTTAA
Organism: Vigna nakashimae; assembly: GCA_034642375.1. NCBI lineage: Eukaryota > Viridiplantae > Streptophyta > Magnoliopsida > Fabales > Fabaceae > Vigna > Vigna nakashimae. The sequence goes on along the minus strand of CM067763.1, from coordinate 8,810,256 downwards.
ATTTAAAATTATATAATTTGTTTTCAAGGAAATAGGCACATAAATACCAATTTGAAATAAAAGTAAAATGAATTACTCCAAGTAATAGGCGCGTATATTTAGTGCTACTGGTATCAGCAATTTGATGCACTCTTTTAATAGGCGTGAAAGGTTTCCTTTGGGACAAGGAAATGGCAGCATGGCATTTCCTCAAACAGTTAACATGCATAATCGGTGCTCATTCTCCCACCCTTTCCCGCCGCCTCATACACTACTCATCCGTCGTTCCCTTTCTCTCCATCCATCACAAAAATGTTAGGTACCAATGGCTTCCCCATTTCCGTGTCAATTTTCGTGCCACAGTTACGAATGCGAAGTTTTCCGCAGCTTCTTTTTCCCCGACTATATGGGACACGTCGTTGACTCCACCGGCTCCTTATACTTCCGTTCTGATTCACTGCCCCAAAGACAGTGCAGTAAGCTTCTTTTTCAGTTTAGTTTGTTCCTTTTCTCTTTCAACACTGTAAGTAATTGTTTGTATAACATCGGTGGAATAATAAAATATTTTTTTGAGTTAAAAGTAATTTTAGAAACTCTGCTGTATTGGTTTCTTTAAAAGTTAAATTTTAATTTATGTCTAAGCTAATTTTAGTTTAGATTTAAAGGATCAATTTAGTCCTTAAACATGTAAACCTGTAACTATTTAGTCAGTGAGAACCACAAATCTGAGTATTAATCTTTTAACGTGTACAAAGTATGAATTGATTCGTAACCTTTAAAACTTAGGCAAATTGATCCTTAAAATATATGATGTGCCGAAGTGGTTCTTGAACATTGCAATTTAATGACCAATGATCCCACTATTTACGCATGTTAGAATATTAGTTTTATTAAGATTAAATTGTCACTGATTTACACATCACGGACCTAATGACCATTTACTAACTTATGATTGTAATTTGTTTTAATTATCCTTTTTATTTTCTCTATGCTAGAGTCTTTACGAAGATTTTTATTAAATCAGACTTAATCAAGTATTGTTAAACTACATGTCCACTTTATTTATATTTAGAAAATAGATTCAATATATTAAATAGAGAAAATTTGGAATCTTTTGACAATAAAGATATAATATAAGATTAAATAAAAAGGTATGATATAGATATTCCTGATTATAAAGGATTTGCGTTTTATTTCTATAATTATAACTCTCCCTTTCGAGATGGATAGTATAAAAGTTGTATGTGCTCAAGAATTGAGGCAAACGGTATAGGATTTCCCAACAATTCTGGACGTTGATAAGCTGATAAGATTTATTTATTTTTACTGAATCCCACTAAATTGATATATGAATGACTAATTTGGATTGGACTGGGAAGCTACAATGTATTTGTGGTCTATGAGGAAGGAAGTGTCCACTAGACTTCAATAACATATGTAGGTTAATTTTAAACATAATTTTGCATAAATTTTCTCTTGTCTTGCCAATATGATTGACCGCCCTTACACTTTGTGCTATCAAGGATATGCTTTCTGAAGCCCTCTTAAGCTTTGGTGCAAGTTCGGTTAGCATGGATCAAGATGATGTATCTCAAAGTACGGATGAGGTAAACTTGCTGATTTTTGTTATAGTGAATTTCTTATTTTAATTTTCTTTCCTTTTAATTTTTGTTGCGTGCTTTAGAGGTATTAAATTTGTTTGTTTTATTTGTTTCATTTCCAACTTAATTGTAATTATGTTTATGATTGTGATAGGAATCTCACATTATGTATAAAAAGCTACTTATGTTAGAATAATTGCACCTATGTATCATCATTAAGCCTACCTAAGGATACTAGTTTTTTTGTGTAGTATCTATAGTAGTACCTAGGTGTACACCTAAGTGTCTAGGGCAGACCCTTATGTCAGAAGCGGCTGCAGCGGAAGGGTTAGCGTGGAATAACAAACCAAGAGGGGTTTTTAATAATAACGTGTGCCTTTTAATTTCTACTCAATTAAACTTACTTAGCAATTAATAAAGACAAATAAAGCAAGAGTAAGGTTGAGAGAAATTTGCACAGATGATTTTATCCTGGTTCGGATCTTACCAATCCTACGTCCAGTCGCTTATCTCAAAACAAGATAAACAGTTTCACTAACACAAAACAATTACAAAATACAATCACAAAGATACAATTTGTAAAAGTTTAGAAACCACCTCTCTTGATACCACAAGAGATGAAACTACACCTCCTTTGAGTCTTCACAAAGGATGAACACCTCCTCCGAATACTTCACGAAGGATGATTCTCTTCCGAACACCTCCTTAGACACACCAAGGATGAACCGGCTATTTCCTCTGTCACCGTAGCAGCACTTCACCAGCTCCACAGACAAGAGTTTCACAAGCCGAACAAGAACACACAAGTCTCAATAATTTCTGAGTATTTGAGCACAAGGGAAGAGTTTCTGTGTCTCTGTATTTATTTTGAGAGGAAATGAGAGTCTATTTATAGACTCATCCAAAGGGCTCTTCCATTTTTCGTTTTCAGCCTTTCACACTGTGTTAATCGATTAGCTACAGTGGTTAATCGATTAACACCCCAACGGATAGTCCAACGGCTATAAAAACGGCTAGTTTTTCAAACGGTCCCTGTGTTAATCGATTAACACCTTCTGTTAATCGATTAACGTTAATCGATTAACACCCTCTGTTAATCGATTAACACTGCACTGCTGAATTTTTCCATTTTTCTCTGGAACAATCGATTAACAGCCTCTGTTAATCGATTAGCTACAGTACTTTACTACAGTACCGTGCTACAGTAATACGCTACAGTAATTTGCTACAGTATTTTGCTACAGTACTTTTTACAAAACACTTTTCTTTTTCTAATCTAAGTCCTATACATATTTCTAAGAGTATTACAAAAGCTTTCCATCACAATACAAATCTTCAAATCATTTTGATTCTTGATTGGTCTTGACTTGATTTGGACATCATCAAAACTTCATCTTCATCATTTTGCTAACAATCTCCCCCTTTTTGATGATGATCAAAACCTTCTTGATTTAACGCTTTTGAAAATAATCTGTATTTAAAATACAACTTTAAGGAAGAAACAATTGTTAGTAAACTTAGAAATAAGTTTAAGATTTAAGACTTTAAATATTTCTCCCCCTTTTTGATCATTATTAAAAAGTGATGAATAATTGCTCCCCCTAAATTTATTAGAAAATATACTCCCCTTTAATAAAAGCATGTATGCATATTAAGGAAAAACAATATATATTTTATTGAATTTTTAAAGAGGTAAGCATGCAAGAAAATATAAAGAGCACATACTAATAAAAACATAGAAACATAAAGCACCCCTTTAGATATGCCTTCAATTTTGTAATGAGAATCCTCTGGGTTGTTTTCACATTTTGTTTAGATCTTCATCTTTGAGGATTGTCATCATTCTTCACTTCATTTGTTGCTTCTTCAAATCTTCATCATTGTCTGCATGTAATTCAAATGACTCAAGAGGTTTTGCCTCAAGGTCTACAATTTCATCAAAGACAACATGCACATATTCTTTTATTTCAAATATTTTCCGTTTGAAAACTATATATGCTTTGTATATAAAATAAATTAAAATAATTCCATCTACCTTGGAATAATAATTAAATATTGTTTTAAAGAAATTCTAAATTTTAAACAATAGGTACCCAACTATTTTGTATGGGTCCTTTGGGTTAATTTAAAAAAAAAATTGAAATCATTTTACAACCCAAATATATCTACCACTTGGAACACCATAATGCTTAATTTTACATTTGTTAGATGTATGACCCTTTTTCATACAATAAAAGCATGATACAACATTTGTGTTCCTATAAGTTGTTCCTTTTTCTACCCAAGTTCTACGGGTTCTATGATTGTGTTTATTTTTAATTTTAGGAACATACTTATTTTTAACAACCTTATTTTCATTATTCTTACTACATTCTCCTAAGGTTGTTTGTTCTAGTAGTTTCTTAAAATTTTCACAGGAAGCACATTCATCACTACTAGCAAATTTACCCTTTTCAAAAATTAAAACTTTATTTTTCAAATCTTTATTTTCTTCAAAAATATTTTCAAAATTTAATTTTAAATTCTTATTTTCTTCAAGAATATTTTCAAAATCTGATTTCAAATTTTTATTTTCTTCAGAAATATTTTCAAAATTTAATTTTAAATTTTTGAAATCCTTTTTCAATTTCTGATGGGCTTTATCTAATTTTTCAGATTCTACTATTAAAGCAGCATAAATTTCATGCAATTCATTTTCACTAATTTGACTAGAATTATCAGAATCGCTAGATGTACTTACTTGGCTTCCAGCGTCGTCGTTCACCATTAAACAGATGTTTGCTTCTTCATCTGAGTAGCTTGAATCTGAAATGGTCTCATTGTCGTCTTCTCATGCGATGTGCGCTCTCTTTTTCTTGACGAATTTCTTTTCTTCACCCTTCTTTTGATTTGGGCAGTCTGCTTTTAAATGTCCCTTTTCTCCGCAACCATAGCATCGGTAATTTGAGGAAGATACTGGATTATCTTTCTTTTCGTATCTAAATTTTCCTTTACCTTTAGACTTCATGAACCTGTTGAGCCTTTTTATCATGAGTCTCAATTCTTCTTCTTCGTCTGAGTCTTCATCTTCCGATTTACCTTTGCTTCTTTCAACCTCCGACTTTAACGCCAAACTCTTCTTGTTGTTTTTGGCTTTTGCTTCTTCTTCATCAAGTCTTCCGAGGTCAAGTTCATGCTCTCTCAACTTTCCAAATAATGCAGCCATGGTCATTGTGTTGAGATTTTGTGACTCAGAAATTGCAGTCACTTTTGGTTGCCAAGACCTGTCTAAAGATTTCAAAATTTTTATATTAAGCTCATCAGTATCGAAAGATTTACCTAGTCCAATAAGATGGTTTACGATGTTGGTGAAGCGTTTCTGAACATCTACTATTGTTTCCCCTTGCTTCATCCTGAACATTTCGTATTCCTGGATTAAGGTATTCTTTCTAGCTCTCTTAACATCATCTGTACCTTCATGGGTTACTCTTAGTACTTCCCACATTTCTTGTGCAGTTTTACAAACAGAAATCCTGTAAAACTCATCAACAGTTAAAGCAGATGAAATAATATTACAAGCTTTTACATCATTACCAAATTTTTTCTTATCTTGAGCAGTCCATTGGTCACGGGGCTTTGGTTCCTGCATATTGTTAGTTGGAACAAAAGGACCAAATGCAACAGCATCCCAAATATCTATATCAATAGATTCCATAAATATTTGCATTCTTACCTTCCAGAATGCGTAATTTTCACCTGTGAATAGTGGTGGTCTATTGATAGAAGCACCCTCTGCGAATGTTTGAAACGATCCCGCCATTTGAATGACTATCAAAGCAAGCTCTGATACCAATTGTCAGAAGCGGCTGCAGCGGAAGGGTTAGCGTGGAATAACAAACCAAGAGGGCTTTTTAATAATAACGTGTGCCTTTTAATTTCTACTCAATTAAACTTACTTAGCAATTAATAAAGACAAATAAAGCAAGAGTAAGGTTGAGAGAAATTTGCACAGATGATTTTATCCTGGTTCGGATCTTACCAATCCTACGTCCAGTCGCTTATCTCAAAACAAGATAAACAGTTTCACTAACACAAAACAATTACAAAATACAATCACAAAGATAGAATTTGTAAAAGTTTAGAAACCACCTCTCTTGATACCACAATAGATGAAACTACACCTCCTTTGAGTCTTCACAAAGGATGAACACCTCCTCCGAATACTTCACGAAGGATGATTCTCTTCCGAACACCTCCTTAGACACACCAAGGATGAACCGGCTATTTCCTCTGTCACCGTAGCAGCACTTCACCAGCTCCACAGACAAGAGTTTCACAAGCCGAACAAGAACACACAAGTCTCAATAATTTCTGAGTATTTGAGCACAAGGGAAGAGTTTCTGTGTCTCTGTATTTATTTTGAGAGGAAATGAGAGTCTATTTATAGACTCATCCAAAGGGCTCTTCCATTTTTCGTTTTCAGCCTTTCACACTGTGTTAATCGATTAGCTACAGTGGTTAATCGATTAACACCCCAACGGATAGTCCAACGGCTATAAAAACGGCTAGTTTTTCAAACGGTCCCTGTGTTAATCGATTAACACCTTCTGTTAATCGATTAACGTTAATCGATTAACACCCTCTGTTAATCGATTAACACTGCACTGCTGAATTTTTCCATTTTTCTCTGGAACAATCGATTAACAGCCTCTGTTAATCGATTAGCTACAGTACTTTGCTACAGTACCGTGCTACAGTAATACGCTACAGTAATTTGCTACAGTATTTTGCTACAGTACTTTTTACAAAACACTTTTCTTTTTCTAATCTAAGTCCTATACATATTTCTAAGAGTATTACAAAAGCTTTCCATCACAATACAAATCTTCAAATCATTTTGATTCTTGATTGGTCTTGACTTGATTTGGACATCATCAAAACTTCATCTTCATCATTTTGCTAACACCTTAATCTTCCATGTATTTTTGTATCAGAACTTTATCATAAATAGATGAAAGTGAGAGGGAAGCCCTCAAGAAATATATTTTACAGTTTCAATCTCAAGTTGGTTTCAGAGCGGGATCCCGCTCTGGTTTCTATCTAGTCTCCTTTGTCGACACTTATAGTTGTTGTTTGCAATTGTCCGACGCCACTTGTCTTGTCCACCATTGTCCGACACTATTTTACCATTATCTGCAGTTGTCCACTACAGTTTTCCACCATCCAACATCATCAACCTCTGTCCTCTGCTGTTTCAACGCCATCTGCCACTGTCTGTTGTTGGCCACCGTCACAGTTTCGTCCGTGACCACCGAATCTGGTTTGTCTCTCTCCGCGATGACCAACCCCGTAAGTGTCGGAGTCCAGTTCTCCTCCACAAGCTGCCACACACATCATCTTTGTGCACCACGCACAGGTGCGTGTTGCTCACGCGCGGCCTTCTGATTGCAGGACCACCACTGCACCACCTCCATAGCTGTCATCGGACTCTCCTCTCTCCGTTTTGCCTCTCAGAACTTTGTTTTGATAACGTCCAAAAGCAACCCTTTCGAAAGTCACCTAGAGGTTTTCGGTTTTTCTTGGCTGGTTCTTTAACCCTTAATCATAAATGGCATCTAGAAGTGCCATTTCATTTTTTTGAAGTCCCTCAATCAATTCTGAGAAGTTAAATGATAAAAAATACCTATCACTTCTGAGAAGTTAAATGATAAAAAATACCTATCTTGGTCTGCTATCACTGAAATGTGGTTTCTTGGCCAAGGTCATTATGATCACCTTGAGCAAGAAGGAAGCCATGTAAGGTAATCAGTGGAAACAAGCAGATTTCCAATTGTGTGCCCTGTTATGGCAATTAGTGGAACCCATACTTCTTATGTCTCTTAGAGCTTTCAAAACTTGTCACTCCTTTTGGAAGAAATGATAACAATCTCCTTGAGCTAGGTTGGGCCAAAACTTAGAAGATGGTTGCGGAAATGAGTTGGGGGAGGTGGTTTGGTTACACAAATAGTGGTGGTGAGATGGTAACCTCACATCTTTGAGTGATATCGTGAAGATGGTGTGTAGTTTGATGGTTCAAGGAGAGGTTATGTCAGGTCCATGAGGTAGGTGACTAGAAGGGCTTCTAGGATTGTTCTAGTCTTGATCAAGGAAGTGTATGGCTACAATTTGGCAACATAATATTAATTAAATCCAAGATGAAATACAAGGGTGGAGACACCTCAATTTATAGGCCAAGGGTGTCTCCTTCTAACCCTAAAAGCATCTTTGAAAAACTAAAAGCAAAACCTAGCCACCATGCATTCTAATGGCTGAATATTGTCCACCATTAGGAGGGAGACATGTGTCACAAATCCTCTCCAATGCTTGAGGGACATGTGGTTACTACCAAAAAGAAATCATCTCCACTCCTAAGGTGTCATGTGGCCACTTCTAAAATGCAAATCCTCTCTAATGGAAGCATGACACATGACAAACACTTTCCACTTGGTTTGGATATCTAATTTAAGGAAAATCTTATGCTACTTAGGCCTTAATACAAGCCTTAATCAAACCTACCTACACTACATGGCCGAATATAATTCCTAAATCCTACACTACTTCTTCCATGATGGCCCAAGTGAAGCAAACCTTTATTTCTCCCTCTAAAGATGGTTCTTCTTAGAAGAGCTCTGCCATACTTCTAGTGGTTGGACTCTTAGCTATGAGTTTTCCATCATCCCCTCCCTCTTGAAAAGGATTTGACCTCAAATCAAGAGGTTCTTCTTCCAAATCAACTACAAAAGGGGTTAAATCACAAATATTTAAAGTAGCACTCACATCATACTCATTTGGCAACTTTAACCTATAGGCATTGTTATTAATCCTTTGGAGCACTATAAAGGGTCCATCACCACAAGAATTGAGTTTGGATCTCCTTTGTTTTGGAAATCATATTTGCTCAAGTGGAGCCAAACCCAATTCCTTTCCCCTTAAACCAACTTTCTCTTCCTTTTTTTGTTGTATTTGGTATACCTCTCGGTTTGTTGTTGAATTTGTGATTTAACTTTTCATGAATCCTTTTAACAAACTCAGACCTAGATACCCCTTCCTTATGAATGAAATCACTAGAGTAAGGAGAGGTATAAGGTGGGGGTGAGAGGGTTGAAACCATGGTTATCAAACTCTGCGAGTTAACTCGGTCGAGTTTACGAGTTCACACAGTGCTTTCGAGTTAACTCGTAAGCAAACTTGTTTTCGGAGTAGGATTGGTGGAATCGATGGTAGACTCACTAAACTCGCTTAAAATTGCGAGTTTGGTTCCGATTTTGCGAGTTTGGGAAGAAATTTCGAAAACACAAAATGACTACGTTTTTAGGACTCACCAGATTATGTTTTCTAAAAGATTCACTCATTGTTCATCTTCATTTTCACTGTTCATCTTCGTTCTCACACTCTCTCCTTCTATCTCGTTGTTCAATCTCGCCCTTCGTCGTGTCGTCCATCTCAACGTTCGAACTCGGCCTCTGTCTCGCCGTCGATCTCCTCCTTTGATCTCGGTTTCGTTCTGCCATTTGTGTCGTCTGTAAGTGCAAACTCTCGGTTGGGTTCATTAAGTTTTAGTGGTTTATAGCACTGACACTGCAATAGATATTTTAAACATTTTATGTTGGGTTTATGGCCCTGACGCTCTGCAACATATATTTTTTTAATAATTTTATGTTAAGTTTATGGCACGGAACTGCAACATATCCATTTTTTAATGATTTTATGTTGGGTTCATTCATAGCACTGCAACATATATTTTAATGATATTTTATTCTATACTACTTCAACATATATTTTAAAAATATTTTGTTTTACAAGCAGTGCACCATTTTACAAGCACTATTCCTTTTATTTTTTTCAAAAATAAACACGGTTATTTTTTTTTCTAATTTATGTTTTACAATATTTCTAGGAGTAATATTTCTATAAAACTATGTATTTAAATTTATATAATTTTGTTATTTTATTTGAATTAGATGTTATTTATATTTTTTTTTCAAAAAAGTAAACTCTTATGAGTTTATGAGTCGAGTTTACGAGTCGAGTTTACTGGACTCTTACGAGTTTATGTAAATTCTCGAGTTTGACAACCTTGGTTGAAACCATATACAACCTCATCTTGGTGGTCTTGTGCACCACCTTATTGTATGCGAACTCAATGTGTGGGAAATATTCATCCCAAGACTTGTGGTTGCCCTTTTAAAAAAGCCCTCAACATGGTTCCTAAAGTCCTATTAACAACTTCGGTTTGACCATCCGTTTGAGGGTGGTTAGAGGTGGAGAAAAGAAGCTTAGTTACAAACCTAGACCAAAGGGTTTTCCAAAAGTGGCTAAGAAATTTGGTGTCTAAAGAAGAGCCATGGAGTTTCACCACATCTCTAAAGAAGAGCTTGGCTATATAACTCGCGTCATCTACGTTGTGGCATGGAATGAAATGTGCCATTTTGCTAAACCTATCCACAACCACAAAAATAGAGTCAAATCCCCTTTGAGTTCTTGGAAGACCAAGGATGAAATCCATACTAATGTCTTCCCATGGAGAGGAGGCAATGGGGAGATGAATGTACAAGCCATGAGGCATAGATTTAGCCTTGGCTTGCAAGCATGTGATGCATTGATGACAAAACCTTTGAACCTCTTTTCTCATATGGGGCCAATAGAATCTTTCTTGAAGAATATTTAGAGTTTTATCAACTTCAAAGTGATCCATGAGACCTCCCTCATGTGACTCCTTCATGAGGAGTTTTCCATGTGATCCTTGGGGCACACACAATTTCCCTTCTTTAAACAATACTTCGTCCAACGATGAAGTTTCTATACAACACTTGGTCTTTATACACAGCACTTTGTTGTACTGAGCAAACATTAAATGACATTAAATGCTCAACGTTCGAAAACAACAAAAGTGATAAGAAAAGACATATATGTTGCAAGCACAATTGTACTACTCTTTGTAGATAAGCTATTCTATACGAATCCACAAAGCTACAGATCAAATATAAAAAGTGGACGTTAGAGACAAAGGAGATATTCACAGGATGTTCTTCACTTGAAGTCATATCTAAAAAAAATGTACAACCTACTTAAAGCAAAGTACTGAAAAAGCATGCCTACTCTGACAAGTTGACTTACCTAATGGTTGTTGTACAACGAAGAAAGAGAAACCACGAATATCAAGGCTAAAAGCTCAGTCTAACAGACAAATATTCATGAAGCCTTTAAATAGAAAAACTTTCGAAAGGAAAATCAAGAGGATAGCTTAAGAGGATAGTCAAGTGAGAAACTTACAACGAAACATCCATCCTACAAGTACTCAAGAGAGAAGAAAAGAAAGAGCTCAAGAAAAATAATACATCGAGCTGAAGAAAAGAAAAAAGAGATGAGAAGAGAAGAGCAAAAGAGAAAAGAAATACTCTCAAGCTTCATTGTTGTATTGCTTACTGTTATAAGAGAAAAGAGCGAAACACCTGAGAGTGCTCTTAGGGTACTTTGTATTTTAATCACATCCTTTTTATGAGAGATATAGTCTGAACAATTTGTAAGCAATCGTTGATTGCAATTCTAAAGAGAATTAAAAACTTAAACTGTACTCAATTTGAGTTAAGGAATTTTAGCAAGGTTGCTAAGTACCAAGAGTGGATCGAATACTCAAAAGAAATCTCGGCTAGGGTTGTTGAGTACAAGGAGTAGTGCAAATACTAAAAGGAAATCTCGGATAGGCTTGTCGAGTACTAAAACCTACAATTCTCTTTACTTCTAAACACAAGAATCTTCTAAGCTAAACAATCATTTTCATAAAGGAAGTTCTTACAAAACACTGCATGATATATTCTCAATAGCACGGCAAAAACTATTATCGTTTATTCATATTTATCAAGTCGAGCGTCTAAGCTTTTAAAAGAAAATTTCAGAGCTCGATAATGTGTATCGGAAGGGTTGCGAAAAGTTTTCCATTAACACTATTCAACCCTCCTTCTAGTGTTTTTCAGGTACTTCAAACAACACAAGTATTTGGCTTCCTCAATTTGCTACAACCATCGCATATTCTGCAAACTATATAGGAAGATATAATGTTGTAATTTGAGATAATATCTTTAGAATCTTTCTAATTAGAGGAAATAAATATATAATCTTTATTTTATTTTACTTTCCTAGTTTCCCTATTTTCCTTTATTTTACTTTCCTAGTTTCCCTATTTCCCTTTTTAGGATAATTAGATTAGGTTCAATAGCCTATTTTGTCCTCAGTTTTGCTGAATAATGTCAATTCAGTCTATCGTTTTACAACTGTGTGAAATTGGTCGTCATTTAGTAAATTTTGCGTCAATATTGTCCCTTCCGTTAAATACACACAAACGACGTTAGCTTTTTTTCTCTCTCTTCTGCTTCTCTGAATTCCTCTGAACACAATAATTTTTTCTATTTGTTAAACACATTTTAAATTTAAAAATCAAATTATTCTCAACAGGAGTTATTTAATCGTATAGAGTTTTTGTTAGAAAAATATTGTATCTTTCTTAATTTTATATTAAACTTAATTTGACTTTTTAAAAATATTTAATTAAGTTTTAAGTATCACAAATTTAAAATATTTTTAATTTAGTTTTTAAGTTTATTAAATGTTTAAAGATTTCTTTGTCTAAAATATTTTGTTTATTCAATAACAACTCAATTAAAATGATCAAATTTATAATTTACTTGAAACTTAATTTAGTCTTTTCAAAATCATAATCATATTTGTTTTTTCTTATAGAGCATAAATATTCTTTACTATGAGTAACGTTAGATTTGAGTATTTAATACTTAACACTATTGTCAACAATAACTTTTTCTTTTCAATATGCAACACAATTCTATAAATCAGCCTTGAAATTAAATTATATGGTTAAGTTAAAACAGCCTTAAGTAATTTATTGAAGTATTTAATGGTATATTATTCTAACAAAAATTATTTATATATGTGTTTAATGATTTAAGTATAGTTTACATTTCATATATGAAAAATATAAATAATTTAAATTGATTTTAACATCATGAAATTGTGTTTGACTTAATTTTAAGTCAAATTAATGACCTACCTTAAAGTTATACTGCTTTTAGAGTAAAACTTATATTTAAGCTAGTTCTTACAAATTAGAGCTTAGTATTGTATGAAATATGTTTGGATAAGCATTTTCATTAAATAATACTTCTAAAGCAGAAAATAAAAATAGTTTTTATTAAATAAACCTAGTTTATACATAATCTAAAAGAATTTAAAATAATAAAATCGTTTGTAAAATATTTTATATAAAAGATAATATTACTCTTTTATCCTACAAGTATTTATGGAAAAGCTTGTTCAAACATATTTATAGTATAATTTTTGTATTTGTTAGTTTAATCAACCTTTATATTTACATAAATAAGTATTTGAATATTTATGGCTACTGTATATATATATTTTTTAATTTTATTCTATGTTAGACAACTGAGAAAGTTTAAGATTTTTACAATTAATGATTTAATAGTTGAAAAACATAATATATTTTTCTTATATTTTAGTTTTTAACTTTTTTCATATTTGAAAAAGAAAAATATTTTTTTTTCACCACCAACGGGTTGTCAAAACAGTACTTATAAAAAGTAGTTTTTCATATTAAGCTGATAACAGTATGATGAACCCATACAATTTGATTTTTAAATTTAAAATGTATTTAATAAATAGAAAAAGTTGTTGTGTTCAGAGGAGCAGAAGAGAGAGAAAGAAAAAGCTAACGTCGTTTGTGCGTATTTAACGGAAGGATGACGTTGACGCAAAATTTATTAAGTGAGAACCAATTTCAGAAACATTTAAAATGAGGGACTGAATTGACATTATTCAGCAAAACTGAGACAAAATAGGCTATTAAACCATTAGATTATTACAAATAGAAAGTATCAGAATGTATTTTTTATGATTGAGAATAATAAATCAGTCTTATTTTCCACTTGGTATCAGAGCTTGTCTGATCGGCTTCCGCTGTCTTTACTGTCTGCCGGCGGTCGGTCGCAATGGCCGCTAGCGCCCCCCTAAAATATTACCAAATACAGAGTTTGTTTGAGTATGATCAGAGTGGGATTCGAACCCATTCCCTTTCGGACCAGTAACTGAAACTAGTGCTTTAGATTTGTTGATGCCCAATCAATTTTGGCACTTTTTGACATTCTTATTGGCTTCCAGTTGAATCAAAGAGACCGAAAGTCTCTTCTTCGAAGAATCCAAGAAAGGCCACTGCCTTCGCTGCTTACTCCGCTGTGCACCGCCGCTATCCATTGCCGATCATCATCTGTCGCCGGCCACCGTCGTAGTTTCGACCGGTGACCAGCGGATCTGGATCGTCTCTTCGAGCGCGACCTAACCCTGGTGGTCGCCATCTCATAATCCTCCGCACACACCGTCACACGCCTCCTCTCTCCGTCAAATCTTGTGTGTGTTTGTCACGCGCCGCTGTCTCGGTGTCAGAATCACACCGCGCCGCTTCCGGTTGACTCGCTGGACCTCCTCCTTTTTGTTCTGACCCTCCATAGCAGCCATTGCTATCATCTTCGTTGTCTCCACAACTACCATCTTCAAAAACACAAACCTTGAACCTTAAGCTTTCTCTCGAGTTCGGTTTTATTTCCTTTTGTTCTGCAAAACCCTAAGTCGTATTTTAGATCTATTTTCGTCTCTCCTTTCCGATATTCTTAATTCGTCTTCGATTAGCAATTAAGGATGGTGTCGGACGCTAGCAAGAAGAAGGCTCCTCAGAAGAAGGCCGTTGCCTCTGCCTTTGCCGTCACCGCCGCTGTCGTTGCTCACTCCACGCTTTTGCATCGTCGGACCTCCCTCTCGTTTCTTTGTTCTGGTTTGGTGCGTGCGTTCTGGTTTATGCCTCCGCCAAATGAACATGACCTTTCCTCCCCCGATCACCAATGGGTTCTCACTTTGTTTCTGTTTCTCAAGCAAAAGTGCTTTGTTCCGCTACTACCACAGTTGACGTAGGGCAGTCAGCCGTCGGCGCAGTCAGTCGCCGTCACCGTAGTCAGTTGTTGCAACCTCTGTAGTTTGTTGCTGCTGCCGCATTTTCTTTGATCAAGAGTTTTCGCTGTTTGCCGTGAGGGAAATATTTTTCAGCCCCTACCGATAACTTTCTTCTTGGGCTAGAGTTTAGCCCGTACTTTTGTGATATAGTGTAAGTATCACCATTTGGGAGTAGTCCAGTAGAGAACTTAGGACCTCTAAAGTGTCTTCGATATTTGGTGTTTTTTTTGTTTCTACCATCACTAATGTGAAAGGCTCTTTTCACCATCAATGCTTGCTCACTGAGAGTTGTTCTTTGAGACCGCCTGCCAAATTGACTCTTTCGAAGTTATGGGATTCAGTTATGTCCCTCGTACGGATTGGTTCTCACCAGTTCTTACACCTTCACGTTCTGTCATTGACGTGCATATGCCGTTCAGTCGTGAGAGGAAGAAAAGTTTCAGCCGCCGCAGGATCTCTAAATATTCCCTCAAAATCCCCCAAAATCTGCTTCAATCCTATCTCTTCATTGGGAGTTAAGCCACTCTCTTCTGTCTCCCCCTCCATCACTTCAACTTGGCTCAAGCTCCAAACCAGAGTCATGGTTTCAATCTCTCTGTCCTTTAGGAGTGCCTCTGGAGTAACAACCCTACTTGTCAAAGTGGGATTCCACTTGATCTCCACCTCTTTCCCTTCCTGCTCAATCTTCATGCTAAGTTGCCTCCAATCTACTTTAATTTCTCCTAGGGATGCCAACCAGGTAACTCCTAATATCACATCCTCACCTCCCAACTCAAAGAGATAAAGTTTATCTTTGACTTCTAATCCCTCCAACTCCACCGGAACTCCTATACAGCACTCTCTAGTCATTTTTTTCTGCTCATCACCTAAACATACATTATAAGGAAGTGTATCCTCACTTTTCAGCCCCAACTCCTCTACCAATCTGGTGGAAATAAAGTTGACTCACCCCATTGTTAATCAACACCAATGCCTTTCTTCCTTGCACCCAACCTTGCAGTTTCATTGTTTTAGACTGTCTTAAACCACCTGCAGAGAATATAGATAACTCCATGGTCTTTTGTTCAATTTCAGGACCCTCTTCTACTTCCTCTTCTTTGTCTTCCGCAGCCAAAATCATCACACCTCGCGTCATAATCCTAGCTTGTTCCGCATCTCGGGCTCGTTCCATCGCCGTCAACAGATCACGTGGTTCGTGCGGCCTTACCAAGTTTCGCAATCCCTCCTGCAACCCAGCAAAAAAATATCCCAGTAGTTTCTCTTCAATTAGTCTGGTTGCTTGCGCCACTAGTATTTCAAATTCCTGGATATACTTGTCGACGCTCCCTCTCTGTCGCAGGCCGACAGCTTCTAAGAAACGGTGCTCCGGTTCAATCCGCCGAACCTCCTCGTCAGTGCCTCTATAAACAACTTCCAAGTTGGGTGTCTGGTTTTCTTCCACCAGAAGCAGAACGAGTAGTTAGCGCCTCCCTCCATACATATAAAACCAGCTTCATCTTCTCCTTCTCCGTCACTTCCTGAATGTCGAAGAACTTCTCAGCCTTTGCGATCTAACCCGCGGGGTCAGTACCTTCAAAAGTTGGTAGCTCAACGCGCTTCATCAAACTACGTTGTACTTTGCCTCAATCGTTTTCCGATTAATCCTCCGAGCTGTCCGCTGGTTATCGCTCGCGCTCGGCATTGACGGAATCACGACTTCCTTCGGAGCTTCGATCATGGTTCTTGGAGCGTCGTCTTAAAGCTCGTTGGAACGCGAGAGTCATCGCTCGCACCTCCGCCTTCAATTCCTCCATTTTCGACTCCATCGCCACGATTCGTCCTACCATTCTTCTTCGCTACCGCTCCTCCTCGCTATTCTTCCCTCCAAAACAAAACCGACAGGTCGGACCAAAGTTGTTAGGTTCCTTTAATTAGGGAACCAAAAAAAATCACTCTATTCTCACATATTTCTCAAACAGCAGAATATGATAGTATATGTATGTATTTGATTAACACTGTAATGTATCGAAAGAAGAAAATACATGTAAGTATCCCCAAGGAAGCCTCCCTTCCTCCACTGGAAAATAGGTCCAGTCTCTACCCAAAAGGCAAAAAATATCTGATATCCCCTCTCTCCCCCATTCTGTTTATTATTTATACTTTCTCTCTCTTCTAACAAACTAACCTCCTTTCCCGCCTCTATTTTTCTCTCCTCTTATTCCTCTTTACGTAAACCCTTAATTGTCTAACATAATCTGACATAGAATTTAGGTTCCTTGGATATTCTCTATTATTAGTTTTCTCTAAATTATACTTTGGATGTACTTGTGTCATTAAACACACAATTCACAACAATAGAAAAACTCTTTAATCATTATTTCAATGACAATGTCATCAATAATATCCATTGAATAAATGCATCTTGCAGCCAATCGGTGATATAAGACCAACAGCCAATTGGTAATATAAGACCAAGGCGTCAATCTCACTCTTAATTGTGCCAAATTTCTAAACTGCAGTGCTAAATTTGAAAAGTCAGGCTTTGGAGATTGTTTAAGACCATGTATAGATTTGCAAAGATGACGTACATGTCTTGGGAAACTTCCCTTGAGCTACAAACCTATGAGATTGTTCCATGTAGATCTTTTCCTAAAGATTGACATACCCCAAAAAATATCTTGGTTACACACTAGGTTGTTTATCACATGCTAAGAAATTAAATCTCCAACCGTAATCTTTCTAAAAATTATAAATTCCATTTTAACACTAAGCTGTTGCTCACTCGTATTGATGAAATATTTCCTGCAGATTTGCATTAGTTCAATATTTCCTGAAGTTGAGGATATAAATATCAGCATTTTACATGCAGCTGATTCTATTGGCTTGAAGGAGATACCTAGATATGAAGTTAAAATTTATGAGGAGGATGACTGGATGAAGAGATCTCAGGTCAATCTTTTCTTCTTTTACATTTTTGTTTTATATAGTCATTTGCTTTTCTTGTCGTGCTACTGAAGAGATCAAATCTAATGCATGTGCAAATTCCATTAAAGATGAAATATATATTTATTGCGTTAATTCCACATCTCTGTTGTCTCCTTCTTAGTAATTCTTCTCCTATAGGTTGAGGTAAGATGCCTTCTTCATAAAAGGATGTCTTTCTTTGTTTCTCACTCTGAAAAAAGAGTTGAAATTTGTCTTCATATTTTGGTGTTTTCTCAAACAATTATTTGTAGCCATGGCTTACTAAGGGAAAAATCATAGAAGTATCCTGTGTAAACGAAACTGGCTTTCCTTGAAAAGTTTTAATCTGTGAGAAGGAAAGGAACTATTGATATAAAGACCTTTTGCTAATTGCTGAATACTAATTATTTGTTTTTTCTCACACCAGCACTGTACTGTTTTCTATCCTTAACATTCTAGTTGAAAATAAGACTTATTTTATTATTCTCAAATCATAAAAAATACATTCTCATACCCTCTATTTGTAATAATCTAGTTCTCCTAAAAAGGGAAATAGGGAAACTAGGAAAAATAAAATAAAATAAAAGATTACGTATCTATTTTCTCTAATTAGGAAGATTCTAAAGATATTATCTCAAACTACAACACTCCCCCTCAAGTTGGTAAATGAATATCAATCATTCCCAATTTGCCTACAAGATCTTGAAATCTACCCGGAGGAAGCCCTTTTGTAAAAATATCTACTATTTGAAGTCCTGTAGGAACATGAGTTGTAATCATAAAGCCTCTGTCAAGATTATCTTTGATGAAATGTCTGTCAATTTCAATGTGTTTGGTTCTGTCATGCTGTACTGGATTATGGGCTATGCTCATACCAGACTTATTGTCATAGTGTAGTTGCACCGGGTTCTCCACTTTGACTTTAAGATCATCCAAAATGATTTTCATCCAGAGTCCTTCACACATTCCTTGAGCAAGGGCTCGAAATTCAGCTTCTGCACTAGAACGGGATACTCTATCTTGCTTTTTGCTTCTACATGTTACCAGACTACCTCCAAGAAATACACAATACCCAAAAGTAGATTTTCTGTCAGTAATAGAACATGCATAGTCAGCATCAGTATATATCTTCATAGTCAATGTGTCTTCTCTTTTGAATAATAGCCCCTTTCCTGGACTTGACTTCAAGTATTGCAGAATTTTGTCAACTGCTTGCATGTGTCTCTCTCTTGGATCATGCATAAATTGACTCACTACACTAACTGCATAAGCAATATTTGGTCTTGTGTGTGACAGATAAATCAATTTTCCCACCAATCTCTGATATTGGGCCTTCTCTACAGGAGCACTTTCTTCACTTCCTATTTTGTGATTATGTTCTATAGGAACTGTTGAGGTTCTACATCCTAGCTTTCCTGTTTCTTTGAGGAGATCAAGTACATATTTCCTTTGGGAGATGAAAATTCCGTTCTTGGAGTAGGCAACCTCCATTCCAAGAAAATATGAGTTTTCCTAGGTCTTTCATTTCAAATAGAGCTGCCAATTTTTCTTTTAATGCCAATTTTTCTGTTTCATCATCTCCTGTAATAATCATATCATCCACATAGACAAGCAATATAGTGAGTTTACCTGTAGAAGAGTGCTTTATGAATAGAGTATGATCTCCTTGGCTTTGTATGTATCTCAAGGAAACCATTGCTTTTGTACATCTTCCAAACCATGCTCTAGGGGATTTTGCTTAAGACCATACAATGCTTTCTTCAAGAGGCATACCTTGTTTCTTTCATTTTTCACTTCAAAACCTGGGGGAATCTCCATGTACACTTCCTCATCTAGATTTCCATGAAGAAAGGCATTCTTCACATCCAGCTGGTGTAAGTCCCATTCAAAATGGGCACCCCAAGCGAGAATAACTCGAATTGTATTCATCTTTGCCACTAGGGCAAATGTCTCCTCATAATTAATCCCATATGTTTGGGTATATCCTTTTGCCACCAATCTAGCTTTATATCTTTCTATTGTACCATCTGCCTTATGTTTCACTTTGAATATCCATCTACACCCTACTGCCTTCTTGTCTCTCGGCTTATCAACAATCTCTCAAGTTGAATTTCTTTATAATGCATTCATCTCTTCTTTCATGGCTTGATTCCAATTTTCAAGTTTCATGGCCTCCTAGATTGAGGTAGGAATTTTTGTGGCATCAATGACAGCAATAAAACTTTTGTGCTTATCAGAGAGATTGTTAGTGCAAACATACTGAGAAATAGGATATTTAGCACATGATCTTCTTCCCTTTCTCAATGCATTGGGTAAATCCTCAGCAATACTTACCACCTTCTCATTCATATCTTCAGGGATCCTCACCTCCAGAGTAGACATTTTTTCTTGCTCGGGAGTCGAAGTGGGTTGTTCTCTTCTTTCATATATTTTGTCAAAAAATTTGTCTTCTTCCTCTTCTTCCTCGCTGTGGACTATGGTAGCTTCATTGCTCAAGTCTTAGGCATCCTGCAAAGACAAACATGGTAATGACAAGAAGGAGAGTTTATCCACTTCAAGTGCTTTCACCCCCTGAAGTGGTGGACTGACATAAAAGGATTGTATTTCATGAAAGGTGACATCCATGGTGATAAAGATGTGACGACTCTGAGGAAGATAACATCTTTTTTATTAGAAGGATACCCAATAAAGACACATTTAAGAGTTCTGGGATCTAATTTACCACGGTTAGGACCGATGAGAGTGAACATAAACAACACATCCAAAGACTCGATTAGGTAGACTCGTTAGTAGGGAACAAGAAGGAAGAAAAGACAATAGAGACTCTATAGGACTAATGCCATTTAAGATATGAATGGCTAACCTGTTGATGAGATATGTGGCAGTTAACCCAGCTTCTCCCTAGTAATTTTTTGGAACAGACATTTGAAAAAGAAGAGCTCTAGTTATTTCAAGAAGATGACGATTCTTTCTTTCTGTAACCCCATTTTGTTCAGGGGTGTTAACACAAGTAGTTCCTGAACAATACCATTATGAGACAAAAAATTGACGATTCTTTCTTTCTTTCTTTTGATATTTTTTCCAAATTGATTTTGGACAAGATGGAAAAAATTAACAAAAATTTGGAAAACATCGGATTTATTTTTCATAAGGTATGTCCACGTGACATGGGTACAATAGTCAATAAAGGTAACGAACCATTTGGCTCCGAAAATAGAATCTATGACAGGACCCCAAACATGAGAGTGAATTAAATCAAATGGAGAAATACTCTTTTTGTGACTAATAGGATAAGATGCACGATGATGTTTTGACAATTGACAAATATCACATTTAAAAGACTCAACCGACTCTTTGGTAAAGAAGTGGGGAAACAAGGACTTGATAAGACTAAATGAAGGATGTCTAAGCCTTTGATGATGTAATCATATCTGAGATTTTGCCCACGTCTCGGATGTAGCTTGTTGACTCATGATTTTTGTGTTGCTTTGGTCATTAAACACTAAAATATACAACCCACTCTACTCCTTAGCAGTTAAAACTGTCTTTCCCGTGGCAAGGTCCTGAAAAACACAATAAGTTGGAAAAAATGTTACTAAACAATTTAAATCCTGTGATTTTTTGCATAGAGATAAGACTATTAGCTAATTGAGGAACATGTAAAACATCCTTTAATACAATAGATGAATCCAAAATTATATTCCCAGAGCCGCATATAGGTATATCCTGACCATTCACAACTGTAATAAGTTGTTCTTTATTTCTTTTACCATGACTCGAAGGACACACTGAAAGGTGTCATATGATCAGTTGCACCCGAATCAAGGATCCAAATACCTTGAGACACATGATCAACAGTATTGAGGTAAATCTTACCTTTTATGGACAGAGTACATGATCCAAAGGGCTTACTCATTGATTCATCAATTGCTTTCAAAGGAATAATTTTTACTTCAGACATCCCGTAAAACACAACCAGAAGTCTCCAAGACGATGACGGTGTATGAGTCACACCGAGAAAAAAAGGAGCAGAACTTAAAACTCAGATCTAGTCAAATATAGGCCAAACGGGTCGTCACCAACCCTAAAAACAGACTCAAGAGGCTCTAGCGACTCTTATGTGGTGGCGACGGTGAGTGGGTCACACCAAGGAAAAAAGAGCAAAACTTAAAACTCAGATCTACTCAAATACAGCCAAAACGAGTCGTCATCGACCCTAGGAATAGACTCAGGGGGTCTCGCTTGAGGTGACCTTGTCTGTGGCGGCGGCGGCGAGTGGATCTCGCTTGAGGTGGGCGCGTGAGCTACACGCTTTGGTGACGGTGGCGGCGCGTGGCGGCTCCTCTCACGGAGAGAGTTCCGGCGTTGTGATCACCGGTGTTGGGCGCACCTTTCTGCCCTATCAACGACCCCAACCGGCAATAGCAGCAATGGCGGCAGCGACAGTGCGACTTGTTGCAGCGGAATCGAGCCCCAAGATCAGGAGCGCTAACACCAAGTTGAAAATAAGACTTATTTTATTATTCTCAAATCATAAAAAATACATTCTCATACCTTATATTTGTAATAATCTAGTTCTCCTAGAAAGGGAAATAGGGAAACTAGGAAAAGTAGGAAAAATAAAAATAGTGCATGGTGTAAAATGGGAAATGATATTGCTGAAAATTGTCAAATCTATATTTATTATTGAAAATGACTTGGCAAATTCACTTATCTATGGTTATATACAGGAATCACTTCATCCAGTTCAAATTACTGAATGGCTATGGGTGGTGCCTCAGTGGTGTACTCCACCAGTATGACTATCTTAACCTTTCTCTATCCAGGACTCATTATAAACTTAGTATGATTGCTGATATTGCGTTTGGTCTCTCTTGATTTGTTTGTTTTGGTAACTTCTGTCAATATCCTTGTTATATTTTTTGCCTCTTTAAGTTAAATGTTATGAGAGATAGTGAAGCTGAAAATTGAAAAGAAAATTTCTGATAATGAATCCTGGATTTTGCACAGGATATTCAAGCAACAAATATAATTGTCAACCCTGGACTAGCCTTTGGAACAGGGGAACACGCCACTACCAAACTCTGTCTATTACTCTTACACGGTTGTATTAAAGGAGGGGAGCACATTCTGGACTATGGTACGGGAACTGGAATTCTTGCTATTGCAGCTCTTAAGGTAGCCAATTGTTAAACTATACGTAAGAATCAAACTAAAATGAAAAGAACTATTATGGAAAACATGCTGAGGGTCACACCGTAATCATTTGTCCATTACAACTGTGGTTTTCTTCGTTTTGTTTTTTCTTTTCCTTTCACTTGGGCTGTAGTTGTTGACTGCTGCTTCTGTGCGAAACCTTAAACTACACAGGACCAGTCTTAACAAATTGCGAGTTTTCAGCACTATTGGTTGTTTTCTCGTATTTTCATCATAATAAAATGTTTAGGCTGTAAATTTTTAGAAACTGCTATATGGCAAATGGAAGGAAGTTACTTAACTTTAAACCCATGTAGCATATATGTTCAGATCAGATATGAATACAGGGACACTATGAGCCTAAATATATGAATTGATTTGGCTTGTGAATGATCTTCCATATTCTCAGCGAATAATATCGTTTTATATTGTGGAAACTTCTTGACGTACAAATTGGGTATCGTTAACTGGAAGTAATATTTGTTTCATAAAATGAGAAATAAAAATGCAATTCTGTATTGCTAAAAGTTATGTGCATCCAGTTATCCACGTATTTTGAATAAGAAAATATGCTTTGATATCTTTTCCATTCTTCCTTTTTAATAACAATACCACCACATCTTTTTCTAGAACTTGTTTGATATATTGTGCATCGATTATCCATCATCTTCATGTAGTATTTTCTTTTTCAGATTTAGAAAATACTGCCAAAATCTGTGTAGCAGCTTTTTGATATTGTTTACGTTTTATATATTATAGTTGAGTCTTCAATTCCAACTTTGACATCCTATGGTTTACCAGTTTGGAGCTGCCTTCGCTGTTGGAGTTGATGTAGATTCAGAAGCAATTGCATCAGCGTCTCAAAACGCTTCTCTGAACAACATCAGACCAGACAAAATGCAACTGCACCTGATTACTAACAAAACCTCTTCATCTTGCAAAGATGACTCCACATTTGGAGTTATAGAGAGGGAAAATACTTACGAGATACAAACTTACTGTGCTAAGTTTGATGTGGTTATTGCAAATATACTCTTAAATCCTTTAATGGATCTTGCCGATCAAATTACCTCTTATGCGAAGCCTGGAGCCGTTGTTGGTCTCTCGGGTGTCTTATCTGAGCAGGTAAGCATATCTAATTTTTTATTCAAAATGCTTCATTGTGTTTTTTGTTACTTGGGGTTACTATTTGGGGATATTCCTTCTTAATTCCGTTATGCGCCTGAGGTCCTTGCCCTTGTGTTTTATACAGGTTCAGTACATCATAGAAAGATATTCGCCATTCTTAGAAGACATAAAAGTGTCCAAAATGGATGACTGGGCCTGCGTAAGTGGTAGGAAAAGAATATATATGAATGTGAGATGACTCATTAAGTGAACAATTAGGAGGTTTAGTAGTTCCCAGGCAATCCCTTGTGCAGCTTAATGTCACTATGTAAAAGTTATCATTGTCATATTTGGTTGTTGTAATTCACTTGCCAAGCAGAAAATTAAAGTGAACAGGCACTCCAAAGCATAGTTCCCTGCCCTAATTCATGATACCCTTCCTTAGCTTATAAATTTATGATTTTCTTGAGCTTATATTTTTTATATTTTTTTAGATTGTACGTAATAGCCCTCTTCTTTTCTCTTCCTACACTAATTTCTTGTACGTAATACACTACGTAATAGCATTATACTAACACTTATTCATTACTCCTTAATTGTTTGAAAATAATGTATCGTTTATTGAGGTTGTTGTAAAAGTTAAAAAAGGAGGTATCACACATAGGGGATTCCTTCTCATGTGTCATGTGACTTTTTTTCTAGTTCCTTATTGATCAGAAAACAACAAAATGCTAAGAAAAAACATATTTGTAGATGAGTTATTCTACACGCATTCACAATGTTACAGATCAAATATTAAAAAATAAATGTTAAAGACAAAGAAGATATTCACACAATATTCTTCATTTAAAGAAAAGTTTAAAAAGATCGTACAAGTTACTTTAAGCAAAGGACTAAAAAAGCATGTCTACTTTTACAAAGTTGACTTACCCAACTACGACTGTGAAAAGAAGAAAGAGAAAACACAAGTATCAAGGTGTAAACTATAAGCTTAGTCTAACAAACAAATATCCATGAAGCTTATAAATAGAATATCTCAAGAAGAAAATCACACGATAGCTTAAGAAAATATCTTAAAAAAGAAGAGCTTACAATGATATATTCATTGTGAAAAGAAGAAGAGAAAGAGTTCGAGAAAAAGAATACATCTAAGCTAAAGAAAATAGAAGAGAAGAGAAAAATAGAAAAAGATACTCTCCAGCTTCATTTTCATATTGCTTATTATTGTAAGAGATTAAGAAAGAAACACATGCGAGTGTTTAGACTGCTTTTGTTGATAGGGGGAGCTATGTAGACTGCTTTTGCTGATAGGGGGAGCTATGTGAAAGCTAAACCCAAACTCTTGTGTGTTTTTTATGTTGACAACAACATAAATGTTTCAATAAGTTACTTGCACAACAACAAAAACGTTTTAATATGCAAAGCTGCTTTTACATTTTTTGTGTGTGCATGAACTGTTTGGTTTGCATACTTATTGTGGTTATACATGAGTTGTGATATGCACATTCATGTTTGCACAAAGCATATCTGAATGAAGTAATCGATTACAGTGTTTATGTAATCAGTTAGATTCATCAAATACCAGTGCATGCTTAATTGTGGCAAACTGCAAGTTTTAACCGATTACACACTAATGTAGAAATGACATCTAACGTCACCCCTTAGACGCCGGATCAGACAATATCCAACGTAAAAAATTCACCAGTGGCATTTTGGTAAATAAGTTGGCCTCGGCGATGTCGGTTCATGGGGGGACCTGACGTCTAGACGTCGATTACATGTGCATAACTGACGTCTATACTTTAAACCACGTCAGTTCGTACAATTAGACGCCAAAAAAGGAGCGCCAAAATGTCAAAAGTCATTTTTTTTGCCATTTAGTCGTCGGATCCCACCACACTGACGTCTAGATAATCATTGAGACGTCGGTCCCCCTTACATCCGACGCCTAAATGGCTGACAGGGTAGGTCAAAAGTTGTTTTGGATGTCGACTCCCCTTACATTCGACGTCTATATATACCACGAATATTAATTTTTAAATAGAATGGACGTCATATTATTGAGGTCCCCGATGTCTAGTCGAGAATAAATGTCGAGCACTGGGGACACCGATGTCTTGATTCCTGTTAAATCAGAAATCGCGAACCCGCGGTTACGCGCACTTCATCGTTTTTCTCCTCACCTTTTCTCTTCGTGGCATTGCATTTTCAAGTGCGTTTTATCTCTTTTGAACCGTTTAAACTTACTTTTACTCTGATTAAATTAGTCTTTGATGGATTATCTTCCATTTGAATCGATTAAAATGAGTTTTCGTTGTGTTTTGGTGTAGTTTTTCTTGTGTCTTTGGTAGCGTAGTAGCACCTTCTCCCTTTGCTAGTTTTCTCGTAAGAAAAGCTTGCGTCTTTTGGATCTCTTATAGCATTTCAACCCAAAACCGAACCTGGGTCCTTGTCTAGTTCTCATGTCACCGTATTCTTTTTCATTGGCGATTGAAATGGAACTAGGCAAGGACCCAGATTCGGTTTTCGGTTGAAATGCCATAAGAGATCCAAAAGAAGTAAATTTTTCTTATGAGGAAACAAGGAAGAAGGTGCTACTACGTTATACCCAAAGACACGAGTTGCAGTAGACGCAGTTAGTGCCATGTCCGACGTCTATAGTGCCCTTACAGGTCGGTTTTGGTGTAATCCCACGTCTTTATAGACGTCGAACTCTATAGGTCTGACGTCCCATTAACCTCACCCATAAAGACGTCGAATCGAGATCTGACATTAAAAGTCCAAAATAACATATGTTTAAAGCTCTTTCTGCACTAGTGACATTATATGTTTAATCGATTAAAACTCATGCCTTTACTTACACCTGTTTGATGAGTGCAGTGATGTGTTTTCAAATGAAAATGTTTTCAAAATTTCTTAAGTGTTATACGTAACCCGATTACGCAATTTTCTTAATCTGTTAAATCTTGTGCACATTGAAAATTGATTTCATGTTAAGTCTTAATTGTCATTACAGTCATATTTTGAATTGCTTTGACTTACCATAATTGTGCAATCGATTACATTAAATATGTAATCTGTTAAATTTGTTTTAGTGTAATTCTAGTATAGTAGTGTTAATTTCTTAACTGATTACATTAATATTGTAATCGATTAATATGCGTCAGACTTGAGAAAACTATATAATGACGCATAACACTCTGCATTGATAACTTTTGAACATTTGATCTTTAATATCTGACAAAGTGAGTTGAGATAAGATTTTGTAGGTGTGCTCATTCTCCACGAATCAAGAGACGTTAGTTTGGTAGATTTAAAGTATTCTTGAAGGAATTGTTGTGTGCTTTCTAAAGTAGATCAGTATTGTTTTTATAATTTATGGATTGTGGTTTCCTTGTTGTCAATGGCCAGGCAGAGAACATGAGGTTCTAGTTTCTTTTAGAGGTGTCTCTAAGAGTCTCTACAAAAAGAGAATTATGTTGTATTCTTCTATATTAGATTTAGAGTTAGAGAGGAGATTACATTGAGAGAGGGTCTCTGTAATTCTTGATGTATAACTCAATATTTATAGTGAAGTGACTTTCAATCTCAGGTTGATTGAAAGGGAATGGATGTAAGCATTGAGGCCAAACCACTATAAAAATATTGGTGTTTGTCTTTCTATCCCTTATGTCTTTTATTGCATTACAATATTTATTTTTTTGTGTTTCAAGAAAGTGAAAAAGATTTTCAAAGATTTTAAAACGAACTTATTTTTTAATACAAACCAATTCACCTTCCTCCCCCCTCTTGGTCAAGAAATAAGGCCTATCCATTTTTACAATTGGCATCAGAGTTGGTTTCTCGAAAATTACTCAAAAACTAATCAATTAGATATTCTGTGTAATCAATTATTTTTAAGACAAGAACATCTCAAAAATCTATTCAAGAAGGAGAAAGAAGCACCAACACTCTGAAATCAGAAGAAAAAGACCTAAGCATGATGGTCAAATCGAATATTGCTGAAACATGTATAGAACAAGGAGAAAAGCAATCAATGTGGTAAGTGGACAATGGGTGCTCCAGACACATGACAGGTGATCCAACCACATTCATTAGCCTATCTCACAAGACAAGCGGCCACGTCACATATGGAGACAACAATAAGGATAAAATTGTTGGAATTGGTAAAATTCAAACACCATCCTCATATGTGATTGAAAATGTTTCGCTTGTTGAAAGTCTAAAACATAATCTTCTTAGTATAAGTCAACTCTGTGATAAAGGGTTAAAAGTTACTTTTGAGCCTAACCATTGTTTTATTTGTAATGATTCAACAAATGAACTCTTGCTAATTGAATAAAGGTGTAACAATATCTATATGATTGATTTTAGGAAAACATCCTTTAAATTTGTTATATGATTGTTGTCTAAAGATCATGATGCTTAGTTGTGGCATAAGAGGCTGACTCATATTCATATGGCACAATTAAATAAACTTGTCTCTAGGAATCTTGTAATTGGTCTATCAAATATAAAATATGTTTCTGACAGGCTTTGTGATGTTTGTCAAAAGGGAAAGCAAACAAAAACATCCTTTAAAACCAAGAGAGAAATGTCTACCACTAGAACTCTTGAGTTGCTTCATATAGATTTTTTTGGTCCCTCTTGGTGGAAATCTTTATGGTTTGGTAATTGTAGATGACTTGTCTAGATATACTTGGACTTTTTTTCTTGCCATCAAAAGTGATACTTTCAGGTTATTCAAGAATTTTGCATCTATGATACAAAATGAAAAAGACCTCAAGATCAAATCAATCACGAGTGATCATGGCAGGGAATTCCATAATGAAAATTTTGACTATTGTGCTAGAATGGGGATATCTCACAACTTCTCTACTCCTAGAACTCCCCAGTAAAATAACGTAGTAGAGAGAAAGAATGGAGCCTTGGAGGAGCTTGCACAGACCATGCTAAATGAAAGAGATATGCCTAAATACTTCTGGGTAGATGCAGTCAGTATATCTTGTTACGTGCTCAACTGAACAATCATTAGACCAATGTTGAAGCTTAAACCTTATGAGTTGCTTAAAGGAAGAAAACCCAACATCACACATGTCCACTAGCAATATCATTTGATGAATACATTGACAATGCTACTAATAAAATGCATTCTAGAAAGTGTATAAATGCAAGTGACTCTGCATGCACGGGAAGAACAACAAAGTGAAGAGATTCAAGAGAATCAAAGTGTAAAGGTCATTGAGAATTCTCCCA
Organism: Vigna nakashimae; assembly: GCA_034642375.1. Lineage (NCBI taxonomy): Eukaryota > Viridiplantae > Streptophyta > Magnoliopsida > Fabales > Fabaceae > Vigna > Vigna nakashimae. The sequence continues at coordinate 8,781,127 of CM067763.1, read as the reverse complement.
GAACTAAGCTACAGAAGGAATGGAAAACTCCCAAAAACATGTCCACTAGCAATATCATTGGTGACATATCTAGGGGTGTGTCTACTAGAACACAACTCAATCGATTTTGCATGAATGTAGATTTTGTGTCACAGGTTGAGCCCAAGAACATAGATGATGCACTGACAGACAAGAATTAGTTCATGGCAATGCAAGATGAGTTGAATCAATTCAAGAGAAATAATGTTTGGGAACTTGTTCCAAGGGAAAAGACTCAACAAGTCATTGGAACTAAATGAGTTTTTCTCAACAAGATGGATGACTCTGGAGAAATTATTAAGAACAAAGCTAGATTGGTTGCTAAAGGCTACTACTAGGAGGAAGGAAACGATTATGATGAGACACACGCTCTTGTGGCTAGATTGGAAGCAATCAAAATTTTCCTAGCTATTGCATCATTGATGAAGTTCAAGTTATACCAGATGGATGTGAAGATTCCTGAATGGTTATATCAAGAAAGAAGTGTTTGTTGAACAGCCCCTTGGCTTCCAGGACTTTGAGTTTCCTGATCATGTGTTCAAGTTGTGAAAAGCATTGTATGGACTGAAGCACACACTAAGATCCTGGTATGAGAGGTTGAGTTAATTCCTAATCATCAAAGGTTTCCTAAGGGGTAAAATTGACTCAACTTTTTTAATTAAAAAGTCTGGAAAAGATTGATGAACGGGTCGCACCGCTCACAAAAGTTGTGCATGAAAATATGCAGTATAGCTAGGATGTGACTCCTAGGTCGTCTCACAAGGACCAATATTGTGGTTCAGTCTCAGATTTACACACGAAGTTGGGGGGTGGTTTGTTGGATTTTGGTTGAATGCGATAAAATTAAATTGGAATTTAAACAAAACTGAATTTAAAAACACTGAAGTAAATTTTAAAGATAGTAAAATCAAAACAGTAAAAGATGATAAAAACGAAAAGCGGTAAAGTGAGAAACGGTAAAATTAAACGATGTAGAAAACAATAAACGGTAAAATAAAAGAGACGGTAAAATTAAAAACACTTGGACTGAAAATCAAATTCATCGAGGATTCAACATTTAAATTAAAATTCAAAACTTCAAATAAAATGAAAACCAAATGATCAAATGAACTACACCCTTCAGAAATAAAATTCATACAGTATTTGAAAATAGAATTGAAAGTACTTGCTACTGGAAATGGAAATGGAAAAGGAAAAGGAAGAGGCAGAAGCCTCCTCCCAGACCGTGAGTTTCTTACACTTACACCTAAACTACACTAAAATCTCCCTCCCTTATTTCTTCTCTGCTGCTCCATTTTATAGCCCAATTCCGAAGCTATTCCCGTGAGCCTCTCCTTTTGCAAACTTGTCTTCTTCTTTTGGAGACCATTCCAATCTTCTGTAGCTTCCTCTGTCCGTGAACTACTCTTTCTTTCCAATCAATCCATCACGTGAATATCTTGCTTCCGTGAATTCCTCTCCACTTCCTGCACCAAGTTGTTGCCTTCATCACCATGCACACCAAGCTACTGGATCAAGATGCTTCTGCCTCCATTGACCGTGAGCTTCTACTGCTGCCTGGTTGCTTGGAAGTGGCCGTGGCTTGCTGGAAGGTGGATGAAGTTGGAACGTGATGCTTTTGCTAGATTCAAGCCGTGAGACATCTCCTTGCCGCGCTGCAGTATGCTTTTCACTTCACTTTTCAGTTGCACACGTGGATATGATTCCACTTCTCTAATTTTTCGGCAAGCAAAAATGTGGATGTGTGTTTTTGTTGTATGAATTCCGAGAACCATCATGTAGCCAGCCCTCAATAATTGATGAATTGGTGGTCCCTTGATGTTGGCATATTTCAGCAAAAAGATAAGAAGTTGTATACCGTGAGGTGGCCTCTTATTCCATTTAGCTTCCTTGTTAAATTGCTGGATGGGATAAAGTGTGAAAGTAACGTGGTCCCCTCATCATTTCCCATGCTTTTGGTGTTTCTCAAGTGAATTTTCCAAGTGATGGATGTGCAGGCCGTGGGGTGTGGTCTTGTTGCAAGCCAAATGTTTCTTTAATATTCATTGTCATCCCAGTCAAAAATAGTTTGCCCTTCCATTTTTTATTCCAAACATATATTGATGCTTATCAATCAATTTGAGTTTGCCGTGTACTACTCTTTCTTGGTGGTCCCCCCTTTTGCCATTTGATTTACTTCTTGCAATTCAATAGCAATGGCCGTGTGTTGTAATTCTCCAATTGTTAATTGTTGGACCAAAAGAAAGAAGCCGTGGAATGTGAGCTGCAAATGCATATTGAATTTTCATTTCCAAAATAATATGCTATGATGTAGCATTTAATCAAATTGGAATCCCATTTCTCTATCCCCTCCATTAATGCCATGTTAGCCAAAGAAAGGGTGCAGTTTCCACTTCAATATTAGTGTTGAATCCTTGAGTGTTGGGAGGTCTTAGCACCGTCCAATGATCAATTCCAGCCACCACAAGTATCAAACAACAAGCAAACAATGCAAACAAATTAGAAGCCATTCAAACAGTAAGAACTTGACTGACACAGGGGAGTAAAACAATTACTGGGAACAGCACATAACAAATTTGAACAAAGTAAAAACTATACATGAAAATAGACATCCAGACGAAACTATGAAAAAAAATTGCATGGAAAACGGATAAGAATTGAACTCAAACGAAGACAAACAAGTTGACACAAAATTCACGCAGCAACCAGCGAAAATTGAAATGGCTGAGATGCATTGGGCTCAATTGTCATTTCTCATTTAGCCTTCAAATGTCCCAATAAGATATCCAAAATTTTCCCATAATTAATAATGCAAAATAATAAGCTCAGATAATTCAAATTAGTTAAAATAAGAATTTCTGATCGAATTAAGCACAATTAGGAAAAATAGGAAAATAACGGACGATTAAGCACAATTCCCTGATTAATTCTAGTACAATAAACTAAGTGAAGTGAAGAAAATATTGATTCATCAAAATAGACCACACTTAGTCTTTTGCACTCCTGGGCAAAATCAAGACGCAAATCAAGGAAAAAGACATCAAAGGACTGACACAGATGCAGCATACAGAAAATAAAAACTCGCAAGAAAATAACCAAAATTTACAAAGTTCTCAAGAATTCTGGAGAGATAAGAGAAAAGAAGTAGAAATTATCCAACACAAAACAAATAAAGCAGATACTTACAGAAATCATCCAAGCAATTCACAGTATGTCAAAATAATTAATCAGCTCAAGAGGTGATTTAAAAGTAACATAACCTCACATATGCACTAATAGTGTTTCTCTCAAGTGTTTAAGGTAGATAATTTGAACTCAATGTAATCAAGAAAACAAACACAAGTAGACTTGACAAGCTTCTAATATCAACACTTAAAACATATGCATGTTCAGATCTAAAGGTCTTTCAGGGTTGTAATGGGGCCAAGGACAGGGGAGGATAAAATATGGATAAGTAGGTGTAGACCAGAAGAAATTAGAGGAATACTGAGGAACAAGTGTAAATACAGTGAAATTACGCCCAAACCACTAATTCAATCCTCTTCTCGACTCCATTATTCACAAAATTGTTTTTCATCATTTTTCTCTTTTTCTCATCATTTTTTTTTTCATCCTGTCTCTTTTCTTTTCTCTCTTTATCACACAACAGGATAGAATTCATATTTTCAGAACAAGATGAGGAACCAACTAGCCAATTTATCAGAATTCCCAAGGAGACCACACTTATTCTCAAAATACTTCTATAGCTCCAGACTTTCCTAAGGTTAAGGTAATCATTTGTTTTTCACTTAGGATCAGTGTATGAGCTTCAACACAAAGAAATATATACAGTATAGGCTCAAAGGGGTTATCAAAGGATAATAACAAGGTAGGCTTATTTGGCTAAAGAGGCTTAAGAACAAAAATGCCTTTATCACGTCTGAACATGCATATCAATCAAGTATATCAAAAAGAATCAAGCCAAGGCATATGTGCAAGCAATCAAGATACATATCACACAAGAAAGAAAATAAAGTGGCTCAAATCTCACACAGGGTATTTGTCACAATCAAATCAACCTCTCAAACGTATAATCATCTTTCCAGGCAGAGAAAAGCAAGGATTACAAACTATAAGTATTAAGTAAGTGAAGGAAAAATCTACAACTTAGACCTCATCCAGAAATCAAGAGAAAAATGTAAAATTTATTGCACTCAAGACACACTAAAACAACTTAAAACAGAAAAAATTTAACACTTAAAAACAAAAAATTTAACACACGAAATAAATACTAACAAAACTAACAGAAAAATCAGAATTTCTCCCCAGTAGACCACACTTAAATCACACAATGTCCTCAGTGTGTCACAATCATCAGATTATCAATTTCAGAGCAGCAAATAATATAGACAAGTGCAATAAAAAGTTAGGAAAAATGGGAAGAAATTTTTCAGTAACATCCATCAGCAGATGTTATCAGGGACATCCATCAGCAGATGTCTTAAACACCTAGCACCCATCAGTAGATGCTAATAATTTTTATTATTTTTTATTTATTAATTAATTTTTTTTTTTTTTTTTTTGGAAAAGGAGAAGACCGGTACTGTGGCAACAGTCTCGGTGGCAAAGACCGGAACTGTTGCTACAGTGGAAAGAAATCTGGCTATAAATGAGGCACTCCTCCGCGTCCAGCGCCATTTCTGATCCCTCACTCTCTCTCTACTCCTCTCTCTGCTCTCTCCTCTCTCTACTCTCTCGAGCGTCTGGATCTCTGCAGGGAGCCTCTCCCCCCCGCGTCCGCGTGCTCTGAAGGTGTACGAGCCCTGCAAGGAGCCTCTGCCACCGTGCCAACTGAAGAGTCTGAGATCCGCGAGGAGCTTCTCTGCCAGCTCTACTACTCCAGGTAAGTCCTCTGCTCCTGGATCTGCCTTTCTTTCTCCTTTCATGTAAGTTTCCAGATCTTTCACTGCTTTCTTTTCCTTTCTCTTCTTTCCAGTCTTTCCCTTTCAGTATTTCCTTTATTTTTCATCTGATCTCTTGCCTGCTCTCCCTCTTTTCCATTTTTTTTTATTTTTATTTTTTTGTAATTTAAACACTTAAACACATAAAACACAACTGTCTAAAAACTTAAGGGGTATATCGGCTGGAAACCAGACGTTAATCTCCCTTCGATTGAAGGTATTGCAGAGACAATCGGGTAGAACAACGCCACGTACCCCACTTAAAACTAAATAAACACATAAACATAATATACAAGAACAATATGGACAAGAACAACCGGACAACTGGACGTAGATCCGTTTAGGACCCTTTTGCAAGGACCGTGAAACAGATCTGAGACCAGACACTGAAACATCAAATACAGACTGGACAAAATAAATTTAAAAGGAAACAAGAACAAATAAAGAAAACAGAGAACTAATCTAATTTTTTTTTTTTTATGCTTCATTTTTTTTTAGTTCTTTTTATTATTTTTTTTTTATGTTTATTTTTTTCTTTTTTTTTTATGTTTTTGTTCTTTTTATTTTTATATTTTTTTTATTAAGTTTTAGAATATTTCAAGAGGAATGATGACGAGTGAGATGGAATCAGAGAGATACACTAGTCAGCGATGGCGTCCTACAGATGATCAGATCAATATGATGACCAAAATCTACAACTATGGGGTCACACACCCAAGCCGAGCGCAAGTCGTCGAGATCGCGTCTCGACTAAGGACCTTCGCAGATGCCACCGAATATAACGTGCACTGCTGGTTTAACAACCATGGCAATCGGGTCAGGCGCTGGCAAGCGGAGATAGACCCCACAGGCACTCTCTTTTCACAACTGCCGCTGTATATGTACAGTAAGAACTCTCATCATACCTCCATTGAAATTTTTTCACTTCCTCTTCTATTATTAACACATGTTTTTTATTTTTTTATTTTTTTATTTTTTATTTTTTGTTTGAAAGAAAACAACTGGGTGATAATGAGGGCACCGAGGCTGCTGAATTTGTTTCCAGTTCCGATCATTATCGATGACGACAGAAATGAACGAGAAATTCCTCCACCAAAGCCTCCGCTCGTGACTTTTCGAACCAGAGCTCCCTCAACGGAGCTCTCCCTTAGACCACCACAACCAGCTCGTGAATTCTTTCATTTTTAATGTTTTGTGTTTTTTTTTATTTTTATGTTTTTGTTGGCCGAGTGTGGCCAGAATTTGAACAAGTACTGTAATAAGGACACTTAATTTTTTATGTTTTTAATTTTTTTTTTTATTTGGACTGTAATATTAACGATCAATAATGATCGAACCTCGGACATCTTTATTTTATTTTTATGAATTTTTATGAATTTGAACAATTTTTTTTTTTTTTAATTCATGCTCACAATTTAAAAATGAAATAAACACAACCATGAAAACACATCCGAAAAGCTAAATAATATGTACATAATGAGGAAAAAGAGTGCTCCCTGGTCATGGTGGCAGTTGCCAATTCTGGACTATCAGTGAGATATCTTCCACCTCAGGATCCGGCGAAGATGTCTTCAGGAGCAGCTCGCCCAGTACTGCCCTCTCACTTGAATCAGGACAAATCCCAGTAGCCACGCCACTTCTCCGAGCAAGTTGTTGAATCAATAAAATCAGGAGCCTTCTGTCCACCAGCAGTTGTTGAGTCTGTGACACCGGAGTAATAAGAGAAATAGCAGTATACTTTCCTTCATCTATCATTGTTTCCTCTATGTCAGTACCTGTATTCTCATTTACTTTTGTAACCTGGTCATCAAACTCATAATCAATAGCATCTGTTATGAATTTAGAATCTGTTTGTAACACATAATCAATTTCAATACAAATCGGGCAAGAACCAGATTCACAATCACATTCACAATTCTCAGAAAACTGAGTCAGATCAATGTTTTGTTCTAACTCTATCATGTTATGCGACTGCAAAATTCCTGTCTCAAAATCAATATTGACATATGCATCATCAACAAAATCCACATTCAGTGCAAAGCTATTATCAATGGAAATTTCATCACTGTAATCATGTTCATTCAACACAACATTTAAAATAGGTAGACATGGAAAAATAAAAAGTAAAAACTAAAAACTAAAAATTACGAATCAGATAAAACAAAACACATTTATACATGCTACAAGCACACACAAGACAGAACATCAATAGTAAAAATTTTTAATTAATTTTTTTTTTTTTAATTTTCAATTTTTTTTTTAATAACAACTAAATACAGAACATAGCACAATTAAACACATATATACACAATATATATTAACACAGTAAAAATCTAAAACAAAAACCTGGATCTGAAGTGACAACGCCGCCAAAATTTGTTGAAGGTGTCGTTATCGCCTACAGAAATATACAAGACAAAACACACAAAACAAACATATTAACAGAACAAAACTTTATACAACAAAAATCTAAAACCAAACCTCCATTGGTCCCCGGCAACGGCGCCATTTTTGATGAACGGGTCGCACCGCTCACAAAAGTTGTGCATGAAAATATGCAGTATAGCTAGGATGTGACTCCTAGGTCGTCTCACAAGGACCAATATTGTGGTTCAGTCTCAGATTTACACACGAAGTTGGGGGGTGGTTTGTTGGATTTTGGTTGAATGCGATAAAATTAAATTGGAATTTAAACAAAACTGAATTTAAAAACACTGAAGTAAATTTTAAAGATAGTAAAATCAAAACAGTAAAAGATGATAAAAACGAAAAGCGGTAAATTGAGAAACGGTAAAATTAAACGATGTAGAAAACAATAAACGGTAAAATAAAAGAGACGGTAAAATTAAAAACACTTGGACTGAAAATCAAATTCATCGAGGATTCAACATTTAAATTAAAATTCAAAACTTCAAATAAAATGAAAACCAAATGATCAAATGAACTACACCCTTCAGAAATAAAATTCATACAGTATTTGAAAATAGAATTGAAAGTACTTGCTACTGGAAATGGAAATGGAAAAGGAAAAGGAAGAGGCAGAAGCCTCCTCCCAGACCGTGAGTTTCTTACACTTACACCTAAACTACACTAAAATCTCCCTCCCTTATTTCTTCTCTGCTGCTCCATTTTATAGCCCAATTCCGAAGCTATTCCCGTGAGCCTCTCCTTTTGCAAACTTGTCTTCTTCTTTTGGAGACCATTCCAATCTTCTGTAGCTTCCTCTGTCCGTGAACTACTCTTTCTTTCCAATCAATCCATCACGTGAATATCTTGCTTCCGTGAATTCCTCTCCACTTCCTGCACCAAGTTGTTGCCTTCATCACCATGCACACCAAGCTACTGGATCAAGATGCTTCTGCCTCCATTGACCGTGAGCTTCTACTGCTGCCTGGTTGCTTGGAAGTGGCCGTGGCTTGCTGGAAGGTGGATGAAGTTGGAACGTGATGCTTTTGCTGGATTCAAGCCGTGAGACATCTCCTTGCCGCGCTGCAGTATGCTTTTCACTTCACTTTTCAGTTGCACACGTGGATATGATTCCACTTCTCTAATTTTTCGGCAAGCAAAAATGTGGATGTGTGTTTTTGTTGTATGAATTCCGAGAACCATCATGTAGCCAGCCCTCAATAATTGATGAATTGGTGGTCCCTTGATGTTGGCATATTTCAGCAAAAAGATAAGAAGTTGTATACCGTGAGGTGGCCTCTTATTCCATTTAGCTTCCTTGTTAAATTGCTGGATGGGATAAAGTGTGAAAGTAACGTGGTCCCCTCATCATTTCCCATGCTTTTGGTGTTTCTCAAGTGAATTTTCCAAGTGATGGATGTGCAGGCCGTGGGGTGTGGTCTTGTTGCAAGCCAAATGTTTCTTTAATATTCATTGTCATCCCAGTCAAAAATAGTTTGCCCTTCCATTTTTTATTCCAAACATATATTGATGCTTATCAATCAATTTGAGTTTGCCGTGTACTACTCTTTCTTGGTGGTCCCCCCTTTTGCCATTTGATTTACTTCTTGCAATTCAATAGCAATGGCCGTGTGTTGTAATTCTCCAATTGTTAATTGTTGGACCAAAAGAAAGAAGCCGTGGAATGTGAGCTGCAAATGCATATTGAATTTTCATTTCCAAAATAATATGCTATGATGTAGCATTTAATCAAATTGGAATCCTATTTCTCTATCCCCTCCATTAATGCCATGTTAGCCAAAGAAAGGGTGCAGTTTCCACTTCAATATTAGTGTTGAATCCTTGAGTGTTGGGAGGTCTTAGCACCGTCCAATGATCAATTCCAGCCACCACAAGTATCAAACAACAAGCAAACAATGCAAACAAATTAGAAGCCATTCAAACAGTAAGAACTTGACTGACACAGGGGAGTAAAACAATTACTGGGAACAGCACATAACAAATTTGAACAAAGTAAAAACTATACATGAAAATAGACATCCAGACGAAACTATGAAAAAAAATTGCATGGAAAACGGATAAGAATTGAACTCAAACGAAGACAAACAAGTTGACACAAAATTCACGCAGCAACCAGCGAAAATTGAAATGGCTGAGATGCATTGGGCTCAATTGTCATTTCTCATTTAGCCTTCAAATGTCCCAATAAGATATCCAAAATTTTCCCATAATTAATAATGCAAAATAATAAGCTCAGATAATTCAAATTAGTTAAAATAAGAATTTCTGATCGAATTAAGCACAATTAGGAAAAATAGGAAAATAACGGACGATTAAGCACAATTCCCTGATTAATTCTAGTACAATAAACTAAGTGAAGTGAAGAAAATATTGATTCATCAAAGATTAATTATATGTACATATATATGTTGATGACATTATATTTGGTTCTACTAATCCACTTATATGCAAGGACTTTTCAAAAACTATGTAGGAGGAATTCGAAATGTCTATGATGGGAGAACTAAACTACTTCCTTGGACTACAAGTCAAACAAGAAGAAAATGGTATCTTTATACATCAGTCAAAATATTGCATTGATTTACTAAAGAAGTTTAAGATGAGTAAGTGCAAAGAAGCAGCCACACTCATGGCAACTAACTGTTATATTGAACAGGATAAGAAAGGTAAAGTTGTCGATCAAAAAATGTATAGAGGTATGATTGGTTCCTTACTATCTTACTGTTAGTCGTCTAGACATCATGAATAGTGTTTGTCTATGTGCTAGGTTTCAATCTAATCCAAAAGAATCACACCTTATTACTATAAAAAAATTAAAATACCTAAAAGGAACTAGAAATCTTGGATTATGATACCCTAGTCATGTGAATTTGTTCTTAAAAGATGCAGTGATTCAGATTTTGGTGGTTGCAAACTAGATAAGAAAAGGACTAGTGACATATGTCATCTTCTAGGTTGTTCACTAATTTCTTAGTATTCAAAAAAAACAAAAAACTTATGAAATTGAAGACACACAACTTGAAAGGATCCAAGCTAAATGTAAAGAAGATCGCTACTTGCTATTTACAAGACCCAAGAATCAAACTAAGAGATAGATTCTATCTTAAAAATCAAACTAAGAAATACAATTTAATGCTCTTGTTTTCACTAATAAAAAGTGTATGTTACAAAAAAAGGTCTTAGGTTGCTTACATAGATATAAAGAGGAAGTAATTTGAATAAACTAAGATATAGAACTTAAAAACCTTAAATCTGAAATATAACTTCAGATATATAAGCTACATCAATATATATATATATATATATATATATATATATATATATATATATATATATTGATGTAGCTTATATATCTGAAGTTATATTTCATATATATATAAGCGCTACCTAACTAATAGAGTTGTCAAAACGGGTAATCTGGTCTGATCCGACTTGATCCACTACAGGTTAGTCACTTAGTGAGCCAATCCATACCAGCTAATTTATTAGCGAGTCAAAAAAATTTGAACTCGACCCGACCTACCATGGGTTGGTGGGTAAACGGGTTGGCTCAATGGCTCACTTAATTAACCTTTTTTTTCACTTTCTTCTTCTCAGATTCTTATAACATGTTACTTTGATCGATCAAATTGAAACAATAATAATTGGACCAATTGATATAAAAGAAAATGAAACAAAAGAAATATATTATTATATATATTCTAAGCTACAAGCATAAAATTTTGCCAATTTAGTTTAATGAGACATACACAACCGTTTGACCAAGAAACTATATATATAATTGTTAAAAAAAAAATATAGCACAAGATAAAATTGTCCTGCTTGTAAATAGGTCTAAAAACAAGATAAAACAAATGATATATTCCTGAATTATCCAATCTATAATATTATCCATCTATTAAATTGGAGTCTTGAATGGATAAATCCACAGTATTATGCTCTTTTGAAACATCTTCTCTTTATCTCCATCTATAATATTATCCAATCTATAATCTTGGGTTTTATTTGTACAGAGGAACTTTTGCAAAAACAGTCGCGCAAAAGGCTCTAATTGAATTTAATTAAAAAAAATAGATGGGTTGGTGAGGCAACCTGACCCACACGGATTCAACCCGTGTGAGCCGGATTCTTAGTGAGTTGAGTTAAAATTGGCTCACATCAAAAATTTTGCATTTTACTCCAACACAATCCGGCTCAAACCCGTTGTGAGCCGAGTTGACTCACGAGTTTCAACCCATTTTGATGACACTACTAACTAACTTAAAGATTAAAATTAAAATTATTATTAACTCTTAATCAACTTTTAAGTACTTGAACTTATTAATTTCAATTAATCCTTATTCATGCAATAATAACCCTAACTATATTTATTCTAGAGGATTCTCGTAACTTTGGAGACAAATTAATCACTTTAGGACACTTTATATTAAGAAAAAAAGTACATAAAAATATGAAAATATCACAAATTTTGATAAAAACTAAAAACACCTTATAATTGAAAGGAAAACTAAGGAAAAACTAAGGAGAGAAAGAATAAAAATAACTACCAAGTGAAAAACTTGAATTTTATACAACTATAAATTAAGTAAATTTGAAATTCAAAATTTATTAAAAAAATATTAAAATATTTAGTTGATAATATTTGAAAAGAAAATAAGTCAATATTATTTATATATTAATACTTATTACATATTATCTATTATAACTAAAAAGAATTGTTTTTAATAACGGTTACATAACCATTTTTGGTATAAAAATTCTACTATTATAATTAAGAAAATTTATACTCACTTTACTCCTTAGATTATATAATTATAATTACTTTTTATAAATACACTTTTTCTAAATTTAATAACATTTTTTATTTTAATAATAGTAAAAAATATTAACTTTTATTTATTACCATAAATAAAAATAGACATGTAATTTTACTAATCATAATATAAATTGAATAAAATAACGATAGGTTAATTGAAAAAAAAAATTAACATACAAATACACTTAAGCCAAACCTATATAAAAGAATTAACGATAAATCCTTTCCATATTGATACATATTTTCCCACCTATATAAAAGAATTAAGTGTAAATCTCTTTCCAATCGCTACATGCCTTACAAGATAAATCCCTTCAGGATACACATCTCTATTTCAAAAGGGAGAAATCATTCCAAATAACGTCAATAGTGAAGTTCTTATTCCATTACTTTTATCACAAATTCCCTATCACAACCGCCTGAATGAAGTTCTTATTCTTCTATTTCCATCTCGATAAAAGAACAGACTACGCAAACCCAGATACATCACTAACATTTTCTCTAATTCAAACTCTCAAAGCAATAAATTCATCATTATTTTTTATTCTAATTAACTTCTTCAAATTTTTACCAGATATAAAATTTAGTAAAATTAGAAATGTAAAAAGCATTAATAAGAAATGCAAGAGAATCCAATAAGTAGTTCAGTTTTTTCTCTTTAATCATTTAAGAGACACTCAATTAATGTTCTTAAAACATTTTCATTTCAAAGACAACCCAATAAGTATGTGAACATACAAAGGCTGAGTGATTCTCATGTTATAAGAACATTTCAAAGAAAAGGAAATCACGAAAGCATTTGATCAGCCGCCAAAACCATAAAGGGTCCTTCCCTGTCTCTTCAGGGCATACACCACGTCCATAGCCGTAACAGTCTTCCTCCTAGCATGCTCGGTGTAGGTCACAGCATCGCGAATTACGTTCTCTAAGAAAATCTTCAGCACTCCCCTCGTCTCCTCATAAATCAATCCACTGATTCTCTTCACACCACCTCTTCTCGCCAATCGCCGAATTGCCGGTTTCGTTATACCCTGAATGTTATCGCGAAGCACTTTCCTGTGCCTCTTCGCACCTCCCTTGCCCAATCCCTTTCCTCCCTTGCCACGACCAGACATTTTCGCTTAGAATCAGACTACAGAGAACAAATGCAAAAAGATTTGAAAATTTAGGGTTTTGTTTTGCTTTTGGACTTCGAATGGTTTTTGAAAGGAGATATACGGGTATTTATTGAAGGTGCTTCCAAGTTTTGCGTTTTGATCTCCGTCGTTGGCTGGAGAATTGATCGACGGTTCATCTATGCGATCCGTGTACTGCAAATTGGACAATTGTGACACGTTGATGGAAAGGTTTCAACGGCCAGATCTTTAGTTTTAGCGTATGTGCAGATTGGGAATCATGAAAGCAGATGTCAGTATAAATTATTTGTTATTTTAATAAACTCGTAAAATTAATAGGCAATCTTTATAAAAAGATACAAAACCATTGAAAATTTACTTGTTATTCCTCAATTGACAAAATTTATTATGATATTTTTAATGGATATTGTGAACAATATAAAAATATCAATATTTAATTATTTATTTGTTGATGATCAGGTACAGAAATATTGGTAATATTCATTACATGCTAATATGTAATTACGTAAACGTATATAAATGTTTTTTGCGTTCACATTTTCATTACTAATTTTTCCTTTAGATTTTCTAATTATTTTAATCTAATTAATATATTTTTCATAAAAAATACTATTTTCTATTTTTATCTTTTTAATTTTGAATTCAAATAATTATTCATAATAAAAAATTATTTACCCAATAAAAAAATATAAATATTATTTATTTTTATAATCATTTTTACAAAAATTATTTTGTAATTTATTAATATTTTTATTTAAATAATTAAAAATTATTTTATCTATACTATAGAGAGGATACACATATTTGGTGTACACTTTTACTTTTCCTATTTTATCCTTAATAATATAATTTTTAACTTACTACGTATTTGTTCTTTTTCAAGTTATCTTTCCTTGTTCTTTCTCTTTTAAATTTCATTCTTCATTATTATTCACGTAAGTTAAAAATATGGAAAAACATTCATAAATAAAGAATGACATAAATTCAAAACTTAAATTGAAAATGAAATTGAACTTTAATGTAATTTAGGGAAAATTTTAAAACTATATGAGAAAAATGGTCTAACCATCCTTATTTTGAAGTTTAACAATAATGTCTAATGAAATAACGTTTATTAAAAAAGAATCATCTAGGATAACACTAAATGTCATACATGTGTTATCAAATCCTAAACCCATATGTTACTACAAACAGACTTCGCATAAACACTATATAGTACATGTATTAAGCTAAACGGTAATTAATATCTGTTGAATATAGTGAAAAACTATATTTAGATTAATCTCCCTTGTGTAAAATACACATATAGAGTTCTCTATTTATAATAGAAGAAATATGAGCTAAGCCCAAAATACAAATGAGAAATAATAACAAACTAACTAAAAGATAAAAAATATAATATATCTAACAATATCTAATGTTTAAATGCATGTACAAATATTACTTTCTTGTCTATTGCGTTGTTTTCTCTCTATTTGTACAAATCATAAAGGACAAAGCTTTGAGGAGCTAGTAGGGATTCTAAAGGTTCATGAATTAAAGCTACAACAAGATGATATGCTGAGAAAAAAAATGCCCTTAAAGCTCAAAGACCGTCAAGCAGAACTCCCACAAAAGCCTTCAAGGGAGAAGAACCATTAAAGGAATCCAATGATGGAGATGATTCCAACGAAGAAGAAGAAGAACAACTTGAAATCACAAGGAAATACTAGAAAGGGAGGGTAGGGGATTTGAATAGCGTTTCTAAACTTTTTTTGCAAAACAACACTTAATAACTATTGCAGGGGTTAAACGGTCTGCAATAGCTATTAGACGTTTATATTTTTTAAGTAAGCGTTTCGGAAAACATTTTAAGCAGATAAAGAAATAACACATGTATTTTATAATGGTTTATTCAATCCTAAGCTACGTTCAATCTTCCTCAAGAACTATTTAGAGGTTCCACTAATTTTATCCAAGATTATAACCGAGTACAAACTATTTTTGGTATACATCGAGTATTCTAACCATGTCTAATCCCCCTAGTCTGTAATATCCCAAATTTGTTTTCTACACTTAGAGTAACAAATGCTAAAGGATTTTGCTAAAACCATAACATAATTAAAATTTCCTTTCAATATAGTCATTACAACTTTAAATATTAATAATTCAAATCCAACACGAAAATAAATATTTCAATACAAATCTTTAATTCCTTTCAGAAAGTAAATAAAACTTTAAGGCCTTGTTTTTTTCAGCAACATCTGCATACCTATCTAAGGTCTTATATAACACATATTATACAATCATCGCTACAGACACAAACAAATGTATGGGTGAGTGTCAACACCCAATTTTGTCCGAGTAAATTAAATTCATCACAAAAATGAATAAACAAACATAAAAAACCAAAATGAAAAATACTATTTGTTTTACTTTTTGCACCCCCAAATTTTCCTTTAAACACTTAATCCAATGACCCAAAATAATCTCTTACATTTTTACTTCCTCACCACCCATCTTCTCTTACCACACCCCACTCTCCACATCACCATCCACATCACCCTCCATATCACATTCCACATAATCTATCTTTTTCATTCACTTTTTCAACCTCATTTCCATATTAATTTTTATATACCAACTTTTCTAATTATTCCACTTACATTTTTTAATCATATTTTCTCTACTAACTTTTATATTATTTCTTTCACTTATTTTCCACATTAACTTTTATTATTTACTATATTTTATTTCACCTACTTCTCCACCAATTTTTTATATTATTTCTTTAACTTATTTTCCACATTAACTTTTACTATTTACTATATTTTATTTCACCTACCTTCTCCACCAACTTTTTATATTATTTCTTTCACTTATTTTCCACAATAACTTTTACTATTTACTATATTTTATTTCACCTACTTTCTCTACCAACTTTTTATATTATTTCTTTCACTTATTTTCCACATTAACTTTTTCTATTCATCTTTTTTATTATATTTTATTTCATCTAAATTTTCCACCAACTTTTTATATTATTTTTTTCACTTATTTTCCACATTAACTTTTACTATTTACTATATTTTATTTCACCTACTTTCTCCATCAACTTTTTTATATTATTCCTTTCACTTATTTTTCACATTAACTTTTACTATTTACTTTTTTTCTATTATATTTTATTTCCTCTAAATTTTCCACCAACTTATTATATTATTTTTATTCATACTCTTTCTTCATCCTTAACTCTATAAATACCTACATTCTCTTCACTTCACACACACACACAATTAAATAATATCCATCTCTTCTCTCTCAAAACCTCTTCATTCCATCCCAAAACTCTATTTCATTTTTCTCTCACATTTTACTATTTCCTAATCCCTATACATAGTAAATCCCATACCAGATTTCTACTATAAATTCATCTTCTTCACCATCAATCTATCTCTTCTCACAACTTATTACAAGCAAAGTCTTGTTTCATCATTCAAATCTTCAACAAGGTACACATTTCTTTTCATTATATTTATATGCATTTTTATCATTTTTTTAGTTTATAAATTTATCTTGTTTTCTACCACAATTTTATCCTATGCTTTTTCACATTTTTATGTCATAGATATTTCAACTCACCTCTCTTTCTTAGTAAAAAGAAAATAAAAAAAATATAAAACTTTAAAAAACATGTAATGATATAAATATCGGTATGAGTACTCGTGCGATCATACGTATCAGTCTAGTATGAGTACTCGTGCGATCGTACTCATCAGCCTAGTGCTCATTACGCAAAAAAATAAAAAAATAAGAAAAAAAGTCGTGTGAGTGCTTGTGCCATCGTACGCATCAATCTAGAGCTCATTACGCAAAAATCTAAATATTATATCAAAATCCCAAACAAAAATATTTTAAAGGTTAAGTACACATGTGATCGCTCGCATCGTCCTTGTGCTAAAAAACCTTTTCACATTCTTTTTCTCAAAAAATACAAAAAAATATAAAATCTTCAAAAAATTAAAAAAAGAAAAACATCAACACTTTCAAGCAAACAAACAATTTCTCAGCCAGAACTATGTGATCCTTGATTTTCCATCAAAAGTGGAGATACGTAAGAGCAAGGCTAGTCCTTGTCAGGTTCACTTCCCAAAAATCCAAATTTATCCATAACAAATTTCTCAAACACTTCCTCTAAAAAATATATTTTGTTTCTTTAAGAGTTTTATTTTAAGGGATAGTTAAACATTTTGAAAACCACATCACATTCGCGTATTTAGTTAAAGGTACTGCCTTCGGACAGGCGTTGTAGGGTGTTATTACCTTCCCTACGCATAACCGACTCCCGAACCAAGAATCTCATTTTCGTAGACCATGGATTATCATTTTATGGTTTTTCCGTAGTTTTCCAGAATAAATTATGGTGGCGACTCCCAATTCTTTTTTTAAATGTTTCTTTTTTTGGATCGTCCTCCCGTTGTGATTCCGGTTGCGACAGTGAGCTAACAAAATCAACCTTAAAACACCAATACAACACCTATATATCATATGTTAAGTCTTTATCACAATCTTATCACATCAAATAGTATTGTCGCACCTTCCTTTCACCAGCCAAGAGTGTTGCCGACGACGCCACCCACGCCGAACGGAGCAGCCCAAACTTTGTCTTCCTTTTCACGCGTGACAGAGAAATCTCATCTCTCCCTGTGACGTCGCCGACCTAAACCAAGATCACCACCGCCGATGCTGTCCTCAATAATCGGTCGGAGTCGTGAGGATTGGTCTCCTCTTCCACGTTAAAACTATGCCTCTTTGCTAAATGGATGTGCGCTTGAAAGATCTCACTTTCACCCTCAAAAAGCTGAACCCTTTTGTCCCCTTTCTTCAGTTTGTGAGACGACTTCTGCAAAGGTAATACCCAAAACGATAATGAAACTCATGGGGATTTTAGGGCTTACTATGTATCATCTGAAGAACCATCTTCAGGTAAAAATCATTAGTTTTCTGATTAGAGTTTCCCTGGTTTTTGATTTGGGAATTTTTGCAATGGTGAAAATGTTGGGCAAACTTGTGATTGTGTTCCTGCAATTTGCAGTTCTGTTTATGGTGGCTGCCATGGAAGTGTGATTTGGTTATCAGCGAAGATGAAAGATGGCATTCCAGGAGCAAAAAAGCATGATTTAATTATTTCCACTTTGACCTTCAAAAAAGCTGATTACACCTCTCCGCATTCAAATTTTTTTAATACAAAATTCATTTGTAATGCCACGTGTGATTAATGTATACTCTGAGTATGCCACGTAATCAACACTTAAACGGTCATTCGTTGAATTTGATGACAAGCCTTTAATTGAATCAATTTTACAAGAAAAAAGATCTATTTAAGATTTCAAACCAAAATAAGGATTTCTTGTGAGATTAAACCTAGATTTAGCCACAAACACTCGAATTAAGTTGAATAAAAAAAATCATTAAATATGTTATAAGCTCGATGAATGGTAATATAACTTTAAACAACAACTTCAACTACAATGTTTATAAAATTTTCAATTGTGTTGTTTGAATGGTTTTCAATGATGGAATGTTTCAAGAACAAGTCTAGTAATTAATAGATAAATTCAGCAAGAAACTACTTAATTAAATTAGTTAAAGAAATGGTTAAATATATTTCAAACTTGATTAAATAATCATATAATATTGGACAACCACTTAAACTTTGATAACAATGTTTATAAAGTTTTCAATTCTCTCAAATTTTATGTCATTGTTTTTAGTCTTCCCATCAACTATTATCGTCAATCTCTCAAAACCATATACCACAACTTTAGTCTATGTACACATTATCAGTCGACTAAGTCTCATTTCATACCTATTGCCAAAAAATCAGGTTAAAAATGATAAACGAAGAACAGGTTAAAAATAAACACCAAATACAAATTCAGAAGTAGATGGTCATATGTTGGATCAGCCTCTCAAAATGCAAGGATACAACAGTTAGTAAATCGAAACATTGTATGATGGTACAATTTTGTCGTAAGTAGGAACACACCCTTAGTTATACAACGTGTCACTATTACTATGAGAAAAACTATGAAGTAAACAAGAAAAAATATATATGTACATTTAATTAGAATAACGTAGAAAGAAAAGCTTCACACAAAAATTAACTTATAACTCCGTTCAAGATGCATTTAGATCCCGTGAGGCTTGGCCTTGCCATCTGTAAAACAAAAACCATATTATTCACAAGCACATTTCATGTCATAGAAGATGTCCAAGTCTTTAATTTGCATGACAAAAATATTCATATCCACATATTTTGATGATAAAAGTTGCAGTAAATATTTAACAAATTTCCTAAACAGACATCCATTACCCAAATACATAGATGTATCTCTACCATGGTATCCACACCCAGAAGTATTCAGTACCCATAAAATTAGATAAACGTTAGTATATTCAAATAATTAAATTAATATTTTAATTAAAAGTTTATATTAGGTGGTCAATGTGAAATTGTAAAAGAGAAAAATATAAACTAAAATTTGGAAATTTGTTTTACTTCTTGTACTTGTTTTCTTGTGTTTTAACAAATTTTATTTAAATTTGTTATTGAAATCAAATAAACTAATTTGTATTTAAATATATGTTTTGAACTTTTCTTTTGATGATTAAAATGTTCAACAAATGCCCTTGGATATTTGTGGATATCTATGGTTTTGTGTAACAACATCGATAGTTGTCATAGCAGAAACATGATGGTTCTTAACATACAAGACAGGTAGCTAATACCCACTTCCAACAACACTCATTCATTGCCATCCTTAGTCCTAGTGAGGAGGTCTAGTGTGATTGGTTTAACATGATTCATTAGTTATCATAAACTCCTTAAGCTAGATAAAAGCAAAAACTAGGGCTTTTTTCTCGAGGACCCTTGCACCAATACTAACATCAAAAAGATTAAAAAATCGTATTTGCTGCACCACTGATAGGATATAAGGTGTATAATAGGATGAAACAAATTAAAAAATTAGTTAGTTGGGTTGTTAGGTTGAATGAGACTTTCTTTATATAATGGGGGTCTTTGTAGGCAGGGGGAGGTTTTTTGGTTGTTTAGAGAATTGTTGACAGGATCATTACCATCCTGTGTGAAGGGAACTTTGTCCCTTGGAGGCATTCTGGCTATTCTAGGTGCCTAGAATCAATAACATCAGATCTTCTCAGTGAGCTTTAGTGTTTTACAGTAGTTTTCTTGGGTTCCTCTACCTAGGAACCTAACAACCACACTGCCTTTTTCACCACTGCGACCAATTACACCTTCATTCTGCATCGCCATTTAACTTTTTAGAGTAGGAAGAAGAGAAATTTGGTCTAGAGAGCTCATTTGGTAATGCATTTTATACATTTTGAAAAGCTTGTTTTGAAAATCCTGTACAGATCTAATGTTCTAGAAAGTTTATCCCAAAAACTTGTTCTAGAAAACTTGTTGCAGAAGGAAGGTATCATAAACATTCTGAAAAGCCTTTTCCAAAAATTTGGATTAGATATGTTTTTAGTTCCCCGACCTAGACACGAAATTGGAATTTGTTTGTTCTCATCCCAAACTTTAATACATTTTGGTCTCCAAACTTTAAAAATTAAAGGATATAGACCTTTTAACCTAACTATATTTTTTTGGGCTTGTTAAATAGTGTTTTAAGCTGAAAAACATGTCAAAACAGTGTAAATAACTTAAACACTATACTAAAATGTGTTTGGCATGTCAAAAAATTTAATGCAATTGGATTGGTAGGACTATATTTATTCATTTTTAAAATTTAGAGACCAAACCGTATCAAAGTTTGAGACATGGACAAATTCCAATTTTACTTAAAAGTTTAAGGATTACAAACATATTTAATCCAAAAAGTTTTGTTCTAGAAAGCTCCTTCTAGAATGTATTTCATGTGTTCCAAAGAGCATGTTCCAAAGGATTTTGAAAGTTCAGAAAGATTTCCAAAATAGATAATTCGAAAGTGACCTTTAAGAAGGGTAAAATGGTCATTTTAAAAATTATGAGGGTGTATGAAGAAAGCCAACTACTAGTCCCAAATGCAAGTAAAAGGGATCCAACAAAAGAAATATGCCTTAAATACATTTAATCCCTAAAATATACATGCTGTTATAATAATATTTAATATTGAATTAATCTCTTCGAAAATATTTGACACTAAAAGCAAATAATTTATATATTATAAGGATAACAAAATGAATACTTTAGAGGAGTCAAAATAAAATAACAAGGACCAAAAACAAAATATGACCATATATCAAGAACTACAAACATATTTAGGCCAATAAATATTAATCAAACTGAGAGGAGTCTATTGTCACTCTCATGTATATCTATTGTTTCTTCTAATAAATAACTATTATATAAAATATCCTTTTTATTAATCAAGAATATAGATTCAAGAAAATATAGAGAAATTATGTAAATGGAGGTGACAATAGACACATGAAAGTTTCAACTCGAGAACTCCTTTCAAATATAAAATAAATCACTGTAAATGATAGCTTCCACAAACCTTGAGAGAAGAAATCTTGCGAGGGGACTTAAATTGCTATTTGAATGAATTTCCCTGTTTTGTTTCTTCTTGAGATCTGTCTCTGCATTTCGGGCTTCTTCAGCTGAGTTAGTCTTACTAAGTAATCGGCCAGCCAGTTCTTGCAGGTCCTTCAATGATAATTCCTTTGAACTGCACAAATTGTTTTCTAGAGGTTATGAATTATGATTGATAAGAAAGAGACATTTAATTTTCCTTTAGCATGCTGCAATGATGATGTAGTAGAATGCAAACCTTGCCAACCGCTGAAGCAAGTTTTTGACAAGAGCATCACAGGATTGGGGCTTTGTCCTCTCCATGTTTAAAAGAGCATTGATAACAATTTGCGCAATTGGCCCTTCTGGATCCTCAGCAATGGCCTACATGGAAACAAAAGTGCTATAACAAAATTCATAATAACTAATCAAATCTATTCTAAGTATAATTAAGTTGTAAAGATATTCATTATGGCCAAACCCAGAGATGTTGCTGGCTATTTCATTGCTTTTTCATTTTAATTTTCCTTCTCTTTTCAGAATGCACTACTGTCTATAAGAGTACAAAACTGTTAGTATAGTAATCATTACCATCTTTTTTCACGAAAAGTCAATGGCACGTTATAAAATCTTGCTTCATTTCCACAGAAATTAGTGACTCAGTATTTCCAAGGTTTGCAACTAAAAATAAGAATATCAAATACAATTCTAATTGAGAAACCTTGTATCTTTTCCAATTTCAATCAGCATAGTGCAAGCAGGTTCATGTGGCATAAACTAAATTCAAACAGGAGAAAGTCATAATTCTGTTAGAATAAAATCCTTGCGTGCATTCACCTCTTTCAATGAAGGAATAAGCAAAACAGATAACGGCGTAGAGGATGAGATTATTTTCGCACTTTCTTCATCATCAATATCATACTGTGATCTTGAAATCCCCTTTTGTGCATCAATGTATTCACGAGATGGTCTGAAAAATTACTGATTTTATATAAGCAATGTTTACAAAACACCAGCAATATGGCAATGGAAGTACCTGGAAGAATCAGAGCTGGTTGACATTTGATCTCTCCTGCTTTCTTGTACATCATTGTTGAGTTTCCCCAGCGCAAATCTATCTCGGACATTCATTTTCCTCAATCCACCTTGGATAGCAGCCTTTGCCTAGAAAGAAAAATAGGCAAGAAAAACAACAAATAATTAAACAAAATTACTTTAAATGGGGTTTAAGAAACCAATAGACCGTAAATGTAAATGGGTAACGTATAAAATATGTAAACTAGTACTAAATATAATACAGTTTCCAGAAAGATACACTACATACAAAGGAAAAAAACAGATTATCTTGCCACAATTAACATTGAAGTGAAATTCATAGCTTAGATAAAAAAATAATAGAACCTCAGCCAGATTTGTAGCACTATCTTCAAATGAGGCACTAGAATTTCTGTTATTAAGTCCCAATCGGGACCTTGGTGTCTGTGGAGAATCAGAATCATCGTGCTGATTACGCAAAACCACAGTTCCGCTAGTAGAAACGTCTTCAAAAGAAGCATAGCTGCTGCTAGACTGTGACAATAAAATTTTCAACAAGATTGAAGAGGAATAATAACTAGCCATTTGAAAAATAAAAAATATCAGTGAGAAACATACACGGGAATTTTGGTCACGAAACAGTGATGACTGTGGTGCTTTTGGAGACCGAACAACAACAGTTCCCAATCCATTCCCAAACAACTCATCCTGCTAAACGCCAAGTTCAATATATCAAAATATGTTCAGGTATAAAAGGAAGTTCAGTCAAGTTCATGGGATTTTTGGCATACTTGATGATTGTTAACACTCTTTAAATCGTTACACTGCTCTAAACACTTTAATTTCTGTTTATATGTCTACTATAAGTGAAGGGAAATGGAGAAAGAATTTTTTATCAGCTTCAGCTCAAGATATCTAAAACTGCAGTGGTTACAACTCACAGCTAAGCATTTTTCATATTTTTAAAAGTTTTTGAAACAAATCAAACGATGCTCACATTCCTTGTGTGTAGATATATCATTTTATTTGAAAAGGGAAGACCAACATAGTGAGAGTCAATTACATCTTCAAGATGATTATCCAGATGTTCATCATGGTAGGGAATTCCTGAATCTTTTCCAAAAGAAGCCTCTAGCAACTCAATTTTATTGCCAGATCCCACCTGATAGCCACTCTCTGGACTTTTGTTTTGGGTAAGCTGATGATTTGAAACTTCAGTTTTCTTATCTCTAAATTGAGGTGGTCGGGACACACTACGAAAGGTTCCAGTACCCTGAGATCCACTAATGCTGAAGTCCCACCCAGAACTTTTCAGGGTTTTACCTTGGCCACTGCATAGTAGTCAAAGTTAGGAATCAAAAATTGAAAAGAGAAAAAGAAATATATTAAACAGTATGAAAGAACAGGAAATAGGAAAGAAATTTCTCCTCCAAGGGTTTCCCTTCATAAAGGATTTCTCCTTTCTGAAAGAGCCTATTCTCAATTTACAATAATACAAATCTGCATCTCTCCTATCACTCTCCCCCCATTTATATCTAACTAACCCCTTGAACCAACTAACTAATACAATGTCCATTAGAGAATTCACCGTGCAAAACAAAAAGCAGTAACTAAACAATTCTAACCTACCTAGGCTGATTAGTCTCATCACCCGTTAAATCTTTTGCAGCCTTAACAGTATCATATGCCTCCCCCATCCCCCTTGGGACATTTCTAGGTGGTGCCTCATCTTCCTTTATTTGGAACTTTGGACGCTCCCTGTCATGAAAACACAAAGCATCGTGACAATCATCAGCTGGGAAATAATTGGATTTTGCTTATTTTCTGATCATGCAAACTGTTCAAAGAGCATCAGAAAAAAGGGTTTCAATAGTCAGTTCAAACAGTTCATATTGTGAATTCAAATAAAACTTACTAATAATGACCAAATTAAAAGGAAAAAGAAGAAAAGAGGAGAAAAACTACATAGACAAAAGGGAAAAACAGTAGAACAAAGAACACAAAATATACCAAGGTTGCAAGTAATAATTCATACCTTATTCTCTCCAATAGCTTAGGACTCTTCCTGGCATTCCGAATGAAACGATGTCTGAGAAGCTCTTTAGCACTAGGTCTCTGGAATTAAAGTCATTAAATGGGAGAAAAGTTAGGGAAGATACGGATAAATAGAACCAGAATTATCTATTCTAATATAGGTTCAGAGTACAAAGTGACCAACTATGGAAAAGTCCTATATATATTGACCCACGTTGAAGGAAATAACTTTGAATAGGACAAATCCAGACAAATAAATACAATTTCCAACCTGTTGTAAATAACATACTATCAAGATAAAAATATTCTCAAAACCACTATAGTAATTAGAAAAAAATATCTTCAAAATCTTCCTATTCATTTTAGCATAATTTATTTCTTTATTTTAAAAGATTTGATTATTATTACAAATAGAAATGAAGAGAGTTTAACTGGTGTGAATGTTATCATTAAAATAAATATTTATTTTCTAGCATAGTTCAAGTTTGGATCAATGTTCTTGATCTTAGGAGCGTAGTTTCCAATGCTTTGCTAATAGTTGTTGATGTCATTGTTAGCCATCATTGTTAACCATGGCTAAACACATTCAAGAAGAGTTGAAGCCATGTGTGAAAGATGGGTCTAGGCTCTCTCTTTTGGGCCATCTCAAGCCATCATGAAGATTCTAGTAGAGTAAAAATAATTTTGGACTTTGCATTGTGGGCCAAGTAGTCTAGGATTTGTTTGGGCTTTATATTATGGGTCTTGTATTTTGGGCCAAGTAGAGTAGGGTTTTGACCACCTAAGTCAACAAAGGGAAAAAAGCCCAATATTGACCAAGGTGGGCGTTCAAAGCTAGAGTTGACAAAGGGGTGCACATTTTTGGCCAAGCTTGAAGTACAAGGAGCTTATTTTCGTCCTAGACATGTGTCTCAATCCTATTGGAGAGTTTTTCCACCTAGTTAGTGGCCAGATGTCACTCCAGGAATGGAGAGTTTTTCCACCTAGTTAGTGGCCACATGTCACTCTAGGAATGGAGAGTTTCTCCACAGGTAGTGGCCACATGTCACCCTCTCATTTGAGAGGATTTTTGCCATTTGTCTCCACCCTTTTGGAGAGGATTTCTCCTTGCTCTCCAAGCCAACCAAGGTGACTCTTTTAAGTTAAAAGATTCTAGTAGAGTAAGAATAATTTTGGGCCTTGTATTATGGGCCAAGTAATCTAAGATTTATTTGAACTTTGTGTTACGAGCCTAGTAGTGTAGGATTTTAATTTAGGCCTTGTATTTTGGGCCATGTAGAGTAGGGTTTTGACCAACTAAGTCAACAAAGGGCCAAAAGCCCAATATTGACCAAGGTGGGTGTCCAAAGCTAGAGTTGACCAAGGGGTCAACAATTTTGGCCAAGCTTGGAGTACAAGGAGCTTATTTTCGTCCTAGACATGTGTCTTCATCCTATTGGAGCGTTTTTCTACCTAGTTAGTGGCCACATGTCCCTCTAGGAATGGAGAGTTTCTCCATAGGTAGTGGCCATATGTCACCCTCTCATTTGAGAGGATTTTTTCCATTTGTCTCCACCCTTTTGGAGAGGATTTCTCCTTGCTCTCCAAGCCAACAAAGGTGACTCTTTTAAGTTAAAAGATTCTAGTAGAGTAAGAATAATTTTGGACCTTGTATTGTGGGCCAAGTAGTCTAAGGTTTATTTGAACTTTGTGTTACGGGCATGGTAGTGTAGGATTCTAATTTAGGCCTTGTATTTTGGGCCATGTAGAGTAGGGTTTTGACCAACTAAGTCAACAAAGGGCCGAAAGCCCAATATTGACCAAGGTGGGCGTCCAAAGCTAGAGTTGACCAAGGGGTCAACATTTTTGGCCAAGCTTGGAGTACAAGGAGCTTATTTTCGTCCTAGACATGTGTCTTCATCCTATTGGAGAGTTTTTCCACCTGGTTAGTGGCCACATGTCACTCTAGGAATAGAGAGTTTTTCCCTAAGTAGTGACCACACGTCACCCTCTCATTTGAGAGGATTTTTGCCATTTGTCTCCACCCTTTTGGGGAGGATTTCACCTTGCTCTCCAAACCAACCAAGGTAACTCTTTTAAGTTAAAAGATTATAGTAGAATAATTTTGGGCCTTGTATTGTGGGCCAAGTAGTATAAGATTTATTTGGAGTTTGTGTTACGAGCCTAGTAGTGTAGGATTCTAATTTAGGCCTTGTATTTTGGGCCATGTAGAGTAGGGTTTTGACCAACTAAGTCAACAAAGGGCCGAAAGCCCAATATTGACCAACGTGGGCGTCCAAAGCTAGAGTTGACCAAGGAGTCAACATTTTTGGCCAAGCTTGGAGTACAAGGAGCTTATTTTCGTCCTAGACATGTGTCTCCATCCTATTGGAGAGTTTTTCCACCTAGTTAGTGGCCATATGTCACTTTAGGAATGAAGAGTTTTTCCATAGGTAGTGACCACATGTCACCCTCTCATTTGAGAGGACTTTTGCCATTTGTCTCCACCCTTTTAGAGAGGATTTCTCCATACTCTCTAAGCCAACCAAGGTGACTCTTTTAAGTTAAAGTTTCTACCCATTTTGAGACATCTTAGCCTATAAATAGAGGTGTTTCTCCTTCATCTAATCACCTCTGACTTAGAGTATTGTTATGCTGCCAATTTTGTGTCATACTACTCTTATTAGGTCACTCTAGGTTAGAGCAACCAAAGTGGCCTCCTCTAGTCACCTTCCTCGTATAGTTGACTCAACCTCTCTTAGATAATCACTAAACACAACCTCCATCACCATAAACCACACAAAACTGTGAGTTTAGCTCTCATTTCCACCAACTTCCACAAACACTCACCCTTCATTATGGCTTGTTCCTAACTAGAGGATTACCATCATTTGGTATCAAGATCCTTGGTTCTTCAAAGAGCTAAGTTTCTTGGTCTTGATCTTGGTTTATTTCCATGTTGTTATTGCTTTCCTTTACTTGTCTTTTTGTTGTTTTTTATTTGCTCATATTTTGTGCTTTATGGTTCTAGTTTTTGCTATCTTTTGGAACCATTCGGTTTTCACCATTAGGTTTCCATTTTGTGTTTTGTTTATGTGCTTTTAAGTTTTTGTTGGGTCTTTTCTTGATATATATTCGTTTCATATTGTTGTTTGAGTTATTTTTAATTTTCTAATCCATTCATGTTGTCCATAGTTATGTGTAGTTCTTTTCTTGTTATTTTTCTCTAGTAGTGCTTTGAAAAATCATAAAAAAGGTTATATAACTTAGATTTCAAAACTGTACCATATACAACCTTTTGAGTGTCTTATCTTTGAATTTTTGGGTTCATACTTGTCATTAGATCATTGGCAAGCTCATAAAAAAAAATTTCTCTATTGTCTTGTTGAAGTTTTCAACTCTATTTTGATTCTAGTAGGTTTTCTTCTATTTTGTGTTTCTTGTCTTTGTGGCTTTCAAAATCAATATTTCACCTCTGTTCCAAGTGTGGGGTGATTTTATTTTCTACCTAAAAATGGTGGAAAAAGAAGTACTAAAAGCTTTTAAGCAAAAGGCCTCAAAAGAATACCAAAAAGAGCCTAGATAAGTACTGCAAAAATTGTGTGCATAGACCACTATCACTGTTTTTGTGCAATCTGTTTTGGAACGAAATTTGCTCTCTGTTTTGGACATTTCTTTTCACTTTCCTGCAGCTAAAATTCTTGGCTAATGATGCTAAAAGTGTGGCCTTGGTGCCCCATTTGCTCAAAGTTTCCAAAAGAGAAGAAGCATCCACTTTAACTTCTAGTAGTTTTTGCTTTTGTGAATCTATTCTACTACCTTTCATTAGAATTTCTTTTGAGTGCTTAACCTTTATTTCATACCTTTAATTTCTTGCTTGTCTTCTTGGAATTCTTACTTTTGTCATATTTAAATTCCTTTTGCAAAGCCTTTCTTGTTTTAGACCTTTTTCTTGCTTTTATTCCTTGTTTCTTTTCTTCTCGGTTTTGGTTGGTATTTTGGTGTAGGTTCTCTTTATGAGGTGATCCAATATCTTAGAGGTAGCCTTCTAGGTGGTGGAGACACACAGGGAGCTTGAAGTCTAGAGTGGTAGCCAAAAGAAAAGAGAGAAACACTTGGAAGGAAGCATCTTTGTTTTTGGTTGTAATTCTTTGCTTGTAATTTCTTTCCTTTTCATTTGTAATTCACGACCTTGTTAGATGTCTTGGGGGAGTCTTTGGTGCTCAATCCCCACCTCCTAACAAGAACCTTTAATCTTTAGTAATTTCTGTTTTAGTTGGTTGGTTAAAGGAACCAAAGTTCTTCTAACTTAATCATTAAGCCACATAGTTAGTTTATTTGCTTTCTTTAATTGTGGTAGCTTAGTATATGTCCACTTTAATTTCAACTTTAGTTCCCTTTGAGATGTTTGGTTCAAGAGTTCCTAAGGTAAACTTTGGTTAGGAAATGTTTGGTATTTAAGCAATCCTTGTGGTGGTGGATAGGCTCACTAAATATGTCCATTTCTTGGCCCTGACTTACCCTTTCACAACAACGAAAGTAGCTCACTTATTCATTAAAGAAATAGTGAAACTCCATGGATTTCCCTCTACTATATAGTCTCCCATAGAGACCATGTCTTCTTAAGTAATTTCTGGCGGGAGTTGTTTAAATAGGCTAGAACAAAGCTTAAGTTTAGCACAGCCTACCACTTCCAATTGGATGGCCAAACAAAGGTGGTAAATCGGTGTTTAGAGACCTATCTACGCTGCATGATAGGAATGCAATCCAGGAAATGGCTGCAGTTGTTACCCTGGGCTGAATTTTGGTTTAATACCAACTATAGGGCCTCTGCATAGATGTCCCCTTTCAAGGCCCTCTATGGCCGTGACCATCCTTTGCTATTAAAGGGCACAACTATTCCATCTAAGGTGCAAAGTGTGAATCAGCTACAATAAAAACAGGATGACTTGTTGAGGGAATTAAAAGGAAACATATGCAAAGCCCAAGAACAAAATCGGTTACAGGCAAATAAGCATAGAAGAGAGGTGGAGTTTCAAATAGGTGACTGGGTATATCTTAAATTGCAACCTTATCACTTGACGGCGACTGTTGTAGTGGCAGGGGTGACAAAAACATTTGCCAAAAAAACCTTAGACTTTAGATACCATAATGAATTTAGTGAAAAACTAGGTATAAGATTAATTTTCTTATGTAGAAAATACACATATTGTATTGTGTTTATAAAAAAGAAAATATGGACTATGCTCAAAATACAAATAATGATAGGTAAGAAATAATAACAGAAAAGATAAAAGCTAAGATATCTAACACAAACTAAAGCCTATAACAAAACCAAATCATTAACAATATAAAAAAAATGAAACATGTTGAATATAGTAAAACTAGGTATAAAATTAATCTTCCTCATGTAGAAAATGCACATAGGGTAATATAATTATAATAATGAGAATGTGGGCTAAGGCCAAACACAAATGAATATATAAAAATAACATAATTAACATAGGAACTACGTTTCCCTAATTAACAATATATCTAACAAAACAATGTGGTTAAACATATTGTTCTAATTAGAAGAAATATCTATAAAATCATCTTAATTAGAAAAAATATCTCTAGAATCTTCCTAATTAGAAGAGAACATATTTGTAGGATTTTCTAGATTATTTTTCAGTATATTGTTTTCTTATTTCCCTTTTTCTTAGAAGATTAAATTGCTACAAATAGAGGTAAGGAGAATGTAATTGATATGAATGAAAATAATAAAGTCATTCTCTTTTTTAAGTCATACGTATATACTAGTCTAGCGTACAAGCAAAACAGGGAAAGATTGAAAATGAGCAAGTAAAACATAGACACTTGCCTCAGCAGGAACCTTTTTCAAGCACAATGACACAAATTCTTTCATATAGCGAGAAAAGTGTTCATCTAGCTGCACAAAAATATCATTAAATGTTAACTCTAAATCGGAGAAAATCATCTCCATTAGGAAAACATTGTGAACTAAAAATACTTAGCAACTTGAAAGACCAATTAATTTGATATAAAGCACAGAACTTGTGGTGGATTCTCTCGCGGTATGATGAAAAGCACTCTCATTGGATGAAGATCTGCAAGTGGAGGCTCCCCTTTTGCCATCTCTATTGCAGTAATCCCCAAAGACCAGATATCTGCCTGTATAAACAAGATACAGAGTGATGTTTCTTCTGGGATAAGGACAAAAACGGAACAGAAAAGAGAATAAAAAGAACTATGATAGGATGGACTCCAAAAATACATTAAATTATTTTTGTAGTAACTGAGGTAACCTTTTCATTATATCCTTCTGAATTTTGAATAACCTCGGGTGCCATCCAAAATGGTGTTCCTACAAAAGTCTGCAGTTATCAAACAATTAGCATATCCAATCAAAAAAATTTCACTGAACAACATTAACATTAATTAAATGTTTACCTTTCTCCTTGATATGGTTCTTGTTAACTGTGCAGAAACACCAAAATCGGCAACCTGTAACAAAGCCACAAAAGCACATAGAAATTCATATTCAAATGCATGTTAGCCCACACCTCTAATTATTTTATCTTTCATTCATTAAGTCATTCTGTCTTAAAAGAACTTGTAAATTATAGCCTCCAGAATAAGACATACCTTTACATCACCATTCTCAGTTAATAAAATGTTTGCAGCTGCAAAATTGACATCAAATTCTTCGAATTATAGGGCTAATAAAAAAAAGTGAAGTTCAAGATTATAAAATTTTCAAATATGGAAGAGGGAAAGTAGCTTCAAAGTACAGCATAAACAAGGGAAAGATTCACTCTTGATATTGACATCAAATTCTTTGAATTATAGGGCTAATAAAACAGTGAAGTCCAAGATTATAAAATTTTCAAATATGGAAGAGGGAAAGTAGCTTCAAAGTACAGTATAAACAAGGGAAAGAGTCAGTGTTGATACCTTTAATGTCTCTATGAATTTTTCCTTCAGTATGTAGGTAATCAATTGCATGAAGTAAATCACGTAGAATGCAAGCAATTGACATTTCATCAAGTGGGGGACCTGATTGCAGCTGCAAAAGAACCATATAGCAGTTTGGCAATTAGCATGAAAAATATACAAAGAATAAAATGAAAAAAAACGTTGGGATTAGAGAGTTTAAGAAGAGAGGGAAAATCAAAAAAATAAAAACTTTGAATAATATTCTGAGATTGATGTGGAGTGTATCAATGCAATCCCAAATACCTAACGGTCCTCTTATAGTTATGATTAAATCCAGTACTATTAGAGATATACAGGATGGTAATGATCCTGTTAACAATTCTCTAAACATCCAAAAACATCCCTCTGCCTACAAACCCCCACCCCCACTATATAAAGATAGTCTCACTCAACCTAACAACCCAACTAACAACTAACAACTAAATTTTTAATCTGTTTCCTTCTATCATACACATTATATCCTATTAGTATTTAATTGTAATGGTTATTAAGATAATAAATTAGACGCTTAGTCATTTTTATTATGCTTTTGTGCATTCTTTGTTCTAGATCTCAAGTTCGCATGATTAGCAATCAATAAAACATTATTTCTTTGGCTATTCTTTGAGCTCCTTTCATCTCTAGGCACACAACAAAGTAGTATTAGAGCAAGTTTTCAGTCGGTCGTTCCACATTAGTGATAAGGTCTTGCAAGAAGATGTATGACATCCAAGATCAAGAAGTTCAATGGGAAGAACAGTTTCAACCTTTGGAGAATTAAGATAAGAGCCTTGTTCAAGGAGCAAGCCGGGTGGGCATTGCTTTCTAGAAGCATATCACAGATGAATATATAGGTTCCAGAGCGGATGGAGGAAAAGGCTTATTCGATGATGTTTATCGGAGGATACTTATGAGGTTGCAAAGGAGAAGATCTCATAATCATTGTGACTACGTTAGAAAAGGTATTCATGCTAAAGTCTATTTGCAAAAGGCTCCAGTCAAAAGACTTGAAAGTTGATCCAAAAGATGTATGTGGACATTGCAAGTAGCCAAGGCATTACAGGGATTGTTCAACATTGGAGAATAGCATCAGGTGACAACTATGGTACAGGAGGTGGAGTCACGTAAAGTTGAAAATAGGATTGATTTTATTATTCAATCATAAAACATACATTCTCATATGCTCTATTTGTAATAATCTAATTCTCCTAAAAAGGGAAATAAGGAACCTAGGAAAACAAAATAAAATAGAAAATTATATGTCTATTTTCTCTAATTGGAAAGATTCTAAAGATATCTTCTCTAATTACAACACTCTCCCTGAAGTTGGTAAATGAATATCAATCATTCCCAACTTGCCTACAAGATCTTGAAATCTACCCGGAGGAAGACCTTTTGTAAAAATATTTGGTATTTCAAGTTCTGTAGGAACAAGAGTTGTAATCACAAAGCCTCTGTCAAGATTATCTTTGATGAAATGTCTATCAATCTCAATGTGTTTGATTCTGTCATGTTGTAATGGATTATGGGCTATGCTCATGGCAGACTTATTGTCATAGTGTAGTTGCACCGAGTTCTCCACTTTGACTTTAAGATCATCCAAAATGATTTTCATCCACAATCCTTCGCACATTCCTTGAGCAAGAGCTCGAAATTTAGCTTCTGCACTAGAACATGATACTCTATCTTGCCTTTTGCTTCATAAGCAATGTCTGCTCTTGTGTGGGATAGATAAATCAATTTTCCTACCAATCTTTGATATTTGGTCTTCTCTAAAGGAGCACTTTCTTCACTTCCAATTCTGTAGATTTTGTTCTATAGTAACTGTTGAGGTTCTACATCCCAACTTTCCTGTTTCTTTGAGGAGATCAAGTACATATTTCCTTTGGGAGATGAAAATTTTGTTCTTAGAGTAGGCAACCTCTATTCCAAGAAAATATTTGAGTTTTCCTAGGTCTTTCATTTTAAATTGAGCTGCCAATTTATCTCTAAATGCCAACTTTTCTGTTTCATTATCTCCTGCAATAATCATATCATCCACATAGACAAGCAATAAAGTGAGTTTACCTATAGAAGAGTGTTTTATGAATAGAGTATGATCTCCTTGGCTTTGTTTATATCCCAAGGAAACCATTGCTTTTGTAAATCTTCCGAACCATGCTCTAGGGGATTGCATAAGACCATACAATGCTTTCTTCATGAGGCATACCTTGTTTCTTTCATTTTTCACTTCAAAACCTGGGGGAATCTCCATGTACACTTCCTCATCTAGATTTCGATGAAGAAAGGCATTTTTCACATCTAGCTGGTGTAAGTCCCATCCAAAATGGGCAGCCAAAGCGAGAATAACTCGAACTGTATTCATCTTTGCCACTGGGCCAATGTCTCCTCATAGTCAATCCCATATGTTTGGGTATATCCTTTTGCCACCAATCTAGCTTTATATCTTTCTATTGTCCCATCTGCCTTATGTTTCACTGTGAATATCCATCTACACCCTACTGCCTTCTTGTCTCTTGGTTTATCAACAATTTCCCAAGTTGAATTTCTTTCTAATGCATTCATCTTTTCTTTCATGGCTTGATTCCAATTTCAAGTTTCATGACCTCCTAGATTGAGGTTGGAATTTCTGTGGCATCAATGGCAGCAATAAAACTTTTGTGCTTATCAGACAGATTGTTAGTGCAAAAATACTGAGAAATAGGACATTTAGCACATGATTTTCTTTCCTTTCTCAATGCAATAGGTAAATCCTCAGTAATACTTACCTCCTCCTCATTGATATCTTTAGGGATCCTCACCTCCGAATTAGACAATTTTTCTTGCTCGAGAGTCGAAGTGGGTTGTTCTCTTCTTTCATATTTTTTGCCAAAAAATTTGTCTTCTTCCTCATTGTGGACTATGGTAGCTTCATTGCTCAAGTCTTGGCATCCGACAAAGACAAACATGGTAATGACAAAAAGGAGAGTTCATCCATTTCAAGTGCTTTCTCCCCCTGAAGTGGTGGACTGACATAAAAGGATTGTGTTTCATGAAAGGTGACATCCATGGTGATAAATACGCGACGACTCTGAGGATGATAACATTTGTACCCTTTTTTATTAGAAGGATACCCAATAAAGACACATTTAAGAGCTCTGGAATCTAATTTACTACAGTTAGGATGATGAGAGTGAACAAAAACAACACATCCAAAGACTCGACTAGGTAGACTCGTTATTAGGGAAGAAGGAACAAAAGACAATAGAGCTCTATAGGACTAATGCCATTTAAGATACGAGTGGGTAACCTGTTGATGAGATAAGTGGCAGTTAACAGAGCTTCTCCCAAGTAATTTTTTGGAACAGACATTTGGAAAAGAAGAGCTCTAGTTACTTCAAGAAGATGACGATTCTTTCTTTCTGCAACCCCATTTTGTTGAGGGGTGTTAACACAGGTTAGTTCATGAACAATACCATTGAGACAAAAAATTGAGAAATTCATGATTCACATATTCAGTTCCATTATTTGAGCTAATTCTTTTGATATTTTTCCAAATTGATTTTGGATAAGACGGAAAAAATTAACAAAAATTTGAAAAACTTCGGATTTATTTTTCGTAAGGTATGTCCCTGTGACACGGGTACAATCGTCAATAAAGGTAACAAACCATTTTGCTCCAGAAATAGAATCTATGTCAGGACCCTAAACATCAGAGTGAACTAAATCAAATGGAGAAATACTATTTTTATTACTAATAGGATAAGATGCACGATGGTGTTTTGACAATTGACAAATATCACAATTAAAAGACTCAACAAACTCCTTGGTAAACAAATGGGGAAACAAGGACTTGATAAGACTAAATGAAGGATGCCCAATCCTTTGATGATGTAGCCATATTTGGAAATTTGCCCACATCTCAGATGTAGCTTGTTAACTCATGATTTTTGTGTTGCTGGTGGTGGAGGATTAGACTGTGAAGGACTAGATTGATTGGTGGCTTCCAGCTTTGAAGTAGTATGATTTACCCATCTTTGAGTAGATCCTTTGTTGTTTCCCATGCGCTCGAGAACATTCTTTCTTCCATGGAGTTTGAAGCATGTTTCCTTGGTATGTCCATATCTTTTACAATATGAACAATAGTCTCCGCATGAGTAAACGACTTTCCCCCAGCATTTGCTCCCTTATGGACTCCCTTTCCAGTTGTCATGGCAAAGCTTGTGTTAGAGATCCCCCCATTGAGCATGACAGTTCTCCGAGTTTCTTCTCCTCTTACTATAAAAAAAACTTCTGAAAGAAATGGTAATTTTTCTCTTCCAAAAATTTGTACCCGGATTGGGTCATACTCCTGATTAAGGCCTTGGAGAAATTTAAAAATTCTTCCCTTTTCAATGAATTTAGCAAGTGTGGCAGCATCTGTTTTACATATCTTTATCGTATGGTTTTGATCGAATTCCATCCAAAGACCATTCAGGATTCCGTGATATTCTGATACGGAAACAGAGCCCTGTTTTGTATTAAATATCCTGTTTTCAATGTCATAGTAAGCAGCAAGATCCTTTTTTAATAAAAAAGTCTTCCATAAATCATCGCATATGTCCTTTGTAGAAGAATGAAACATATAATTTCTACTTATCTCAAGAGTCATGGATTGCCACATTCAAGTCATGATTAATGAATCTTCATTGTCCCAAATTGAAAAATGAGTGTCGTCTGGTCCTGGTCCTCCTCCATCTATGTGATCAAGTTTGAACAACTCTTGAGAACCCTTCGAATAAATTGGCTCCATTATAAGAAATTTAGACTATCCAACCGACAAGTACTTCCAATATTTGGTAGGTCATTAGGTACCCCCAAAGGAATAAATTTTACTTCAGACATCCCGTAGAACTCAACCAGGAGTCTCCGGTGACCTTTTTCGAGACGATCGAGAAAAGGAGCAAAACTTCAAACTCAGATCTACTCAAATATAGGCCAAACGGGTTGTCACCAACCCCAGGAACAGACTCAGGAGGCTCCGACGACCCTGTCTGTGGCAGCGGCAGCGAGTGGGTCTCGCCGGAGGTGGGCGCGTGGGCTACACGCGCCAGCGACGGTGGAGGCACGTGACGGCTACTCTCAAGGAGCGACTCCCGGCGTTGTGCCTTATCAACGACCCCAACCGGCAACGGCGACAGTGGCGATGGTCGGACAGCGACGGCGGCGCGACGGTGCAGCGGAACGGAGCCCCAAGAACGGGAGCTCTGTCACCAAGTTGAAAATAGGACTGATTTTATTATTCAATCATAAAAAATACATTCTCATATCCTCTATTTGTAATAATCTAATTCTCCTAAAAAGGGAAATAGGGAAACTAGGAAAACAAAATAAAATAGAAAATTATATATCTATTTTTTCTAATTAGGAAGATTCTAAAGATATCAACAAGTATTGATCATTGCCTCAAGACAACAATTGTCTAAAAGGTGGGTCTTGGCCTGGATTTTGGGTGCTGCTTTCACAAAAGTCCTTAAGAAACTAGTTTACCAGTTTGAAAAGTTGGAAGGTGGTAACACTTTGATCGACATTTATGCTTCATAAGGAATTTGTTTGTTCTTAGGGCAACAATTAGATTTTGATCATACATGACGAGATGGAATCATTGCGGAAGAAGGAGAAGTGGAAGGTGGTCAAGGCATGAGCATTATTGTGTTTACATGTTTCAACCTCCGAAAATCAAAGCCAAAGATGGTTCCTTGGTTTGCATGCTTCACAAAGCCATTTACAATCTCAAACAAGCTCCTTAGCCATAGTTAGAGAGACTGAAGACCACCTTACTTCAGTATCAATCTATTGTCATCAAAATTGAATAGTTTATCTACCAATTTATGTGGATGAATGACATTATAATATCTAGAAGCTGCACACAAAGAGCGGGAAGGTACAGTGTCGCTCCACACATATATGGAACATATGAAAAGGAGAGAACCGTGAAATTAACCCGAAAAAGACCTAATTTTACACAAGTTTGAACTTACTCCGAAACACTAGCCCATTTGTCGGTTGTAGGAACGTACACTAGTGAAAATTAAGAGTTGACTGACAATAACCATGTTAATATGTAAATATGAATATATGCAACCACATTTTACACTCAGCAATAGTGCTTTGAGAATGCAACACATGAAAATATTCAAAAATAAGCAAAAACATGCAGAGGACGTTCAATTAGAAGCATGTTACTAGAAGTAACCTACTAGATCAGCAACAGAGCCTCCAGCCATGTATTCCATTATTATCCAAAGTTTGGTTTGATTAAGAAAGGAACCATAATACTCAGTAATGTACGCAGATCGACATTGTGACAGAACAGAAATTTCCTGAAAAAAAATGGAAATTATTGAACAATATTTGGTAAGAGATGCACATTGTAAAGTAGTAGTAATATGTAATATTCTACGAGTACCTTCTGAATGTCTTCTATTTCATCCTCTCTACACGGAGTGAAAAAGAAAACGAAAATGTTATAAAGTCACACTAGGCAATAATTGCATCAGAATTTTGAGATCAACAAGGAAATGCAATGTAGACAAGAATCATATTTTCTACTCAGAGACAAAATCTAAGTTTACATAACAAATATGACAAGTCAACTTGGTTCACTACCATGTGTTCTACTTCCCCACAAAATGTAAGCAATTTTTCTTCAATAGTCATAGGTGTGTTTGTATCCCATAGGATGATTTGATCAGGATAACGAAGTCTTCAACTAAAGAAAAAAAGAATTCTCAAAAAGATAGGTTAAAAGGTATAGATGAGAAAACAATAAAGAAGAAAATCTACCTAGTAACTAAAATAGTTTGAAAAGAAACAAAGGTAGTAATACCTAGCATAACTTATACTAGGTTAGAATAGGAATAAGGTGAGCTAACACCTTAGGCAAGAATTCAAGTCCCACATCTATAAATAGGGTTTGATGCTAATAACCAAGACCTTACAAAAAGAAACCCATATGAGCATGTAAAAAAACACCTTTGAGTGGAATATACAACATTAGAGTATTTTCTTAGCCTATCTTGTAACAAAAATAGTTTGAAAAGAGACAAAGGTTACTAATAACAAGAATAATTTACACTGGGTTAGAATAGGAATAAGGTGAGCTAACACCTTAGGTAGGAATTCAAGTCCCACATCTATAAATAGGGTTCAATGCTAATAGCCAAGACTTTATAAAAAAGAAACTCATGAGCATGTAAAGAAACACCTTTGAATGGAATATACACTAGAAAGTTTTATTAGCCTTTTGTGTGTTCTTGTGTGAGTGAGTTATATTAGTGTTGTTTTCCTAAGTGATCTCTCATCCTCTTTGCCTTTCTTAGAGCATCCGAAAGAGTGTGCCAAGAGCTCAATCGTCTTTCCCCCTCTTCTTGGGTGGTGTACATGGTCAAAGGTAAGTGTACGGGATATTGCACTTTCCTTGGAGGGAATCTTGTGACTTGGAGGAATAAAAAACAAAGTGTGGTAACCAGATCCAGTGCTGAAGCAGAGTTCAGGGCAATGGCACAAGAGACATGTGAACTACTTTGGCTGAAGAACATCTTGGAAGACTTAGGAATAAAATTTAATGAACCAATGAGACATTATTGTGATAACAAATCTTCTATTAGAAAAGCTCATAATCCAGTGCAGCATGATAGAACCAAACATATTGAGGTTGACAGACATTTTATCAAAGAAAAATTAGACAGTGGTCTGATTGCACTTCGTATGTCTCCTCATAAGACTACCTTTCAGATATATTCTAGCGAAGGGGCTAAACACCAACAACTTTGAGAGTATTGTTTCCAAGCTAGGAATGAAAAATACTTATTCAACAACTTGAGGGGGAGTGATAGAATCTTCGTTTTTATTAGTTATATGTTTTCCTTATTTAATAAATTATAATTATTGTGAATAATGGGGATATCCCTGAATCATAGGGATATGATTGTCTAGGAGCTATTATTAGCCTTGTATATATGGATTGTATTCTCAGCATAATAAAAATATAAGATTCTACCCTAGATTATGGAGAGTCAATTTAAGTTTCAAATTCATCCATGTTGTCTGAGTCATGTCTAGTCCTTTTGATGTCTTTACTTCCCAGTTGAACTTTAAAAAATCACAAAAAAATAGTGTTTTTGAAACTGCATCATATATGTGCCTTTGAGTGTTTTTATTTGTATATTTGAGTTCATACTTGTTGTTAAATCATCAACAAGTTCTTAGAGTTAGGTTTCTTTTGTGTCATTTTTGAGTTTGATGTTCTATGTTGATTCTAGTAGGATTTTCTTCTATTTGGTGTATTGTGAACTTTTGAATTTCCAAGAGAGCTTTCAAATCTAATTTTGTGGTGTGTAGCAGTGTTTTCATGTGCTAAAAAAATCAAGACAAAAAAAGAGACAAAAGGTACAAAAGAAAAGGCAAACAAAGTACAAAAAAGCAAAAAGTAAAAAAGTAAAAATCATAAGCATATGCATGTACTACTACCACTAACTTTTGATGTGCACTTTCATGTTGATATGCAGCTGTTTTTTACGTGTATGTGCAGCTTTCCAATAGCCTTGTCACCTTTCAAGCGATGCTAAGAGTGTGTCCATTGGGCACCACTTGCTCATAACTTGCTAAAGACAAGAAGCACCATTTTCTACTCTAGTAATTTTTTATTTTGTTCATCTATTCTAGTGCTTTTCTTTAGGTCTTTCTTTTGTTGTGCTAACTTTCCTTCATCATTTATTTTCTTGTTTGTCTCCTTGTTATTTTCGGTTTTGTCTTGTAAAGTCCCTTTTGAGATAGCCTTTGTTCATTTAGACCTTTTATTGCTTTCTCCTTTGACTCCATTCGGCTTTGTGGTGTAATTTCTTTTTGTGTGGTGTAATTTCCAATTTCTGATTTCTGTTTCAAGTTTCAATATCAGTTTTCAGTTTTTATTTTTGGGTTTTAGTTAGTCGTCCGTTAATTCAGTTTTTAGTTTCTGATTTCTAGTTTTTGTTTTAATGGTTCAATTCGTGATTGACTCTTGTTAGTTGTCTATTTAATTTCTATTTTTTAGGGTTTCATCCAAAGCTGTCAATCTTTGTTAATCCAGTTTTTGTTAAATTATGCTATTCATTCTTTAAACAAAAAATTACTGTCTCACAATCTTAATTTGTTTAGAGAAGAAAATTATGCAATAGACATATCTTGAGAGTGTCTTTGGGGATTTGACCTAAGTTAATATCTATACTTCATTTTAGGGAGAACTTAGTTGTATTGAAAGATCATTGCAACATGAGCTCTGTCGATGGGCTGCCACAGAAAACTCACATTGCCATGTGGCGGCAAGGTATAACTTTGCCCTCGATTTCCGCCATGACACCACCATAACTGAGTTTATATAACACTGAGGGAGACCAGATAAAGTATGTGAAAAGGGGCCATAGACAAAATTGAGTGAAATTAAATGAAGTAGATATATATGGGTTCAGCTTTCAAGATTTCTTACTTCAATTACAAAGAATATGTTGAAACAAGGAAAAAGTATTATTTTTCCAGTGCCGTATTTGATTTTTATTTCATAATTCTAATAAGCGAACAATTTGAGATAATTTGCTGGAAGATGTTTTAAGGTAACTTTAGAGGCCTGTTGTTATAATCAGTTCAGGTTTCAAATAAATACAACCAGTCCCGCAGTTCTTTGAATTTGAACATTCTACAAAATAATATACTTACGATTCTTCCAAATCAATCATTTTGATAGCAACTTCCTTGTTTAGCTCCTTGTCAAACCTAGGAAAAGAGAAAGACCAACAAAATGAGAAATGAACTCTTTATCCACACATTGGCTTTAGGTTTTGTTAATAAACGTTACTGGAGAGCACTAAGGCAGTAATAATTTACAGATAATAATTTGTATGTGTACTACTTTAGCTTTCCTATAGACATAACTTATCACTTCAACTTATACAAATATACCTTTTATTGTTACATCCTTCAAAACGACATTTATAACAATTTTCCAAATATACCTTCCAATT
This sequence comes from Vigna nakashimae, assembly GCA_034642375.1. Classification (NCBI taxonomy): domain Eukaryota; kingdom Viridiplantae; phylum Streptophyta; class Magnoliopsida; order Fabales; family Fabaceae; genus Vigna; species Vigna nakashimae. The sequence goes on along the minus strand of CM067763.1, from coordinate 8,739,188 downwards.
AGTCATACCCTGCTTTTAAGTAGAAAATGTTCGAATTAGACTCGTCCTTAGAAAAAAGTAAACTCAATTAATACTGCATGTAACACCCTACCTCAATTTTGTTTTCATAACATTCTATTTAAATAACTTACCAAAAAATAGAATATGGGCTTTGGTGACCAAATAGTGTTGGTCACCTTATTTGCAATCAACCTAATCTAATATTGCCCTACACTGTTAAAACACGATTAAAAGATGCAAGGACAGGATGCTTTAATAGTTAGTATCAGTGCCTGATATGTAAAGTGCACAGTCTCTCTTAACTCTTTATTTCCTCTCTATATCCTCTCTGTTCTGTTATTCTTTTCTACCCCCTCTTTCTTTCTCTTTATTTTTCTGAATTTTTGTTTTTCTCTGAATCCCATCTAAATTGTATATCTGTACCACGAACATCCTTCCGTTACTTTTTTCCTTAAATATAGAATAGAACCCATTCAGCAATATTACACTCAATTTTAGTAGCAGCATCTGCAACTGAAAAAAAAGAACCTCGGTTTAAGAAAAAAAACTATCTCTAAGTCAACATAGGAGAAAGATATGTTTCAATTTCAAACTTTGAAATTGTTAAGATAGTGTTAGCTATAATATTATGTGTATTTGGGCATAGCCCATATTGTTTTCATTTTTCTTCATTATAAATATATTACCCTATGTGTACTTTTTGCCCAAAGGAGAATTAACCTTATACTTAGTTTTCACTATTTTAACAGAAATAATAAGCCTACACAGTCATATGAAGACGTGAAGACAACCTCTACTGAGCAATGATCAGATCATTAGAATTATCTAACAACCAAATATTTAGCAGTTGAAAGAGATCTTGGGTAGTTTATGCATCATGCATGTCTAAATGTCAAGTCGTTCAATATTTATCCCTTGTTTTCCATTGTCTAAAGAATACAACTCAGAACAAGTAGGACATTCATAAAATTCAAATATCAATGAGGAGTGATACAACAGTCATAGTAAGGTTTTACCTACTTAACTCTTTATCCATAATAAAGAGGGCCCTTTATCCATAACCCTAACATCAAATTACAGATGTCAACACAATACATTATGTTATCCTTCACTATCAAATGAGAAAGAAGTATAAAGCATAAGATTTGTATCTGCAGAAAAAATAAGCAGATAGCCTCACACTAATAAACGCTCCCTTGAGCTCAACATGAAAAGACAATTCAATTTCTAACGGCACATTACAATGAGCTCCAATATCAAAATCATACACCTACCCTTTATACACGTCGCCGAATGACCCTTGCCCAATAAGCTCCAATGAGCCAAATCTTGCCCCTGCAGCCTCAACCAGACCCGCTATGTCAGCCATTTTCGGGAGCAAGCCTTCAGAACCCTGACACACTGTCCCCTACATAAACATCTGAAACACCAAGATCACACCTTAGACACAAACCACATTCCAATAAGTCATAACCCCACAATCCAAACCAAATCCAAACAAACACCCCAACTATTGACCCTCAAAACCAAGAGCAACAACAATTAATCAACAGCAACAAAAAGACCAACAACAGAAAATCGAAGCCAACCCCACCACCCCAAGTCAACCAAACTTCAAAGGGGAACCATAAAGCCCAAATTTGTAAACATTAAAAAGACAAAACCAGCAATAGCAATCTGAAAAGCAACTCAATGAAGCGAAGCATTGCACTTGAACTCAAAGCAAAGCAAAAGAGAAAGATAGAGTGTGCGTGTGTGAGATAGAGATAAAAGTTGTTAGGTGGAAGTGAGATGGTAAAGTGACCACACAGCAGAATTGAATGCGCGAGGACACTGAGCGAAAACGAAAGGAAAGCGAAACAATAACAAAAAAAGTCACAGCATCAACCCTTTTGTGACAGTCCCACGAATCGTTGAGGGATTGGTACTGAACTCACCAAGAGCAAGAAGGTTAGGGGTTCAAGGACACACAAAGAGATGAATCTTTCGGAGAATTTCGAGTTGGGGATTTGGGTAACTCGGAGCTTGATTGCTTCGTTGTTGTTCAACACATGAATCGAAGGACAAGTATGTTGTCTCAGTGCTGGTCTGTTTCATAATAGAATCTTCTTAACTTCTCTAACTTTTATTTCTATAATTAACTCCAGTTGTAATTTAATTTAATATTTAATGATTTTTATCAATTTTAATTAACTAATATTTATTTATATAATTAAGCACTTTATTTTTTGTATAAATATAATTGTCCAGTGTTATGAACTATCCCATGTGACTATAACTCAATCATTCGAAGAAGATCGAACTCAAACATATATAATCAAATGAATTAATAGATTAATCACTTATGCGTATATGTTTGATTTTTACATATATGATATGCCTCTTATTGTAAAAATTTGAATAAGTAGAAAAAATTTCTCTTACCAAACTGCTAAATATTTAATGGATATAAGTTCTTTAAAAATATGTATACTTTCAGTCAAAATAATTTAGTTTTAATATTTATATTAATTTAGTTTTAATATTTATATTATGATAGGTCATAAAAAATTAGAAAATGGTTATAATTTATTTGTTATAGTAAGTTTATGACAGAATTTTGGAGTGTCATAAAAAACTAATTTTCTATGACTCCCATAATTATGATGTGAGAATTTTTATATAAAAAGTTTCGGATATAGTAACAATAGTTCTTGTTATTAGTTATAGTTATTGTCGATTTACAATTACAATATATTAACATAGATGAGATTGATTTTATTCTTAGGAGATAAAATCACAAGAAAACACTAAAGGTAGGTGACTAGTGTTTTTAAATACTTTTCGCAAAACAATGTCTAATGAATTGTAAAAGATATATAATTTAAATAAGATGTTTAAACACTAGTTTTTATGAAATGCGTATATGGAAAACGTCGCAAAGATTCAAGCAATAAAACACAAATTTTATACCATTTCACTTAATTTTAAGCTACGTCCAGTTCTTCCTTAAAAGCTCTTAAAAAAGATTACACAAGTTTTACCTTTTCTACATTTATTATTAGCATCACTCTTGGTTCACCTAGTCAACACAACTAGTCTGAGCTTAACAACTCTTAGTATATAAGTATTTTAATCACTTATGGTTCAACCTTAGACAATTGTCTAGATAATTTAACTCAATTGAGTTAAACACCAAGTGTTTTAATTTTCTTTAGAATGTACAACACAATGAGTATTGAAACAAATATAGATTGATAACTATCAAAGAGAGGATAAAAACCGTACAATGAAATATGAGATTTTGCTAAGGTTCTTTCTCTTAAAAAATTTAGCTTCATACGATATAGAGCAACAATAAGCTTGTTTTAGCGTTCACGAATTCACTATATTATCCTTCTTGTCTTCTCTTCAAACTTTCGTCTATTTATAACTCTGCTTAAGAAATGACCATTAGACAGAGAGGTTGACTTCATGTAGAGTTGGTAGCCTTTATAGGTGAGAAGTCAGACTCAAGTCTACTTTACAAAAGTATAATGCTTTGTCATAACCTTTATCAAAACAGAGCTTGTACGATATGTCAGAGTAGAAGACTTCAAGGGAAACATTCCCATAATGTTCTTTACATCTCTCAAAATCTTTTATCTTGTGTGCAGTGATTTTGATAAAGTCTTTGTACTTTTTGTGATCTGCATGAATATCAAGAACAAGGTATACAAGCATCCAAGTACTTTATCATACATGCATTAAATAGTTTGAACGTTGATAAACGTTAAGATGTATGGCATGTTCAAAACATTTTATCATGTGTTATATCATTAATAAATGTATGGTTTGGTAAAGCATTCAACATATTATTATAAGATGTTGTAAAACTAAGAAGGAAAACTAAGAACCTTGAAAGCCTACTTGAAACTAGAGGTAAGGGGTGTAACTTGGGAATATAATATGGTGTATAATGGGTATGAGGTTAATGTTAAAATGATGTTTCATTCATTCTCTTTTTGTGTTAAGTTTCATGTATTAATGGTATGAAGGATGGTTATTTATGTTCATTTTTCGGAACTTGTTAATGTTGTAAGGGTATACATGCTTTGGGTACTTTGGGATATTATATGCTTATGAATAATGTTATGGGTATGCCTAAATCATGTTGCATTGTGTGTTATATTGAAACCCTTTTTACCTTGCATGATTATAAACTATTGAAGGGCACTTACCTACATACTCTTTGGATGGGAGTGAGAGTTCTCTTCTATCATTGGAAGAGAAAGGCATGGGCCATGAAAACGAGAATAAGTGATGGTTAGTGGTGTGTCACAGGTTTCATTCAAGGAGGGGAGCATTGATAGTTTAAGTGAGTATAAATGAGAGCTTGAGGGCTTAGAAAGAGTCTCTGAAAGTGGGTTGCAAGGGGAAGTGTCTAGTGTAATGAAACCCTCAATTGTTATCCTCACCACCCTCAAATCAGATTACAACATAAATAAGAGGAGAAACACTCACTCTTACCCAATACAAGCAATGAAAACCCACAATCTCTAACTTGGCCTAACTCGCACATGTGCTACACAATGTAGAATAAAAAATAATTTGATCAAAACACACTCCTATAGTGCAAATATATCAGTACATGTGAAGTCCACTTGCTCTTGAATGAATTCTTGATTGCTTGATCACCAATGAAGCTTGAAATCCTCCAAGAACAGTTTTTGAGAAACCCTGTACTAAAAATTCAGAAAGTTAGTATTTGCTAATTAAAATCGTTTTTGAAACAAGTCTCAAGTCTGGTTTGTATAGAAAAACCAAATCCTGAAGTAGATTAATCGATTACGTTATTAGCAAAATATATTATTCTTTTCTTTTTGTTTTATTAGATTATAACACGTGTATAATTGATTATTTCATTATTTATACCTATAACTACCTCTTTTAACTAACCTAACAAATTAGGTTATTTGTATAATGGATTAGACCTTTCTTTCTGTTTTAATCGATTATGAAACTTATATAATAAATTATTTTACCCCTTAGCCTATTTAGTCATCCATTTGTCTTTCTTAACAGATTATGTTATCTGTATAATAGATTATGTTATCTGTATAACAGATTATGTTATCTGTATAACAGATTATGCATTTCTCTTTGTTTTAATTGATTTTGTAACTTATGTAATCGTTTATAACATAATGATCTGCCCTTATTTAGCTTTCTAAGTGTTCTAATTTAATCTAATGGACTATATCACTTATGTAATCGATTATTATTACCAGAAACTATATTTTCAATCTATTTTAGGCTTTTGTTTCACTAATCATGAATGGATTAATCCATCTAGCACTAACATGTTAATGATTTAAACACTTGTTATGCCATTTTTTTTGCGCAAGAATGGTTAAAGGTGTTTCTAATCATTTAAAGTCATTCATCATAAAAAAAACTAATATATGTAGAGACTAGGCTCCCCTTATCAACAATGAGAGTTAAGGTGTGTGTTGAAAAGTCAAAGTGAAAGGAAAGAATGAAAGTAGGTGTGTGTGTGTGTGTTGTGTTACGTAAAGTGAAGAAAAGAAAGAGAGTGATGTTTTGACTTTTGTTGAAAACAAAGAAGAAAATGGAAAATGGGGATGCATGGGTGTGTGTACGTAAGTGTGGATGAAGAGAGAGAAAATAAAACAATGTGTGTAATGGTGTGGGGTCGTGACCATTAAATGCAAGAGAGAGAAGAGAGAAATGGAGTGGGAAGATGTGTGTAAAGTGGTGTACGCAAAAGAGAGAAATTAGTAACTATTAACTTAGTAAAGAAGGGAAAAGTAGTTTAGAAATACGTGGGGTCCACGAGTTTTGTTGAGAGAAATAGATAAGGGGGTGTTTGTTTAAAAATTGGGCAATTGTTATGCTCTTCTACGTAAATTGTCGTTAGGAAGAGAGTTTTTAAGTGAGAAAATGAGTGTTTTATGTGGGGTCCGCATTGGGCATTTGATAGGGTGGTGGTGTAATAACAAAATGAGGGTGTGTTAGTAATATTAGTCTACTTTATGTTGGATGACAAGTGCCTATTGAGTGTGAAATATGTATGGTTTTGATGGTGTGGTGGTGTGACCAAGCATTTTGTTATTTTCTTAGAATTTTATCAAATGTATGAATTTTCGTATTGCAATACGATAAAGAGTTTGGGTCTCATGTGGAGACAGAGGTTCGAGTGTCACCCTTCCTCCTACACGAGGAATTAGAGGGTTGGATGTCTCGCACATTGGCTTTGGCTTGTACTAAGTATAGTTCACCGGTATGCTTAGTATCAGTATGTTTACTCGTTAGTCCTTAAGTAATCGGGGAGATAGGTCTGAAGTTGCGATGGAAGACGATTCAAATTGCCCTGTTTTGCAAAACAGTTTTGGCACAACAAAAGTCAAGGAAACAACATAAGCTTGTATGTATGATTTGAGTTCTGAGTTAAATACTATGATTTATTGTAATGTAATAACTATTTTAATGTGTGTTGTAGTGATATGATATTGAATTGTATCCTATGTTATATTCCTGGTTACTCACCCTTTCCTGTTGTGGTTGTGGTTCCACCTACAATGATCATACTTGTACGAAAGTAGATGGTGTTGTAGATAAATCATGACTGGAGTAATGCGACAAGAGAAACGAGAAATAATTATTATTGGGAATTTCTTTATGTTTTAAAGTATTTTATCTTTTTGAATAATTAATTTCAAGACTTGTGAGGATTGAATTTTATATTGTAAGACGTTTGAACATTTGAGGTTTTTGTTTCCGCAACATTCTCATAAGAATAACATCTAATGTAGGCTTTAACGGTCAAATTTGAAGAAAATGGTGAGAAGAAGTTGGAACCCTAGCTGAAGATGTAGGTCGGTGATAACGATTGAATTTACCGTTATCTGTGATGCAATTTTCATACTAAATTAACCCTTCTTGACTTTAAAGCTTGTTTAAACTGTTGTTTTAGTTGAATTTGGTGAATAAGTGAATAGAGGTTATACTTAATGATTTTTATCACTAATTCCCTCAATTTTGTAGGTTATTGGTATGATTGCAAGAGGAGAAAAAGTATCAAGGAGTTGGAACCTAGGAGGGATAGCAAAAGTACTGGGAAAGAAGGTTGAAGAAGGCGCAGGGTGCCGAGTTCCCTTTTATGGGGCCTGGGCGCTGATTGTCACGCAACCACGCTTGGTTGCCCTCATTAGGGGCCCTCAGCGTTGGAAGTCTCGCAAGGACATCTGCTTGCCCTCATTTGGGGCACTAAGCGCCACTCTTCTTGCAAGGACGCCTAGGCGCTCTCTTTAGGGGCGCTGAGCGCTAGTCAGCTACACTGCAGGATTCCTGGTTGCCCTCAGCCAGGGCACTGAGAGCCAGTCTCCTCGCAGTTGCGCCTGCTTGCCCCACTTAGAGCGCTGAGCGCCAACGATGTTGACCCATGATCCAATTTTGATTTATTTAAAGGCTTCTACAAATTATGGTTGGTATTTTTTGGACGGCTGAAGCACAAAAATAGGATTTTTGACCCTTTGGAGGAAGATTGGGCATGCGATAGCTTTCCTTCTCACTTTCTAGGGTTTCCATTCATTCATTCTTCCATTGTACACCAAGGTTCTCCATGACAATGGAGAACTAAACTCATTTGTGTTAGCGATGATGTAACCTCTAAACTTTGATGTATTTGAACATGTTTTAAATATTTTATGCTTCTTTCACTAAATGTTAGTGATTTTCTCCTATTCTTAATGATTGTCTTTTTTTGGCCATTCATGACTTGATGTTTGATTTGTTTGAGTATTGGGAAATATCTTATGAATCATGATATGGAGGATTTCACCCAAAGGGAATAATACCTAGGGATAGGGACAAGACGTTTGGTTGTCTTAAGCTTATTTTCTTAATGCGGAATTGGTTATTAGGGATTCAAGTCTAATAATTAAGACTAGGCTTTTTACGCCGAGGGATCGGGTTGTAAGTAATTTCGTAAGTGACATTAACATTTTAATGAAGAAGATGAGTTCTAATATGCATGAAAGTGATGTAGGAGAAATCTAACCCCAACAACATTATCATCTCATATCATCAAATATCATTAATTCATTCTGTTTTTAGCCTCAATTGATCAATTTTACATTCAAATTTTTAAGTTTACCTTTACTACAATTCAATCTCATTCAATGGAATTGTTCTTTAGTCTTATAAGATTGTTTAGTAACACAAGTCTCTTGGGAAACGATACTTGGTCTTACCATTTTATATTACTTGATATGATTTGGTACACTTGCTAATGAGTTAACAAGTTTTTGGCGCCATTGCTGGGGACTCGTGGTCATACTATACTTTTGTATGATTCTTAACTTACTTAGACTTTTTCTCTATTTTTATTATTTTTAATTTTTATTTATTTTTTATTTGTTTAGGCTAATCTGGTGCTCTAGTGTAGTGTTCTATAGTGTATGCAGGGAAAATTTTGCACAAGGAGCACAAGATCATTTGAACCTCTTCTCAAAGGTTGGGAAGTAGAGAATAGTAGAAGAAGAAGGCATAAAAGAATTTCAAGAGAACTTTTTCCTTCTCTTGAGACTCTTGAACAACCCTTCACTTCAGTATCTGATTAGGAAACAGAAGACATGGCTGAAAATCAGAATATGGGTCCAGTTAGACGTACTCTAGAGGATTATGCAACAATCACTAGCCCTCTTCATTTTAACAGTATTGCCAAGCTGAGGGTCAATGTCACCAACATGAAGATGCAGCCTACTCTCATTCATTTGGTGTAGAGCAAGCAATTCAATGGCTTAGCTTACGAAAATCCATATGAAAATTTCACCACTTTCACAAAAATATGCAATACAATGAAGATTCAGGATGTACCAGATGAAGCTATTAAACATAGCTTATTTCCTTTCTCTTTGAGGGGCAATGCTAAGATGTGGCTAAATTCATTCCCTGAGAATAGTTTCACTGAGTGGGAAGATGTGGTGGCCAAGTTTCTGAACAACTACTTCCCTCATTCCAAGATCAACAAAGGGAAGCAAAAAATCTCTTCTTTTCAGGAAGGCATGGATGAGACTTTAGGCCAATCATGGGATAAATTCAAAGGCCTACTGAGGAAGAATCCTACTCACGGATTTGATGAACCTACAATGGTAATTTTTTTTCTTGGAGGACTTAAATCAGACTAAATTGATGCTGGATGCCTCAACTGGAGGTAACATTAGATGGAAGACTCCCGATGAGGCCTATGAGTTGATAGAGAATATGGTTGCTAATGACAATGAGACACATAAAGAAAGAGCTCAATTTCAACAAAGAGGAGTTCTCCAACTGCAATCTCAAGATGCCCTATTAGCTTAGAATAAGATAATGACTCAACAACTTAAGGCCTTAATGAAGAAACTCTCTTAGTTACCTAAAGAGTTGTAAAATGTATCACATGCTCAATATCAACTTTGTGAGCAATGCGGTGGAGATCATATCAATGGACAATGTGCTATGCAAGCCAATACCCAAGAAGAAGTCAATTTTATGGGTAATCAGGGCCGCCCAGGTCACTACAACCGAGGGTGGAAACCTCACTCAAGCATATGTCAAGGGCAAGCTGGACAATTCAATAGACCACCACAACAACAATGGCAACCACAACCCTCCTTATCTGATAAGACTGCAAAGCTAGAGGACACACTTCAACAGTCCATGCAAGTGTTCATCTCCAATCATAAAAGCATAGAAGTTGCCATCAGAAATTTGGAGATACAAGTTGGTCAACCGACAAAGAAGTTGGAGGATATGTCTGAGAAGAATTTTGGGGCTAATACTGAAGTTAACCCTATGGAGGAGTGTAATGCCATTATAACTAGAAGTGACAAGATGTTAGATGAGAGAAAAATTGAGAGAAAAGAGAAAGATGAGTTGAGTGAAAAAAAAGAGGATGAGAAAAAGAAAGAAAAAAAGAATGGAGAGGATGAGGTAAAATAAAATGAGAGAGAAGAGAGAGAAAAAGGACAAGAAATTGAGAAGCCCCTTCCTTACCCAAAAATTTATTCAAGGAAGGAAAAAGAGAAGAAATTTGGGCGGTTCATGGATATCTTCAAGCAATTGGACATTACTATACCGTTGACCAAAGCACTACAACAAATTCATGCTTATGCAAAACACTTGAAGTAGTTTCTCACTAAAATGAAGAAATATGTAGATGAAGAAACAATTGAAGTGTAGGGTAATTGCATTGCACTTGTGCAGAAGACTCTCCCTCCAAAATTCAAAGATCCGGGATGTTTCAATATCCCTTGCACCATTGGGAATCATGATATAAGGAAGACTCTAACTGACTTAGGGGCTAGCATCAATCTGGTGCCCGTATTTATGCTTAAGAAGAGTGGTCTTGAGATCAAACCTACAAGAATGATCTTGCAAATGGCAAACAGATCCATCAAGCATCCTTATGGTATAGTGGAAGATGTTGTGATTCAGTTTGACAAACTCAAATTCCCAATTGATTTTGTAGTGATGGAAGTGAGAGAAGATGTAGAAATCCCTCTCATTCTTGGAAGACCATTCATGAAGACAACCAAGGTTGTAATTCATGTAGATGATAGAGTTTTAACATTGAAAGATCAAGATGAAGAGGTGACTTTTAATGTCTTTAAAGATGTGTAACCAATTCAAACAAAGAAGACTAGTCCTAAAATAACAAATGAAGTTCTATTAGTGACTAGTCTACCTGATCAAGCTGCCAATGTGGTCAAGAGGAACCGTAATTGTTCTTCTCCAAAAATGAAGGAAGAGGATGGAGATAATGAAAAGAAATTAGTACATCAAGACTTGGTGTGGGACAATAATGAACTAAAACTTGGAAAATGTTAACTCATTGGCAAGTGTTCCAAATCGTATCAACTAATATAAAATGGTAAGACTAAGTATCGTATCCTAGAAGACTCACGACACTAAACAATCGTGTAATTACTTAACTAATTAAAACTGAAAAGTTATTTTGTTGGTTTTTTAAATGCAAATCAAATGCAACAAACTAAATATGAATGCAAATTGATCAATTAAGGATAAAACACACATAAATGGATGGTGTTGATGATATGAGATGAAGATGTTGTTGGGGTTTAGATTTCACCTTCTTTACTTTCATGCATATAAGAATTCATCTTCTTCGCTAAAATATTAATGTCACTTTCTAAATTACTTAGAACTCGATCCCTCGGCATAAAAAGCCTAGTCTCAATTATTAGACCTTAATCCCTTGAATCCTTAATAACCAATTCCGCATTAAGAAAAGAAGCTTAAGACAACCAAACGTCCTATCCCTATTGCTACGCAATATTACCTTTGGGTGAAATCCTCCAGATCATGATTCATAAGATATTTCCCAATACTCAAACAAATCAAACATCAAGTCATGAGTGGCCAAAACATAACAAGCATTACGAATAGGAGAAAATCACTAACATTCAATGAAAGAGGCATAAAATGCTTAAAGCACCTTCAAAGACATGAAACTTTAGAGGTTACATCTTCCCCAATAATAAATGAGTTTAGATCTCCATCGTTATGGAGAACCTTGGTGTACAATGGAAGAATGAGATAAAAACCCTAAAAAGATAAGGGGAGAGCTCCCGCATCCCCAAGTCTGCTCCAAAGGGTTGAAAAGTGTGTTTCTGAGCTTCAACCATCAAAAGATATCAACCCTAGGGCGTGCAAGTCCTTAAATAGATTAAAATTGGATCATGAGCCAACGTCGCTGGCGCTCAGCGCCTTAAGTGGGGCAACCAGGCGCCCTACGATGCATTGAAACTGGCGCTCAGCGCCCTAGAAGGGGCAACCAGGCGAGCTTGCGAGAATGTTGGTGCTGAGCGCCCAAATGAGGGTAAGCAGGTGTTCTGTAGTGCATGTAACTGGCGCTTAGCGCGGGCGCACCAGAAATCATCTTCTGTGCAGTCTATGCAGGTGCTGCCTAAGGCCCTTGACACAGGGCCCTTAGTTTGACTTTTCTATATTGCATCTTTTCCTCTTTTTCTGTAGATCTACTTGCTTCTTGTGGTTGGTTCAGCTCTTTACAATGTTGGAGATTCTTCCAAGCACATTTTTAGCTAAAAAATAAAGGGATTATAGATGAAATTACATCAAAGTTCCCAAAACACAATTATTCATAAAACTAAGATAAAATAGATGATTAAGCAAGCTTCTAAGTCAAAAAGAGTCGATTTAGTATCAAAATTGCATTACAGATAAGAGTATATTCAATCGTTATCAGCAAACTAGTGAAATTCAAGAACATGTTATGGGTTATCAAGGCTATCAAAGCAAAGGGAGTTCTTGAGATTGAGACTCCTTATTCTAGGAAAGTGAAAGTGGTGACTAGGAAGTTGTTGAAATTTTGTCGGTGTGAAGAAAGAAAGAAGCACGCCAATATCAAAAATCCAAGTTGAGCATAGTGTGTCAAGCTAGTGACGTTAAAGAAGTGCTTACTGGGAGGCAACCCAGTTTTTTAAACCCTTCTTTTTAATTTTTGTTAATTGTTTGTGTTTGATGTGTCTAGTGTGATCTAGTATGCAATTGTATGTTATGGTTTGGGTGAATTTTTGTGATATGTTGCATAAAGTTTTGGTTAAACCCCTCCAAAAATCCCTATTTATGTGGGTTTTTCTCGGTTAGATCCTCCTTTTATCGGTTTTGCCAATTTTCTCCTTAAAAGTGAAAATTTGACTCAATTGGTACCTTGTCGTTAAATTGGGTTAACGAGGTTAAGTTTTTGATGACCTGACACCTTGATGTGGTAGTTTTTAGTACGTGGCATTAGTAGAGGTTTATACATGGAATTTCATAACATTATACATTTTAAAATTAGGGTTTGGTGGTGGACTTTAAAACATGGCATATGCAGATGGTGTTAGATCTATGAGAAATTAGGGATTTAGGGTTGATGAAAATCAAATTGGGAAAAGAGTCTTCATGTTTGAGATTGAAGAAGAAATAAATTTAGGATTGATAGAGTTGGAAATTGAAATGAGTTTTAGCAAGGTTTATTGTATGATGTTCTCGCGAAATTAGGGTTCACACACATTGTTAACCAGAACAGGGGCATGACAATGATCATGGTTTCTCATAGCAAAATTGAGAATCTACTTTAAAGACTTCCCGCTGTCGATGCTCCGTCGTCAACGCTCGACGGAGGAAGACCCCTCCCAAAAACAAAGCCTGGTCATGGTTCCTCGGTGACCGTTGCGTCATTATTTCTATTTTTTATATTCTTTTCAATATGCTATTCAACCACAAATTTCGTGCAAAAATTATCTGATAAGAAATTTCAACTTTGAACAAATTTCGTGCACAAATGACCATTTATGCAGAGTTATCATACTTTCTGTTAATAATCTGTGTACTTTTGTCTTGGTGGTGGCAAGACAGGAGGAAGGTTTGGCTGAGTAGTAGGTTCTCACATTTGCCTGAGGATATGATTAGATACTAAATGCCATGAGTATGGTGTGCATTGTAGTACTTTTATTCCAAGAAGTCAGAAATTTCATGGTTCCTGAGAAAATAGTTGTGATTGTGAAGTGTAAATGTGTCGTCTGGCATTCACAAAAGACACGTATATGTGTTTATGCATATATTGGGCACTCACTAACTATATTTTTCAATTTTTTAAATTATTTTCACATTTTAAACGTCTCTACATATGAAAATATCGCATTGATCAGATAGATACAATATCGTCATGTTGTTACTTGTAAAATATTAATTCTATCAGGATTTGAAGGTTCTTTAGACATTAATTTTATATTTTATATGGCGTGTATAATTAATAAGAATAACTTTGACAGTTTTATCTTGAAGATTTTCTTGTATTGATTTTAGAAAAATCTGCATTTAGAAATGCTTGGAAAAATAACCAAGGTTCTACTGCTCTGTTATTTACATCATTAGGTTAAACTATTCTACTTACATATATTATTCATCTATAATTATAAACTGTAAGATTCCCCTTATATAGATACATATATTCTTACAGCTTCAATTCAAGAATTCTATAATTATAATAAACAATAAGTTTATGAGTTCAATGATAAAGTAAATCTAACTTGTACATAGATACATAGATGTATAAAAATTAGAATTTATATATAAAAAGAGAGCATGCAGAGAAATGATGAAATGCATATATAGTTCAATAATGTTTGATGGGTTGTTTTCACAAAGAAAATGATCTAAGAGAAGGGCAGCCATGCTGACAGACCAACATCTGTGACACCGCGGAGTTTCAAAAATATCTGGGGCATTGATGCAAGCTCATTTCTTAGGACTGTAGTGGTACGTATCCATACTTGAACTCAAAGTACACATGCACAATTCACGTCCAAACTCCAATGACGAAGCTCTAAAGCCCTAATGAAGTATGCATCCTCTCCACTAAAGACTTCACCAAGCTTGCGATGCACTCTCCTCTCATATTTTTAATCCCAAATTGAATTTGATTGAACCCTAAATCCCATTTCAGATTTGTCTAATTTCATATTATTACATTTTCCCAAATGCCAAGTTTAAACTTTAAACATGCCATGTTTTAAAGAAAATAACACGTAATCCTCCCACCTGTGCAAAAAGTTAACCCCGTTAACTAAATTTAACGACAGGGGCTGAGCAATTGGTTCAAATTACCACTTATAAGGACTCAATTAGGGATTCTAATAAGAAGGGGATCAAAATGGGAAAACCCCACATAAATAGGGACAATTAAAGGGTTTAAACCTAAAGTTTTAAGAGTCAAATGTAAAATGTGAAACCTTGAGTTGGAGAATTAGAAAGTTTGAACACTGAGGGCCCTCTGCTGAGGGGCTGATGAGTCAATATTTTCTCAATTTCACTTAGCTTATTGTGCTAGATTTAATCAGGAAATTGTGCTTGAATGTCCAATATTTCTCCATTTTTCTTAATTGTGTTTAATTCAACCAGAAATTCTTATTTTAATTAATTTGAATTATCTAAGCTTATTATTTTCATTATTGATTGCAGGAAAATTTTGAAAATACATTTTGGAACATTAGGAAGGATGGTAAATAATTCAAGACTCTCCACATAGACATTTTAGAATTAATGATATTGTAATTTAGTAGTTTAGGCTTTTTGAACCAACTTGTGCACTTTGGGCCAATTTTGGCAAAATGATGTTGGGCCCAAAAGAGGTTTAGGTTTAGCACTTTATTTATTTTATTTTCATGATTTTTTTGTTTTAGGGGAAGAGACACATGGTCGAGACACAGTCGCCAACCTTATGGAACTTTTTCTTTGAACGTTGTTTTAAATTTTCAAGGAATGAAAAGGAGTGCACGTTGTTACATTTTCAATTTGGAGCAAAGAATTTAATTTTTTTTCATTGGGATAAATGATGCAAACGCTATTATGTTGTTACTGTTCAGCGGATGATGGAAATTTAGAAGCATATTCTTCTTTTTAGATGGAAGCAGTCATTCATCTTTGCACACGGAGAGAAAGAAGCAATTTTTCATTTTGGCTTTTAAAAACAAGAAGCCCTGTTACATTTTTCTTTGAGAAGTGACGCACACGGTGACTCATTTCCCCATTGAAGGCTCTCGGTCACAACAACATGTTGGAGAGAAGCAAGCAGCTGAAGTGAGTTTCCTTTTTTTCTTTAGATTGGCACGGTGATTAATTGGGAGAATGGCAGCAACACATCCAGCTTGGTAGAAGCAGTGCAGTAGGATTGGGAAAGAAATGAACAGTGATAAAATTTTGGGGGAGAACAACACGTCCAACATAGAATGGAAGTGCTGATTCATGGCACATGGAAGGGCTGATTTCATTCTCAAGTGAGAAGCACACAGCTGCCTCGGTCTAAGTTGGAAGAACTTTCAATCTCCTTTAGAATAGGTAGCTGTCACGTCCACCCAAGGAGGAGAATTCGTTTTTGCTTTTAGAAATGCACTTATTCATTTCGGCTTGAAGAGATATGCTGGTATTTATTTTCACAGAGGGAAGTTGAATGTTTTCTTATAGAAGAAGTGTGTGGATTCACGGTTACGAGAGGAGGTAGAGACGGAGTGTATGGGAATGTGTAGCAAGGGAGAGGTGTTGATTGATTTTGATGTCCAGCAATGTTACGTTAAGCAGAGAGGAGAAAATGGTGATTGTTTTTGGAGAGAAAAATAATTTATCTTACCTTGAGAAGCAGTGCTCCAAGAGGTGTTCGGTTTTTACTTCTACATGCTTGAACCAAATTTTATTTTTATATCCTAAAGTGAATTTAGGTTGAAGCAGCTAGCTCATTTCATTTTTATCTTTACTATTCACACATTTATTTTTTTTAAGCGTTATCTCCGTGAATGATACGCGTTAGTGGATGTCTTCTATCAGCAATTCATTTCTTTAGCTCGACCGTTGCATTTTTAATTGGTTCAAGCACTTTCACTTTAATGTTGTCTATTATGTTTAGTTGTGTTAATTTAGTTGTGATGTTAGCTTAAGTGACCAACTGATTTAATTCTGTATTTGAAATCGTTTTTACATTTATGTTTGCATTAATGTCTTATTTAAGTTCATCCGCATTCACAAACTCTTCACCAACCCCTCCACTACGTGTCTGACCTATTACCAGAACCACATTTGGTCCTTGAGAGACGACCTAGGAGTCACTTCTTAGTCTATACTGCATTCTTATTTGCACATCAAATTTGTATGGGCCACGACTACCCCATCAAATTTTGGCGCCGTTGCCGGGGACTGATGAACCAATATTTTCCTCACTTCACTTAGTTTAATGTGCTAGAATTAGTCGGGGAATTATGCTTAAACGTCCGGTATTTTCCTGTTTTTCCTAATTGTGCTTAATTTGATCAGAAATTCTTATTTTAACTAATTTGAATTATCTGAGCTTATTATTTTGCATTATTAATTACGAGAAAATTTTGGATAACTTTTTGGGACATTTGAAAGCTAAATGAGAAATGGCAATTGAGCCAATGCATCTTAGCCATTTTTATTTTCGCTGGCTGCCGCGTGAATGTTGTGTCAACTTGTGTGTCTTCGTTTGAGTTCAATTCTTATCCGTTTTCCATGCAATATTTTTTCATAGTTTCGTCTGGATGTCTATTTTAACGTATAGTTTTTACTTTGTTCAAATTCGTTCTGTGCTGTTCCCAGTATTTATTTTACTCTCATATGTCAGTCCAGTGATTACTGTTTGAGTGATTTCTAATCTGTTTGCATTTGCTTGCTGTTGGGTACTTGCATTTTACTCTCATAATTGGACAGTGCTAAAACCTCCCAACACTCTTAAACAAGGAATCCAACAGCTTGGGAGGCACTCACGGCCTTAAGCAATACGTTTTGGAGGAAGCACATAATAGAGGGGCCACCACTTTGAAGCTTACGTGAAAATGGAAAGAAGCAATTGTTTGAATGAAAGAGGAGTTGGCACACATGAGGGAGTAGCTGCCACGTTGAAAGCTCACATCCACATGGAAAAGAGAAGCTTTTGGATTTTCAATTTTGAAATGGTGTGTTGCATAAAGGTAGCATCCAAAGGAGGGGGGGTGCAGGAAGAAAAAAGAAAGAAGCACTTTGGAGGTGGCATCTAGCAAAATGAAAGCACGTGGAGATGGAAGGGAGTCCAGCAAGGGGCACGCGGATTTAGATGTCCAGCAGCTTGGAAGTGGTGTGAGTATTGGAGAATGACAAAGAAGCCACGCTGGCAGCACATAACCGAGAGCAACACGACCCACAGGAAAGAGGTCACGCGGTCCAGATAAAGGAGAGAGCTGCACAGAGAATGGGAGGATTACGGAGAGGAGCAGCCGCAACCTAGGAGGGACATCATGTAGCGTCATCCAGAGAGGAGGTCCAGCCGCCACTTGCCAATTTTTGGGAAGAAGAGTCACGGCTGGAAACTTTGAAGGAACTCACGGCAACACACACTTTGGGTCTTTGGTTTTGAAACTTTTGGCTGTGAACGTCTTTGTTGGAGGGCTGCTACTTGGGGTCTGGATACTACTCTCTTGGCTGGAGTTCTCTGGAGAAAAACAAACTTGTTGGAGAGCAAGGAGAGGAGAAATGCGTTTAGTTGCCGCCAAGTAAGAGCTTCTGGTTTAGTTTCTCTGTCAGCACAATGGAATGGAGCCTAGCTTGAATAGGTTTTGTTTGTATCTTTAATGCTTGAACCAAGAATCATTTTATTATTATTTTACACCTTGGAAAGCATTAACCGAAGTAGCCTTGTTCATTTGCTGTTAACGCTTTCATCTAATGCCATTTCACTTTGAATTGCATTTAATGTTTCGTTTGTTTCTTGTATCTTTGTTTTATTCCATGAGCTTTGTCACTTCTACACGGTTGAACTAAATAATTGCTGGAGTGGAAAGAGTATAATATTTGTTCAATTGCTTCAAGGGAAGATTAAGTCTTTGGTTTTGCTAGAATAAAGTATAATATGTGTAGGAAGTGGTCACGGCATTTTGCACACATATCAATCTTTAAAAATCAGAAAAGCATTGTCAAGAAGCATGGCACATGCCGTGATGGATTTAAAAAGTGATGAAGGTGGAAACCAAATTAGAGTAGGTGTCACGGTTTTGGTTTTGCGGTAGAGATTAAATTGTTTTTTTTTATTCTTTCTTAGTGGAAGACCAGCTGCAACTTGATGGGTAATTGAAGGAAGACTAGTTTCTTCTTTTCGGTTTTCTTACAGGGATTAGGATTGGTTTTCACGTTTTTATTGAATGTAATGCTTCAAGTTTTATTATTTTCGGTTGAAGAATGAGAAGTATGAAGAAGGCACGACTCCCATGAGTGTTAAGCTACGTTGATGGTTTAGGTGGATAGAAATTTCTATTTGCTTTCCACAACAAAATAAACAAAAACAAGAGGTGATGGGAGGATGGTGGCTGGAAGAAGAAAAAGTCGTGTAGATGTGGCATCAACTTTTTGCATTAGGATAGAATATTCATTTTGGTTTGATTGCGAAGAATACCTTGGAGGTAATTGGTTGGATGTATGTAGGTGAAGTAGTGTGTAGGGTTACGTGTGGGAAACTTGAAGAGCCACGGCAGAGGACTTTCAGAAGCAATTCTTTTTTTTTTTGTGTTGAATTTCTTCTTTTTGCTGGTAATTTACGTTTGGATATTTATATGTTACTGTGTTCAAATTAATGTTTTCATGTTTAGTCGATTATGCCTGAATTCCAATTTTTAATTTATCCGCAACCAAAAACATTCTTCAAACCCCCACACTACGTGTTGATCTGAGACTGAACCCAATTTGGTCCTTGAGAGACGACCTAGGAGTCACTTCCTAGTCTATACTGCATTCTTTTATGCACAACTTTTGTGGGAGGTGCGACCCTCTCATCAGGGACCAACAATTCAGTCTTAGGTCTTGTGTGTTTGAGTGTGTGTGTGTGTTTTATTTGTTTACGTTGTTTTGTGTGTTTGCCAAGTTTGTGCTATCATTTCATGGTTGTAGGGTGTTGTACTTAATGTATGACTAGGGGTAATCCTGGGCCTATACTACCCTTTGATCTTGAGATTGATAGGATGTTTCATAGATTAGCTAGGCATTATAGGAATTTATCTTTAGAGTCTATTTTTGAGTCAGTTCCATTAGAGACTTTACATCCTACTTTGTACATACTACATCTACTGTTCCATACTTTGTGCATACTACATCTACTGCATCTGTTGCGTCTGCACCTGATTCTGATTCTGTTATTTTTCACACTGAGAACAATATGGCACAACCTCCACCTCGTGAGAGGACTCTTAGGGAGATGGCTGCACTTGATTTCACCTATGAAAGCCTGTGCATCCAATATCCTGATGAGGAGGTGGCATATGTTCTCAAGACTGGACTAATTCA
Organism: Vigna nakashimae; assembly: GCA_034642375.1. NCBI lineage: Eukaryota > Viridiplantae > Streptophyta > Magnoliopsida > Fabales > Fabaceae > Vigna > Vigna nakashimae. Next base: position 8,719,325 of record CM067763.1, on the reverse strand, counting down.
TTTATTGCCCAAGCTTCATGGCCTTGCAGGTGAGTGTCCGCATAAGCATATGAAGGAATTCCATATTGTCTGTTCCACGATGAAGCCTCATGATGTTCCTGAAGATCACATCTTCTTAAAGGCATTCCCTCATTCATTAGAAAATGCAGAAAAGGATTGGTTATACTACTTGGCGCCTAGATCTATCACCAGTTGGGATGATCTGAAGAGGTTGTTCTTGGAGAAGTTTTTCCCAGCATCCCAGACCACAACTATCAGGAAAGACATATCTGGGATTAGGCAGCTTGGTTGAGAGAGCTTATATGAGTACTGGAAGAGATTCAAGAAACTCTGTGCAAGCTGTCCTCACCATCAGATACCTGAGCAACTCCTTCTCTAGTATTTCTATGAAGGCCTCAACAACATGGATAGGAGTATGATCAATGCTGCCAGTGGTGGAGCACTAGGAGATACGACGCCTGCTGAAGCCAAGCACTTGATAGAGAAGATGACTTCCAACTCCCAACAGTTTAGCACTAGAAGTGATGCCATTGTCGTGAGGGGAGTACATGACATTGCTACCCAGTCTTCATCATCTGCTGATAGGAAATTGGAAACCAAGCTTGATTCTCTTGTGAGTTTGGTGACACAGCTGGCATCCAACCAGAGGCCAACACCTCCATTTGCATCTGTTGCACGACTGTGTGCTATATGTCCTTCTAGTGACCACTATACAGATGTCTGTCCATCTGTGCAGCACCCTGTTGCTCATGATACGCCTCAAGCTTATGCTACAAACATCTACAATAACAGGCAACCACAATAGCAAAACTATGACTTGTCTAGCAACCGGTATAAACCAGGGTGGAGGGATCACCCTAATCTCAGATGGAACATTGCTAAGGAGGAAGATCAATCTTGGGCTCCTTTGTTTGATGCTCTCTCACTCTATGATTTCTCTTAGGAGGTATTTGATAGTGGTCATCATTGTGATGACTACTATAATGCTCAGGTTCACTAGGTGGAGAGGATGTATCTCCAAGGTATTCTCTTTTTCTATGTGTAGACCCTTCTTTCCTTTTACCCTTGTCTTGATTGACCAAAAGTTGACCAATCATATCCTTGACCTCACTAATCTCTTTGTCCCTTTGTTGGAACTTTCGCTCAATTTCCTCTCTTAGTTTTAAGCTCTCACTTTTAGGTCTCACACTTCCTTGGACACTAAATTGACTCATCCTTGTCAAGTATGTAAAAATGGTTTTCATAAGGTTTTCAAAAACTTGCACAAGTAATGAGTGAAAAGGTTTTCACAATCTTTCTTTGTTTTGGTGAAGGATTTCTAAGGAGATTCTAGAGGTAAAAAATGTTTCCAAGTAGCTCCTAGGAAGAAGAGGTGAGTCACAATTGGACAAGCTTAGAAACTAGGTTCTTCCTAGCCAGAGTTTCCTTAGAGTTATCTTTTACCTTAGTTTCTTAGTAGAAATTCTTCAAAATATTTTCAAATGTTAATGAAATGCTCCTAAAAACCAAAATAAGGTTTATCTAGATGCTATGCAATCCTATATACCATAGAGAATTAAAACAAAAAAAATCAAACAAGCAATAAAGATGCAAAATGTAAATGCTAGACGGCCCTAAGTGAAAGTGCAAGTGACACTTGGAGCCTCTTGACACACTTTCACACTAAGAAAACAAAATTACACTATTACAATGTTCAAATGTGATCTTGGAATTGCTTCAAGAGCATTTTCCCAAGTCACTTAACCAACAACTAAAGATCAACTCTAAACAACAAAGTTCTGTGATATTAAGGCTTGAGCAAACTCAAAATAATATATAAAACTAATGTAGAGTTCAATCTTTGGCTGCTGCTAGCTGTTACTCAAAATCAGTATGGAAGTTGAGCTTTTCTGGTTGGAAAAAAATGCTACTAGAACGAGATTTGCAATTGCTGGATAGAGGAGAATTTGTTGTTGTAAATTCCTCTTTCTTGCTCCAATTTCAATCCCCTAACCACTTCCTAGAAGGCTACCATAATAGGTGTAGGTTTCTGCCTCTAGATGCCTCAAAGAGATTGCACAACTGCTCCAAAATCCATTAACAACAACACCAAATAGATTAAAACTCTACACCAGTTTCAGAACACTGCACCAAATTTTTGGCAAACCAAATGGCTGGAATGGACAATTTTGAGGCCAAAAATAGGGAAACCAATTGAAACAACACACAAATAAAAGCACACAAAAGGAACCTAACAAAGGCACTAGAATAGATGAAGAAAGCAAGAAAAATTGAAATCAAAGTACATAATTCATTACAGGTGCAAACTGTTTGATAAATTCAAAAGTGTTTGATGAAATGGCACAATGAACTCCAGATTTTGTGTTTTTGACTCTTAGGGCTTGTAAATTGGATTGCATGGTTCTTTAAGCTTTTTAACACTTGATATTACTTCTTTTGATCGTTTATTTTCATTTTCAAACATTGAACCAACTTTTTCCACAATCCAGAAACGAATTTGCAGTTTAAAATCCAAACAATAGTTGAAAAACAGAATTCGGCACCAGAAAAAGTGGACTAAAAGGGTTGTTTTGGACCCAAAAACAAATGGAAGTGATTCAACAGCTCATGTGAAAGTCCAAACAACTTTGCATGATGATTTTAAGCATGTTCAAAATCTTAAACAACTCAGAAACTGATTCCAACTAAAAATCACTGGTTCACTTCCAAATTAACCCTAAAAGTGACGCTTTAAAGTGCAAATCAGCATATAGGCTAAGTTTTGACCAAATGAACAGTGCTAGCAACTTTAAATCATCAATTTAAACTTGTTCAAACTATTAAATAGCACAAAATCAGTAGATTTCGTAAAATCACCTCTGCTATACCATTTATGTAGTAAATGCACCATCTCATCACCAAAATCAGTTTTCTAAGAATCAAAAGGCTTAAGCAACAATAAAATTGACTCAAAGAAGTATGAATGCACTGATCTAAGCTAGAATTGAAAAGCTTAGCATGACCAAACTCATAATGGACCAAGCAAAGATGTTTAGCACGGTGAAAAGCTATAATAAAATCTAAAACAGTGAAATGCTAGTGTTTATGCACAACCAAGCTGTGCAAATTCCATTTCATTACTTATTCTGGTTTGCTACACTTTTAGCATCATTCAACAACACTAAATAATGTTGTACCAAGCTTCAAACTCAATGGAAAACAACTGGACCATATTTAACAACTTAAACCAGAATATAAATTCTACATCAGAATTAAAACAACAATGAAAATCAGATTTGCTTTTGAGTGCTTCAGCTTGTATTACAAAGGCTAGAACAAGTTCTCATTGCCTTAATTGGTTCATTCAAAGCTTTTCCAACACTCTAAACTCAAGCCAACTGAAAAACACAACAGAACAGATTAATACAAGAATAAATAGAAATAAAACTGCATTATAATATGCATATGACTTATGATAAACTTGAAATTGAAAGATAAGGCTGAAAATAACTAAAGCAAAGAAGATTCACCCATTTAAAATGAAAGATAAACATGAACACACAATGGAAACACAACAATAGTGACTGGAATTACAAATTAAGCACAAAAACAAAAACAAAATCAACACCAAAATGTTGTAAACAACAGCAAAACAGAAACAAGGAAATAAGTATAAATGGAATGAAAAGATGGAGGAATTGCTTAGCTCTTGGTGCGTGGATGACCTAAGCTCATGATACCACTTGATGGAAGCTTGGTAGGCCTGGAACCTGCAGGTTGCAATCTCCAAACAATAAGCCTTGATGGTGCAGCGGAATGAATGACTATGAATGGTGTTTTGGTGTGTTTTTGAATGTAAGGAATGTGTGTAGAGACCTCTTAGCTTAGAAGAGAGTGTAGAGAAAGTGAAGAGAAGGAGTGACTCAAGAGCAATAGGGCTGGAAAACAATTTCTACAGCATTTCACTAAGCTCAAAAGTGAGAAAATACAAAGGGGAGGCCCTCATATTTATAGGTGAAGAACGACCTCAATTATGAGCTAAATTCCCTCCAAAATTCAAAATAAAAGAGGAGCTTGAAGGCCAAGTCATCTAGGTCACGGGAAGCATGCTGAGTCACATGGACAATGCTGCCAACACGTGCTTCAGGCTGCTCTGCTGGCGCTGGAGCCCCCCTGATGAGTTTTTATTTCTTGAATTGTATTTAGTTTATTGCACTTAAATAAACCAGGGAATTGTGTTTAATTGTCTGTTATTTTTCCGTTTTCCGAATTCTGCTTAATTTGGTCAGAAATTCGTAATTGTGCTAATTTGGATTTTCTGAGCTGATTAAGTGCATTTCTGGTTGCAGGGAAGTTGTTGAAACATCATCTGGAGCATTGGGATATGGCGTGACACACTCAAAGGCTCAACATTTAGTCATTTAGATTGTAATTAAAATTGTAATTTCGTTTTCAAGAAGCCCTTAATTAGAATTAGGTGTTTTGGACCCTTTTAGGGGCAATTTTGTAAAAAGACCCATTTGTAGGACATTGCCTTTTAGGTTAGGGTTTTTAATTTTTTTTTGTGTGGACCCTACTCTTAATAAAAGAGGACACACAGCCTTGAGAGGGAGCCAGCTGCCATTGGATATTTTTCTCGATTTTGAGTTCTTGAATTCGAGGGAATGGCAATGAAAGAAAAACCTTCTCATTTTCTAACGTTTTTTTTAATTTCTCATGGAATGAAAAATGGCTTAGCACTTTGCGCTGAAGATTTATTTTTTCCAGCACACATTTTTCTTTTCATTGGAACACTCGGTCAAAAAGAATGAAGTGGTGATGCATAGTGTAAGAGCTTTAGGCTGATTCATTTAGCAAGCAAGTGGTGTCATGTCCTGATATAGAGCAACTTATTTAATTTCCTTTAGGCAAGGTGTATTTTAGTTTGTTGGAAGCTGGCACACGGTCACATCAGGCGAGTTTATTTTTATTCTGGACGGCTGAATGTAGGAGAAAAGAAGGAAGCACACGGTGATTGTCATTTTGGGTTCTTAGCTTTTAATTTTTGGAAGCTGCACACGGTCTAGGGAAGATGTGTGCACGGGATTAAGTGGGAGCATGATTTACCTTGGAAGCAGGCTGGACGGTGAAGAAGGGCCTTTAATTCTTTTGGCTGGCAACGTGTACGCGCTTGTGGGACGGAGTTCAAGAGGGAGCTGGAGCAAGGATGAGAAGGCAGGAAGAGTGTTGTCACGGCTGCACACATGGAGGAAGGTTAAACAATTATTTTCTTGGAGAATGGAGTGTACCAACTCGTCCAATAGTGAGATATCTTTTATGCTCTTTCTTTAATTAATATATACATGTGCGGTGGTAATGTTTTGAAGAAGAAAATGAACTCTTTTGCATTTGAGAAGTAATAGGTGTGCACGGAGGGATGGATTATGATTGAGTTGTTAGTTTCGTTTCTTTCTTGGTTGGAGAAGCAGGTGCACACGGGAGAGAAGGAGGCACACGGTGATTCAAGAAGGCATGGAGAAAGTGAATGAGAAAAGAAGAAGTGATTAGGTGAGAGTTGGTGGCAGGGAGAAGTCACATCCAAAGCATATAAAAAGGCCAATGGGATTTTCTTTTTCTCTAAGAAATCAAGCACGGTGATAATTGACGGTTCCTTTAGAGCATTAGGATTTATTTTAGTAGGTGGCAGCTTCTTATGTTTAGGAAGATGAGAAATCATTAATTTTTGAGAAAGGTTCTCACAGAGAAAAGGAGGTGTGCACGCTTATTGATGGGAGCATGAGGCACTTTTGATTCATTTTGCTTTCTTTTGGAAAAGGTGATGGTGCATTTATTTAGGATATTCATTTAGCTTTATTTCAATGTACATTTAATTTGTTAGCTCAGCATTGCCTTTTAATAGTTCAATTGTGTTTGGGTATTTAATTACTGCAGTGATCAGTTTAATGCTTTGTTCATGCATTTTAATGCCTTCAATTGTATTCAATTGTGTTTAATTTCAAGTTTTAATTTAGTTCAATTTCATTCACAAACTCTTCAAACCCCCCCCATTACGTGTTTGATCTGAGACTCGAACCACATTTGGTCCTTGAGAGACGACCTAGGAGTCACTTCCTAGCATTGTACTGCATTCTTTTATACAATCAACTTTTGTGTGAGGTGCGATGATAACTTTTTGGCAAGTATACCAAATCGTTCTAAGTAATACAGTGAATAAGTAAAAGTATCGTTCTCCCAAGGGACTTGTGCAACACATGACAATTCTTCCTTTTATAACTCAATTAGACATCAAAGTGTACAAAAAACACAAGAAACTCTTTTTGGTATTTTTATCAAACAGTTGGTGTGCAAGGAGTTATATTTAAAAGAAACTTTGTTGGAATTGGGTTTGATGAATCATATGAATATAAAACTCTGTTCAATATTTCATTATTTCATTCAAACATTCACATCAAGACATACTAGTCCTAATCCCTTAGCAACTAGTTCTAAATTAATATATTAAAATGTTAATCCCTTAGTCAATTTAACATACAATTTGCATTAAGGCCGATGTTAAGAATGACCAAGTTATTGAGTCTATCCCTAGATCCCAAATCACTTAGGTGCTCTATCTATGTTCATGTTCAAAATTACTTTCCAGTAATCAGAGACATTCAAATAACATTATATTTCCATACAATGATAGTAAATACAAGAAAGAGCATATGATCGAACAACGATATATTGAACAGGAAAATTACATCACATTGAGTTCATTACATCCAATTCCAACGAAAGAAAAACTAATCCTAATCATCTAAACGTACACATTTGAAGCAATCCCTTGCAACAATGGTGTCTTGATGCCTCAAGGTAGTCTCCGGAAGTTCCTGAGATGTTTTCGTTTCTTTCTTTTGTCTGGAACTTCTGTTCGAAGAGAGTGTTTTTGTCGCTCCGTCACGTCTTTTAAAGCCACTTAAATTCATTAATTCGCTTAGCGCACATGTACTGGTGCGTTATGCGAATTTTCTTAACTACTGTATTTTAACTGATGTTATTCGCTCAGCGCACAGGTACTGGTGCGCTATGCGAATTTTCTTTTTCTGGTAGTGCGAATCTTGGCTTTTGCTTTGCGAAAATTGGCTGACAGGATCTAAATAATACACCATTTGCTGTACAATATTTTACATAACAATCTACTCCTTATTACAATTTTTCAATGAGGAACAACATGAATAATTACAAGATTGAGTTCATTTATAAGTATAAAAACAACTCTTTTTCACACTTATCAACTCCCCCAAACTTGAACTATTTCATGCCCTCATGAAATCACATAAGAAAATGAACATCACAACAGACATTTGACATTTTGATAAAATGACTCTGCACATCAGAATAATCATATGCATTCCCAAAGATTTCAAACAAGTATGACATGGTGCATCACTCATAAAATCATCTGTGCATAGAATATGAACAACCAGATCAGCATTTATCATTACTCACACTCAAGTGTTTGTCCTCACATGACAGTAGAATTGACATAGAACTTCCTCAGCTTTTGCATTTCATTTGATTCACACACTTCACACACTATTGGTTAAGTCCAAAGGTCTTTTCAGGTTAAGGCTTGGCTTGGCTAGAAAAAGAATCATGGTTTTTCTTGGATTCAAAGACACTTATTAAGAAGAGAACAACTTCAATTCCCATCCAGTACTCAAATCCCAAAATATATCATTCATCACATACCATTTTCTTTCACAACTAAACCTTTTCTTTGATTTTGAGCTTTTTTTTTATCATATTTTTTTATTGATCTTTTCTTTCCACAAACTTGAATTCAACCTTAACCTCTTTTAAAACATAATACATGTTCTCTTCTAAGGTGTAAGGTATGATATCATTTAATAGGCTCAAGGTGGAAGGAAAAAAAAATTTCAAGGTTCAAAAAGGTTCACAAATGTATCACAGTGTCTAAAGGTTGGCTATCTGGCCAAGTAGCTATATAATCAATAATAAACACGACCTTTTTCATCCTTAACCAAAAAGTGTGTGTATCTGTGTAGAATCAAAGTCATGCAAAAAAAAATTCCATATCTAGACAACTCAATATCTCTCAATCAATATATGCTCTCAACACTCACAGATTTGATCATACATACTCCCACACAAATAAAAATATATGAAGCACATTGCAACCACAGTCATATATGTTATCGTTTTCAAGAATCACATCAACTTAATCAAGACAATGCATAACCATTAAATCACAAAGTCACATGTCATTACAACTAACACATAATTTAAAACATATTACAAAACATAAATAACATAACTAAACATTGAAGTTAACTCCATCTGCACCTGCACTTGCAAAAAGTAACATAGAGAGAAGTGAAATAGAAAAATAAAATAAAAACATAAACAAAGAAATAAGGAAAAGAAGAAAAAAAAATTGCAGAACATGAGCACACCAACCAAACAACAATTCCAATATGCAAAATGATTGAAATGAATTTCCTAAATAACCTCACTCAGATCCCTCTTGTTGCAAGATCACTTAGTACTCCCCTTTCAGCTGTTGAAATCACATCCCTAGGATCTTCCAACAACTAGAAACATCTGTAGGCAAACTGCATAAAGAAATTCAAACAAAAGAGACATACAATTGGCATATAATTCCACTTTCCCTGTTTTCTGAAGTTAGAATACTGATGAATCAATATTTTCTTCACTTCACTTAGTTTATTGTACTAAAATTAATCGGGGAATTGTGCTTAAACATCCGGTATTTTCCCATTTTTCATAATTGTACTTAATTTGACCAGTAATTCTTATTTTGATTAATTTGAATTATTTATGGTTAATTATTTACGTTATTAATTTTAGGGAAATTATTTGGATAAAATTTAGGGACTAATTTATTTTATAAAGCAATTAATTAAGTACACATTTTATTTTGAATCAAAAGCAACACAGCACACGGCCATCATCCAATTTTGAACAACATTTGCTTTAAAAAATAGATAAAAGATGAGCAAGAACACCACGTCATGCTGCTTTACGGAAATAAGAAGTGGCCAGTGTTTTCAATTCAGAATGGTGTTGCACGAAGAGCCACCTTGGTGCAGTTTTCACGTGGGCATAATGCAAAAACAAAAGAAGAATTCTCTCCAGCTGTCACGGTATGGCTATGAAGAAATTGGAGAGCACATTCACGGCCCACAGTGTGAGAATATTCTCTTTTAAGAAGTGGGAGACATCATGTCCCACGCACTCATGCATTCAGAAAAATAGGGAGAGAATAATGTGATGAATATTGGAGAATGAAGTGGTTGGTTACGTGAAAGAGGTAGGCATGTGCTTTCATTCAACACTTTTATGATGACATGGAAACCAACATATGAGAAGAAGTGCACCGTTCAAAAAGGGTAGAGCTGAAATTTGATAAGCTGACTCACCAAAGCACTAAGAAGAACATAATAGGTGGGTCCATGGTTTTTGAGAATAAGCCACACACTTATTCTTGCTTGGGAAACAGACAAGAATGGGAAGAAGACGCGGTTGAAGCATCATTCAGAAAAGCATCAAAGTGGACAACTACCTCCACATTGTCCACCACCTGTGAACAAACAGATTCTTCATTTTGAAGAAACGTCCAAGAACTCATGGGCATCCATCATTCACATTATCAGCAACCACCGAGAAAGGAGAGCTGCTACACTTGAGAGGCAAGCATTCCAGCAAACATCACAAGACTAGAGAAGAAGGAAAGGCCGTGAAGCAGCAGCACATGAAGACCTCACGGTCTTGGACCAGAAAAGAGGTGAAGAGCACACGACAATGAAGAAGTGGTTAGACAGGATTTAGTGGAGATTCCCGTTTGTAATAGGAATATGATGGTCCACCATGTTGAGCTCTTGAACAACAACTCTTTGATGGGAAGTGGGAACCACACACATGGAAGTCACGGATTCTTTGAAGCAGCTCACGGACATCCATTCCTCACGAGCTCCACAGTCCAGAAGCAATCACACATGGAGTACGTGATGACAAAATTTCAATCATCTTTTGGGAGTGAAGTGGTGGAACCAGAAGGGAGGGCCCTTACATTTTGTTTTGGACCGTCAAAGGCACACAGATACGGTTCTTACCACAATAAAAGGAGAGCTTTGGAAAGAAGAAAAGGTAGTAGACAGTAGGAGTAGGAGTAGGGTAGAGGCTTCCTAGTTCTGTGAATTGAGCAATTTTCCCCCTTCCCCTTTGGGGAGGTTTGGGTTTCTTTTCCAGTACTGCTTTCTGAAATAATGGTGATTGTAATTTTTATTTCTTTGCTGTAATGAACTTTCAATTTAATTTCAGTCTGATTCCAATTCCGCTGATGAACTTCCAGGTCTGATTTCTGTTTCTGTTTAGTTTCTGAGTCAAGTTTAATTTCTGCTGTGTTACGTTTGCTGCCATTTAATTTCATCCGCGAAGTTAAATTCCTGCTGATGTTTCTTTTACTCCGCTGTTGATCATTTTATTTTCTCTGATGCACTTTAAATTTCGTTTTTACTATTCACTGCAAAAATTCCGTTTCTGCTTTTACTGTGGTTCAATGTACTGTTTTCTGAATTTCCAATTCCTGCAACTGTTTTCTGCTTTGAATCTACGTTTTCTGCATCTCCTAAAATTTCGTTTTGTGATATGATCAATCTTAAGTTTTCTGTACCGAGCAATCTGAAGAAATTTGTGATTTTACTGTTTCGGTTTTCACTGTTTTAATTTATTTTTACTGCAATTTACTTTTCCGTTCAAAAACACAATCAACCCCCCCCCCTTTTTTGTGAAAAAGATCTAAAACTGAACCGCAAAATATTGGTCCTTGAGAGACGACCTAGGAGTCACTTCCTAGTAGTTATACTGCATTAATTTCGTGCAATCAACTTTTGTGAGCGGTGCGACCCGTTCATCAAATACTCAGATCCCTCTTGTTGTGCCTACCTAAGTATGACAAACCCTCACCCAATCCCTTGGTGTAAGAAGTCCATCAAACTTGCCTTAAGTTCCAAAACAGTGAATCCAAACACACAACCCCATCCCTGGTGATTTGCACATCTGGTTTGATTTAGTTAGTTCCGCTACTGAAATCTCATTCCTAAGAACTTTCAATAACAACATCAAGCTCTAAAGCGTACCCTGAGACATGCATTAAGTTCAAACTAAATCAATGGAAAGTCTTAAAAAACTAAAGCCAACTGCATACCCAACAACATTAAAAAGGAAAATTCACAACAAAGTCTAAAAAAGTCATAAATGCCCAAATTGCCTTGTGTTGGAACACAAGTCCCCGGCAACGGCGCCAAAAACTTGATAACTTTTTGGCAAGTATACCAAATCGTTCCAAGTAATATAGTAAATAAGTAAAAGTATCGTTCTCCCAAGGGACTTGTACAACACATGACAATTCTTCCTTTTATAACTCAATTAGACATCAAAGTGTACAAAAAACACAAGAAACTCTTTTTGGTATTTTTATCAAACAGTTGGTGTGCAAGGAATTATATTTAAAAGAAACTTTGTTGGAATTGGGTTTCATGAATCATATGAATATAAAACTCTGTTCAATATTTCATTATTTCATTCAAACATTCACATCAAGGCATACTAGTCCTAATCCCTTAGCAACTAGTTCTAAATTAATATATTAAAATGTTAATTCCTTAGTCAATTTAACATACAATTTGCAATAAGGCCAATGTTAAGAATGACCAAGTTATTGAGTCTATCCCTAGATCCCAAATCACTTAGGTGCTCTATCTATGTTCATGTTCAAAATTACTTTCCAGTAATCAGAGACATTCAAATAATATTATATTTCCATACAATGATAGTAAATACAAGAAAGAGCATATGAACGAACAACGATATATTGAACAGAAAAATTACATCACATTGAGTTCATTACATCCAATTCCAACGAAAGAAAAACTAATCCTAATCATCTAAACGTACACATTTGAAGCAATTCCTTGCAACAATGGTGTCTTGATGCCTCGAGGTAGTCTCCGGAAGTTCCTGAGATGTTTTCGTTTCTTTCTTTTGTCTGGAACTTCTGTTCGAAGAGAGTGTTTTTGTCGCTCCGTCACGTCTTTTAAAGCCACTTAAATTCATTAATTCGCTTAGCACACATGTACTGGTGCGCTATGCGAATTTTCTTAACTGCTGTATTTTAACTGATGTTATTTGCTCAGCGCACAAGTACTGGTGCGCTATGCGAATTTTCTTTTTCTGGCAGTGCGAATTTTGGCTTTTGCTTTGCGAAAATTGGCTGACAAAATCTAACCAATACACCATTTCCTGTACAATATTTTACATAACAATCTACTCCTTATTACAATTTTTCAATGAGGAACAACATGAATAATTACAAGATTGAGTTCATTTATAAGTATAAAAACAACTCCTTTTCACACTTATCATGCGACCCTCTCATCACCCCCTGTCTGAGAGCGTTGGAGCGCACGTGAGCCAGGAAGTCCATTTGGTGCATCTGAGATGGAGCCCCCCTTGCCTGAGGGCGCTTGAGCAGCCCTGGTGCTGATCCCTTGAAGAATGTTTTTCCCAAATCTGATTCATTGACCATGGCTCTTGCCTTTATTGTATCCTACAAAATAAACAACCATATAGTATTAAAAGAGGAATCCTTCTAAGACATAGAGAAAGAAAATTAAGAAAGAGCCTTTAAAAGTTCTTCTTCAACTTCCCTTTCCTAGACTTAGCACAAGTTAGTACTCCTTTGGATGGTTTGCCTAATTAGGTTTCCATCATGTGTGCCTTTAATAATTTTCTCTTGATTTTCATTTCCTTAGCGAATAATTAAAACAATAATAAAGAGTAAGGAATAGAGAAAATTGTAGAGATAATTTTATGCTAGTTCATATCACAAGGATCATATGTCCAGTTGTTAATCCCAAACAGAGATTAACATTCCACTATCATAAAACCAATAAACTATTACAATCACATAGAAACACAAGTTTAAGGGTTTAGAAAATACCTCTCTTTGTTACCACAAGAGATGAAGCTCGCTTCCCTTGAAGGCCCCAAGGGATGAACACCTCCTTCAAATGTTTCATGAAGGATTAACACTTCCTTTGAATCTTCACAATGGATAACAAACTTCACCTAGCAACAACAACAACACTCAATCACACTCTTAATGAATGTTCTCGCTTTTTCCAACACCAAGTTCTCAAAGCCAAAGCACAAGAGTTACAGAAATCCTAGATCACATTTTTCACAGTTTAAACAAATATATGTGTATTAGAATGAGATTCTAATACATCTTTATAAAGACCTCACTCGAGGACACCTCCAAAAATCTGTTGTCAACTTTTCCTCGCATGATAATCGATTATCCACTTATGGTAATCAATTATGCATATAATGAATGTACCACAACCAAAAACATGTCTAAAAACTCCAACGACTAGTCAAGATAATGGATTATGATAAGTCATAATCGATTATGGATAATCGATTATCATTCTCTGGTAATCAATTATTCTAGAGCCAAAATTGAGTTTTCAACAACCTTTAAAAACCTCTTTGTGATAATTGATTATCTTAAGTAGCTAATCGCTTATTGTAGAACTGTTTTACTCCAAAACGAATTTTAAAGCATAACATACAAGGAATCGACAACATATAAAACCCTATACATAAAACTACTCAATACTTAAACTTCAACATATCAAACAAGTCTTCATGAAGGTATTCTTTCAAAGTGAGCACTTGAGACTTGATTTCGGTATCATCAAAACTTCTATACGTCATGATTTTGCTTATTGATGATTGATGAATCATTAATTTCTCTTATCCACTTAACTTTTTGTACCTAATTTAATTAGTTAATTATGCATAACTATCCATTATTTTCTCAAATTTTCCATTTAGGCTTAATTTGACCAATAATTAATATTTTAATTATTTTAAATGTTTTGAGCTTAATTATTCCCATTAATATTTTCAAGGCAAATTTAGAATTATATTTTGGGACTTCAAGAGGGTTGTCATGTCATCTACCATTTTCCACTAAAGCATTTTATTTTAATTTCATTTGTAATTTTGTTTTATTAAACTTTCGAGTCAGACTTGGACATTTTGGGCCCATTTGGTGAATTAGTGAGAGGCCCAATTTGTTGGGCAGACTTTACTGCCTAGGGTTTTGGACCCATGCAGCCACATCTTAGGCTATGTTATTCCATTCTCCTTTGAACATCAACAATGCAGCCTGCTCTGAGGTTTTTGTATTTTTTGTTTTCTTGTCTAAATTAAATTTCGTTTGTTGTTCTTGCTCAATTCCAATTTTGTTTTCCAGTTCATTTGTTTTTCCTCTACTGTTTCGTTCTTGCCTCTACTGTTATGTTTCTATTACGTTTTCTATTCTTCTCTATTTTGCACTCGTTCTTAATGGAAGCTTAATTGTGTCGGGTTGGTAACTAAGGAGGTTGCAATGTTTTCGTTGAGATTACTGTATTGTTTTAATTCTTCTATTCTTGCCTTGCATTGTATGTAATTTGTTTTGTGCTTAATTGATTATTGTATGCAGTGGTCTAATTTGTGTTTTGTGCTTATTGTATGTAGTGGTCTAATTTGTGTTTAATCTTTTCTTAATTGATTAGAGCCACAATTGCTTAATTTGTGGTGGTGTAGAATTGATTAAATAGGTGCATTGCATTTACTTAATTCGCATTTTTGAAAATCGGATTAATCTTCTCTTAGTTGGTTAATTCCTATTGGATTAGGAGTGAGAGGAGTATATAATTATTGCTAATCAGGGATTGGAAGAATTGCAAGTGAACTAGTGTCCAACCTCTCTTTAATTCGTGTTTTAATTCATGTTTTGAATTCGTAAATTTGCTCACAACCCCTACTACCTGTTTGATCCTTTGATGGAACCAAAATTGGTCCTTGAGAGACGACCTAGGGAGTCACTTCCTAGTATACTGCATTTAAATTGCAACATTCAATTTGAGTCGAGTGCGACCTTGACATCAAATTTGGCGTTGCTGTCGGGGACAAACGTTGTAGCCAAGGTTTTGTTTTATGTTTGTTAGTGTATTGTTTGTGTGTTTTGTGTTGTTGATGTTGAATTAAGTTCATCCATACTGGTTGCGTGTTAAACGAGTCGGAGAATTCGAGCTACTTGGCATGTTGCGGCATGTGTGAATAGTGCGCGTGCGATGAATAGTGTTGTGAATAGTACTAGGTTTTCCTAATTAATTGGCAATTTTTGTTTTGATAGTTAGAGGTGTTATTTTTCTTTCAATTTTTGTGTGAGCACTTCTTTTGATCCATATTTTGATAGAAAAATCCCATAAGCACTTATGGTACTCCCAATTCTGAGATACAAAAATTTTTGAAACCCGAATTTGTGAAAACTTCAAACTGCCATAACTTTTGATCCTTTTATCAGAATTGGACATATCACAATTATTTCTATTTTATTTTTGAAGTTTTATTTCCCCATTTTTCAAAACTTTCATTTAATGGTTAATATAGTTATCCTTTGAATTTTGCTTTGAAATTTTTTGTGCTATCCTTTCATGATTTTAGGATGTTATTCACAAATTTTCAGCTCATTTGGATAAGGTTTGAGTATACTTATAGTTGTACCCCCTATGTATGCTTGTGTTGACTTTGCATGATATGCATTGACTTAGTGCATGATCAGAGGCAATCCTAAACCACTACGTTCCTTTGATCCTGAAATAGATAGGACCTTCCTTATATTAGTTTGGCCTTTTAGGAATTTATCTTTAAAGTTAGTACCATTAGATAACATTAGTGTGAATAATTCTGAGCATTCTCCTTCTATGTCCACCACTCCCTATTTTGTGCATACTACTTCTAATTCTGATTCTAATCCTTATCATGCCGAGAACAATATAGCTTAACACCCACCTCATTAAAAGACTCTTAAGGAGATGGTTGCACCTGATTTCACTTATGAGAGCTTGTGCGCCCAGTATCCTAATGAGGATGTTCCATATGTTCTCAAAAATGGACTAATGCATTTGCTGCCTAAGTTTCATGGTCTTCCAAGTGAATGCCCACAAAAATAGTTGTAGGAATACCATATTGTCTGTTCCACAATGAAACCTCTAGATGTCCTAAAAGATCACATTTTCTTGAAGGTATTTCCACATTCATTTGAGGGTGTTGCAAAGGATTCGTTGCATTACCTTGCGCCTAGGTCCATAGTTGGGATGATCTTAAAAGATTGTTTTTGGGGAAATTCTTCCTTGCATCTAGGACCACGACTATTAGGAAAGACATTTATGGAATTAGGCAGCCTGGTGGAGAAAGCTTGTATGAGTACTCGGAAAGATTCAAGAAGTTATGTGCAAGTTTTCCGCACCACCAAATTTCTGAGAAACTCCTTCTTTAGTACTTTTATGAGGGTCTGAACAACATAGAGAAGAGTATGATTGATGCTACCAGTGGTGGAGCTCTTGGTAATATGACCCTACTAAGGCTAGGCATTTGATTGAGAAGATGACTTCTAACTCCTAGTAGTTTAGTGCGGAAATGATGCCATTGTTATTAGAGAAGAGGAGTAATGATGTAGCTACTCATTCTTCCTCATCTATATATAAGAAGTTGGAGAGTAAGATTGATGCTTTTGTGAATTTGGTGACCCAGCTTGCTAGTAATCAAAAATCAGCATTTGTTGCATGTCTATGTGGCATCTGCCCATCTAGTGATCATTATACATATGTTTGTCCATCCTTGCAGCAACTTATTAGCCTAGATGCTCCCAAGCCTATGCTGCAAATATCTACAACAACAAGTAGCCACAACAAACAACAAAATTATGATATGTCTACTAACAGGTACAATCCAGGGTGGAGGATTCACCTAAATCTGCGATGGTCTAATATTCCATAGCAGCAACAAAAATCGCAACCATTTTATAATGATGTGGGCCCGAGTAGATCGTATGTGCCTCTACCAGCTCAGCAATATCAGAGACAACTTTCCACACATGATTCTTTTTGGAATTGTCCAAGCTTTTCCTTCATTGCATCTACCCATGATTTATGTTCTAAAGCTTTGTTATCATTGAAAGGCTTAATTTGGGAGATAAGAGCAACATTTGTTTATGGTAAGATCTTGTTCAAACATGTTCATTGATATCCCTATAATTTTCTCATGGGGATAATATTTAATCATTAGACGATGTAGACCATTAGATTCTCTTCTTCCTTCAGGCACATCGTTGAGTGGTTTTTGTAAGCAATCTGATTATTGTCATTCTAAAGATAATTCAAACACTTGTTGATTAACTCAGTTGAGTTAAATGCAAAATTTGATGGGGCTGTCGTGGCCCATCAAATTTAATGTGCAAATAAATGCAGTATAGTGCTAGGAAGTAACTTCTAGGTCGTCTCTCAAGGACCAAATGTGGTTCAGGTAATGTGTCAAACACTTTGTTTGGGGGGTTGAAGAGTTTTTGTGATTAGAAATGAACTAAATTAAAACTGGAAATTAGATACAACCAAACATAATTGAAAACACTGAAATAAAGGAACAAAGCACGAAGACCGAACGGTCCTACAGATGGTAGAAAGGTTCTACATTGAGACCGAACGGTCTCTAAAGAAAATGAGGAAATTAGAAATGTAGAAAGATAAAAAAGTCGTACAAAATAGACGACATTTGGTGTTATTCAAATACAACATATAATAAAGACACATTTGATGTTATTCAAATGCAACACTTAAGCTAAAACATTAAATGCACACAATGCAACAGTAATAATAAAAAGAATGCTTGGCTAATAACGGAATCAGATTGCAGCTTGGAAAAAGAAGATGTATCTTTAACTAATAAATGAAATGCAATAACTCGTAATAGTAAAATAAAATAAGATGAGTGAGCTGCTTCTACCTGAATTCATTCTAATATATAGAATATAAAAGACAATACTTGGATCATGCGTAAAGAAGTAAAAAGAAAACACCTCTTGGAGCACCCCCTCTCAAGGAAAGATAAATTCTTTTTCTCCAAATAAACAAATGTAACAATGCTTCATTCTTTCTTGAAATCAAAATGAACATCCTCTTCTAAAATAAAATCAGCGTCAAATCTCCTCCCGTTTCTATGTCTCAGCAGGAATCAATTTAAATGCACCGTGCAGCAAGGACAAAGCTCAATAGCAAATGGAAAATGCAATGTTTAGCTAAAGAAAATTAAAATCACCACACATTCACCACGACAACAAGGTACTAAGAAATTATGAACACTGAAAAACGTGAATGATGATTCAATGAAATTAATTTCCCAACCAGCAGCTCTTTCACTTTTTGTATTTCAACAACCATCGAAGCATGAATACAATATATCAAAAGAAAACCTTTTGGCTATTCCCTAGTTACGTGACAGATTTCCTCTTCCAAATGAATGAATTATCGATTTTCCCTAAAGAAAGTAAAAAAACCAAATCCTTGGTGCTGCTGGAATGGAGAACCGAGAGCTCTCCCAAGGCACTGTATGCTGCTTCAACGCTGGATGTGCTCTACATTCAGCCGTAATCCATCTCTTTCTTTCCAATTAAAAAAACGAGAGCTGCTGGAAGAGAAAGAAACGAGAGCCTCTTCAAGGCCGTGACCGAGTTGCTCTCTAAGTGGCGGATGCTCTCCCGTTTTATGCGTCTCCTCCTCACTGGACCTTCCGAATTCATTGCCCATCCAACTCGACGCTCTCGTGTACCTGCTACTGCCTTGCTGGACCAGTTGTTGTTTTTTCTTCTTTTCAGCCCAATGAATGAATGAGTGTTGTTGTGTGCTGCTCCGCTTCTTGCTGGACACAACCCCTGTTGCTGCTTCTGCTGGACGTTCCAAGTGTGGGCCGTGTGCTCTTTCTTCCCGCCAGCGGCGTGCACTTCTTTCTCTAAACACACAACTTGAAATCCACTTCTCCAAGTCCAAAATGAAATCAGCTATTGCAGCGTGTGTAGCTTCCTTTCATTCCCATCCAACACTACTTCTTCATTTTAAAAGAAACTTCTCCAATCAAGCACACCTATGTGTGCATTCCCATAATTGAAATTCATACCCCTTTCATTTTAACTTAAAATATAATTGATCTAACATTCCTCTTTAAGTCCCAAAATATTATCCAAAAATATCCGTACAATTAATAATATAAATAATTAGCCACAAATAATTCAAATTAATTAAAATAAGAATTTCTAGTCAAATTATGCACAATTAGTACAAATGGGGAAATACTAGATATTTAAGCATAATTCTCTAATTAAATCGGGTACAATAAACTAAGTGAAGTGAAGAAAATATTGACTCATCAGCAACATATTAAGAAGATATCAGGATTGTCTAGGATACCAAAAGTGGTGAAGAATATCGCAAGAGTGAGTGATGCTCGGTTTTAGTTAATATAATGGGGTTACCAGGATTGACTAGAAATACCACAAGTGGTGAAGAATATTGCACAATCAAGAGTGAAAAACTTAGTTTTAAATAATGTATCAAGTTAATATCAAGATTGTCTAGTGAAAACCAAGAGTACTGGCAATACTCAAGTGTAATCTTATTGAAAATCTAGTAAAACCCTCTAGAAAATTAAACGTAACTTAGTTAAATGAACCAGAATAAAACAATTATATATATATTGCCTTAGCTTTACAAATGCCTTATTTATAAACGTTGTAGTCGCTCACAAAAGTCAATCATTTTTAAATGCTCCTGTTGTCCAACACCATTTTCTTTAAGAGCTATTCATCTTAAACGCTACAATAAATTTGTTAAGTACTTGAAAAACCTTGAGCTCTAAACATTTTGATTTAAACAACGTTTTATAAATCAAGTGTTTAACAACTTTAGTCACTACCAAAGTTATTAAGCGTTATTTGTGAAAAGTTTTCCAAAACATTATTCAAGCCTCTTCTAGTGTTTTTCTACAATTTCAACCACTTCTTCGCACCACCAATAAAAGTCACAACAAAACCCTAACAACCCATTTCGTATCTCCTTCACACGAAGCTCCATTATGAGTTTGAACTTGTAAGTTAAAAAGCCAAATATCACAAACTGCAAATGGAACATAGCATCTTTACCACCTCAAATCAAATCAACCTCAATGAGACATGTGTTTAGCTACCATAAATTCAAAGAACCATAAAACCCAACTCATGAATCATCATCACAATCAATCAATCGTTGGGACATTAAGAACCACAAAACTCTCACATCAATCACTTGTCACAAGCCCTAAATCGTGAACCAAAAAATCCCGATAACTCACAAAAACATTGTGTCATTAATAATTTAGACACCATCAGAAAAAAAAATCAAATTGAACAAAAATCACAAAAGTTAAAACAACTTTAAACGTTAAAAAAAATTGAAAACACTTTAAACAAAATTGAGAAAAATAAAAACCAAAATAAATATTAAACCTAAAAAAATCTATTAATTAAATTTATAATAAGGTCTTGTTGGACATAGTGTTTAGAAGTATCTTCTAAATTTCTCTTTTTCTCCCTCTCGTTAATTGTATCTAATATATCTCAAGCTACTATAAATATCTCTATTTTTCTGAAGAACCTCGTTTGAAAATGAAAAAATAATGACCTTAGTTACAATTTCAGCAAATTATTAATACTAAGATTTCTAAAATTTATCATTTCTCTAACTAAAAAGTAATTCCAATTAAATGTCAACGCACAAAATGACTGATTTTCAATTTTGAAAATAAGGTGTATTTTATACTAGCAAAAGCTAATGGTTGATTGATCAACCACGTCTAAACTCTAATTCACCAATTCTAATTTATTTCTTTAATGTTATACATTCAGAATAATAAAATTCAATTCGTTATCAACATTATTTTACCTCAATTCATATGTCTAACAAGTTGACAAGCCCAAAATAAAAGAGTCATGGTTCCATCAACATAGCTCTATAAAATTATCTAAACAAGTGGTCACATAACGATAATCCGATTTCCCACAGCATACAGAATGGGAAAATAACTCCAAAAGCAGTCACAGGCAAACTTGTACATCTACGTGAAAGTATATACCACTTCGGAACAAAAAACATTATTCCAAAGCCTAAAGTATCCCAGATCAAGCCATACAAAATCACCCATAATCTTTCCACAGGAAATGCTCAAAGTACAACCTGACAGGAAGAGAAAGAGAGCACTCTACAACCATTTCCACCTATATCCCTTCGGATCAGAACCATTCTGTAATCCAGTGAAAAACAATATCACAAGGGCGGAATTAAGATCCATGATAGTTATGGAGATAGTCCATATGAAATTTAAACAAAAAACAGTATCAGAAATTGTTAACAAGAAGCACTTCGAGCCTAAACAAAATGAACAAACGAAAGAATAATGGGCTTGACCTCATCGCATGACAATTTTAAAACAAGATTCTTTTGCATCAAAATGCACAAAGTACGGACAAAAAGAAGCCAAGCGCATACCTTCAGAGACACGGATGAAGTGATGAGTTGTCTCCGACTAATCCTCTGCCCAAAGCAACAAACAAATATGAAGTTAATTTTCAATTTCACAAACAGCATGAATCAATTGCAAGTCAATGAAGAAAACCAAATATCAACAATCAAACATAGTGAAATCAAGTGCAGATGAGACTATTTTAAATAAGTGGAACATACAAATCATGATGATCTATTAGAAGAACTCAAAATAACCAAAGCATATTTACAATGAATTTTTGATAGAAATAAATCAACTGAATCAACATTCAACCCCAGAAATACATTAAATATTCATATTAATAGAAACTACCCAGTTTTCATCCTTTACATAAAAGTCCCCCTAACTACTTTTTATTAATAATTTTCTTCTATAGCATACATTTCACTTCCTATCAGTGTCTTTGTGCCTATCATAAACACATCCACACCATTAGAATAGTTTATCAACAATCAGACTCACATCTTGAAACACTATCCACACTGATGCTGGAACCATGGCAAGGAAGCAACTCACTCCTAACTTCTAACAAGGACTAAAACAATCCGCTCAATGATTCAAAAGAGAAACCCCCTCAATCCCTAAGTTATCATCTAAAACCTATGAAGCACGTACGTGCGTAGACACAGAATACAGAATACGACTAAATGGAAAAACTGTAAAACAAAGACACGACAATATAAATTAAAATATACTAATTATTATACTTTAAGTATATGATTAGTATAAAAAATGTTATTTTTAAGATTTATTTTTTAAATAAAAATTAATTTATCTTTTTATAATATTTATTATTAACAAGACTTTAATTTATCATTTAAAAAATAGATTATAAAAATTATATTTTACATTTATGATTTAAAAATAAAATAAAAACATATAATTCAAATAAAAAAAAGATAATATAACAATAATTATACAACAAATTATATTTAAATTTAAATTAAAAAGAAAGAATAAGTAAAATAATAAAATATATTTTAAATTTAAATTAAAATAATAATTTCAGTGAAAAGGGGAATTTTAAAAAGTGTACTACCAAGCATTTTAGAAAGTCTTTATCTTTTCGAGAAGCCTCTGCCCCATTGTAGAAACGTTTGCACATGCCTCTTCTTCTTCTTCCTTCGTTCTTGTTCCTTTCACAGTTCTTTGTGCTTGCTTTTTCTTCTTTATTTCATTGCGTTTTTCACATGCCCAGCACTATTACACGTTTCTGATTTCCTTTTCTTTTTTCAATTAAATTTTATTCTCGTGTCCTAATGTATCTTCTCCGGCATGTCTCGTCGTGTCAAAGAACAGGACAGCATCATCTTCGGCGTGTCCAAGAGCATAGCCGTGTCTAGCCCAAAAAATTTATCCAATACATTAACGTGCACTCTTTGTTGCGTGTCTGTATCCTGACATTCTTTCGACACAAAAACGCCACTTTTTTGGCATGTGGGAGCTTCGTAGTCTAAAACTCCATCAACCAAAATCCAACCCATTTCTTTGCATTACAACAAGATGATAGAACTCACAATATCCCCTCCAATCCCAAGTGGACCAACCAAAAACACAACCTGATAGCCTATTACAACCCTAATCAAGATGCACTTGCCATCAGTTTATCCAACTAGATCACCAAGATATCACATCAATCCATAACATCACAATAATAACATCAACTATATTCCAAAAATTCTAAACACATGGCCATACATCGCAAACAAAAGAATACTATCAAACCAATGAGAGAATCCAAAACAATGACGTTGCCACATAACTCATGGTCACAAACCTCTTCTAAAACCTAGCTAATTCCAATAAGCAATGTTTACACCATGAATATAGCAAGGTTTAAATGTCAAAGTTTGGCGTTTCATTTTATTAGGTCTTCAAGATTGCAACTATGACCGACATTTGTCCACATTTTCAGACAATATCAAGAAAATGGTTTTGGCATAACACTCCAACGTATACTACATTATTGATTAAAAATTATTGAAAACCTCAAAACTTTATTAAAAGCTAAAAATCAATCACCACAAAGACATGTTAAACAAGAGGTGCAAGGACTTACCAAAATTTGTTTGTTCTAATAAAATTAATCTAACAATAAAAACAGAGCATGTTTGCCAATGTTCTAGCAAAAGCTAAATGAGCTCAATGCCAAAAGCATTAACAAGTGGTAATGGAACTGTTTTCTAACATGAACTTTTATAATAAAGTAATCTATTGAAATAAAATATATATTGCATTCTATCATATGGCATCATGTCCTTAAATGAAAGGAAGTGAAAAGAAAGATGGAGATAGTCAAAGGCTAACAACTCAGTGATTTAATTCACTTCACTAACTCTAATTTCTCCCATATTCCATATATCTTCAACTTATCCACAATGTTAACTCAAACGAATCCTGGTTTCGCTCTCCCTTACCACTCTTCTTCTTGTCTCCTACCACTCCCTCTCTCTATCTCCAACAAACCCTCTCCAAATGTATCTTCCTTAAGCAACCTGATGACATTGCTACCTATTCGTATCACGCCCACTTCCTCAATCCCAAAATACTACAACAATAACTAAGACAAAATCAACTACAACAACTTCTCTGAACTCCTCACCCAAGAAGGCATTCAATGGGCCTCTTTGAAGGTATTGGAAGTCTTACATCGACTAGAAATAAGACCAACTCATAATATATAAATGGGTGCAAACGTCATCTTACAAGCCAGTTTTGTAGGGTTGAATTAGACTTAAAATTTACTTTTTAACATAGAATCAAAGCCATGAGTTTAGAGTCTATCCTACAAAAATTTGATGTTTGTTCGATCTATTATTCCACTCACAATCAAACCATTATTAGACCATCTATTCTTTCACGCATAAGACCTCAAGGTGAGGAAAACGGTTGGAAGTCCTGCATCGACTAAAGATAAGACCAATTTATAATATATAACTGAGTGCAAACCTCACCTTACAAGTTATTTTTGTAGAGTTGAGTTAGACTTAAAGTCCACCTCTTAACATAAGGTGTACAACTTCACCATAATTATTGAGAAAAACCACTTTGTCTTCGTCGAGTTCTATGTCCCTTGATGTGGCCACTACTAGGACCTTGTGCCTAAGTACGCCACCACTGCCACCAAGCTCAAAGCTAACAACATTGTTTTGGCCATGGTTGAACCACCACAAAAAATGAATGGGCACATTTATTAGTCATACCTAGTACTGCACCTAGATGTCTAGTGCAATCTTTTACTATTTCATGTACTCTTATATTTTCATTATAAATATAAGATAGTGAGAGGGATCTCTTAAGCCCTCTCGAAATATATTTGTGTGTTTCAATCTCAAGTTGGTATCAGAGAGGGTCAATCACGCTCTGGTTTGTATCTTGTATCCTTTGTCAACACTTGTCATTGCTGTCCACAATTGTCTGGAACCGTTTGTTGTTGTTCACCATTGTCCGACGTTGGTTTGCTACTATCTACCTCTATCTACAATTGCCCACTGTAGTTTGTAGCCATCCAGCACTATCAACCATTCTTCTCTGTCGTTTCGTCGCCGTCCACCGTCACAATTTCGTCCAGCAACTATAAGATCTGGTTCATCTCTCCACGCGACGACAAACCACACCAATGCCAGAGTCCAATTCGCCTCCACACACCGCATTCTGCTCATCGAAACGCCACCGCACCACCTCCACAGCTGTCGTCGAACCTTCCTCTCTATGTTTTGCCCCTCAAAACTATACTTTGGTGAAGTCCAAAAACTCCCCTTGAAGAAAACCCCTAGGGTTTTCTGGTTGCTTGTTGTTGCGATTTCCCCTCACCACCTTTTTTTTTCATAAATGGGTTTGGATGTGTTCTTTCTAGTGTAAAACATGAAATAAAATGAAATCTATATTTCTTCCTTTTAAATTTATTACAACATACTACATATTTATAGAGGCATGAACCTAATAGTTAGGCACTACCTAACACAAGTTAGGCACCTCCTAAGATAAACAAATATTACATTTCATCATTTCCACACTTTCATTCACCAGAAGTCCCTCAATCACTTCCCAAAAGATAAATGAAAAAAATTATCTATCATGGTCTATTATCGTTGAAATGTGGTTCCTTGGCCAAGAACATTACGATCACCTAGAACAAGATGGAAGTTAGATGCTTGGTGAAAAAGATGAACAATGGAAGCAAGCAAATTTCCAATTATATGCCCTATTGTGACAATTCGTGGAACCTCGACTTCTGACTTAGTGCTAGTGATATTCAACATTTATGCTAGTGATATCCAACATCTCTATGATACGGCAAACAAGCTTGCATGTCTCCAAATGACAGACCATGATATAGTTTCCTTCATGACTGAAGTCCAAGTAGTTGTCGAAGAGCTGAGAATGTTCTTAGAAGTCGAATATTCAAAGGACATCAAGAAGAAGCTTGACAAATATTACATGTTGATGATCTTTCGTGTTCTACATCCAAACTTTGATCATATCAAAGATCAACTTCTGACTAATCATGAGATCCCTTCCATGGAAACCTTGACCACACGCCTTCTTCGTGTCTCGGTGCCTCAATTTCAGGAAGACTATGAACAAATGGAATCATCTATCATGGTGGCCACAAAAGAAGAGGAGGACGCGGAGGCTGGATTCGTCCGCAGTGCCCATACTGTAAAGGGGTGGGTCACACCCAAGAAAATTGCTACTCATTGATGGGTTTCCCTCAAAAACAGCTAATATCTCTAAGGCTGAAACTACCTCTTCCAACTCCAAGTTCACTTAGAAAGAGTATCAAGAGTATCTACGGTTAAAGTCTAACAGCTTTACACAAACATCTCAATCTCCAAGTACATCCACAGCTTGCATTTCTCAATCCATTGAAAGTCCAAATTCATGGATAATTGACTCGGGTGCTTTTGATCACATCTCTGGTAATACCTCCTTGTTCTCAACCCTTTCCTCTAAAGAAAAACCTCATTTCATCACCTTTGCAAATGGCTCCAAAACTTGCTCAAAGGTTGTCAGTTATGTCTCCCTGTCTCCCTCTCTAGATTTGAAATTTGTCCTTTTTGTCCTTAATTGTCCCTTGAATTTAAATTCCTTAAGTCAGTTAACCAAAATATTAAATTGTTTAATAACTTTTAATTCCAAATCTTTTGCTGTACAGGAGCGTGGCTCGAGGAGACAAATTCGTGAAAGATATGAAGCCGAGGATTATACCATTTTTGGATCTCGTCCATTGGTATCATGTGTTGCCGCTCATAGTCTTAAAATGTTACATGATCCATATGGCCATTCTCATTTGTCCAAATTGAAAAAGATGTGTTCCAAACTTAGTGCTCTCCAAACCTTAGAATGTAAGTCATGTTAACTAGGAAAACATGTTAGATCTACTTTTCCTAAAAAATCTCAATCAATATGTAATTCTAGTTTTTCTATTATCCATTATGATATTTGGGGACCTAGTTGTGTCTCCTCTCTTGGTTTTAGGTATTTTGTTACATTTATTGATGAATATTCTAGATGTACTTGGGTTTGTCTAACGCCAAAGAATTGTTACCCATTTTCACATCTTTTTTAAATAAAATTCAGAACCAATTTGGTCAAGTAATCCAAATCTTAAGTGACAATGCCAAAGAATATTTTTCATCCTCTTTTTATTTTGCAATCTTGAGTTCCCATAATATATTACATCACATAACCTTTTATTTGGTGCCCATATTTTTGTTCATCACTAGGGGATGCCATCTTAACATGTTTTCCTATGAATAAGATGCCCTCCTCCTCTCTCAATCATAAAGTCCCTTTCTCAATTCTCTTTCCAAATGATCATCTTTTTCACCTCTCCTCAAGGTTTTGGCTATGTATGTTTTGTTCATGAGTCTCGAGAGCTAGACAAGTTTTTCCCTCTTGTTATCACATGTGTCTTCTTTGACTATTCTCAACTTCAAAAAGGGTACCGGTGTTATTCTCCTGAAACCAAAAGGTACTACATGTATGTCAATGTTACATTCTTAGAAAGACTCCTTACTTCTCTCCACTTGTTCAAGATGTCCATATCCTCCAATAGGTCCTTCCTATTCCAGGTTCTTCCTATTCCAGTGGTTGAGTCCAATATCTCTAATGTCTTTATCAGTCTAAGTCTTGATCAAAGTCCTCCTGAACCCTCCTCTCCACATGTTGATATCCTCTGACACAAGACCCCAATGGATAGTCCACTTCCCCCAAAATATGGTGAATCTCCTACTCCAGATTTTTCTCCAATGTCACTTCCTACTACACACCCTGGTGTAGATGATTCAGGTTGGCCCATTGCCCTTAGAAAAGGTACTTGTTTCACTCAAAACCCTGATCCCATTTATAATTTTCTTAACTATCAAAATTGTTGCCCTCCTAGTATTCTTTTTTATCTTCAGTATCTTTTGTTGTTATATCCAAAAATGTGAAAGAAACACTTGATCATCCTTAATGGCGACAAGCCATGATTGCTAAAATGCATGTTCTTGACCGCAGTAATACTTAAGAGCTCGTGCCCCTTCCCCCGGGCAAAAAGGTTGTTAGTTGTCAATAGGTGTATGCAATTAAAGTTGGCCCTAATGGTGAACTTAATCAGCTTAAAGCCCAATTAGTTGCAAAAGCGTACATTCAGGTCTATGGCATTGATTACTGTGACACTTTCTCTCCCGTGGCCAAGATGACTACCATTTGTCACTTCTTTGCAATGGCATCGATTCGTCACTGGCCACTTCATAAATTGGATATCAAAAATGCCTTCCTCCACGGCGATCTTAAGGAAGAAGTTTATATGGAGCAACCTCCTGGGTTTGTTGCTCAAGGGGAGTCTGGTATGGTCTACAAATTCCATTGATCTTTATATGGCCTCAAGCAATCACCACATGCTTGGTTTGGAAAATTCAGCTCTATTGTTCAAAAATTTGGTCTAAAACAAACTGGAGTAAATCATTCGGTATTTTACTGTGATAAATCTCTTGGAAAATGTGTTTACTTAATAGTATATGTTGATGATATAGTCATTACAAAAAACAATTCTATTGGAATATCTCAACTGAAGAAGTACTTATGTAGACATTTTCAAACCAAGGATCTTGAAAGTCTCGAATACTTCTTAGGCATTGAAGTAGTTGATTTAAAAGATGAAGTTGTAATCTCCCAAAATAAGTATGCTCCTGATATTTTACTAGAAACAAGCATGATTGATTATAGACCAGTCAACAGTCCTATAGTCCCGAATCAAAAATTAACGACAGAAGGTGAGTTATTCTCTAATCTAGAGAGATATACGAGGCTGGTTGAAAAATTGATTTATCTCACTGTTACAAGGAAACATTATTTCATGGAAAAGCAAAAAACAAAAATGTAGTGGCTCGATCAACCATTGAAGCTGAATATAGGACAATGGCATCACTAGCATGTGAACTTATATAAGTAAAGCAGTTCCTTCAAGAGTTTAGCTTCTATGACATCCAGAATATAAAGATGTATTGCAATAATTAAGTTGCTCTCCAGATTGCATCAAATTCAGTATTTCACGAGAGAATGAAACATATAGAAATTGATTGTCATTTTGTTCGTGAAAAGTTGATGACAAAAGAAATATGTACCGAATTTGTTGGATCAAATGACCAACTCGTAGATGTGCTGACCAAGTCTTTAAAGGGACCTCTGATTGAGTTTATTTGTTCCAACCTGGTAAATACAATTTGTATGCTCCAGCTTGAGGGGGAGTGTTAGAATAATTGTATCTATGTATCATCATTTAGCCTAAACAGGGTGTAGTCTATTAGAATATTTATTAATCATAGCTAGTTCTACACCTAAGTGTCTAGTGCACTCCTTTACTATTCCATGTACTCTTGTATTTTCATTATAAATAGAAGATAGTGAGAGGGATCTCTTAGGCCCTCTAGAAATATATTTTTTTGTTTCAATCTCAAGTATACAAAGTCCAAGGGTTCCCCATGGTTTTCTTTGTCCATGGCATTCACATTCTTACAAGTTGTTAGATGTAGCTCAATGTTGCTATAAACTAACAACCAATGACCTTTGTGTTGAACTTTACCCCGTTCGAGTTGGCCACAGGGCAATAACCTTTAACACCCTACACAATTGTAATAGTAGGAGGCTCACCCATCAACCTACTTTTGTACCAAGACAAGGAGTGCAACGACTTAGCCCAAATATACTTCAACTAAAGGCTTGGCTGATCTTAAGGAAGAAGAAATTAGACCTTGTAGAGTAGCAAATAGGAGAGGTAGCCTATAGACTCAAGCAATCAGCTCGGTTAAAACTCACCCCATATTCTATGTGAATCAATTGACTTCAATTAGACAAGATAGACCTAGAGAGGAATGTGCAAACTCACCCCATACTTTATGTGAGTCAATTCACTTCAATTAAACGAGATAGACCTAGAGAGGACTGTGCCAGCCCATGAGGCCACCACCACATGTTGTAGATTAACTTATTAAGAAAGAAAAAGAACGTATATATCATAGCCAAAGAACCAAATAAAATCACTACATGTTTTCATCTTGGAATTTTTCTCTTAATTGGCATGGCGCTGTTTTTTGAATTTCAATTGAAATTCACTATTTAACATCTTTGTTGCATTGCAATGAAGAGATGGTATATTCACATGGATGAAGACAAAGATAGGACCTAATGTGACCCAACATAATCTTGTAAGTTTTCAAATGCTATTTGTTAACTGATATATTAGGTAATAAGTATGTATTTCAACACAATTAGTTTATGTTCAGAGTGTAATTTCTATGCATGGATAGTGTAAAACACCAACAATCAATCGAAATCATGATAGATACAACTTTCAAGAAATTGGTGTAAAAATTAACAAACTTATCATGTATGGTAGTTTGTAGCTAAATGACTATTCTAGCAAAAGCTAAAAATGCCTAATGCTGGAAGCACTCACTATTGGTAATGGAACTATGTTTTCTAATTTGATTTTCCTTGTCCCTATTGTGTAATCCCTCTATGTCGAGGGAAAACGCATCCTCTATCTTAACTGCCCTGTTTCTTCATCTATTTCTTCAAGGTAGTGTTGTTTGACTCGTAAGATTGCAATGTATTAATTGAACCTCATGTGTGCCCTATATTTGCATAACGTACGGATGATTCAACAATAAACAGCATTGTTCTTGGAGTCAACTCTAGAAGTCAATATTAGCCAAACAATTGAAAACCACATATCATGGGGTTTCGCACTATGCTCAAAAGTAGACTAAGAACAAACGTTTCAATGTTAATACTACTCATGGGTCAGGTCAACCTAAGGACCGACATACATATGAAAAGTGCCAGTATTTCAACAACTGAACAACACGTCACATACTAGATGAACCATACCTTTGGCTCAAGGATTTTCAAAATGTAGAGCCTAAAAGCAAGAACTCATACTAGAGACGACATGGCCAAGAAGTCTTTACTTTAAACGCGACAACTCAAAAAAGTGTTTGGCTGCAACAATCGAGAGGAAAAGAAAAAGAAATAACCCAAAATGCCCTTTTACAGGAGTGTTTATTGATGTGAAAGAGATGATGTTTGGGTAGGCATGTCATCTCCGTAGGCTTTACTCTTTGAAAAACTTGAGCTTGGGGTTGTGAACAGTCTAGTATGACACATTGTTTGGATGCCAAAATACCAACAATTTTGGTCTCTCTGTCTATCCTTAGGCCAACATGACCTACTGACGTGATCTATACTATACTATCGGAGGATGCCGAAATACCAACACTTTTGCTCTCTGTGTATCCTTAGACCAACATGACCTGAGTTGTATTTACCAACACTTTTGCCACTTTTGCTCTCTTTGTCTATCCTTAGGATGACATGACCTATGAGTAGTATTAACGGTGAAATGCCAGTCTATTCAGTCGTTTGATGAATATCGCCCTCTGGAGTTGACTCCAAGTGCCGTGTCAACCATCCCTACGTGAAGAGAATCCTGAGACCCTTGGCAACCATCCCTACGTGAAAAGAATATAGGGCAGCAATCTTACGAGTCAAGCAACACTTCCATGAAT
Source organism: Vigna nakashimae (assembly GCA_034642375.1). NCBI lineage: Eukaryota > Viridiplantae > Streptophyta > Magnoliopsida > Fabales > Fabaceae > Vigna > Vigna nakashimae. The sequence goes on along the minus strand of CM067763.1, from coordinate 8,687,784 downwards.
AAAACCGATAAAACGGGTCAGTTAATATAAGAGATAAGGGATACGTCAATTAAGCTAAGAGATACGGGATTAAATAATAGGAACTGGGAGAAAGAAAGAAATCAGATTAGAAAGCACAGCTCCATAAGACTATAGTTAATGCTTATGGCATTAGGCTCTTTCACTTTTTGCTACAACAGCCAACATATCCCAAAATTTCCAACAAATTTCAACCCTACCACAGTAGTTAATTAATGTATTCAAAAGAAAAAACGCAGTTTGAAGCCGTGAAGACAAACTCGACTAATGAAGAAGCTGAAAGCCCCTAACCTTTCTTGTGGGACTGGATCACCGCCTCGCCCTCATCCACCTCCTTCACCGCCACAACCGCCTCAGCCGTCGCAGCAACATCATCAGGATAACGCACAACAACCACAGGACAAACACAGTGATGCACACAGTAATCACTCACACTCCCGAGCCTCCCATCGCTCCCGCGTCTCACAGCACCAAACCCGCGGCTCCCCATGATGACCGCGCTCAGCCCGAGCCTCTCCACCTCCAAACACAGTCTCTCCTTCATGTCGTGGTCCTTCACGATGTGGATCTTGTACGGAATCTGCACTTCCCTTAACGGTTTGGCGAGATCCGCGGCCTTTGACGCCGTGAACGCATCGAAGTCGTCCTCGAGCTTGCGCTTGGTGGTGTGGTCGTTGTTGTTGACGGCGTTGACGGCCTCCTCGTCAGAATTCGGGTCGGTGTTTATAGAGAGGTCGATAGAGCCCCAATCGGCGCCAAAGAGTACGTTCGTAGGGCTGACGTGGAGCAGGATCACGGCGTCACCGGGGCGGATGTAGTGCTGCACGGCCCAGCGCACCGCGTAGGCGCTCTCGTCGGAGAGGTCCACGGCCACGCCGATTTTGCGGCGCGCGCCAGCGGTGGGCGTAGGGGTAGCGGCCGCAGGGGAGGGGTGGCGGGGGGAAGAGGGATGGTGGATTTTGATTTGGGGCAGCTGCGGGTCGGAATCCAGTGCGGAAGGGTTCTGGTAAGGCTGCATTTTTTTCAAGGTTCTGGAGACTTTTGCTTATGTTTAGCTTAGTTAGTGAGAGAAGAAATGAAAGAGAACAATTTGAAGGATGGTGTTCGTATTTTTTTTTTTTTGAGAGATTTGGAGTAACGGTTTGTGTTATAAATATACAGAACGGTCTACGAGTTGGGCTTCGGGTTAACAGGTTAAGCCTACGCAGTGGCCCACTCGTGAGTTACATCCAAGGCGTTTCTTTATATACTTTTATATTTTTAAAATTTCAATTTTATCTTTTATGTTTTAAATGGATAATGATACTTTAACACCAAAATTTGACAAACTTTTGACACAGGATACATACCCTAAGCCAATTGGTTCATGTGTACAATGTTTAAAAAAATTCAAAATGAGGTGGAAAATGAAGTGTTGAAGGGGTTTTGAAACGCCAGATTCATTTGGATGCATTTAAGAAAAAGGTCATTTGCATAAGAGCATTGTACAAAATTGTTCTTCTTTCCACCCACCGACAAGCTTCGATCTGCCCACAAGGGTCACTAGCGTTGATGGAGTTTGAAATTTGCCGGAGTGTCACCATTGACCAAAACTGTATATGCACTGCTATTCTGCTGTTTGGAGCGTACTTACCCCGAAATCGTCATTAGAGGTTGTTTTTGAAGCTTTTTAATGTTCGTTTCGATAATGCATTATTTGTGTTCGGTGGGTTTAAGTTTTCTAAAAAAATTTGGGCACTTAGGTTTGTTTTGTTATTTGGTTGTTTCTCGTGGTATGATTAATTATTGCACTAATACAAAATACACTTTTTATAGCGATATTTTATACTTGCGGTAATTTATCAGGTGTAAAAAGTAATGCGATGGTATTATCATAAATAATATAAGTTCTTTTATATCGATTATACATAAAATAGATATTAAAAATAATAAGGTGGCAAAATTGTAATAAATGACAAAAACTTTTTACACCGGTTATCTTCAAAAACAGGAATAAAAAGATATGTGTATACCTTTTAAACTTATAACCGGTGTAAAAGTAAAGCGGTGGCAAAAATGTAATATTAAATGCCAAAACCTCTTTTCCATTCGTAACCAAACCACCCCAACACCCATCGCTATTTCCCTTCCTCTGGCCTCCGCCACCACCATGCCATTTACGCGGGTTGCCAACCTGGTTCAACTGTCGTAGGTCTCTCCGGCCTCGATGGCCGCCTCCTCACCGCTCGTCCCAGCCCCAAGGTCGCCGATCTAGGCTTCGTCGGCGAGGTCGCCAGAGTCGACCCCACAATCCTTTGCTCCCTCATCGACACCAACTATATCCCGGTCGTCACCTCCGTCGCCGTTGCCGTTGAAGATTTCGGACAGCCCTACAGCATTAACGCCGACACTGTCGCTGGAGAACTGGCTGCAGCGCTTGGCGCGAGAAGCTAATTCTACTGACAGACGTTGTGGGATCTAGAGGATCGGAACGGTTACAACAGCTGGTGAAGAAGATTGACATAAATTTTACCTTTCATAACATTATGGATTATATTATACTTGCATTTATTTATGTTTCTAATTTTTAATGTTCTTTTCTATTTATGTTGTTTCATGAAGATATGATCTGTCTAATATTCTTGCGCGTTTCTTGATAGTTGGACATGATTATGCTTCTCGGAATAATTGAATTAATTTAATCAGACAATTAAAGTATTGTTTGTGAGTAACACCATGCTTTGCAGGCTGCAGATACCTTGTGTTGCATTCATGCTGTGATATTTTTGAGATAAATGAATCAATAAGATGAAGTACTGTTCATATTGTTCAATGAGTGTTAAGTCCAGTAATGCAACAAAACAGAATCCTCTTTCTAATTCATTATTGAACAATTAGATGTGTTTTTTTTAGAGATATCCTATGTTAATTCTCTCTCTCTCATTTGAGGTAGGGTGCTTAGATTTTGATCTTATAAATGTTAGTTCCACTTTTACTAATAGTTGATTTCAGAATCAAATATGTGGTCTCTTTATAGGTTAAGGAAGAAGTTGAAGCAGTCTTAAAGAGACATTTAACCAGCATGAAACAGTAAGAACTAATCTCCTACTGATTATATAAATTCCCATGACTTGGACGTGGTAAAGGAATGGACTGGAAAAATATGTTATAACTGAATGATTTAAAATTGTTTAGCTTGACTGAAATTCATTCTTAGGCATCATTTTTACTTGTTTTCAGGACTTTGGAAAGGAATTGCATGTTATTGAATTAAGAAATTTGCACCATTAGTTTACTTGGTAACTCTCTTTCCTTATTTTTATATCTTTATTTTTCATTCTCTTGCCAACTTCATTTTCAATTTTCTTTATATTATAAATGGTTCGTGGGAAATATAGTTGAGAATACTATTTTCGAAGTGAAAATGGCTGGTTGGAAATTTTGAGTGATGTCACAGGTCTTAAGGTATATGAAGCAATTTCCTGAGCCTGTGATGATACTCTGCCTCCTTTGGAATAGAAAAGAAAAAAAATGTACTTAACATGTTAGCAACCACTTCAAGTCTTTTCTACTATTCACTTTTAGTTTTAAATGCAAAAATTCAGTTTGTCAAGTTTGCTTGCCATAAAAGATAAAAGGTTATATCCAGTTAAGTTACCGACCAATCTGTTGTCTACAAAACATGATTTGCTTCCTAAGTTTGATAAGTATGATGTTGATCTTTTGACCATAGTGGGAGAGATCTTGCTTGTTCCCTCTAAAATCAAGCAATTATGGGGATATAAATCAGGTTTGAAAATGTGTTTAATAACAACTTCTACTCATAAAACAACGAACACAGGAAATTTTGATATTATGCCATAGTTGTGAGGGTAGACAACAGATGAGTAAAGAACCCGATCAACCTAAGTTGTTCAGCTCTTTTATTAGTGTGTTATTTATGCTTTAGTATAGACAGGCAGCAATGATAGATGATAATGCTACCCCATTAGAAGAAAGTCTTTCATCTTTTTCAAACACATCAAAGCATATGGAATGGAAGAAGGGGAATGAAAGTATGAAAATCGAAACCACACCTTTACAAGTCCACTTTTCTTGTCCAACTCATACTTGACCTTACTGTCTTTGCAAATTTCAACCACCTGCCATGGGAATTGATTTATTTCTCTAAGAAAAATCGTTGGGAAACAAGATTCTAAGTTCTAATATGTTGTTGAGATCGCCTTATTTAATCACACCCTTATTTAATCTGTTGTTGGGAAATTTCCTTCACTTTGGCCTTTTCTGCTTCCTCAGTTTTTCTAGTTTCTGGATAGACACTCAAAGGTCACAACTTCATACCCATCCCACTATATATGTGACGTATTTCTATGAAATTTGAAAAGCAAACAAAATTAGTGCTTGCTTATTTAAGGAGCCATTCAATTCAGCTTGTAATGAATATATGATTGGAATCTCAAATTGGTAATCATCATTAGGCACTGTTAATGGTTTACATTTACTTTTTATTCACATACCTTATCATTTTTATCCAACAAGGCATTGACAGTTATGGACTTAAAGTAACTGCTGTTACAAAACAATCTTTTGTAATATCACAAAAGTATAAATAATGTTCATGTAGACCAATAAGATTCATAACACTTAATGTACGTATAGAGAGAATATAATTTATAAATTTATAAGATATATGATGTGATATAGTAGATATCCATGAAATTAAGGTATATTTCTATCATTACTTCGTATCAAATTTGATGTCTTAGTTTACATCTTATAAAGTTTCTTATACTTTGTTCCAAAGTTTGATCTAAAGTACACCAATATTATAATTACAGTTAAAAACATGATTAATTAATCTAAAATTAAAATAATTAAACATAACAAATAATAGATGAAGGTTTAATGATAATTAAAAACATTTAGTTATATAAGAAGTGTTTCCTTATGAGTCAAGAGAGTATTCAGATACAATCTTTTAAGTTATATTTCTGAAAAAAACTTATATTGATTAAGCAGTTTTATATTATGCACGTTGATGTTAGATTTTAGATGGTCAAATGTGAGATAAAAAAACACGATTGAATGATTGCTTGGCTTCATGAAATTTGGATTTAATTTTGTTTTAGCCTTGATACAGAGTAAATTTGCTGCTTATGGACTTGGAAGTCATGGGTTCAACTCCTGGAAACAACTCTTTTGTGGTTTTGGAAGTCATTAGGATGCCCATTTTGTTAGTGAAATATGTATTTTCTTCATGTGCATCTCTAGAGGTTTTGGCAACCATAGTTTTGGTGATTATAACGAAGGTAAGAGGTATTAGTTAAGGAAACATGATTCTTTTAATTTTGAACTGATTGTGGAATGTTGTTATTTTGTAACTAATTTAAACATGAGGCTGACCAGAGTTTAAGACTGTAAATTTCATCCTCCCCAAATCCACTACCCTACATTGGAGAAAGCCTTCTTGACTGGTGCGTAGGAATAAGATCAGTTCATACTAGGTACCAAACTTTGTAGAAAGACACTTTCAACTGCTTTATTATGCAAAATAAACTACATAAAAACTATTAAATTATGTAATATTATCTTATAAACTTGATCTACTTTTTATAAGAAGATTAAATCTACCAATTAGATTGATAAAATTTACTTTTGATAATAAGTAAGATACACTTGTTGACATGCGATATTTATCTTGTTGCTTAATCATTTTATCTACCTTTGCAAACATGTGGTTATCTTAATTTTATCAACATATTCTTACACTATGTATTTTGTTTACAAAGGATTAAGACAATAGCTCACAATCTAGTTGTAACAAATGTGACTCTCCTTTTAGATGTAGTTGATTTTTTATACTTTTGACTATTATAAAGGTGATTGCTTTCACAGATAACAATGGAGTGGATAAATTTGATACGTTCAACAAATGAATATGAGAGTAGAGTAGAACAATTTCTTGAATTTGCAAAGATGAATGTTCCAGACAATAACAGAAGATTCTATTGTCCGTGTGTTAATTGTTTGAATGAGCGAAAACTACCAACTGAAGTTATTCGAGAGCATGTTCTATGTGATGGATTCCTAAAGAGCTACACAAAGTGGACATGGCATGGTGAATTAAAAGACATGCCAAGTGTAAGTAACTCTCAAGTAGAAGTAGAAGAAGTTGATTTAGAGATGGGTGATCGGTTAGAGGACATAATATGTGATGTCAGACATGATTCCTTCCAACGTGCTCATATGTATGACAACTTGTGCAGTAACGCAGAAAAACCTTTATATCTAGAATGCACTAAGTATACTCGATTCTCAGCTGTGTTAAAATTGTTCAATGTGAAGGCAAGAAATGGATGGACTGATAAAAGGTTCATAGAGTTGCTTGAGTTGTTGAGTGACATGCTTGAGTTTAAGAACTATTTTATGTGTAATATGTTAAGTAACTTGTTAGGTAAATATAGTTAGGAACTTTGTTAGGTAGATATTACATTTTGATGTGTTGATGAATACAATATTGATTATTTTACTTGTTATTGATTATTTATACTATATTTAGGGATTGAATTTTATGCAGGTCTCAATATGGATAGTAGTACATATAAATAAAATATTTTTTCAAAAAAAACGTCACTTTTTACACCCATTATAGCACCAGTAGGTATAAAAAGAAAATTTTCTCTCTAAATGAAAAGGACTTTTTATACCTGCTCCCATAGTATTAGGTATAAATATAAGACTTTTATACCTATTATGAATAACACAGGTATAAAAAGTAAAACTTTCTACACCGATTTAAAAGTAGGTATAAAAGATCGTAAACTTTCTATACCCCTGTTTCTATACATACTAAAAAATAGATATAAAAAGCCTTTTTTAAGAGGTATAAAAAACCATTTTTGTACTAGTGTGGTTTAAATTTTTGTTGAACATTTTTGCGTTTATGTTGGTTTTAGGTGGAAAATTTGAATTTTTTTTGGATTAGTGGTTATAGTTGGGTTATTTTGACTTAGGTTTTCTATTATATTTCGTTTGACTTAGGAAAAACACACATTTATTTTCACCAAGGATGTTTTACCATGAGCAAAAGATACATCCTAAGTCAAAGAATGAACTTCAAAAACAAGAAATGTAGGTTTAGTATAGTATTGGTACCATAATTCAAAAAAGTGGGGAGTTTAGTTATGACTTCTGCACATGAAGGTGGACTTTGTTTTGAATACATGTTTCCTATTTAAAAAATTAATACTCATGTCCACACACATTTATTTTCACCAAGGATGCTCTACCATGAACAAAACATACATCCTAAGTCAAAGAATGAACTCCAAAAAAAAGAAATGTAGGTTTAGTACAACATTGGTACCATAGTTCAAATAAGTGGGGAGTTTAGTTATGACTTTTACACGTGAAGGTAGATTTTGTTCTAAATACATGTTTCCTATTAAAAAAATTAATAATCATGTCCACACACCTTTGTTGTGAAAATTGATGAATAAATGTTGGATTGATGGTGGATTTGCGTTCTACCATGTTGATATACATGTATATGAAGTTTTTGATGGATTGGATTGTGAAATGGGATGGAAAATAAGAGAGTTTCAACTTACTTTTTATCAAATACGAAAATTGTGTGTTTTGGTTGGTTGATGAATTTTGGATGGATGAATTGATGGATTGTATGAAAATCTTTAGTAAAATGGAAAAATGGTGAGTTAACCATCAAGATTTTGATGTTGTAACAAGTTTATTTGTGGAAAATGATAAATCCAAAGATGTATTTTGATGAGTAAAATTGATGAATAAAAAGTCAAATATGCCCAAAAGCTCCTAAAAACTAATTTATAATTTAATTTAAATGAAAATGCTAAAGTGGAAAATGAAGAATGATGTGACAACACTCTTGATGTTCCAAAATAATATTTCAAATAATTCCCTGCAATTAATAATGGAAATAATTAGCCTTAGATGATTCAAATTAATTAAAATAAGAATTATTGGTCAAATTAAGCCCAAATATCAAAATTGAGGAAATATTGGACAATTAAGCATAATTCTCTAATCAAATGTAGTACAAAAAGCTAAGTGAATAGTATAAAAATATTGATTCATCAACGTGTCCGGTGTCAAAAGTTTGTCAAATTTTGGTGTCAAAGTATCATTATCTTAAATTAAACCATTCAAAATATAAAATAAAATATACTTTTTAAATTATAAAAGTAATAAGTGATGAGTGAAAAAATGTTTAAAAGAATCTTGTAAACCAATAAGTATGAGAAGCTATCAAGTATAAATATGTTTTACAAAGAAAAACTTCAATAAGCATAGTCTAAAAATGACATGCAAAAGTATTATGATAAATTCTCATGTACTAAAACTAACATATATATATATATATATATATATATATATATATATATATATATATATATATAAGGATATATATATATATCCTTGATAAGAACAAAACACTAAAAAATTAAACATTGTATATTTAATCAATGTTGATGAGAGAAAAAGATCTAACATAAAGATATCGTTTAATGAATATAAGCTCTAAAACAATGAGACGTGGTCTTAAACATCTTATCAATAGAAATGTCTTATAGAAGAAACAGTCTAATGAAAAAGGGATCAAATAAACAAATCTTAAGAATGTTTTTCACTCACAAGCGTCTAAAGGTTTTGAATCGTCTGTCAATATTTGAACGTTGAACTAAACCAAATGCTTTTCGAACAAGAAAGAGTACATTACCTATATAAACGTTCAAAAACATTAAATGACCATTAATGCATCTACTACAAAGTGCAATTTGCTTATATGCTTTGTCCTCGTTCATTATGTAGGTCAGAAATATACAATTGATTAATCTTAATCAAAACCAAAGCACACGTTGGATAAAGGCTTTGAGAGAACTACTGAACATTCTAGGAATGTTTCTATTGAATACTTTTGCTTTGACAAGCCATACAAGTTGTGCATCAATGAAAAACTTTAATAAAGCACTGTACAACTACAAAATAGACCCAAGTTTGACTTAGAATCTAAAAAGACTATCAACCTAATCTACAAGAAGTCAATTTAACGCTCAATGGGCATATTTTCAAGAAAGTTATAAATAACCAGACTTATGAAGAAAATAAGAAGGATAACAAAGTGAATACATTTTCCCGTTCCACTCTATGTGCTCATAGTTCATCAATCGTCTGAAACTTTCGAGAAAAGAAAGAGTGAAACACCATTAAGATCTACACATTACTTTGTATTAATATATCCTCGAGTTATTCATCTAAATCTTGTTGTACATCCTGTTGTAGATTTGTTGAAACCAAGAGTGGTGTGAATACTCATTATAGCCAGAAGTGGTGAGAATACATGTGTAACCAGGAGTGATGTTAATATTCGTTGTAATAAGGAGTGGTGTTAATACTTATTGTAACCAGGTGTGGTGCTAATACTCGTTGTAACTAGGAGTGGTGTTAATACTCGTTGTAGCCAAAAGTGGTGATAATACTTAGTAGTGGAACCTCTCAAGAGTTTTTGAGGGAGAATTGGACGTAGCTTAGTTGGAGTGAACTAGTACAAAAATACTCTTCATTCACTGTTTTATTTTACAAATCTTTTTTGGTTAAGTTTCTTATAAAACCTAGCGTCTGCACAACTCTTCTAAAATATATTTATAAATCATTTTCTAGATGCTAAATCAAGAAACACATTTTTCTTTGTGCTCACTACGCTATTTTATTGAAAATATGTTTTCCACGAACTTTGCAAAACAACAGCATCGAAGTAAACCCTATTGATCAACTTACTTTATAATACTTGTCAAATGCTACATTACAAAAATAGTTTTAAAACACCATTCAACCCTCTTCTAGTGTTTTCCTATGGTTTTAGAGTGATCTTTACAATATACCATTAATAAGCATTCAAAAGTAGCAAAAAGAAGGGGTGTGGTGCTGAATTCATAGTGGATTCAAGCCCATAAGCATCCATTAGCTCTGATTGATGATCATCCATGCGTCACGGATCATAAGTCACGTGGTTGCACGTTTTTGTAGTGTATTACACATATACAATAAGTAAAGAAAACATGACTCTTCTAGAATTAACGCTATCGTTGGGCAGAGGAATGATGTCGTTGGGTGAGCTTAAGCTAGTTAGGTGAAGCAAGGCTCGTTGTGTAAAGTAGTCTTGAGACTTTGGTATTTTTGTTTGGTAATTAGTGTTCTTGTGTGTACATCTTTGTTAGAATATAATTGCCAGGTTATTTCTTTGATTTTATTCATATTTTTTCCTAGGGACGAAAGAGTCTATTACCTTTTATTAATTAGGTGCAGAAATTAAAAAGGGGGTGCAGAAAGGAGAATCATGCAAAATAATAAATTACGTGAATCATTTAGAGGATTGGGTAGTTGTCATTTTAAAAGTTTGTTAAGAAAAGATAGGAGATATAATCTGGTTCAAAGATTAAAAGAGAAATTATTATTAGAAAAGTCATTATTAGATATTGTTATATATTTTAAAAAATATATTGAGATATTATTATATATAATTAGATATTATTCTTAGATAATAATAATAAAATATAATGCATTATTTAGGGACTTATCATAATCAATTAGAATAAAAATATTAAGATAGAATATATTAGGGACTTATCAGAATTAATTAAGTTAAAGATAAATTAATTTTTATCATATCTTTATCTTAGTTGGTTATTATTACTCTTTATGGCTTTTTATTATAAATAGAGTATCATATGTGTATATTCAACACAAGAAAAATTCATTCCACACATAGTTGTAACTATAGTAGACACCTTATATTCATATAGAAACTTTGACCACTAAGAAATTGAGACATAAACTTTGAAGGTGAGAGAAAAAGAGAGAAAGTGAGTGTAAGGTGCAACTGCATTGAAGATCTGGTAAAGCCTCGGTATTGGTCAAGGTATGAAAAACTTACCTTTGTTTTATTGTATGATGAATGTGGGTATATTCTTAATTTTCTTGAGGGGTATAACGAAGCTTACCTTTGTTTTCTTGTTTCGTTGTATGTTGAATATGGTATGTTCTCAATTTTCTTGAATGATTGGGTTATGCATGAGAATGAGTTTTTGAAATTTGATATAATGAATATGTATGATGGTTGTTGGGTTTTGCCATGGCAATATGCATGATTGTCAAAATGGTTGAAGGTATATATGGGTAAGTGTTTAGTTGTACCAAAATATGTGGTTGATTAATGAGCATGAGAGTGAAGGACGTGTCTACTTGTTATACCTAGTAAATCTTGAGACTATATACCGTAAGATATGGGATAACGACTCTCTTTGGCCTTGTGTGCGAAAAGGGAGTGGTGTTTGAGTGTTGAACGTTCTTTGTATGGGGGAATGATGTTTTGCCTAATCCTTGTGTGATAGGGGAAAATGTCCTTTAGCCGCGATGACAGGACATCTCGAGCAGGCTTGTGCGGGGAAGGTACAAGTGGCCTATATGGGAAAGCTACAGGTGTGGTGAGATAGGGTAAAAGAGTGTGACTGATTCTTGCATGATGGAGATCATGGTGTGGAGATTCTCATGGTGGTGATCATGATGGGGATATTCATGATGGTGTGTCCATGGTGGAGATATTCATTATGATGGTACTTATGATGCTCTAATTGAAGTTAGGTGATTGTGATAATTACTTTAGGGGTGTAGTTAGCATAATGAAGACGAGAGCATAAATCAGTGGTATAAATTTAGGATTTAGGATCGAGGACCGAGTATTCAAAGATGATTAAGTTGTTTATGTTCAGAGGATTATAAATCTTATTGTTACTACTTATATGTATGAGGTGGTTTGATTATGGTTGATAAAATGTTTATGTATGTATTTCGTTTTATGGTTGTTTTTAATGGTAGTTTAGCCCATATGTGTTTGTGATTGTGTTTGTGTTTGTGATGGATATTATCGGCGATGATCGTATAATGTGTTATACGTGAGTAGATGATATTGCAAATGTTCTAGAGACATGATATATTTGTGAGATGATGTGGGAAAGATTTGAGTTTTCTTTAAAAGTTCTTTTGGTATAGACTTTTGAGACAATGTAATTCGAAGTTATTTCTTTTACTTGGTTATTTAAATTCCTTTTTAATAATGTAAATTGAATCTTGCTTTTGAAATTATGCAAATTTGATTTGTTTCCGCAAGTTTAAATATTAAGGTTTTGTAAAAATACGTTTTTTTTGTTATGAGAAAACTTTAAAATTATCGATTTTTGTAATAACCTGTGACACCTTGAATTTAGGGTGTTACGGCGTGGGAAGTTGTCTGACTTGTCCTTGCTGAGAGACCATTTGTTGGGCAAGCTATTGAGGCTGTTGGGCAAAACTTGATGTTTCTCATGAGAAAATGTTGAGAAATGAAGGTGTAGCCTTTGTTGCTTCCAACCCTTCTTGGATCTTATTGGCCATCCTTCTCGTAGAAGGTCCTTTGGTTGCCTTATTTTATCATTTATTAACACTTTTCTTAATTTTTCTACTATTTTATTCCTATTTTTCTACTTTTAGTTGGCCCACTAACGTGAATCGAAAATGATGGGTTTGTTTTACAAATCTATCTAGGTTGGAATGCTAATAAGAAAGAAAATTAGGAAATTGTTTAAAATGAAAACTGATAACAATTGAAAAACTGTTATTTTTATACTTAAAATTGACTTCAATTATAACCTTTATGACTTAGCAATTAGCTTGAACTCATGATTTTGTTGAATTAGTGGAAATAATAGAGTTGGAAAAGTTTTATGCATGATTCCCTTATTTTTGCAGGTTTTTAGATAAAATTGATGAAAGAAGTGAAAAGGGATAGCAATGGAATCAGACAAGGACAAGAAAAGTGAAAAAGAGGAGAAAACAGAAGTACCACTCAACGCCAATTATCGTTGAGCAGCACTTGCAAGAATCGTTGGCACCGCTGAGGGGAGAAAAGCCGCTGAGGGGAAGAAGTGTCACGCGTTACTACCGCTGAGCGACACTTTTCTGGGCTTGAGCCTACTTTTCTGTATTTTTTAGAATATTTTATAAGCTTTAGGACGTTCTAGGGTTTGTATCTTTGGCTGGGACGAAGCTAAAACACTCTCTTTCACCCCTTGTACGAGGATTTTGGATTCTAAGGCTCCTTTCTCAACTTTCTCGGGTTCTATCTTTCACTTTTCCATTGTATTTCATCTAGTTTCACCATGAATATGGTGAACTAAACTTATTTTGTTGTTGGGGAATCAATGTAAATCTTTAGAAACTCTCTTTATAGAATTTGTTCTTCAAGATCATTTATATGATACATGCTTTCTTTCATTAATAGTTAGGGTTTTTCCTCTTTGCTCAAAGCATGCATAGTTTAACTCATTCGATGTCATGATTATTGGTTTTGTCGATACAGGAACATACGGGGAAATCTAGATCTGGGGAATCTCTTCCAACAGTATATTACAAACCTAGACATAGGAGTATGATGGTTGGTTGCCTTTAAGCTTCTGCTCATTATAATGCATGATTAATTGCTAGGGAGACAAGACATTGTAAACTAGTGATTATGATTAGGCTTTCTTTGCCGAGGAATCAAGTTTAAAGTAATTTAGAAAGTGACATTAACATTAATGAAAAGAATGATGAATTCCTAAATACAAGAGAGTGGACAAGATGAACTTGATAAACCCCAACAACATATTCATCCATATATTTCAATTCACACTTTTGTTTCTTCTTGCCCATTGATCACCATATGCATACATATTTACTTTTCAGTCTTTTGCATTCGAAACTTACAACAATTTGTTCTCGAGTCTTAATTAATCAATAAATCACATAAGTGTCTAGGCCTTGAGTCTCTTGGGAAACGATATTTGGTCTTACCAGGATTATTACTTGATACGATTCAGTTACACTTGTCGAGGGGTAAACAAAAACATAAATAGATAAGAAGGTGGAGTGGAAATTGATAGACATCACACTTTCAATTATGGAGGAGAAGACTAAGAGTTTACACATATAAGGATGAATGACCTTTGATAAAAGTCAAGAATGTTGAGACAAAACCAGAATAACTTGTAAAACATAATAGCTTTAATTGAATCCCAAGGTTTTTTCCCATCCTCTCTCAAGTCAATTAGCCCTTTGGAACATTTGTACCATTATCTACTAATGTATAACACATTATACGGTCGTCACCGATAATTCCTTTCACAAACACAAACACAAGCACATATGGAGTAACTAACAGTATATACTCATAGTAGCACCTACGCCAATTATAACACCTGATACCATTACTACCGACATAATATTTCCTTGATGCTCTATCATCACCATACTCATCAACAAGTGTACCTCCATCATGATTAATCCTATCATGATCACACCACCATGAGGAGAAAGAATCAATCACACTCTTGTACCTTACCTCACCAACTATAGTCATTCCTACACTCTAATTTGTAGCCTTCCTTATAGATAAGTTCGAGTAATCCTACAATCCAGGAGCATACCTTCCTGCCACATAAGGACAAGGAAACCACCATCATCCCAATGTGACGCACTATGAGGAATGAAGGTCACCACACAACAAAACACCACGTCAGCTCTTCCCCACCACGATGGCGCCATCAACAGGGTCTCTCGCACTAGTTTGACATCAAAAGTCGAATCTTCGTTGAGGCGCAACCGCTGCAACACGCATCACACCGCGAGAAGCATGTTTGCACCCTACCTGCCAAAAAACCCCAACTAGAACTGCGAAGGGGAAGAGAAAAAGGAAAACTCTTCATCCTTATGATGTTGTCCAAAATAAGAAAAAAGGTAAAAATTGAAGAAGAGGGTCCTCTTGCGCGATAAAGGCCTTGCAATTCCACCGCTAGCCACCATCAAAAGCGAGAACGCCAACTGAGTCGTGCCTTCTTAGTGTCGTCAATTCTCGCCTCCATGAAGTCTCTGTCTTTGCTCGTAGAACATCCTCAGTCCAAAGTTGGGTGGTCCGCAAGAAGGAAAAAAGGAAAACAGCTTGAAGCTTCTGGTTCCTCGCGGTACAGGGAAAAAAGAAAAAATTGAATGAGCAAGTATCTTGTGTGATCCTAAAGCTAGGTTTTTTTATTCAAGAGGAACAAGGGTTGGACCCTTATTTGGGTTCTTTGATACAAGCCTCCCTTATATTTTGGAATATATAATAATAATAAAAATATACCTGGCTTAGTAAAAAAAGTTGATTTAGACTCTGCTTAGTGATTCAGTTTTTTTTTTTAAAATGATAATAGAACCCTAATTCTAAGCCATCCTGATTAAAAGAAACCCCAAAGCCTCGATTTTGAATTTAATTAGAATTAAATGGAAACCTTAACTTTTAATTTGTCCTGAGCATTAATAAAAGGAATACTAATTCCAATTAGTTTAAAGTTCAATTTTGTAAAAATCATACTTACATACAGAGGATAAAAATATAATTTATTTATGCTTATAAAGTCTACTAAAAAAAATCAAGAACCAACCAACACATATGCATCATCAATGGTATAAGGCATTCAAATTAAATTAATAATTAAGTAAATGCAATAAGACATTCATCGTACTCCTAAAGCAAATCCATAATATATACACATTCATCATACAATAAAACAATAAAACAAAGGTAAGCTTTATCATACCTTGGTCAATCTTAAGGCTTTATCTATACTTCCAAAACACCACCAATCTTCCTTTACACTAAGGGTTTTTTGTTGCTTTTTCTCTTTTCTCCCAAACGTTTATCTCCTATGTTTTTCCCTTTGATTTTGAGTTTCTAGGATTTCTAAACACCACTCGCCCCTTTGTCTATAGCGTAATATTTATAAATCAACTCAACTATATATTTAATATTTTATCTCTTATTATAATATATATTTTAAACCAACTCTATATAAATCTTTAATTCCCTTGTATCTCATGTTTTCTAGCCTTTTATTTTATTAATTCAAACTCTTTTACTTCCTAGACCCCCTTATTTAATTTCTTGCACCTAATTAATAAAAGTAAAAAACCCTTTTGCTCCTAGACAAAAATATAAATAAAATAAAAGAAATAAAATAACAATTATGTTCTAAAAAAATGTACATTCAAGAACACTAATTTTCAAACCAAAAACTAAAGTCTCAAAACTACTTTACTTTTAAGACCCTTATTTTTCAGGATCTTACAACATGCCTAGACAGAAAGAAAACTAAGAACAAAACAAGCACAAACATAAATTGAATTAAAAGAATAAAAATTAAACAGAGAAAGGAAGAGGAAACTTACGAATTAAAGACACACCACTTGAAAGGATCCAAGATAAGTGGAAGGAGGATCACCACTTGCTTTTGTGACAAGATAAGATCCAAAATCATACTAAGAGATTGATGTTATCTCAAAGAAGAAATGCAATTTAATGCAAATCGCTCTTATTTTCATCCAATGAAAAGTGTGTGTTACAAAGGAGACCTTAGGTTGCTTATATAAGTATAGGAGAGGAAGAAGGTTAAGTGATCTAACGGATGTGGGACTTGGAGGCCTAAAGTCTGAATATCTCACGTTGAAGGCTGTTTTAGGGCCCATATCACTCAATTTTTCATCATCCTAATGGTATATAAGCTACCTAACCTGCCTAAAGATCAAAACTAAAGTTGTATAAGAAATAAGTTGTGTTACAAGCAACTAAGTGAAGACTTATTTATTCTTCTTTTCCTTTGAAGTACAAACTATGTGAAGTCCCACATTGCTTGCACTTTAAAAGGAAAAATGATACATAAGCTTCTTAAAAAAGATAAAATAATAAAGAAAGAAATAATCTATACTATTAAAGGCTAGAATACAAGCCATGAAACTTACACCACTCTTTTTCAAAAAACGCATAAAGGAGCCAAGAAATGAGATTATTTCCCTTAGTCATGCTTCTTGTAATCCTTTTATTCTCTTCATCCTTTTCCCTATTTTTGATCACATCAAGAAATCTTAAGGGGTTCCATTAATCTTATCAAAGATTACATAAGTTTAACCCACTCTACTCTTTTTCAACAAAGGCATAAAGGAGCCAAGAAAGGAGATTATTTCCCTTAGTCACACTTGTAATCCTTTTATTCTCTTCATTCTTTACCCTATCTATGATCACATAAAGAACTTTTAAGAGGTTCCATTAATCTTATCAAAGATTACACGAGTTTAACCCACTCTTGGTTGCAAGTATTATTACAACACTCATGATTCCTTAGTCAACACTACTACTCCGAGTTTAGCCTTTCCAAGATCTAACCCATACAATTGTTTAGTATGAGTTTTCCTACTCCTTGTTACAAGTATTCTTACTCAATTCCTAGTCCCCTAGTCAACTTGATTAGTCTGAGTTTAGCCTCTCCACGATATGTTCCTAAACAACTAGTTATCTGGTCCGAGTTTACCCACTCTTTGTTGTGGAGTATTATAACCACTTCTGGTGTACAAGATTACAATATGGAAATAACTCTCTTTAAGAAGATGATTAATCAATACAAAGCATTCCTAAATTCTTGTAATTGCTTTATCTCTTCCTTTTTGGTTGAAGACGTAAGACGATATAGGGTTAGAACTAATCGTTGATTTTTATTCACTCTCTAGTTTTCTTTTTTCTCTTCTTGCATTTGTGTTAGATGTTGTGAGCACAAAGACAAACTTTAGAGTAGATTTTCAGCAAGGCTTTATTTTCTTCTTTTCTATTTTCTCCTTTGAAAGCTTCCATCGTTGTAGGCTTTGAGATAAAGTAACAAGATATATATACGATAATGGCTCTTTTTTCTATTATTGCTCATTACTCTTCTCATTCTCTTTTGCTAGAGCATGCTTCCATTTACTCGTTCAAACTTCGTCATATTTCTTGAGTTAAAATGCATCAAACAATAAATGCACTAAGCTAAAGTAGATTAGGTGTTTTAATAATCATTCTTGAACATACTATTATCTTTACTTTTCTCTCTTCCTTTTTCCCTTATTCTCTATTCTACATTTCTTACTAGAAATTCTCTCTTCTCTTTGGTTGATCTTTTTTATATAGGCTCTCTTGAGAAATGACCATTGGATGCTAAGTTGATTTTAAGAGAGCAGATAGCCTTTAGGTGGGAGGTTAAACTTTAGTCTTTTCTGTAGAGGTACAATGCTTTATCAGAGTTTGTGTTGAAGAGTAGCTTGTACGACTTGTTAGAGCAGAAGTGTTAAATAGAAACATTTCCATAATTTTCTGTGCTTCTTCTTAACGTCTTTCTCCAACGTGTGCAAATATTCGGATTAATCCTTTGTGTATTCCAATTCTGCAGAGATAAGAAGGACAAAGTATATAAGCAAAGTAGCACTTTACAATACATGCATTAAATGGAATTAAATTTTTTGAATGTTTATAGACGTTAATTTATATGGTTTGTTCAAAACATCTTATGACATGTCTTGTCAGAAATTAATGCATTGTTCAAGTATAACGTTCAAGAAATGTTAGACGATGTATAACATACTACAAGTAGACGACATAAAGCTTTATACACTTATGGATGAAAAACTGTTTAAGATGTAAAGTTTAGAGAAATTTTGGTTGATAGGGGGAGCTTTAACAGCTTGTTATATGTTGGTTTTTTATGATGAACAAAAGAGTGGTTTAATGGTTTCTTTCACAACAAATGGCATAACAATTGTTCTATATTTCTCTTATTTGTGCTTGATATATGAATTCATAAATGTTAAATGAATCATGCTTAAAACAGATCAATAAACATGGTATATAATCTGTTAGATTTAACCAGATCACTTAGTAAGCTTAATAGGGGCAAACTGTTTTGTAGTAATCAATTATACAAATAAGTTAGATAATCTGTTTCAAATGGAAACCGGATAGACAATTTGCTTAAGTGTTTAAATAATCGATTACATAACTTTTCTAATCGATTAAATCAATTTACATTGTCCTATTATTTGCACTTATAGCCTGATCTGTTATAACGGTCAAATAAATCATTATATGGCTTATGTGCTTAAATAATCGATTACATAACTTTTCTAATCGATTAAATCAATTTACATTGTCCTATTCTTTGCACTTATAGCCTGATCTGTTATAATGGTCAAATAAATCATTATATGGCTTATGTGCTTAAATGATCGATTACATGCTCAGGATAATCTGTTAAAATAGAAGCAAAATCTTAACAGATTACATAAAAATCCTAATCGATTATAATACATTAGGATTTGAAAAATCCTATATATATGTGTCTTGAGACTTGTTTCAAAACAAGAATTCGTTATCATTTTCAAATACTAATATTTTCATTGAGTTTTGCTTACAAGTGCTTTCAAGAAGTGTACTTGGAGAATCAAAGCTTCTTAGGTTGATTACCCATCAAGATTCTATCAATGAAGTATGCTAAAGTTGTTCTGATTTGATCTACACTATAGGAGTGTGACTTAGAGATCATGTTCTTCATAGACAATCTTTGTATTGTGTTCCTATGCAGGTTGGCCAGGGGTTAAGGGTTGTGAGTGCTCTTGTATTATAAGAGATTAAGGATTGTTCATCTCTTGGGTTGCTATATTTATTTTAAGAGGTGAGAGGAGTGCATTGAGATGAGTATCTCTATATTTTTGTATACTCAATCAATTATAGTGGAATACCTTCAACTCAGGTGTTGAAGGAGGACATGATCTATGCTTGTGATAGTCGAACCAATATAGATTTTTTGTGTTGATCTTTCTTTACTCTTTCTATTTTATTGATTCATTATCTTTTGTTTATTGATTTCAAAAAAGCAAATAACTCATAAAGATTTTCAAAAAGATCATTTTAAAATGGTTAATCCAATTGACCCCCCCTCTTGGCTTAAGATATAAGGCTTGTCTCGAACCTTTGGAGAAGGTGCATCTACAAATAGACCACCACTATTTGCAGGTGAAAATTATCCCTTTTGGAAGATCAAGATGAAAATCTTCTTGGAATCAGTTGAAAAAGGTGGGTGGGATGCCGTTATCAATCGCCCCTTTGAACCAACAAAGGTTAAGAATGGTAAGACAAAGGTTAAATACTTTTCTGAGTGGAATGCTGATGAACACAAAAAGGCTCATTATGATGTTAGGGCCAAGATGAGGAAAGCAACTCCACACTTCAAATAAGAGTTCTCCCAAACTCAGAATGGACTAAAGGAAATGGAGGAGTGAAGGATGTTTCTAGTGCACGCCAAGTGTTTGATGAAAGGTTTAGTGGAGGTTTGGTGAGTGTGTGAGGTTTATCAAGCTCTGAAGGCCTTCCAAAGGGGAAGGAAGCTAGAGGAAGAGGTGCGAAATTAGCACTAGAAGTTTTGAACTCTGAGGAAATGACTGAAGAAAACTCAACAGCTACTAGTGCAAAAATCGCGTACAACGTCGAATATTTTGGACTTTTAACGGTGAATTCGTGAATGAAGTCATATCAAGAGATATTAAATTTACGTCGGGAAGGAAGCTAGAGGAAGAGGTGCGAAATTAGCACTAGAAGTTTTGAACTCTGAGGAAATGACTGAAGAAAACTCAACAGCCACTAGTGCAAAAATCGCGTACAACGTCGAATATTTTGGACTTTTAACGGTGAATTCGTGAATGAAGTCATATTAGGAGATATTAAATTTACGTCGAATTTAACAAATTCGACGTTAAATTAAATTGGAATTTTGTTAATATACAATGTTAACTTAAAGTCGAATTTTGTCAATATTCGATGTTAATCGATTTTTTTTAATTAACTGTGATTATTTTTTATAACTCTACGAGACCTAAAAAGAAAACAAAACAACAAATTTCAATTTTTGGTATTTTATAAAGCATGAACTATGAACGTGTAGTGTAGTATCAACAACAAACAATAATAACCAATAACAAACAAGTTAAATCAAAAAACAACAACTTACAAGTTCAACTAAACAACAACAACAAACAAGTTCAATAAAAAAACAACAAACATGTTCAACAAATAAGTTCTTCAAAATGAAAACAAAAATGAAAACTAACCTTCAAAAGGTAGGTTCGTCGGAATAAAGTTTTGTCACAGTGAGAGAGAAAGCAGAATGCGCTTATGAAGGACAAGAGCACAAAAATAATCAGTTAAAACAAACAAAAATCATACATAAAGTAATTATTTAACATGCATTTGTATCAAATGAAAGAAAAATTACATGCGATGATCGCCAAACTTCGTTCGAGAAAAGTTAGAGAAGAGAAGAGAAGAGGGTATCGCGCGTTAAGATAAAGTGAATGAATTTTCAATCTCCCGCTCAATTTTTATTGAATTCACTAACCTTTTAACATCAAATTTAAAAGTCATTCGACGTTTTATATCCTTTTACATCGAATTACAATTCTAAACGACGTTTAATAATTTCATTTATTTACAAAAATACCACCGCTCATTTTTAACGTTGGTTATTCAGTGGTTGAACGTTGAACGCGAGACATTATACGTTATTTTTGTACTAGTGAGCATTTCATTATCTCATCAAAGTTTCTTTTTACATGGAGATGCACCTCTCTTTTATAGTTGAGGAGAGAGCTCTAAAGTTGATATATCAAGATCTAAATAATGACAAAGCAAGTGTGTTGAAGACGCAATCCAAGCTTGGGCTGCAAGTCCAATGCCAAACACAATTAAAACGTGTTTTAAATGCTGAAAAATCTAGTGCAAAATGGCTAAGCACGGGCAGCAGGTGGTTGAGCGAATTTCCATTCCAGAAGGCAAATCTCCATGTATTTCCAATCTGGAAGGCAATTGTTCCAATCCGGGAAATGCTTAAATTCTTCTCTTCTTTGCGTCCTTTGCTCTCTTTAGCTTGGCAAGCTTCCTAGGAGGCATAGGCATGGTTTCCCACCTTTATTTGTGACCTACAAAACATTACAAATGTATTTAGTAAAGAGAATCCATCTAAGACTTAAATAAGGAAAGAGATTTTGTTGAAAGTCTTTATTCACTTCTTAGTCTTAGTCTAAGTTAATACTTCTTTGGATGGGAAATCCCTAAAGGAGTTGTCATCACAAGAACATCATTTCTTATGCACTTACCATTGATGAATTTTATAAAATTTCTATGTGTTCAACTACAAAGGAAATGTGGGATGTTGTGGAAGTTGCTCCTGAAGGCACCGACAAATTCAAGAGAGCAAGGAAGAATTCTCTCATTCAAGAATATGAGATGTTTAGAATGAAGAGTGGTGAAACTATCTATGATGTACAAAAGAGGTTTACTCACATTGTAAACCATCTTCTTGCTCTTAGAAAAACAATTTAACAAAGAGGAAATAAACATCAAGATCTTGAAGAAGTTGAATAGAAGGTTCTAGCCAAAGGTTATTGCCATATCAGAATTAAGAGACTTCACCACAATGAAATGACTACTCTCTTTGGAAAGTTAAGAGAACATGAGTTGGAACTTAGAAGAATGAAGGAGGAAGAAGAAGGAGAACAAAAACACACCACTGCCCTGAAGACTACAAGCAAGACTAACTCAAGAAGACATCTAGAAGAAGATGATTCAGAAATAGAGAATCCATATCTTGAAGCAATGAATTTCATGGTGAAATGGTTTTCCAAATTCATGAAATCAAGAAATAAATCCAATTCTGATTTTGTTGGAAACACAAGATTAAATAAGAGAAAAGGCAAAGCTGCTACTGCCCCAACTTGTTATGAATTGGTAAAGTTAGGCACATCAAACCTGACTGTCCAATTTTGAAAATGAAGTAGAAGCTAGATGATAAAAGCATCCAAGACAGTAGGAAACACAAGCAAAAAAAGGCTTATATAGCCTATGAAGATAATACATCAAGCTCTTCATCAAGTGACTCTGATGAAAGCCTTGAACAGGAAAAACTTATGTTTGATAGCTGACTCAACCTATTCTAAAAGTAGTGCAAACAACTTTGGAGATGAATTAATAGAGGACATGTATTACCAATTACTTGAAGCATTTCAAGAATTACATGGTGAGGCATTGAAAATGAAATGTGAAGTAAATAGGCTGAAAAGTAAGAAAAGAAACTTAGTTAAGAGAATTGAGAATCTTGTCAAAGAAAATGATTGCTTAAAACCTGAATTAGAAATTGTGAGGAACTCATCTAGGCAAGTTGAAAATGAGAATGAGAAAAAGGTTCAAGACTGCATGAATTGTCCCACTCAGTTAGAGAGAATTAAATACTTAATGAGTACTTTATCCAAATTCACTCTAGGCAACTCAAATCCTGAAACTTTGTTAGGATCCCAAAGAAGTGTGCTTAATAAACAAGGGATAGGATATATAGGCAAAAGCAATAAAACAAATGCTAGGAAATTTACTGATCTTAGCAAACTATCATCTATATTCTGTTTCTACTGCAAAAACATTGGACATTTTTCAAAAGCATGCTATATAAGAATGTGGGTATTCCTAAGGCAAATTTAATTGGATCCCAATGGAACCAACACAAGCAACTAACGCAAAAGGCCCCAAATTCATTTGGGTACCTGCAACCAAACCATTTAATTGTTTTGCAGGTAATAGAAGTATTTGGAAAGGCACTAACTCAAGGAAAGCACAAAGCTGAAATATAAATCTCATTTCAATTGCTCATGGCCCCTTCAGATAATTAAATGTGGCAACTAGTTGTAATATTGATAAAAGATGCATCATTCATGCTCTGCATATTCACTTGGATATGTGTGATTTATGTTGGTTGCTTGACATGAGAAAATTGTGTAAAAATTCAACTTTGCGTCTTTTAACCGATTACATTAGGAATCTAATCGATTAGACTATTCTTATTGCTTTCTCTATTTTTTTGAAACTGTGTTATGTAGTGGATTATAATATGTTATGTTAATATGTTAATCGACTAAACCCGCTTAAGTATGGACCTTTCCATTTTCAAATGGGCTTCTCGGTGTTATTAATCAGTTAAGGTAAAACACAAATCAACTAAATTGTTCTTGCACCTTTCTATCTTCATATCCTTAATCAACCCTAATTTTATAAAAGGAAATCATCTAGAATCCTCAACCTGCATGGCATCCTTGTCCAAACGCTACAAGAGATCCACTCAAAAGGTCAGGTCAGCAAGCCCCACAGGTTGGATCAGTAACAAAGACTCACAAACGAACTTTGAGTGCTTTTGGCGCATTAGAAAGATCATCTCGCACAAGTTTATGGGTATAAACTTCTTCAGGAAAGAAGGGTTCATTTTCCAGGATTGGCTGAAATATCAAGGTCTTGTAAGGTTCGTAGAAATGTCAGGAGATTGGTGCCCCGACCTGATAAAGGTTTTCTATGCAAATCTAAGAGTTGAAAATGGAATTTTCTGCTCCAGAGTTAAAGGCGTGAACATCAAGCTCGATGAAGGAATCTGGTCAACCATTGCTGACTTCAAGCCTGATGGACAGAAGTCCCACTTAGGTGTGCCTAGTGTGAACAAGCTTGGAATATATAAATATTGATTGAGAAATCTAGATGAACCCAGAGACTACACATCGTTTAAAGCAAGGAGATTGAGAAGGGATGACAAGTAATTTTATTGCCCAAAGGAGGTAATCAGGCTCAAATCACTACTAAAGATGTATATCTAATTCATGCTCTCAAGGGAAGGTTACAAACTGATTAGATAACTGTTGTTTGTGATTTACTATATTGATGTATAAGATGTGGTTTATACTTGATTCTATGTATTGTTTGCTTAATGTTGCGTTAAAAATTGTTTTGATTTAGAAAACCTCAATTTATACGCAAGATAATCGATTACCACTTATGATAATCGATTATCAATAATCGATTATGACTTGCCATAATCGATTATCACGAGTAATTATGAGATTTTTCAAGCAAGTTTTTTAGTATTGTGCATTCATTAATGCCTAATCGATTACCATATCTGGATAATCGATCATTACATGCTAAGCAACTGACAATGGATTTTTGAGGTATCCTTGAGTGGGATCTCTATACTTTTGATTGAGACTCATTCTAAAATATAACACTCGAAGTAAGAGTATTTTGGAAATTCTTATCTATAGTGTGCGGTGATAAATATTCTAGGGTTTGTGTAACCCTTGTGTTGTGGCTTTGAAAACTTGGTGTGTTGGCATAGAACGAGAACTTTCACTGGGAGTGTGATTGAGGATGAAGATTACATAGATATTTTTTTATTAGAATTGGAGACTTAATTTAGTGTAACTCTGGTTTTGGAAAATTTGGAATTTCAAGCCATAAGGATTTTTGTATGAACACTTTGTTTCTATTTTGAATTACTTGGTTTTTGAATATTGGTTACTTTTGGCTGACTAAATTCATGGTTGTTCATTGCTCAAGAATTGTGAATTATTTGAATGTGATAATTATTTTTTGAATGCTTTAGTGATTAAACTAAATCTATGATTGAATAAATACATTGATTAACTTTGTTTTGAGTGTTGAATCTGATATATCAGTTGGTGATGCACACAATTGCTCATCATTCATTGCTCATGCATATTGGTATACAATTGTTGTTCATATCATGATTATTGTATACTAACACCGTACAATGTTGAGAAAGTTGTTTTTGAAGGTTATAAAGTGATCACAACAGGTTCCATGATCATATACATTGTTTATAACCATATCTGCAAATTTTAACAGATTAAACAAATCACATAATCTGTTAAATAATTGTACTGCAGTTCATAATCTATTAGATTAATAATGTAATCGATTATGTCACTAAATCTGGTTTTATATGCTTATAACTACATGTTTGAATTGTTGACAAGTTTTAAATGTTATTATATACATGTTTAGCATGAATTACATATCTTAATTAGGTTGCGTATAGAACAAATTCATTTGGAAAACCATCATAAAGTGTGAAATATGCATCACTATGAGTTTCATTATGAGTTTGTAACTCTGCTGCAGATTTGCTAACATATGTATCATATTTTCTACTGCATAGTAGCTGGTATCATGTTATCATTTATACATAATATTCATTGGATCATCTACATTGTGTATCATACATGAGTATTGGGAAATGCACTTGATATCAAATGCTATATTAAGATGAAATCAGTATAATTGCTCTGATACATATCATATACCTTTGATATACTGTTTTAATTAGTTACATTGAGCTATAACATACTTTGATACCATTTATATATTGCGCATACACTATGATAGTGCTATATCTCTTTTTGATAGGGGAACATCATATTCTTAAATGGTTTGTAAGTACCTTTGATGTCTTTATCACATATGAATTCCATGTTACTTGTTCTACCATTTTTTGCTAATGTCTAAAGGGGGAGAGTAACTGGAAAACATGTTTTTTGTTGGTCATCATAAGAAAATGGGGGAGATTGTTGATAGGGGGAGCTTTAACACCTCCTTATATCCTTGTTTTTTATGATGAACAAAAGAATGGTTTAATGGTTTCTTGCACAGCAAATAGCATAACAATTGTTTTATCTTTATCTTGTTTGTGCTTGATATATGAATTCATTATTGTTAAATGAATCATGCTTAAAACATATTGATAAACATGGTATATAATCTGTTAGATTTAACGAGATCTCTTAGTAAGCTTAACATGGCAAACTATTCTCTAGTAATCGATTATATAAGGTATATAACCGATTAAAACAAAAAGCAAGCCATAACATGTTTCATAAGTGAGATAATCTGTTTTAAATGGAAACTGGATTGACAATTTGCTTAAGTGCTGAAAAAATCGATTACATAAGGTTTTTAATTGATTAAATTAATTTACATTGTCTAATCTGTTGCATTTATAGCCTGATTTGTTATAACAGTCAAATAAATCATGAATTGGCTTATGTGCTTAAATAATCGATTACGCGCTCAGGATAATCTATTAAAACAGAAGCAAAACCTTAACACATTACACAAAAATTCTAATCAATTATAATGCGTCAGGATTTGAAAACTTCTATATATATTCGTTATTATATTCAAATACTAATATTTTCATTGAGTTTTGCTTACAGGTGCTTTCAAGAAGTGTTCTTAGAGAATCAAAACTACATTGGTTGATTACCCATCAAGAACAATAACGATTAACATGTTATGTTTTCTTTTGTGTTTTAGGTTTAGGTCTTTAGAATGTTTCTGTCGAAGACACCTAATGGAATCTATTTTGAGAACTAAATGGAGATCCATGAAGGAAGCATCAACTTAAGCTAAGGCTAGGAGATTGGAAGAAGACATTGGACCTCTCATAAAGAGCCATGGTCAAAGAAGATGGAGCTTGAAGGATTCTAGTCTTATGGAGGGTCACATTTTAGTCTTCTTCTTTATCTTAAAACACTTTTTGTAAATATGTAATATAACTCATTTTTAGGCCTTGTATTTGGGGTCTTTAAGAGAGAACTTGATTGAATGTAAAGTCCTTTTGCCAAAATTGCAAGACTTTTCTTCTTGAGTTCTTACCTTATGAAATTGTCTTCTTCTAGACTTCTTCTTACCTTCTCCTTAATGGTTTGCCTCACCTCCTAGAAGGACTTCTACATAGACCATCCAACACCATCAATCACATCTCTACATCTTGAAAAGCTTCCGCAACTTTTATCATCTCACATGGAGTCCATCCTTTGAAGAGCTTCATCAAGACGCCTTAGAGAGCATCTCTTGTTGAAGAAGCATCCTCAAAGCAACCTCCATCAACACCGTCTTGATACTTCTTCATTTTCTCGAGAGTTCAACTAAATACCCCTTAGGTACAATAAGCTTACACGTTTAGCATAACTCTCTTTAGACGATTTGACTTATTAGTCATTTAACATTGCATTTGGGTCTTTTTGATTTAGGTGTTTTTAAGTTTTCTATACTCCTAAGAGTTTTCTAAGGCTTTTCTATGTTGGGGATTTTGAGCCTAAGTCTTATGTTTCATTCTATGATATTTTTAGATTCTTATTTCGTTTAATGTTATTTGGTTAAACTTCAAAACATGGGAGCACTTAAACGTATAGACAGTTTTGTCTTAACAATAAGGTGTTTGAATCTACATGCATATTGATTATACGAGTTGAAGAGTTTCTATGTTTGATTGAGAATGTACATTGATTGAATTTAGAAACTTTTGTATGATTAAATGAGTTTTTACTACCAATTGAGAATGTACTTTTATTAGTGGAAAGAACTTTAACAACAATTAATTGAGAATTTACTTTGATTAATTAACTTTCAATTTGGTTAGGAGATTTAAAAATAGTCATGGTTAAACACAATGCGATTTAATTTAGAGTATACTTTGGTTGAATTTATTCTGAATAATCTAAAAAGGTCTTGTATTTTTATTGAGAATCTACTTTAATTAATTGTAAGATCGTCCTCAAATTAATTAAGAATGTACTTTAATTAATTTGAAACTCAAAATAATAATCAATTGAACAATAATCTGTGGATAACCAAGGATAAACTTATTTTGGAAAAGTAGTTGAATTAACTTATTTTATTATTATTGTTTCTTAGTTTCTTATTTATTCTTCAATTAAACTCAACATTTTCAATATTAATTTCATTAGCATAGGTTTTCACTTTTATTTTTAAGCATTGCATTGCATTTAACTAACCTTTCAAAGTCTTCATAAGAGTCAAGTATTTGAAAATTAATTTTGTATTCGTTGGAAAACGACTCAGAGTTACTTTAATCATATCTAGTTTGTTAACTACTAACTTGGTAATACTTAAGTTGTCTCGTCAAATGATATTAATTTGATAGTTTCAACGACAACGTATAAGCATGCCTAGATAGAAAAGAAACTAAGAACTAAATAAGAATAATCATAAATGAATTAAAGGACTAAAAACGGAAAAAAGAAAAGGAGAGGAAAATTGATGAATTGGAAGCCTCACGACTTGGAAGGATCCAACATAAGTGCAAGAGGATCGCCATTTGGTTTTGTCACAAGATAAGATCTCAAAACTGAACTAAGAGATAAATTATATCTCAGAAAAAATGTAAATCAATGCAAATCACTATTGTTTCATTAATGCAAGTCACATTCCAACGGGGATAAAAACAACAAAAAGCCTTTGATTTCCTTAAAAAGAAACTCACCAAGGCACCAATTCTAGCTATCTCAAAAATTTCCATACCTTTTGAGCTAGAATGTGATGTCTCAAGGGTGAGCATTGGGTCTGGTTTTGTTGAAAGAAGGACACCCAATTGCTTACTTGAGTGAAAATCTTTATGATTCTTCTTGTAACTATCTCACTTGTGATAAAGAGCTAACATGCCAAATGATTGGAGTATTTAGAGCAATTCTCCTGTGACACCATAACTTGTCTTCATGTTTGGAACTACCTAGCTTAAGAAGGAGATCAAATACTAATCACCGGAACTACCTAGCTTAAGAAGGAGATCAAGTACTAATCACCGAGCTTCAAACTCTTACAAACACGTACTAAATAATATATAGTAACAACTTCACCAAATGAAGCATCGTCTCAACTAACACTCGCTCTTTACATTATGAATCTCATTTATACTCCAAGTGAAATAACTTGGATAATCTTGAAACTATCTACTCTGACTCCAAACTCAACATATGAATCTTTTACCTTCTAAGCAGCATTCATTCAACAACACTCCACATTTTCATAAAAACATTTTCACAATAATTACCTTAAAAGTTATATTAATAATAAATCCTATTTAATCTGATTGTATTATAAGCCAGACTAATAAAATTCCGTAATTTATTAAATGATGCACTCTAGAGAAAATATCATAACTATGGGAAAGAAGGATAATAACCCATTCGTCAAAAGCAACCTTGTCAATTCCATCTAAGTCCACCATTGTAATTAAGAATATATACAAGTGATGGAACAGAACTACGCTTGCAAAATTACACATGGACATGGTGTTTCTTTAGGGTCCTTGGGTGAGTCTCTGCATTTCATTCTGGTCAGTGAGAGTCTCAATGAGAAGGGGAGGCGCATACTGGGCTGTCCCTTGGTGCTCTTCAGAATCCTGGCAGAATGAGAGGACTATGGTATCAATTGACATCTCCACAACTGCAAAGAAAAGGGTTGCAACAATGTATCCAAGAGCCCAGCAAACCTGCATTACACAATATAAGGTTAACACAATTCTTCAAAATTCACATTTGATGGTGAACTGGTAGACTTTATTTTGGCAAATATTTCCCAGCTCTTGGTCTCTTTATAGAATTTAGTCAGTTTGGATAAACTTGTCTATAGATACTTACACGAGAAGAAAATAAGAAATAAAAAATTAAATAAATTTTTCTATAAGCTAAATTAGCTTTAGCTTATGCATGAATCATAAATAAGTTTGTTGAGTAAATATGAAAAAAAAAAATCTATAAACTAATTTATACATAAACAAATTTTAGATTATTGAAAAACTTAATTCAATCTTCTTTTCTTAAAAGATTTATGGAGAAATTTATCTGCAACGTCGAATGCAGGAGTTAGTCACTCATACAGTGTTTTTGTTTTTTTGGTTCTCAATCCAGCATGTAGACAATCAAGTAAAAGCAACAATTGATTGCTTCTCATAAATTTTCTTTGGAACATGAGCATCTGATTGTAATGCGTATCGTATGGTACAATTAGTGGTGCAGCTGCATAGGCATTGATTCATGTATAATCCCGACATATATACAAATTCCGTAAATAGCAATAGGCTGCAACACAGGTATTTAACATAATGATTTTGAAATATAAATATAAATATATATATATATATATATATATATATATATATATATGAAAATTGTATATAATAACAGACCATTTTATTGGCACAAAGAGCTATCAAGTATAATAATAGAAAATAGAGAATTTGAAAAACTTTCCCTTGTTAAGAATAAAGAAGAATTTTATGAGTAACTATTGAATTGCGTATTAATGACCCTAGAACATAGAAAACATACCACAACAGGAAAGAGTGGAGACGAGGTCTTGTTATGAGAAGATCTGTATTTGTGAGTGTCTAACATGAGGAACGCAAACAAAGCACATGAGAGGCTGACACACAGTTTTCCAAGGAACAAAATGACATCTCCGATCACATTAAGACGACCAATCTTCAGAATATTATTCATTATCAGGTCTGCCGCAATAGAAGAAGCAGTAAAGAAACTTTTGCCTGTTATAGCAATCTGCAGGTGCCAAAAAGACTTTTAAAAGCGAAGTAAATAAAGGTAATAAAGTCTATAGAAACTTTTGCCAATTATAGCGATATGCAAGACACTTTTATCATCACGTTTTTCCTCTTTGACAGAACTACAATAGCATTTTCTCGATGCAACCTACAAGAATACCTCTAGAACATGTTTTGCTTTCTATGATGCACACCTTACAAAAAACAACCAAGGGAAATGAAATTCAGTCTCTAAGGAACACTTAAACACTTGCATTTTTCATGGAAGATCCCAAGCCAAGGGATCAACAACTATAACTACGGCTTGAAAGATACAAGAAGGCGAGGCCTCCACTGATCTCAGTAGGCCCAAGTTACTCTCATCATGGGCCAACCATAGTGTGTAATAAATTGTATGGAGTAGGAATACACAGGCTTGTCTTGCTAGGGTTTCAATTGAACTTGTTTGAGTTTAATAGAAACCCTAGGCTGGTCACACATGGAGAAACACACCTAGCTTACACAATTTGCACATGTATTCAAGTGTTGAAAACATGAGTAGACAAGTGTCACTTGAATCACTCATGGTGCTAGATTTTTAGGATCACATGGGGGAATTCAAATTTGAATTTTCCCCCTCTTTTCCACTCAGAAAGCCGGACCTAGCAATCTATAGACGACCTCCTGTCTTTGTAAAATCAACTTGGAATGAGTATTGAATTGATGTCAAAATTGCATCTCAAACTTGTTCTTGAGTTCTTTAGGATAGTCTCCTAAATCCGGCTCTCCTAGCCTCTTCCTTGAGAGTTGGTTGAACCTTTCTCAAGAACACTCATCCTCCTCAACTTTGCTTTTTTCAATCCTCTCTTACATCAATCTTCCACCGATTGAAGCAACACTCCTTGAATCATCTTCATCAAGTTTCCATTACTATACTATATCCCCATTCTCAATTAATGTATTGCACCACAATAACAAAACAAATGCCATCATAATGAATGAATAAAAGATCTTCTTTACCGTAGATTAACAAAATTTACCAGGATGTAAGCATTTCGATTTACTGATTTGATGGTCCATTCAATACACTTGAGAAAACATTGTGAAGTTCCGTATGCAGCCTTGCCTATGCAACTGTTGCGCCCATCACTTGAGCCTTTTAGCTTGCGACGAATAGCTTCAAGCAGAAAGCGTATAGATTCTACAAATGATACAATCAGAGAGCCAAGAGCCACAGACCCAAGATTATATCGCATAAGCCGCGTCATGGAGGATAAGACAGAAAGAAAAGGAATTTCTGGCTGCATTGTGAAATGTGAATCATATTTAGCAGCGTAGATAAAAAGAACTTTGTATGTGAAAACTAAAATACTTATTAGATGATCTCAATCATATACATAAACCAAGAAACCACAAACGTTTGCAAGTTAGGTCTGAATTAGGCTTTTACAAAGCTGTGAATCCACCTTGAGTTCTTGACATTTGATACAACTAGTTAAACACAATCCTGCACCATAATATTGTTTTATTTGATAAAATGAGTCACGTCTGAATAATTCATCACGCTACAACTTATACTGATCACGAACCAATTCTGAACTCAAACAATTAATTGTGACCATACCTAGGACGAGACCACAATTCATTCAATATAATTAAATAGTTTTATTGACTGCATGAAAAAAATCACTGAATTCTATAAATTGCATTATGGATGAGGAATACAACTTACAGATGTTTCACCATGGGCCCAGTAATAAGAGGCAACAGACCCAGCAATCACTGTCGAGGAGAACGCTATGAAAAATTGTGTAGCCCAATAACATCCAAATAGGTGGAAAAGGATGGCAACTCCAATATGTGGTGTGTAATGAATGCTATAACCACAACAATGATCACAGTTTACCCGTTTTGCAATAAGATCATATGTGCAGCAGTTAGAGTTGCAATTATTCTGAACAACCTGGCCAGAGCTGAACATATGAAGAGAAGCTGATACCCAGAACATGTAAAACACAACAAGTATACTGTATGGTATGAGTGGGAAAATAATGAGTGCTTGAACTTCTCCTATCACTTTTGCAGCAACCTGTGAACAAGCACTAAATCAAAAAAATTGATTGACTCTGTAAAGGAAATAATTAAGCATTATAATTTCAGGCTTACTGGTTTCTAGCCTATGCATTGTGACAACAGGATGCACCAACATTACACATCATATGGGAGTAAAAGTCACAAAAGTGTGAGTGGAGTGGGCAGAGATCATTCACAGAGGATGAGATGTGTAGTATATCTACACAAGAATGTGTTTTGGTTTGTGAAAAGTACAATTGTCAGAGAGGAGGGTAAAAGTTGCAGGATTTATTCATTGTTAAATAAGAGGAATGATAGGTTAAATCTATATGGCCATAGTTGGATAAAGCTGTAATACAAAATCAGCAAAATTAGCACCGGCTTTGAACTCTTATTTTTCCCACACAGATCTGTAAATGTACCCCAACTGCTCCTCTGTAGCCAGTAACAACATACTTAGAGTACGGTACTATACACAATCATGATTGAAGGTTATTGATAGGTTCCTTTCATGAAAACTAGAGAAAAGAGAAGAAAATACAGAAAACACACCAACTAAGTTGGTAGGTGAACTACAATATGCCATAGAATAAAATGGAAAGCTTACAGAGGAGAGATATGCTCCTTTCCCACAGCGATCTCACTAAGTTTGTCGGATCAAATGATCAATTTGCAGATGTATTAACCAAGTCTTAAGAGAATCTCATATTGAGTTTATCTTCCAAGCTTGTTACATATAATTTGTATGCTCTAGCTTGAGAGGGGTGTTAAATAAGTATTAAAACTTCATAGAAAGTAATTGTTTTGGGAACTACTACTATTGTACCTATGACTTGTACCTAGTTCTATACATAGATTTCTAGTTCAGCCTTTTAATCTTTCATTTTCTCATTTTATTAAATTTCTATCATTATAAATATGAGATCACAAGAGTGGTGTTTCAAGCCCTCAAAAATATATTTTGTCCCCTATTAATCTTAAGTATATCTTTCTGCAATCATCCGACCCTACCACATTCTTGTATAATAAAAGAGTTGGCATCAAGGGGTGATAGGATATAGGGTAATAGCATACAATGGGTTTAGGATAGAACAAAGAGGAAATGAGAAGGCAGTTAGGAGGGAAGAGTTGTTTGACAGTTAGTTAGTTAGTGGGAAGGGGAAGAAAGACTTTATAAATAGGGTGTGGATTCTGCACAGGGGGCAGGATTGATTTTAGTATTCTTTTGTAAAGACAGGAACTTTTGTCCTGTGGAGGGGGATTAGGCTCCCTGGCTTTTTCCATCTGTGTACATTGTTTGAATAGTCAATACAGAAACCCATTCTTTTTACAGTTTGAGTTCTTGATTGTGAGTGTGTGAGTGACTGTTTGGATAGGTTTCATACCCAGAAACCTATCAAGGGGTTACTAAACAATTTAATGATTTTGTTAATTGACTTAAAGAAATGAGACTAAAGGGATAGTGCAAAACAAAAAGAACAAAATTTTGGCTTAAAACAGGAGAAACTTGACCGATTCCTTGAGAAGCTACTTTAGATCCATTAGCTAGGAATATGAAATTAGGTGTTAAAGAAAAGGAGAGAGAAGGAAACAAAGAGATATTACTAGAGATAAAAAGAATTAATATAAAAGAAAGTAGATTTTTATTCAATTGATTCAAAACAGTTTATCCACTTCTATACGTACAGAACTCAAACCCTAAAGTAATAATTACAAGAGATCTCTAGAATCTTCTAACAACTTCTAGTAATTTAATATCCTACCAACAACTTCCAATACTGCATTTAATATCCAACTAAGAATACTCCCCCTCAAATTGGTGAATGAATGAATGTTTATCTATCATTCTTGGCTTGCATGTGAGATCATGAAATTGCTTAGTGGGAAGAACTTTTGTAAACAAATGTACTAACTAAAGTCCAAATGAGACGTAGGAAGTAGTGATAAGAAGGGCAGTGGAGATACAAGGAGAAACCGTGCCTCAGTTACTTATTGAGTGGCAGGAAGAAGGACCTAAGGCGGCTACATGGGAAGATGAAGCAACCATGAAGGACCAACTCCTAGACTTTAATCTTGAGGACAAGGATGTTCAGGGACAGACGAGTAATGATAGGATCCTAAGGGTCTATGTGAGGGAAAAATGGACAAAAAATTAAGACATAAACGGTTAGATGGTAGACAAAGGTTGCTGGTCAATCGGGAGGGGGTTAGTCTATTTGGTTTGTCGTTAGTTGCTTTTGTACCTAGTATATAAGGGAAAATAATTGTCTTTGAGGGGGACGTTTTGATTTTGGAGAGAGTGTGACAGGAACATTACATCCTATGGAGCAAGGATTGCTTCCTTGGCTGTTATTGTTGTACGTAACTTAGCAACAAAGAAGTTTTGTATTTTCCGTGAGTTGTGTACGTGTGTTCTTTCTGTTTTCGTCCCAACCAGAGAGGACAACCAAGGATTCTTATCACCAAGAACCCTATCAGACAAGGAGATCCAATGGCCTTGTGGGGAAGATGCGAAGTTATCTCGATGACAGGAAAGAGGCACAAGACCTTCAGGCGCCAAGCTCCAACAGATGTTATATCTAGGTAATTAATGCTATAGGTACATATAGTAGTTTTCCAATATAACTACTTACTACCTATATTTAATACCTATCCATAGTTGGATAAAGCTGTCAATATTACCATTATAAGATGCAAAATAAGCAAAATTAGCACCAGCTTTGAATTCTTATTTTCCCTGCACAAGTATATAAATGTACCCCAACTGCTCCGCCATAGGCAGTAACAATATTCATAGTGTATGGTACTTCATAAGGCCTAAAATTTACATACAATTCAATCATAGTTAAATAATTCCATAGTATATAGTGATG
Organism: Vigna nakashimae; assembly: GCA_034642375.1. Classification (NCBI taxonomy): domain Eukaryota; kingdom Viridiplantae; phylum Streptophyta; class Magnoliopsida; order Fabales; family Fabaceae; genus Vigna; species Vigna nakashimae. The sequence goes on along the minus strand of CM067763.1, from coordinate 8,651,678 downwards.
CTTGCCTTCAGGACAGATGTTGCCATAAGGATGCGTCGAACAATAGCAATTGATGTAAGAAAGGCAACAACCATGATAAAGGTCATAAGTATAGTGACAGCCCGTATATGAGTCAGCTCCTAAAAGTGACAGAATTTCATCAAATCTACAACAAAACTTCATCAATAAAGAGAGACAAAGAAGACTCAATCAGGATGTTACTTACCCTCCCATATACACTAATGTAAGGGTCATGTTCACCAATGATGGGAGAAATAGCATCATTTCCAATCCATCCAGCTGATGATTAAGAAAAACTAATTCAGTACCATTCACAGATTTAAAGAAACAATAAAATATTATTTGGCTAAAAAGTAATATCAGAATAGGTGCCAACTACAATCACCATAAATATAAACTTAAAGAGAGAACAGTATAAGATCTAATCAATAATTCTTTGGTCAACATATCTCCGAGAAAACTCAGCAATATAGCACTGTCAATACTCCATATTCATATATTTCATAAGAAATGCATCCCAATAATTTGATGTGCTTTTAAGTAGTACATTGAAAGCTAAGTATTTTATCAAAACATGTGTAGAATCAGTCTGGCCTATCTCTGGCCTGGGAAGCTATTCTTTGTTTATTGTAAGTCATAAAACTAAAAATATCTGTACCAAGTGCCAAACAATGGCTTTACCTTACCTCAAAATCCAACAAAGAATTTTCTTGTTGATAGGATATAAAAAGTATAGTTGATACAAGGGCACAACAAGCTCAAAAGTTAAGAGAGGCTATGCTGCTAGAGCAAGCATTAAACAGATAGAATGGATAAAGTAGGGACAAAAGGACATTAATCCAAAAAGAGTAATCGTACTATTTCAACATTTATATAATGATATTTCATAAAAACAACCATATTTAATAAAAAAAGAAAGAAAAAAACCTTAAACAGACAAAGAGTTACTTACTGACCTTTTAGATAGTAGAACATCGTGACAGATATTATTAGAACATTAAACAGAACAACTGTTATCCAAGGCATTGCAGCAACAAAATGTCGAATCATCATCAGCCAAATCACAGACAGAAAAAGAGGCAAAATTCCTCCACAAACAATCAGCACAGGCCATGCCTTTCCTATGTCTGCCATGTACCTCTGCAAATATAGATCATGTCACATTCAAATTCCACAGCACATAACAAAATATACAGAATGCCACAACATCCAAAATACTGACAATCAACATTTGGTAGGGAGGCACAGTAGGAGAATAAAATTGAGAAAATAGAAGAGATGAAAATAGGTACGCTGTACAGATTTCACACAAAATGCATATCTACAAGCATCATCATTTTTACCCCATCACTAAAAAACTATTAGCAGTTTCAATCCAACCCAGATGCTTCCTTCTAAGCATTGCCCATGTGGCTAATACAAGCACTGGGAGATGATATTGTAGTTTATGAACTACATAAAGCGGCTGTCATTTGAAATAGAATGGAGAAATGCCAATAATATAATATCTACACAGATAGAACATGGATTTTGAGTAGTTATACTTCCTATGAACAAATCATAATCGCTACCAATAAATAAACAAAAAAGTAGAAGCAGAAAAATGTTAACCTTTAAAACAGCAGATCGAGAATTAATAAACTTGTGAATAGATTTATCAATAACAATGTCTTCATTGATTTTAACACCGCCCATCTGTTGCCAATGCTTCAAAGACGTGTTTGATGCTCGAGCAATAAACTGGCAACTCCAGTAAACTAGACAAAAAAAAAGCATTAAGAACCAGGTACAATATAAATTCAATATATAGGAGATTGACATTTCTTTACCAAACCCACCCTCCAAAACCCGCGAAAAACATTACAAAAGGTGCATATAAAAGAAGAAGCGAGAAAAAAAAAATGTCTTTCGCACAAGGGGCATACATGCATCATGGTAAATAATCAAAGCTATGCATTCACAACCATTTGCTAGCATATAACATATGCATTTATTAATGAACCAAAAATGGAATAGTTTGCTCACCATTTACACTAGGGAATATGACAGGATAACATGGACCCTGAAGTTGAAGAGAGGAATTTCTCATTTCGGGTGTAAGGAACTCGAAATAATCATAGTTCCTATTAGCCCAATCCGTCATAGAAAGACGAATATCTCCTTCTGGATAATCACACACCCAACTAAGGGAATCTTCGGAAGGTATAGGGCACTCAGACAAGCATATACTGCGGGCATCCCCCAGTTTGAATTTGCTATCCTTCAGTCCACTCTCATAAACCTGATTAGGATTTTGCCAATATCTGAGCTCCAATTCACTGAGGACAGGGTGGGCATGCTTGTCCCCGCACAAATTCCCTTTGTAGTCCAGTCCATAAGTAAGCCTGGTAAATCACAGTGCCAGTAATCACAAGTTACATAGTGATAACAGAAAAAAGGAGAACAAAAGAAATGGGCTTAATGCTACTACATATGCATGTGTCAGTTATCAAAATTGAATGACTTGACCCACCTGTTATCTGAAAATCAGAATTTATGGTAATCTGAACCATTCCTTGCACAGAAATGAGAAAAACCATTTACCAAGAAAATGACATTATTTTTTATAAATGCTTAATAGAGTAAAGTAATCAAAGCCTAAAAAAAAACATAGACTACAAGCAACAAAAATGTATTTTCTACAAATTTCACCAAACAGCAAGCACACAAATAAAGTTGTAAACTTTAGATTACTCACCGTAGTGGGTTTCCTTGGTTGAAAGCAAAGCTGGAGTTGACAACCATTGCTACTGAAAAAGCTATGAAGATCACAAGAACAGTGATGTCCCTGCATTTCCTGTTGTGTCTTATGATTCCACCCATTTGGGTAACTCCGTCACTTGATGGGAACCTACCTATGACTGCACCCAAAGGACCCCTCATTCTTCAAGTATGTGTGTCTCTACCAGGTTGCAAACTTTGATTCAATTTAGCATTTGGGAGAGAGGAGAGTGAGATGGAAGGGCAGCGGAGCATAAAGAAGCTAGGGAGCGTGAAAAAGGTGTGTGAATAACCAAGTGTATTTAGATTTGGGTTTATTATATAATATAATAATAAAGTAAAGTATATGACATGCTAAGACAGATGTTCTAAAGTAGGTGTTATTTTAACGGCATGTTCTGTGGCTTCTCGGAAGACAAGACTCGACATGCTCGGTGATAACTCTCTAGTTTTTTTTTTATATATAAGTGTAAATAAATTTGGCTTAAAGAATTAGATTTTTTTTCTTTTAGAAAAAAATATCAGAAATGAAAGGGTATAGTTCAAATTTTTTTGTTTTTGCTTTGGTATAACTGTTTTGATATGTGTTTCTAAAATAGAATAGCGGTAAAAAAAAAATTCTGAGAATGTTTTCCCTTTAGTTTTAGGGTTGATTGAGTTTGTAAATACCTAGCTTGTAGGAGGTGTAGATAGCCATTGTTTTTCTTTTCCGTTTCTTTGTTTTAGGATATGTTTAGTTGTTTCTAAGAATTGTTTAGACTTTTTTCTCTTCATCGTATGTGTAATTAGAACTCGTAATAGGTTCTTTTTCTTTTTTTTTTCTATTTTTGTTTCCATGTTTCATGTTCTGCTTTAGTTCTTAGTTCTTTAGATCCTTTTTTGTTCATTGCTTCTATAATTAGGGTTGGTTTTAGGTTCATGTTCTGCTTTAGTTTTTAAATAGGAATGGTTTTAGGTTCTGTTTTAGCTTCTAAGTAGGAATTGCTTTAATCCTTTTCCATTTATTGCTCATGTTCCGATTATTAGGATTTGTTTAGGTTCCTTTTTGTTTCTCTATTTAACTTCTTTTGTTTTCCCTGAATTCCTCTTCATAGACCTTAATTAGGAGCTGTTTAGGTTTTAGTTGAGTCTAGTTAACTATGTTTAGGTTGTATAAAGTTTAGGTAATTTTGTTGAGGCATTTTTAGGAATTCTAAGTTTTGTTTGACACTTTATTAATTCTTTGTTAATTCACTTAATATCTTAGCTTCATTTCTTCTAGTTAGAATTGTAAATAGTGTAGCTTTAAATTTAAGTAGATGAGTTATAATGATAGTTTTTGCATTTTAATTCAATTCAAGTGAGCAATTTTTGCATCATAGAGAGTAGCAAGTCAGTTTTAACAAATTTTAACCTTTGAGAGATTTTGGGCAATTTTTTTCTTTCAGTGTGATTACATGTATGTATACCTATAATTATAACTTTACATTGATTTTTTTTAGTGTGCTTGATCTTGGTAGAATTTTAGAGATGATCTAGGCCATTCTTTTTCTTTTTAGTCATACCTAAATAAGCCTACCAAACCACATATCTTTCCATTGCATCCTTTATCTGAGCCTCAGCCTATTATTTGTGTTTCCAGCCATTACAAGCCTTTCTTCCAACTAAATACATCAATCCTTAGAGTCTTGTGAGAGGTAAGAAGAGTTTAAAAACTTAGAGAGTAGAAAAGGGTGAGGCCGAAAGGTAAAATTGAGAAAAAAAAGAGATCTAAAAAATTGGTTGATCTAAAAAGAGAGAAAAGGTCTGATAAAGAGTAACAATGAGAAAAACAGAAAAAGAATTAAAAGAAGACTTGAAAAAGGTGTCAAAGAAAGAAAACCAGAGAGAAACAGAGTCTAGCCAAAGCTTAAAATATATACCTTGCACTGAGTTTCAGAATCTTCCCTTATTTTTCACATTTTACTAATCCATTTCAACTTTCTTTCACTAGTGCAGAAAAGACTTTAGATGTCTGTTATTTTGGGCTTTTTACGTCTGATCCTGACCTAACATCTTTACGGGTGACGTTGATGGGACGTCGGTTTGCACTGTCAAACGTCTATATAGACGTCTGACACTACATATCAGACGTCTAAAGCGTCACCATATTTGATTGGATCTTTCTCCGCTTGAAGCCTCTCGGGTTGCTCTTGGCTCATGGTGATTCGAGTTTACAACTTTATATTTTAGTTGAAGAGAATGGAGTGTAGGTTTTTTCCTATTGGATGGTTTTAAAAACGTAGTGGAGGGAATTGGAGGAATGCAAAACGCAAGAAATCGTTGCTCAAGAACGCCGCCCAAGTACATGGGCAAAACTGCACCAAAACCCAACGAAAACGTATTTTAATCGGTTCAAATGAAAGATAATTCATCAAAGAGTAATGTAATCGGAGTAAAACTAATTTTAAAAGGTGCAAAAGTGAGAAAACGAATCTGAAAAACGTAGCCCGTAGAGAGAAAACACGAGGAAAATGATGAACATTAAGTGCGAGTAATTGTTGCCTCGCGTTCGCGGTGTTTTAATGCAACCATATAGAAGTCTGTTCCCCCCACATCAGACGTCTATATGGCTTTAGAAGTTGGATTGGCGGGATCTGACGTCTAAATGAAGTCAAAAGGTGACTTTTTATATTTTAAAAATGAGCATATAGAAGTTTGTTCCCCACATCAGACGTCTATATAGCTTTAGAAGTCGGATTGGCGTTAAAGGTCTTTTCTGCACTAGTGTTTCTTATGTATCTATCCTATTCCATTCCTTTTACATTACAATCTATTGAATGTCCCAATGATCTATAGGAAACCTTGAGTCAAGTAGTGTCAATTAAAATCTTTCTAAATTTATCAATTATGATTGACATGTCATGTTAAGTATAACACATGCTATCTTAAACACTTTAGCGCTTGAGAACAAACACTTTATCTTGTGAGGTTGAAATTGATTGCTACTTCTCTAAATGTTTTCTTGCTGATTTTAGTTTAATTAAATTGTTCCTTTTCTTGCTAGGATTGTTGAAACTTTGATTAGAGTTGAGGATTCTGTTTGAGCAGTTTTAACTAGAGAAAATAGTTAGAAATTGTGTGAATTTGCATATTTAAGTAAGCTTTGATAGAGTTTAGGAGTTTCTTGTTTTGTGGTGAGTCTTTTATTTGTTTTAGTGAGTCTTTGTTCATTCTTTTTAGTTTGTTTATCCCTCTCCAGGAAGGTAGTGATCTAAGTGTGAGGTGTGATAACTCCCTAGTTTGTTTGTCTTTTTTTTTGTGTTAAAATCCTTTTATTAGTCTTCTTTAGTTTCTAATTCTTTAAAAATAGGATAGATTAATGTAAAAAGGAAGAAATAGATTTTTAATAAAAATAGGGTTAATTTCCTTTTTTTAGGTAAATAAATTTGGTTTAAAGAATTATATTCTTTTTTCTTTTAAAAAAAATAAAAATCAGAAAAAAAAATAAAAGTTTATTTTTGCTTATATAGGTTTTATTCTCATCTTTTTGCTGATTAGCCCTTTTTCTTCTTTCTTTTATTGTTGATTTGCCCTTTTTCTAATTAATCTTATTTGTAGGAATGCCCTGGAAAGAGGGATCCTTTTCTGGTCAACCATTGAGAGCCAGCATAAAACATTGTCGTTTTGGACTTTGAAGTTTAATGATATTAGTGTTTCATTGTTTCGTGGTTGTTGTAGCTGAAGGGAGCTCGAGCAAAGCAAGGGATAAGGCTCCAAACGAGAAAAACCTCTAGGGTTCGTTCACGAACAAGAGAGGAAGATAAGAGTTTGTGTTGCTTGACTCAGTAGCTCAAAGACGAACCAGAGGCACGTGACCGGAGAGGATGAATCGACAAAAAAGGAAGAAGATGACCGGAGGGTGGAGACAACAGTTCGCGAATAGAGCAAGATGGAGCGTTCGATCAAAATCATGAAGTGTCAAAGGTTCTCCATTTTTCCTTTCCCCTTTTCCCATTTTTCTCTTGGTTTTTACCCTATAAAGGGGTTGTAATTAGTTCTCTGAAGAGGGAGAGGGTATTGAACGTAGGAATGTACAGATTGTAGAGTAGGTAGCTTTTAGAGTTCTGCATTGTGAGAGATTTTGTGCGAGTCCATGAATCATCTCCGCGGTGTTCTTCGGTATCTTTTCTTGTAACTTCTACTTCAAATATAATGGAAATTCAATTTCTTTGTGATTCTCTTTGTTTCAATTACAAGTTCGACTTTTGTTTGATTTCCTGCAATGTTTTACTAATTCAAGAATTTAATTTCGTTTTTTTTTTCATTTATTTGCAATTGATAGCTTGTAAATTGGGTATAATTTGATCCTGCACTTTAATATTAGGATTTGATTTCAATTTTGATTTGAATTCTGATTTCTACATTCTAGCTTTGAGTTCTGATTTCCATTTAGATTATGTACCTCTCCTTTATAGTTCTTGATCTGATTTTGTCTAGTTTTCTGAGTTTATGATGTGTTTAATCTATTTAGTTAATTTCTATTAGTTCTTGTCTGATTGAGAGTAGTTTAAATAATGTTTTTATTCCATTTCTTCTATGTAATCGATTAGTATAGAGTAGTTTGTCTCTTAGCATACAATGATATTTGGAGAAATCTAACCGATTATATCGGAGAAATCTAACACATTATACACTGATTATACACTTTGTTAAATCCATTATTTCATCTAGAAATGACATTCAATCTGTTTAAAACATGATTCATTTACTAATTATGAATTCATATTTCAAGCACAAACAAGATATATATAAGACAATTGTTATGTCATTTGTTGTGCAAGAAACTATAAATTCATTCTTTTGTTCATCATAAAAAACATAGATATACAGGATAGGTTTAGCTCCCCCTATCAACAGTTTTGATCGGTGACCACATAGTTCTTCTCATCTTAGCCAAGCGACCAACACGTCGTCGAAATCACTACTGTCGGAGTCCACATGCACTCTCATCCACCGATCATAGTTTGTTGTCATCATTGTAAGACCCGAGAAAATGTAGATGTTAGAAATAAGACTTGCATATGTTTTATTAGAATCTGCATGAGTTCAGAAGGTGTAGTGTAGCTTAGTTGGTGTGCAAGTCTTGAATAGAATATAAAAGTTTGTTATTTATTTATTTTGTTGATGTAAGTGCAACACATGTTATTGTATGATTGTTAAATTTGTGATGTCCTATATTTTCAATGTGATGTATTGACTTGTTGGTAGAAATGTGTGTCTATGATTGAATGAATTTGAGTTCAAATCCTAAGGAAAGAAGTTTGATGTGAAACCTATGTTTGATTTATTTATATTTTTGCTTAAGGGAAAAATGTCTTTTCCATTTTTGTGATTGATGTGGAGAAATTAAAAATAAGGGTGTATGAAGTAAAGACTTGCAATTGAAATTGTTAGGATATTTATTCTATTTTATCATGATTATATTGTGTCAAGGGTTATCCTATTTATCATGATTATATTGTGTCTAGGATTACCCTATTTATCATGATTATATTGTGTCAAAGGTTACCCTATTTATCATGTACTTTTGTGTCAATTTATTCTTATAAATAGAAGATTATGAGAGGGATCAATCAAGCCCTCTAGAATTATTTTACACTTTAATTCTCAAGTTGGTATCAGAGCGGGTCGATCCCGGTTTCTGTCTCGTAATATCTGTCTGGCGCCACAGTTCGTCGTCGCCCGCCACTGTCCGTCGTCACCCGCCACCGTCCACTGTTGCCGGCCACCGTTTGTTGTGGTGTATGAGGACAAGTAGACTGATGTAAGATACCATGGGAACTCAAGATGGCAGAAAAGGAGGATGAGAAATACTCTCCTTAAACTAAGAAGTATTACATGTATGTTAATGTCACATTATTTGAACAGACTCCTTACTTCTCTCCATCTCTCCAGGATGTTTCTATTCTCCAGCAGGTCCTTCATATTCCAATGGCTGAGTCAAATAGCTCCATTGTCTCTATCATTCCAAGTCTTGATCACAATCCTTCTACACTCGTTTCTCCACATACTAAGATCATCCCACACAGGGCCCCAATGGATAGTCCACCTCCCCAAGACAATGGTGAATCTCCTACTTCAGATTCTTCTTCCTCGTCACCTCCTCTCACGCCTCCTAGTAAAAATGATTCAACATGACCTATTGTCCTTAGAAAAGGTACTTGTTCCACTCAAAACCCTAATCCCATTTATAATTTTCTAAGCTATCATCGATTGTCGCCCTCCTATTTTTCTCTTTTATCCTCAGTGTCCTTTGTTGTTATACCCAAGAATGTGAAAGAAGCACTTGATCATCCTGGATGGCGACAAGCTATGATTGCATAAATGCAGGCTCTTGACTACAGTAATACTTGGGAGCTGGTGCCCCTTCCCCCAGGCAAAAAGGCGGTTGGTTATCGATGGGTGTATGCAGTTAAAGTCGACACTGATGGTGAAATTGATCGGCTCAAAGCTCCGCTTGTTGCAAAAGGTTACACTCAGGTTTATGGTCTTGATTATTGTGACACTTTCTCTCATGTAGCCAAGATGACTACTATTTGCCTCTTCTTTGCCATGGCAACCATTCGTCACTGACCACTTCATCAATTAGATATCAAGAATGCCTTCCTACATGGTGATCTTGAGGAAGAAGTTTATATGGAGCAACCTCCTGAGTTTGTTGCTCAGGGGGAGTTTGGTATGGCATGCAAATTGTATCGATCTCTATATGGCCTCAAGCAATCCACACGTGCTTGGTTTGGAAAGTTTAGCTCCATTGTTCAAAAATTTGGGCTAAAACGCAATGAAGCAGACCATTCAGTTTTTTTCTGTCATTCTTCTCTCGAGAAATGTGTTTACTTAATAATATATGTTGATGATATTGTCATTACAGGAAATGATGCTTGTGGAATATCTCAACTAAAAGAGTACTTGTGTAGACATTTCCAAACCAAGGATCTTGGAAGCCTCAAATACTTCTTAGACATTGAAATAGCGCAATCAAAAGATGGAGTTGTAATCTCCCAAAGGAAGTATGCTCTTGATATATTACAAGAAACAAACATGATTGATTGTAGACCGGTAGACAGTCCCATGGACCCAAAGTAGAAATTAAGGACAAAAGAAGGTGAATTATTCTCCGATTTAGAGAGGTATAGGAGGCTGGTTGGAAAATTGATTTATCTCACTATTACAAGGCCAGATCTATCCTTTGCAGTTGGAGTGGTTAGTCAGTTCATGTAGGCTCCATGTGTTGACCATTGGAATGCTCTCATTCGCATTCTAAGGTATGTAAAGAAGGCTCCCGGGCAAGGATTGTTATATGAAGATAAAGGAAGCATTCAGGTCTCTGAGTATTGTGATGCAGATTGGGCAGGTTCACCTATTGATAGACGGTCTACTACAGGATATTGTGTTTTTCAGGGAGGAAACATTATTTCATGGAAAAGTAAGAAACAAAATGTAGTAGCTCGATCAACTGCTGAAGTTGAGTATAGGGCAATGACATCACTAACATGTGAACTTATATGGGTTAAACAATTCCTTCAAGAGGTTATTATGTGAGATCCATACTATGAAGATGTGTTGCGACAATCAAGCTGCTCTCCACATTGCATCAAATCCAGTGTTTCACGAGAGGACTAAACATATAGAAATTGATTGTCATTTTGTTCGTGAAAAGTTGTTGACTAAAGAAATATGTACTGAGTTTATTGGGTCAAACGATCAACTTGCAGATGTATTGACCAAGTCATTAAGGAGTCATCAGATTGAGTTTATTTGTTCCAAGCTTGGTACATACAATTTGTATGCTCCAGCTTGAGGGGGAGTGTTAGGATATTTATCCTATTTTATCATGATTATATTGTGTCAAGGGTTACCCTATTTATCATGATTATATTGTGTCTAGGATTACCCTATTTATCATGATTATATTGTGTCAATGGTTACCTTCTTTATCATGTACTTTTGTATCAATTTATTCTTATAAATAGAAGATTATGAAAGATATCAATCAAACCCTCTAGAATTATTTTACACTTTAATTCTCAAGTGAAATTAAATAATGTGAAAAGTAAAAGTTTAGAATATAACATTTATGTTTTTCAAAATTGATTGAAATTTTATAGGAAGCACCATCTAAACAGTTATTTTAAGTTATAATATATTTTAATTTAAAAATAAAAGGAAAGGAATGATGTAAAAATTTAGAGAGAAAAAAAAGCACCATAAGATAGAAAATTTCTTTTAGATGGGAGAAAAGAATTTCTAGATAAGTTAGCACAAGCATGAGAGCGTGCGAGTTTGTGGTAAATTAATTTGGTATCACTAAAGTCCAAGAATTGGCCAAGGTATGAAAAACTTACGTTTGTTTTATTTTATGCTGGGTATATGCTTGAAAAACTTACGTTTGTTTTATTGTATGCTGGGTATATGCTTGATTTCTCTTTAGAAGTATGATAAATAATCTTAGTTTTATTTATTTTTTTATTTATATAATTATTAATTTAATTAGGAGTGTGTTGAATGATGTTTGGATGTTGAGTTTTGTTTGGGTGATCCACAAGACTTAGCAAATAACTTTATAACCATCAAAGAATTATGCAAGAACCAATTAATATTGGTGCATCACTATTTAAAGGTGAATTTTATTTTGGGAAAGCATAGTGTGGCAAACACTAATCTAAAAAGGAAAATTTCTTTAATAATAATGACAATGAGGATTTCATTCAGATTTTAATTAAACACATTAAGATTGAAGGTGTTTTCACTAATGATAATTCCAAATTGATTAGGGTTAGGGTCTTTTTTTATTAAATGTTATATCTAAACCCTTATTAAAATTCTAATTGGTTTTTCCCTAGTAGTTGCCCTAGATTGAGATTTCATACTTAGAACCTAATTAAATTTACAATTAGACAAATTCTCTCAAGGTCCAATCCGTTTCCCATTTTTTGTATTTTCCTTTCGTAGACGGGCCTAGTCTTGGGCTGTCTTTTTGGAGTTCATGATGCGAGACATTTCTCTTTTCTCGTTCTTTGGGTCTGGTTGGGTTTCATAGGGGAGAGGTGAGCTCTTGCGACAACGACGCTACGATGGCATGGTTAGGGCAAGACGATGGCGCGGCGAAAGGAGGGGGATTCCTTGATTTTTGTAATTCTTCTATAAGAGGAATTGAGGGAGAGCTAGATATAGTTTCTACCAAAGGGCTTAGATATCGTTGAGCAACAGCTACTTGCTCTTCATGTTCCTCAATTAGCTTCTTCCCTTGATATTCTCTCCAGTCTACTCGACTCTTGAGTGTTCTCTCGACTTCACCCAAATTTCTTTTGAAGCATCTCATTAAGAGACCTTTCTTCTGCTGAAGATTTTGATGAGGAGGTGCAACTTTGTTTCTTTCTTTGTCAAGACATTTTGAATCAAGAGGAGGAATTTTTCTTAGCTTCCTTACTTCTAATTACATTTTCTTAAGGTTGCTAACGTTGAACTTGTGGCTTGCTACAACTCTGTTTACCAATATAGCATTTCTGATTTGTGTTGACGTGGCTTGTGACAACAAATGGGATATGATTCCTTGATGCTGCATTATCCTTGATATCAAGCAAGGATAATAAGTCTGGAAGCATTCTTTGTGGAAATTTCTAATACATCCCATCATGTTCACGTAGATCAAGTGTGGTAGGTTGAAGGGAGTACCATATAGAATGTGATACATGGCAAACTTTCCTAGCTCCATGATGTGATCTTGAGAGAAATTTTTGTTAAGGAAGGTTTTGAAGCATACATGATGTAATACTTTTGTATGTGGGGTGAGATTGTTGTAGAGTTAAATACCTACTTCAGTTATTTTAAGCACTGAGCATTTAGCTCAATTATCTCTTGGACACCATTAGAGAAGATATCATCTGACCATGCGTCTAGTTGTTCTAGCCTAAGTGCTTTTCTATTGCCTAAGACCTAAGTTTTCTTTAATGATTTCTATGTTTGGGGTTCAAGTTCTAGTTTTTTTTTGTTTGGGGTTTAGGCTCTAAGTCTTATGTTTTCACCCTATGTTGTTTTCTGATTATAACCCATTTTAATGTTATTTAGTCAAACTTTAAAACATGAGATCATTTGTTCGTATAGACGATTTTGTTTTAAGATCATCTTTGGATAAAAAAATTGTTATGTATCACATTACCATTTAGCCTTTACACCGGCTATACTGGCAAAAGGTGTATAAATAAAAGATCTCTGAAGAAGAAAGATGAGGATAATGGACACTTAAGGAATGAAATGAAAAATCATCCTCATGGAAGATCAAGAATTCTCTCAAACCCATTTAAAGTCAGATCCTTCCTTGACGTGCTTGTGTGGGTCTTCATGTTCCAGCCATGGAACTTTGGCAAGAGCTTTATCAACCTTGGTTGCAACGCAAAACTTGGTATCCCCCAAACCTGTGGCAGTTGGATGCAGAGAGCGTAGTATCCATCTCCTGGTTATCTAGCTCTTTGAAAGTCCTATCTTGCCAACTGGCCATTTACTCAAACAAGGATGTTATACCAACTAGACATACAAAATTGAATAGACCAAATATTTACAAATTTCACAAGCAAACAGAATGCAAAAAGAAAAAAGAAATCCATGCAAAGACTAACTCTACAACCTAAAACTTAAGTCGACGAATCCCCAACAATGACACCATTTGTTGAAAAGCTTCTTGGGCACACAAAAAGTCAACAAACTAGATTTTTCCATTAATGTAGTAACAACCTACCATTAATCCAAAGACTTGGTCTTATTAAGATTAAAATGTAGAGTTAAGTGCTTTATTATTTACTAATTATTAACTAAGCTAGGTGGGGAAATTTGAAAATCAATTTAAAAAGGAAAGAATTGAACTATTAATGCATATTCATGGTTGTAGTTACGCTAATCCTAAAAGTGCATGTTTCTTAATATGAAATGAAGAAAGAATATGGAAATGCAAATTTGTTTAATGCTAAAGAATATGAGATTACTATGAATGGTAATACAAAACTATAAGAACATGATTCTTAAACTAGAATGAATTAATGAAAGTGTAGTGGGTAAAAGGATGAAATTTCAGAGTTGAATGAATGAGTGTTATGTACGTATCTATACGTGCCGATTTGGTAAAAATGAAATGCAACTTGTAAAATGAATGGTTAATGTGAAACAGAATTGGAATAACACCTAAGCTAGATTAAAGTACTAATGCATTAAAAGAATCTAAACTAATGAAATTATTATTTTTACGAAACAATAACAGAACCTAATGACAACTAAACCTACACATGATATGATTTAATGGTGCAAAGAAAACAAAACTACTAAACCTGAAAGTAATAGCTAAAGAAACCTAAATGTTAATTATATGAAACAAATGATGCAAGAATATGGGAAACAAAAATACAATGCAAGAATAGAACATCGTGTAAAAGAACAAAATGACAGGAAATGAAGAATAATAAACTAAACTAAGATCATGCTATCATCAAAAGAAATCAACAAAAATGCTAAAAATGATAGAAACAACTAAGAACATTAATAAGGGCGAATTCAAAGGCAAATGTGCAATGATTTGGATGAAAGAGTATGAATTGCTCTTGAGGAAGTCATCTTGTAAAACATGAAACTCACTTTGGGGTATTCTGGTTCATATTTCATAACTTGAATTGGAAAATTTCACTAATTTATCCTACCAATGAACACCTAACTCAAATTATTAAATCATAGTTATTCATTAGAATTTTTTTACCAAGAACAAGTAGAAACTACTATCTATGCTATATTCTTCATTACTATCATGTTTAATTTGAACCATCAAGAACATAAACTAAGATTCAATCCTAAACCTCAATTCATCTCAAAACTCATAAGAAAAGCTAAAATAGGCAACATAATGTACTTAATTTCTATACATTGCAACCAAAATGACAATAAACTACTTTCAATCAGAACAATAGAAACTAACTAAACAGATCAAACACGTCATAAACTCATAAAAATATATGAAATTGAATAGAATTAATGCAAGAAACATGAAACCAATGTACACAAACTAAAATTGGAATCAAAACCTAATATCAAGTGCAAAATCTAACTAAAGTAATTCATAAACTATCAAATGAAAGATTTTGAATAAAAAAGATAACATTAAAATCTGAAATCATTTAAAATAGTTGATGGCAACTCCTTTAGGACTTTCCATCCAAAGAAGAAATAACTTAAACTAAGACTAAAGAAAGGGAAGTAGAATAAGGATTTCTACCGTTCATTCCTTATCTAAGTCTTAGATGGATTTACTTTGCTAAATAATATTTGCATTGTTTTGTAGGCCTTAAGTAAAGGTTGAAGACCATGGAGAATCAACCAAAGAAGCTTGGAGAGCCAAAGGAAGCAAAGGAATCAAAGAAGGGATGAAAAAGGGTGTTTTCCGGATCAAAGCTAATAGCTTCCGGATTGGAAATGCATGTAAATTTAGCTTTCAGATTGGAAATCGCACCCAGCCATCTGCTGCTCGTGCCCAACCAAAACACACCAGAATTTAACATTTTAAACACGTTTTTAATGTGTTTTCTGTGAGACTTGCGGCCTAAGCTCTGAAGCGTCTCAAGCACACTTTCTTTGTATATTGTAGAAGCTTGCAAAGCAAGATTTAGAGCTCTCTCTTCACCTATAAAAGAGAGATGCATCTCCTTTGTAAAATCAACTTGAATGAGATATTGAAGTGTGGTTGAGATTTCTCCAGACTTATATTCTTCGACTTCACCCTATTATGCTTGATTCAACACCTTCTCCTCCAGCTTCCTTCCCTCTAGGAAGGCCTTCCGAGCTTGTGAGGCTTCAAACACACACCAAAGACACACTGAACTTTCCATCGAACACCTGGTGTGCACCTGCATCTTCATTCATCAACTTATTCTGTTGCATCACTTTGAGTCGTGGAGTTGCTTGAGCTTGGAGCGTTGAGCTGCTTGAGCTTGGAGCGTGGAGCTGCTTCCATCAATAGTGCAAGGAATTAAAATTGATGGCAAAAATTGTAATTCAGAACAAAGAAATCATACATGAAAGAAATTTCATTACTAGTGAATTGAAAATTAGACAAATCGCTATGCGAGTGACTCCTGGTCTCGCCTTGCAAATTGGGTGCGCAGAGCGAATGATGGTAAGCATATTTCTCTATTTTGCTATTTTATGGGATGAAATTCTATTAAATGTTGATATATCTGGTGAAGTGTGTTTAAGGTGTATAGCAGTATATAAATATGTATGATTATGATTGAAATTACAAGTAAAAGTATATGATTCAAGGGGATGATTGTAAGATCAGTATAGAATCTCTTGGTGAGATTCTAGGTTGTTTAGAGTAATTGTAGGGAGCTCAGTCTTGGGGGTTTTCTGGAAACTCCAATGGTCTTTCATTCTCAAGTAGAGAGGATTGAACCATGTGGTGAGGAGTAGCAGGAGGTCTTAGTCTTGAGGACTTCCAGTATGCCTCAAGGCCCGGAACAAATTAACCTCGTGAGGGTAGCAGGGTGAAACCCTTTGGCAATGGCTTTGCAAAGCAGTAGAGGCCACCACGAGTGCATAACCCGTCATAGTTCGACAATTATTCTAAGTCCGGACGAGTTAAGTTTAGAAGTTAGCATGTTAGGATGTTTGACCAGTATGATGTGCTTGATTGAATTCTACATGTCTTATGTTATTATAATTATATGATCTTTGTTTACCTAGCTCACCCTTACTCTTGTGTTTGTATGTTGTACGTGTGATGTTTTTCTTTTGCAATGATCATTAATTTGGATGTGAGCAGAAGTGGATGAGGTTCCTCTACAACAGACATTGGAGGACGATGACACTACTGTCTAGTTTTAGATTTGATCTTTTAGTTGCATGTTATCATTTTGGAATACTCTATTGTAGATAAAGTTTTAAATTTTATAGTCATTTTGGATTACTGTAAGATTAACTCCTTATCTGCAAGTCTTTAACTGTTCTATCATATTATGATGTTGACTGCTATTTATATAATTTTTACTATATATTTTGGATTGTTACACTTAGCTACCACATCATATAATTAATAGAAAAACTAAACAATAAACTTAAAATATATAATTTTATTAGGTATTCAATAAATAATACAAATATATTTTAGAGTTATTAAATTTATCATAAATTCAAAATTTAATTAAACCTGAATTTTTTTAACTGTAAATAGACTGATCCCAGTAATTAGTCTTTACCCAGTAATTTGCCTTTATAGGTTACATGTAACCACAGAACCTAAATTTCTAGATGCAAATTAGTTCGTTCCACTCGCAAATTTTGCAAGAAAGATTAAGTTTACAAAAGTTAAATCTGTAGATAGTTCTGAATTCTAATAGGACCCACCACATAACAATAATAATTAAACGACGAAGACTTTTCAAAGACGGTAGTCATAGTCTCCCTCAATCAGGCAGAATAAGTATTAATAATAATAATAATAATAATAATAGGTATAAGTATTAGTAATAATAATAATAATAATAATAATAATAATAATAATAGGTGAATAGGATGAAGAGAAATTGTGGTTAGAAAAAGGATGTGCTTTCATTCTTATCTCTTGCAACAGTAGTGAGTGTGAGCATTTTATAGCATATTGATTCAAGCAACGGAGTATATTCATTTCTCTCGAGGTATCGATCAGTGTAAAGTTAACTTCTGTTCTGCTCTGATTTGAAATTATAATTGTTTCCTTTTCAATGGAAGTTGCAGATCCAACACCATTTAATCATCTAAATGAAGATTAATCGAGTTTTTCTAAAAATGAATAAAGCAAACCAATTGCACATGATTAATCGATTCTACACCACACAGGTTAATCAATTAAGCAAAGATTAAATCCCAATTAATTCACTGAGGTTTTGTTCGTTTAGAGTGATTTTTGGGAGATGATTTAGGAGAGATGATTTGAATGGATTTGAGGGTAATTTTTTTGTTATTTTTTTGAGTAGATTTGTGAGTAATTGAGTGTGGATTTAGAAGTAAAGTTTGTGAGAATTAGTGTAGGATTTGATTGATGTGATAGATTTTAAAAATTAGTTTAATTAATAGAAATTAAAGATTACCAAAATGCCCCTAGTTATAAAAGTAATATAAAATGTTATTTATAAATGTCATATTTAATTGTAAAAATGTTTATAAAGAAAAAAAATTATGAATAATTTATAAAATTAATGTTTAAAAATTATAAAAACTAAATAATCAATTTATTTTTAATAAATTAGAAAATATAATATACATAATTTTATTAATATTAAAATATTTATAAAAAAAACTGAAAAATAAAATAAATAGGAAAACGCATAACCGGTTACGCAAACGCTCGTCCGTTGGTTAACCGAGGGCACAAACGACATTTCGCTCACAATCCGCGCAAATCTCTTCGTTCATGTGAGTGACCAAAATCGAATGAATCCCGCAAATTCGTCTTCGCTCATCCATCCTTATCACCTGAAACGAACACGATAGTTGAATGAATTCATCGCTCGCATTTCAGCATGAACAGTATTATCCGTTCATGCGAACACGACCTGAGTGTCTCCTAATTGCAACTGCACAAATTACTTAAACATGATGCAAGGTAAGGCAACACAATTACAATAACATTTTGGAAACCTCATGGACCATTGTAACTTCACTAATCACCAACCCAGTACAATTAAGCTTCCATTAAAACCGAATTTAACATAGTAGAACGAATTTCAAACTTTATTAAATCTAGAAAACGAAATTCCAATGAACTTTGGAACGAAATCGCAATAACCAAAATGAAACACAGAGTCAAAAACGAAATTCAATTTGATGTTGTAAAACGAAACTCAAACTGCAAAACGAAACCGAACTATAAAACGAAATCATCAAACTGGAATGGAAATGGGAAAAAAAAGAGAAATGAACATTGAAGAGAAACCCAAGTGCATAAAACTAAATGACCAATGGAAGCAAAACAGAAATGGAATTGCAATGAAAATTATAATTCAAATTCAATACATAAAAAGGGAAAAACAAAAAACGAAAACCAAACCCCAAGGAGAGGGCCTCTTCTGTCCAAGAGCTTCTAAAAACGTGAGAATGTGCTGAATGAATAGAATGAGAGAGTTTACCCCTTTTTGGGCACTAAACCCTAGGTAATAAGGTTTGCCCACACTTTGGGCAGCTTAAAAAATGACCAAAATTGGGCCCAATGTGCAAAGGTCTGTCCAAATTATAAAAACAAAAATACAATCTAAATAACATAAAATAATAAGGTGAAAATTTGTTGTTGACATGGCAACTCTCTTGGAGTCCCAAAATATTATCATAAAGTTGCTCCTGAAAATAATAACGAGAAAAATTAAGCTCAAATAATTTAAATTAATTAAAATAAGTATTATTGATCAATTTAAGCACAAATAGCAAACTGAGGAAATATTGAATATTTAAGCACAATTCCCTAATCAAATTTGGTATAAGAAGCTAAGTGAATAAGAGAAAATATTGATTCATCAACATGCTATCACCACCGTGAAATCTCCTTTCATAGTCCAAGAACAATAATGTGTCTATACTATGAAAGCTTGAAAACCTAACTACTAAGAACCAAGAAAAATTGAATCGCAAGCGAAGAAAAATCCTAACTACTTTCTCTCGTACACATTCTCTAAGATAGTGTTTATCGTCTGTTTAGATAACTATTACAAACCCTTTTATAGAGTTAGAACCAAAGAAAAAGGAAAAGGGAAAAAGGACTAACTCTCGACGCTTCACGCTTCACGATCCAACGCTCTATCTTGCTTCATTCACGAATCACATCTCTTAGCCCTCTTATTGTTTTCATCTTCTTTATAGATTCAACTCCTCTAGTCACATGCTTCTCTCGCAAACCCTAGTGGAAGGTGTTGGGTCTTCAAAAATGAACCCTTGCTTGAGCATACTCCAAAGGAATTAACAACCACACCCCAAAATAGTGCGTACTAAAATTCTAAAGCATCAAAACGACAACGTTTCAACTGGAAACACAGTCTTCTTGGTTGACCAGCCCTTTGACTAGGGGCATCCCTACAAATAAGAACAATTAAGAAAAGGGAAAATTAACAATTAAAGAAAGAAGAAAAAGAGCTATTCAACAATTAGAGAAATATAAAACCTATTTAAAGAAAAACTAAAGAAATAAATTTTTATTAAAAGAATTTTTAGAAAAGATTAAATGCCTACTGATTAAAAAACACTAAAATACACCTAATTTTTTTTTTTACTACAATTCCACGAAACTAAAGAATTAAGAGAAAAATCTAAAACTATGTTAATTATAGACATTTAGAAATAAAAATGAACTAACCTAGACTCCTAAACACAAAACAAGATGCAAAACTAGGGAGTTATCAACAAGTATTATCAATCACTTCTTGTTCCTTTAGTTAACCTGACTAGTCTGAGTTTAATCACTCATTTTATCAACCCTAGACAATTTTGTAGACCGTTTAACTCAACTGAGTTAAACAATAAAAATATTTTAATTCACTTTTGAATATACAAACACAATCAGTATTTTGAGTACAAGTACAGATTTGAAGAACTTTCAAAGAGAGGATAAATATAATACAACGAAATATGAGAACTTGTAATAGTTCTTTGTTGTTCAAAGAACAAACTTAGATAATGTAAGATTTTAAGGAGAATAATAATGTAATGATTCAATGATAGAAAAAAATTATTCTATTCTCTGTAGCAAGTCCTCCCTATATAGCCATCTTTTATAAATATTCATTACTTAGATACAGTTTACCTCTTGAGAATAGGTGGCTTCTAGTACGAAGATTTGTACTTGTCTGCATCTTGGGAAGAGCAACATAAATTTAGTAGTGAGAGGTTGTACGACTATGAGATGACATAAAGCTTTAAGGAAAAGTTTTAGGAATGTCTTCCTATTTTTCAATGTATTTATGATCCATGTGCAATAAAGCTTGGTATAGTTATTATCTACACAAATAAAGAGAGAAAAACTAAAGCAGACAAAGGTATAGTACATTCATGAATGTAATGTTCGTACATTAAGAGAGCGTTTAGGCATGATTCTTATTATGAGCATTTAGCATGAGTTTGTGCTTTAGAACGTAGTATTTCAACTGATTAACCATACAACTTTAATCAAACAGTTTAAGCACACAGAATAGCATACTCAAGACATTGAATGAATCATATTGAAGAATGCGGAAAATTGAAGAAACTAAATGAGAGTGAAACTAAAACAGAGAAGACAAGCGTAAAACTCAAATTACAACAAATCAACACAGCACTGAATCAAATCAAGACTAAAAAAAAGCCAAGAATTGACGCTAGAAAGTAAACAACACGAATTAAAGAAATTAAACCACAAGAAAACACTTAGCTCTTTACGTGTGGAAGAACCTTGGTTACACTTAGCTCTTTACGCGTGGAAGAACCTTGGCTCCTGATGCCACCTGATGAAAGAAACGCCGAGGAAGAGGTAGATTGGATCAACACGAGCCAAAAATGACGAGTAAACACAATAGAATGGAAAGAACTATGTTGAAAAGCGAAACAACGAAACTAAGAATGAATGCAAGAAACCTTAGGTTCACAACTTTGTTTGATGGAGGTTGAAGGTTTGGTGATAGAAAACGATTTAAATGCCAAAATTGATGAACTAACCGGTGGAAGAACTTAGATGATGAAGGAAACCCTAGGTGATCTGGTTAATCAATGGAAAAGTGAACTTAATTGGTAAAAAAGAAGTAAAAGGGAGAAGATGAAGGAAACCCTAGGATTTGATGATGTTTGTTGTAAAAATCTTGAATGAATGAGGAGAAATGAATGTTTGAGAGGAAAATATGATTCAGTGAGAAACGAAGCCAAAAATGGAGGCTATGAAAGGCAAAAATGAGGTTCAATGAAGATGTGGTCTTGAGAGCGAAAAAGAGGATTTGGTGATGAAGAGACTCTCGCGAGGCCGATTTAATGGTGAGGATTGGCTAATGATGCAACCTTGAGTGAGAGAATGAAGATGTGGTTGTTGATGCATGCCACAAAGATGTAGCAGATTAGATGAAAGAATTGCGTCGTGAAGAAGAGAGAATCTGTGGAGCATAATGGAAAAATGAGAGAAATGGAAGTGTGCTTAGAAGGTTGTTAGAGGAGGATCCCTAGGATTCTCTAGTCTTGATTTTCAAGGAAGAATTGTGTTTGGAGTTTAGAAAATCAATTTCTCATGTATCTCAAAAGTGATAGATTTTGATTTGGGTCCGCTATGCGAGAGGTTGAGGTCTGGTACCTCTGCGAGTTAATTCGCATGGTGAGACAAATCGCTATGCGAGTGACTCCTGGTCTCACCTTGCGAATTGGGTGCGCAGAGCGAATGATGGTAAGCATATTTCTCTCTTTTGCTATTTTATGGGATGAAATTCTATTAAATGTTGATATATTTGGTGAAGTGTGTTCAAGGTGTATAGCAATATATAAATATGTATGATTATGATTGAAATTACAAGTAAAAGTATGTGATTCAAGGGGATGATTGTAAGATCAGTATAGAATCTCTTGGTGAGATTCCAGGTTGTTTAGAGTAATTGTAGGGAGCTTAGTCTTGGGGGTTTTCCCGAAACTCCAATGGTCTTTCCTTCTCAAGTAGAGAGGATTGAACCATGTGGTGAGGAGTAGTAGGAGGTCTTAGTCTTGAGAGCTTCCAGTATGCTTCAAGGCCTGGAACAAATTAACCTCGTGAGGGTGGCAGGGTGAAACCCTTTGGCAATGACTTTGCAAAGCAGTAGAGGCCACCATGAGTGCATAACTCGTCATAGCTCGGCAATTATTCTAAGTCCGGACGAGTAAAGTTTAAAAGTTAGCATGTTAGGATGTTTCACCAGTATGATGTGCTTGATTGAACTCTACATGTCTTATGTTATTATAATTATATGATATTTGTTTACCTAGCTCACCCTTACTCTTGTGTTTGTATGTTGTACGTGTGATGCTTTTCTTTTGCAATGATCATTAATTTGGATGTGAGCAGAAGTGGATGAGGTTCCTCTACAGCAGGCATTGGAGGACGATGACACTAGTGTCTAGTTTTAGATTTGATCTTTTAGTTGCCAGTTATCATTTTGGAATATTGTAGATAAAGTTTTAAATTTTATAGTCATTTTGGATTACTGTAAGATTAACTCCTTATCTAACTCCTTATCCACAAGTCTTTAACTGTTCTATCATATTATGATGTTGACTGCTATTTATATAATTTTTACTATATATTTTGGATTGTTACACTTAGCTACCACATCATATAATTAATAGAAAAACTAAACAATAAACTTAAAATATATAATTTTATTAGGTATTCAATAAATAATACAAATATATTTTAGAGTTATTAAATTTATCATAAATTCAAAATTTAATTAAACCTGAATTTTTTTAACTGTAAATAGACTGATCCCAGTAATTAGTCTTTACCCAGTAATTTGCCTTTATAGGTTACATGTAACCACAGAACCTAAATTTCTAGATGCAAATTAATTCGTTAAACTCGCAAATTTTGCAAGAAAGATTAAGTTTACAAAAGTAAAATCTGTAGATAGTTCTGAATTCTAATAGCACCCACCACATAACAATAATAAATAAACGACGAAGACTTTTCAAAGACAGTAGTCATAGTCTCCCTCAATCAGTCAGAATAAGTATTATTATTAATAATAATAATAGGTATAAGTATTAATAATAATAATAATAATAATAATAGGTGAATAGGATGAAGAGAAATTGTGGTTAGAAAAAGGATGTGCTTTCATTCTTATCTCTTGCAACAGTAGTGAGTGTGAGCATTTTATAACACATTGATTCAAGCAACGGAGTACATTCTTCTCTCTGGAGGTATTATCGATCAGTGTAAAGTTAACTTCTGTTCTGCTCTGATTTGAAATTATAATTGTTTCCTTTTCAATGGAAGTTGCAGATTATGTGTTTGTGTTTATGTCTATATTTACACTAACTTAACGTTTCAGAGTCTCTTTGAAATAATGGATCACAACTTGCTTGGTTCTCGCCAATTCTCAATTCTCTCTGCCTATTAGTTAAAGAAGGTAAAGTAATCTTTTATCATTTTACACTTCCAAATTACTTAGATCAGTCTGAGGCCATCTGCTTCTTCTTATTCACCAAAACACTAACAACTGCATCTTAATCATTTTTCACTTTTTCTTTGCTTCACATACTGTCTTTTTCGTACGAAACTCCTTAATTTAATCTTTTGTTTTATTCTTCATCGTATGCCTCACTTAAAAAACCTATAATCAGACCAAATGCATGTATAAACTTAGAAATGGTTATGGAAGATTTTTAAAAATCCACTATCATCTCTACCAGGTCAACAACGATATCATTTTATACATTTTTAATCTTCACAGTACACTCAAGACCACAAATCCAATATATATTAAAAATAAATAAATCAATAACTAAATAATAATTAGTAAATTTAAATTTAAATAAATAACTAAATTGTATTTTTTTATGGGACGAAGAGTAATAATAATTAGTAAAATAACTTATTAATTATCTAGTGTAAATTATTATACTCATTACATATATCATTAGTATGATTAAAGAGAATAATTTTTTAATGATTTTATAATAATAAAATTATAAAAAATATTTATTTCGTAATTACTTTTTATGAATATAATTTTATAAATTTAATTATAAAAATTAATTTTTTATTTTTATCATCATAAAATAAAAAGAAACACACGTACGCCTATTCGCTGTTGTTTCAATTGTTTATCTTAAAAATATATTAATTAAGTGTAAAAGAATACGCCTCTTAAAATAATTTTACTACGGTATTTAATAATTTTTTTTTGGATTAACATACTAATCACATGATTTATTATCAATTAGGAAGATAAAATTGACGAGTTCTATTTTTTTTAAAAATAACTATCAAACTACAATTTCCTTTTGCGAGTTGTTTGAATAGTATTTATTATATTAGAAACATGATTTTTATTTCACATCCCATTATCAATTATGCATCATATATGTGGAAGATGAACATTTTTAACATCGGAAGCTTTTATTAAAATGACATGCAATTAACATCATCTGAATAATAAATGGATGAGTAAAATGCAATATGCTTTCTCAAATTATGCTTACATTCACTAACCTCAGGTAATGTAAAAAGAAAGTGATATTTCATATACAAATGGAAAATTTGTGTAAAATTTTAAAAGGAATTCGCTATCAGTTTAATTTGAGAAAACCTAAATTATAATAAGGGATGACAAGAGGTTGGATACAGTAGGATAGTACCTATCCGTAACTCAATCTGAAAATGAAAATTTTACCCATAATTCGACTCGTTACCTGTGTGAATATTTGTTTCAAAAAAATCCACAAATATTTTACAATCTGCGGGTATCCGTGAATATCCGCAAATATTAAAAAATATATATTTTATATATTTTTAAAATAAAATTACAGAAAAATATATAAAATTTAATAGAAATGAAATAAAATATAAACTAAAATTTTAATTTTAATTAAATTTAATCTAAAAAGTTATAAATCAATTTTATTTTAAATTAAATTAAATTAAATTAAATATAAATTAAATTATTATTTTTATTTTTTGTGGGTAACGGGTATCCACGGGTCGGATAATATAATATCCCACCGAACCCGTTTATAAGTGGGTATTAAATATCTTCTACCTACAATCCGCGAGTAATAAATATCCACGAATATTAATTATCCATCATGGATTTTATTCACAGATATCCGCAAATATGAATTTTTTTGTCATCTCTAATTATAGTTTACTTAACGACAAAGAGAGATATTCCAAGTGCAGACTTCACTACGGACTTTTTCATGGTTCAAAATCAAAACTCAAATATCATTTTATCACGAATCAAATAAAACAAACGAGTACCACGACCAAGCATTTCACCCATCATCCTTTTAGAGTCGAACATAGAACAAAGAAAATAACACTAATGATTTACCTTTCTTGATTCATCAACATAATTAAAACATTTTGTGGTTTACTCATATCAACATACACATAAACATAATTAGAGTAACACACAATAATCCAAAGATTAAGGATAACTTCCCTTATCGTTTTCTCCTCATGCTCTTGATCGAAAACACCATCTAGTCGCCCTTCCAGAACTTAGCCCACTCTACATACTCAAAGATCCCGCCTTAGACCTTCTCTGCTGCCAAGATCTCCCCTCAGATCTTCTCTACTAACCAACTTCAACTTGAGATCCCTCCTCTGCCTCACTCTCATGTAAACAGACCAACTACATCATTCTAAATGAAAAAGCAGCTCGCCCAGTGAGACTGCATTGCTTGCTAACCAAGTGGCTTTGCTCGGCTAGTGAGGGGCAACTTTCCAGGCTGTCAGGTGCTTTTTTAGAGGGAATTTGGCTTTTTTAAGAAACGAGGCTACTCGTCCAACTACCTATTTTGCTCGCCGCCAAGCGAGTGAAAAAGGTATTCAAAGCTGTGAGATTCCTTTTTGATCCACTTGTCTCTCCCAAAGACGAGTCACTCGTCCAACTATTGGAAACCACTCGCCTAGACACTAAATCTACACTTTTCCCATGTAAAACTCCATGGATTGTATATTCTTCCCATTAAAAAAAAATTTCATCCTCGAAAATTGTTGGCTATCAAGAAAATAGATATGGGAAGGCTTTCCGCACATCTTCTTCCCATTCCCAGGTAACCTCTTGACTTTTTTCGTCCATAATACCTTAACCGTATTAATATCCTTCCCTCAAATTCATTTGGTCTGATTGTCAAAATTCGTACAACTCTAACATCCGGTGATAAATCTTCTCTAATTTGAATGTCGTCTACTTCAAGTACGTGCTCTAGACTCGATTCATACTTCTTTAATTGAGACACATGGAATACATTGTGCAAATTTGTCAATTATGGCGGTAAAGTTATCTCATACGCCACCGATCCAATACTTCTATTGATTTGAAAAGGTTCGAGAAACTTAGGAAACAACTTCTTTGACTTTATAGCTCTCCCAATTCCCGTTGTTGGCGTTACCTAAAGAAACACATGATCTCCTATTTCAAACTCAAGAGGTATTCTTCTCTTGTTAACATAAGATTTTTGTCTACTCTAAGTTGCTTGCATATGATCTTGGATTAGCTTAATCTTCTCCATAGTTTGTTTTAACAACTCAGGACCCATTTCAACCGCTTCACCATCTTTATACCAACACAAAGGTTTTCAACATCTTCTTCCATACAAGGCTTCATACAGTGTCATTCCAATGCTAGAATGACAACTATTATTGTAGGTGAACTATATCAATGATAAGATCTCATTCCAACTTCCAAGATGATAAAAAACACATGTTCTCAACAAATCCTTCAAAGACTGAATAGTCCTCTTAGACTGTTCATATGCCTATGGATGATAAGTTGAACTCATCCTTAACTACATACCTAAAGCCTCCTATAACATCTTCCAAAAACGTCATCTGAACCTTGGATCACGATCTAAAATATTGCTCGTTGGCACCCTATGTAATCTTACAATCTCTCTAATATAAAGCTCCACCAACTTATCCATTCACATCCTTTATTGACTTGAAAGAAGTGCACACACTTCTTCAATCTATCCACAACCACCTAAAAGGAGTCATGACCTTTGTCGACCTTGGAAGATGAGTTACAAAGTCTATTGATATACTGTCTCACTTCCACTAAGGAATTTCTAACTACTATAACATTCCTCTTGGTCCTTGGTGTTCAATCTTTACTTTTTGACAAACCAAGCGTGACAATACAAACTCAACTACATCTTTCTTCAATCCACTCTATTAGAACGATTCCTTTAATCCTTATACATCTTAATCATACTTAGATCTATGCTAAGATGACTCTTATGTCCTTCCTCTAGAATTGTCTTTCTCAAATCTAACTTCGTCAGAACGCATACCCTATTCTTGAAATGGAGGATACCATCTGCCTTGTTCTTATATTGAATAAACTTTGATTCTATTGTGATAAATGCATAAAATAAATTGAAAGAACAACATCTTTAATTAAGTCATCTACCTAATCCACCAACGTGTGATGGATCAAATATGGCTATAAAATTTCTAGGTCATAAAAAATCAAATTAAGTTGAACTAACTCTTTTTAACTCAACGTATGACAAGCCAATTCATGTGAATTAAGTTGACTCACCTTGACACCTTTACATAACCCTTTAGTCTTAAGTCAGACTATCAAAAAAGACTTTTAAATATGAGTGTTACTAAGCTATTGTATATTGGACCAATAATTTCTCTTTTAACCTTCTTTGTTTGTCACATTTTATTTAGTTAAAATGTAACCCTTCTCTCCTAATTAATGATGATAATTTTTTACTAAAAAGTTTTGATCCATCATAGAGTTTAAAAGTTTTACTTTCACTTTTTAAAGCTTTTCGATCAAATCAAGAAGATACTTTTAATAACTTAACATACTAATTTAGTCAATTTAATGATATATTGTTAGTTTAACCTAATAATTTTGTCTTGATGACATATGGGAATTTGTGGAAAATGTCACCTCACTCAAAATTTCCAAATTGATACGGAAAACTATTGAAAAAATTACTTTAGTCTTATAAAAGAAATAAGGAATTAAAGTGGAGATTTTGTGTTTTAAAATAAAAAAATTGAAAATTAAATTAGAGATAAGAAAGGAAAGTTATATTAACGGAATCTTTTTGAAGAGATAGTACATGATAAACTTGATTTTAACAATTTAAGTGAGGAAAATAGTAATTTAATATATTTAATTATAATGAATTAATACAAGTACGTTGAAGACTTGAAAGTATAGTTTTGTATAACGAATTATTTATAAAGTGATTTTCGGTGTAACGTGTAAAACTCTTGTTACTCATCAAGTCACGAATTGGATCTGGCATATAATCACTTAATTCCTACGATCTTCTATCATAATTTGTTAGAATAAATTTAAATTTTAGATGTTTATATGCAATTACGTTTATGTTTAAGTTTCTAGTTTCTGTTTTTTTTTTCTGTTGTTATACATTGTTGGTTTTTGTTTTCAATTGTCGCATAGTTTTTGTTTTTATTTCTCTGTATACTTGTTTTAATTTCTTTGTACCTGACCGGTATAATATACTTGGTCAAGAATTATATTTTTCTATTTATATTTCCTATGTACTCGGTTACTGATCCACGACTATTCAATGGTTTGTACAAGTAAATGAATATAGAGGAAGTAATTCATATCATTTGTTGTGTCATTTTTCTTTACAAATTGGAATCAGAGTTCTCTCTTGAGTGTCTAAATGAGAAAAAAAAAAGTGTTTGAGAAGAAAAGAGAGAAAGCGTGTGGTTGAGAAAGAGAGAATCACATGGCCAATCTTGTAAATGGTATGTTTGTGCCAAAATTGATGAAGAAAATTAATGACGATAATTGGAGTCAGATGAAGACTCTTCTTAGATTACTAAACCTGTGTGATGTAGTAGAAAATGAATACTAAGAACCAGAAAGAAGAGCAAACATTTGCATATATTGTTGCATTGAGAAAAATCCAAAGAGAAAAACGCGAGTAAAGGACAAATCAATTTTGTATGTGTATAGAGCAGTGGATGAGTTTGAATTTGAGAAGATAACAAAAACTGCATATTCAAGAGTAGCACAGAAGATTAGAGAAGGATATAGAGGGGTTGACCATGTTAAGAAAGTTCGACTTGAAACTCTCAAATGCAAGTTTGAAAACTTGAGAATGGAAGAGAGAGAATGTGTACCCGAGTACCTAACTCGGTGGAGATCATGTCAAATTGACTCCATAAAAATGGAGAATCGTTGCTTATCTACTGAATTGTGGAGAAGATTTCGAGGTCATTGACAAATGAATTTAAGAATATCGTTTGCACCCTAGAGGAGCCTAAGGATTTGTCAATACTCTCTATTAGAGAGCTTGTTGGGCCTATGGAGGCGCACGAGTAGTATAGAAGGAAGAACTATAAGCCACTTGATTGAGTACTTCAAGCAAACCTGAAGGGAGGAGCTCAAAACACTCAAAGCTAACATTGTAGTAGAAAAGGTCGAGGTGATATTGAAGGCAATAGAGAGTAGACCGGGTTGTAGAACTGGCGTGGCTGGTCACATTGTAAAGGCTGAGAGAAATGATTTTGATGCTGTTAAGGAGCTTAGATGCTGAGCTATTAAGCTGAAGATCAAATGTCGAGCTGCGTTTGGGTTATGTCATGACAAGGAAACTAGATGCCGAGTTATATGATGTCAAGGAGATCAGAAGATGAGTTATGTTGAATTGGAGATCAAGTGCCAAGTATAAGGATAATTCAACAACTTTTCCAAACAGTAAGGAAAGCTCAAGAACATTGTCGAGTAGAAAGGAGAGATTGACAAATTTACTAAATGGTAAGAAAAATTGGACAAAAATGCCGAGTAGACATGTGAGCTCGGCAAGGCAGTTGAGTATCATGGATAGGTTGGCCAGACAACAGAGTAGCCTAGAGAGGTTTAATGAAAGCTCAAAAGAACTTATGGAAAGTTCAAACAACTCGTGGCCTTGACAGTTTAGTGAAGAGCTCGAGCTCGGTGGAGAACTCGATGAAAAGCATGATGCAGATCTCAATGGAGAGTATTCTGAAGAACTTGGTGCAAAGCTTGAAAGATCACGTAGAGAGCTCGACGAAGAGCTCGACATAGAGCTCGGTAGAGAGATCGGTTAAAGGCTCAGTGCAAAGGTCGATGGAGGGTCTGATGAGGAGCTTGGTGGAGCATGTCGTCAACTTGGAAGAGCACAATGTTAGCTCGTTCGAGGGCTCGGTGGTGAATTCATTTGAGAGCTTGGTAGAGCGCTAAGAAGACTGTATAAATGGCTTAGTGAATAAGTTAGCAGAGATCGCGATCGAGAGCTTGGACTAGTAACTAGAGAGCTCGGTTAGCCCAGTAGAGTAGGTGGAAAGCTCGGATATCTCTGTGTGGAGACCAAGTAGCTCGATAGGATGTGAGACCAACTCGATTAGCTTGGTGATGCTTCTACATAGGTCAGAGGAGAATATAGGGAGCTCGGTGGGGCATGAGACAAGCTCGATCAACTTAATGAGAGGCTTGGATAGCCTAGAAAGCTTAGCAAAAAGTTTGGAGATCTTAGATAGCCCAAAAAGAGACATGCAGAGCTTAGTGATGGATGAGGTTAACTTTGTTGATCATGAGTTAAAGGTCAAGGAGGAAGTGGAGAGCTTGGTGCTAGATGAGGTCAGCTTGAACGATCATGAGATTACTTCGAATAAGAATGAGATCAACTTAGTTAACTTATTGGGCAAGGAATTTAACATGGTGAAGAAGGAGAAGTTCTAGAAGTTGATGGCAAAGCTTGATAATTTACAAAGTGATGGTATGATGAGTAGTAAGAAGATCGAGGTGATACAAGAGGTCATGGAGAAGAAACTCAAAGAAAAAGTTGAGGAGAGTCAGTGTCTAGAAAAGCTCAATTGGATGCTTGAAGAAACAATGAAGAATCTCAGCATGGACAACCGGATATGGAGGTAATTGACACCGAGCAATTTGAAAGAGGAGTTTGCTAATGTTAGCAAGGAGAACCGCCATCATGGTGAAGTCCCTGTTGACAAGCCGAATTTCAAAAGCAATAAACATGATTGGGAAGTGATGAATGAGAACAAAGTATGTGGAAACAAAAACCAAAACAATGATATTGGAGGAAGACTGATGTGCAACAAGTGTGGAGATAGTTGCCTTAGGAAAGATAAAGACGAAGATGTATAGAGGAATCCAATTAATGAGAAGCTAGTCATGATTAATAAGAAGATGATCAAGTTGAAGAACAAGTTGGCGAAAGTCATTGGAAAGTCGACCAAAACATTGGAGAATTCGACCAAGATGAAAAACAAGACATCCACGATAAAGGAATATGCTAGGTGAGGGATGAAGGACGAAAAAATTAATTTTATAAGAAAGTTTTGTTAGAATAAATTTAAATTGTAGGAGTTTATTTACAATTAAGTTTAAGTTTAAGTTTCTTCTGATTTTTTCTGTTACTATACGTTATCAGTTTTTGTTTTCAGTTGTGGCACAATTTCTGTTTTAATTTCTTTGTACTCGGCTAGTATAATATACTCGGTCAAATATTATATATTTCTATTTATATTTCTTATTTACTCGGTTACTAAGTAGTTAAGATAATTTGTTGTTTTATTTATTATTTCTTTACACAATGAACATTTTAAGAAATTGTGCACTTTTGTTCTATTTTTATTTGTAAATTTTATCTAAAATTGATAAAATCTAAAAGTGTTGATATGAATTTAAATAAATATAAAAAAATTAAACTTACAAAAGAATAGTATAATGTTAATTTTGTACATGTTTTAGTTTAAGCTTTGGTTAAATATATTTTGTAGTGGTACAATTTTTTTTTTCTATTTAACAAATCTTCTCATCTACGTACACTAGTAAAAATTCGCATTTTTAACTCGCACATTACGCTTCGGTTGTAGAAAAACTGAAGTGTATCAAAACGCAGTGACAGTTTCGTAATTTTTAGAATACTATATGTCTTTGGTTGTCAAGCAACCGATGTCTAAAGAGAATACAACCTCATTTGGCAGGGTGAACTGAGGCATAAACCCCACAGATATTACACTAATTAGACCTTTCACTCGATGACAGAGATACTGTCTCAGTTGGTAGGATGGACCGAGGCATATAAGCCTTTCTAATAAGTGAAAGAGGAAATTTTTCCCCAAATGCCTCATTCAAGCCAGGAAAACCTAGCACCTCTCCTCTTCTCCATTTCTCGACAATGCTGAGATGGCGGTGAGAGTATGCGATGGTGCAGCGAGAGAGCAGCGACGATGCTGCGATGGCGGTGAGAGCTCACGACGGTGTAGTGAGAGAGCTGAGACGATGCTGCAATGATAGTGAGAGTGCAGCGACGGTGTGGCTAAGGCGTAGTCGGTGGAGCAGCAATGGCGCGACTCAGGGAGGCGTTCTTCCTTTCATTTTCGTTGGGCTTGGTGGAGTTTCGCGAGATCGGGAGGAAACTCTTTTCTCATGGCGCAACGAGGACGCAACGACGTGATGGTGGTTAAGCGCTAGATCTGCATTTCTCTTCCTTGGGTTTTTGGTTTTGTTTCTCTGCAGGTGGATGACGAAATGGATAGTGTTTGCGGTTTGGATTCGCCTCTTGAATTGGGGTTCTGCTTCTTAGTTTTCTCTACGGCTTCTGATTGCTCGCTGGGAAAGGTCTTGGGGTGGATGATGATGATTGAGGTTGAAAATCTGGGTTGTTAGTGTAGGTTGGAGTTTGGGTGCCACCATGATACTGATTCGTGATAATTAGAGGAAAGGTAGTGAAAACGCACTGATGGGTACTGTTAGTCCGAACTTGTTATTTCAGAGTGAGTCTTTCGGGCATTACTACCCTGACGCTGAGCACAACTATACTATGATGGAGAAGAGACAACTATTCTTGAGAAGCTATCGGTTCTGTCAAAAGAAGAGTTTGAAAGAGAGTGTGAAAGGCTCTTTGGTTCGTGTCAAGAAGGTTCTGTGGCTAAGACTGCGATCTGCTAAGAAACTTAGGAGGTTGGTGTTTTCAAGAATCAGAATAAAATGCGGCTTCTATTACCGTAGGAAAAGATTTTCACGCCTTCTCAATGCCCACAACCGCAAAATCGACTCTTCCTCTTGTTTCTGGTAGTAGCACCATTATTCATCCACTCACCACAATTGAGGAAAAAACACACAAAAAAATGTTTTCATTTCATGATTCATTAGTTACTACTTGTAGTCTTTTATCGTGTATTACAAAGATATGTTTGAAATTGGGACAAGGAAATAGATATATTGCACATATTGTTTTATTTTTGTTACTAGTTAGTCTCAAAACTGTGTTTCCATCTGATTTCTTCCTTCTGTCATTCATGTTTTCTTTCCTTCTTTTTTCCAGCACAATCATAGTTTGTTTATATGTACTTTATTTGTTAAGTTTGTGGCTTCATACTTTCCATTGAACAATGAGAACACACAGGTATCGACCATTTGGCCTCAACAATTTGGCCATCCAGCCTCAACTGTTTGGCCATTTGGCCTCAATCTCTTAGCCAAATTCGGCCTCAACTGTTCGGTCATTCGGCCTCAACTGTTCGTCCATTCGGCCTCAACTGTTCGGCCATTCGGCCTCAACTGTTCGGCCATTCGGCCTCAATTGTTTGGCCATTCGGCCTCAATTGTTTGGCCATTCCGCCTCAATTGTTTGGCCATTCGACCTCAATTGTTTGGCCATTCGGCCTTAGGTACTTAGCCAAATTTGGTCTGAAGTGTTCAGCCTCCATCGTTCGGCCATACCTTAGCCTCAAACTCTCGGCCTCCCATGGCCTCACAGGTACGTATTCAACCTCAACCTCTTAGCTAAATTTGACCTCCAGTGTTTGGCCACAACCGTTCGGCCATTTCTTAAGGAATCCCGGCTGGCCTCACTGAAGGTCGGCGACCGTGGATCTTCATCAAAGGAATCCCGGTAGGCCTCACCGAAGGTCGACACCCGTGGTTCTTCACCAAAAGAATCCCGACCGACCATACCAAAGGTCGACGACTGTGGATCTTCATCAAAGGAATCCCGGCTGGCC
Organism: Vigna nakashimae; assembly: GCA_034642375.1. Lineage (NCBI taxonomy): Eukaryota > Viridiplantae > Streptophyta > Magnoliopsida > Fabales > Fabaceae > Vigna > Vigna nakashimae. Next base: position 8,617,189 of record CM067763.1, on the reverse strand, counting down.
TCACAGAAGGTCGGCGACCGTGGATCTTCACCAAAGGAATCCCGACCGGCCTTACTGAAGGTCGGCAACCGTGGATCTTCACCAAAGGAATCTCGACCGGCCTCACCGAAGGTCGGCCCCCGTGGATCTTCACCAAAGGAATCCCAACCGGCCTCATCAAAGGTCGCCTACCGTGGATCTTCATCAAAGAAATCTCAGCCGGCCTCACCGAAGGTCGGCTACTGTAGATCTTCACCAAAGGAATTCCAACCGGTCTAATTGAAGGATCAGTAGCGTATATAACTCAACCGACAAAGGCAAGACCCGTTTTTCCAACCACCCATCGTGATCAATGAACAGAGAGGATAGAAACAAAAACCAACCGAAAAATTTGTCCCTATCAGGAAGGTCATGTACAGAACCCCCTTCGCAGAATAACATCATGCTCGGGCTTGGGGGACTTGTGTACCGTACGGTCCTCCCACATGACCGTACGATCCTACCACACGGCCGTCCTCTCGTACGGTCCTCCCATGGCCATCCTCCCAGGACGACCTCCTAGGTCGTCTTCTGTCCTCTCATGGTCGTCCACCTAGGTCATACCCACTAGTAATGACTCATTAAACCCTTAATGCAGATTAAGGTGTGATTAGCCATCATTAGACCAGCGAAAGGTAAAGACCCATCGCTAACTAATATAAATAAAGGTCCTAGGTATGACTTTGAGGACACGATGCACAATATATGCATTACTTGTTGTGTCAACTACATTACTAACTTGAGCGTCGGAGTGCCTTTGACAAGAACCCGCCCCCATGACTTGGAGAAGGAGGAGGGAAAACGAGCAATACAACCTGGAGTGCTTTGAGCAACGTCCGTCCGCCTTGAGCAATGTCTGTCCGATCTTCAACTTGAAGTGCTTTGAGCAACGTCCATCCGCTTTGAGCAACGCCTGTCCGATCTTCAATACCGGGAGTGCTTTGAACAAGTGATCTCAATTGAGATTAAAAAAATTTAAAAACACTCTATTGCCTCGGTTGTCTGTGCACCGAGGCAGAATCTGAACCCTTTTTACTCGGTTTAGAACTGAGACAAAAAGCCAATCCTTTTTACCTCGCCTGTATATGTCTCGGTTGCGGAACTACTGCCTATAAGCGAAAATAACCATTTCCCTTGACTGCACTAGTGTTACTTGTATGTTTGAACATGATTTATTTTTTGTTTATTTATTTTTTTGTTTGGAGTGAGTGTATAACAATTACAAAAAATTATTTTAAGAAAATGTTCCGACAAAATTATCAATGTGACGAAAAAAATATTTAAAAACTCTTATCACACTTAAATTTTTAAAACCAATGATTAAAGTATTAGATTTTTTTATTGTGTATACCATAATTGACTATTTAGGATAGAAAACATTAAATTTAATTACTACACATAACTTGATAACCTTTTTATATAATTTCACTATAAAAGTGATGTACTAGAAGATGTAATAAATGATTTTAAAATCATTTTGTTATCTAATACATTTAAATATAATTGCAACAGTTACTAAGTGTGTTTCTCTTTTCTTGTTCAGGTTTAAGAAAGTTGTACATGTTGGACTAAATTGATGGAGTGTCTCTTGGGTGTCGCATCTTCTCTTTCAAGAGATTTAGTATGTGGAGCATTAAATCAATTACGTTATCCTTGTTGCTTTAACAATTTCGTCAAAAGGCTCGAACAAGAAGAGAGCGATTTGATTATAACGAGGGATAGTGTCCAAAAATTTGTTGCGCAGAGCAATAAACAAACGAAAAAACCTAGTGAAATTGTGGACAAGTGGCTGGAAGATGCTAACGATGATGTACACAATGTGAATCAGTTGCTGAAAGAGGCAAAAACAAAAAATCATTGTTGCTTTGGGCACTGCCCAAATTGGATTTGGCGATACCATGTTGGAAAAAAGTTAGCAAATAAAACTATGGACCTCGAAAAGTTCATTGAAAGTGGTAAAAAATATGTGCCATTTGACCGGATCACTACGCTTCCTTCAAACACCCTTGATATTCTTTTGGAAAAATGCATGAATTTTGAGAGTAGACAATCGGCATATGAGCAACTATTGGATGCAGTGAAAAATAAAGATGTTTCCATGATTGGGTTGTATGGGATGGGAGGTTGTGGTAAAACTACATTAGCAATGGAAACCAGGAAGTTCGTTGAAGCAGAACATCTTTTTGACAAAGTTCTATTTGTGCCTATTTCTAGTACAGTGGAAGTTCGAAGGATCCAAGAAAAAATTGCAAGTTCAATACAGTTTGAATTTCCAGAAGCTGAAGAAATGGAAAGAGCCCAAAGATTATGCTTGAGATTAACTCAAGAGAAAAATATTTTTATAATTCTAGATGATGTGTGGGAGAAGCTTGACTTTGGTCGTATTGGGATTCCTTCTTCTAAACCCGGCTGCAAGATTCTCATTACCACTAGATCAGATTCAGTTTGTTCTTTAATGGATTGTCAAAGAAAGATTTACTTGCCAATTTTAACGGAGGACGAAGCATGGACTCTTTTCCAAAATAAAGCATTTATATCAGAAGGCACCCCTGATACCTTAAAGGGTCTGGGAAGATTAATTTCCAATGAATGTAAAGGATTGCCGGTTGCCATTGCAGCGGTTGCTTGTAGCTTAAAGGGAAACGAAGAGCCGGTATGGAGGGTTGCATTGAATAAATTGAAGCATTCTAAGCCAATAAATATTGAAAGAGGTTTGACTGATCCCTACAAGTGCTTGCAGTTGAGCTATGATAATTTGGATACTAAAGAAGCTAAATCACTTTTGCTGTTGTGCTCTGTGTTTCCTGAAGATTTTGAAATTGAAGTTGAATTTTTAACAAGATGTGCAATAGGATTAGGTATAGTTGGAGAAACTCTCTCATATGAAGAGGCAAGGAGTGAAGTGATTGCAGCTAAAATTAAGCTTGTTAGTTGTTGTTTGTTGTTGGATGCAGATGATGAACGTGTCAAAATGCATGACTTAGTTCGTGATGTGGCCCACATAATAGCAAAAAATGAGAATAAGATGATCAAGTGTGAAGAGCAAAAAGATGTTACAGTGGAACAAAATTCAATCAGATATCTATGGTGTGTGAAATTTCCAAAGGATTTGGATTGCTCAAATCTTGAGTTTTTATTTTTACGGACAAAGATGAAAGAACTTGATGGGATTTTCGAAAGAATGGGAGTGCTCAAAGTTTTGATTCTTGTCAATGATGAGGATGGAAAAACTCCATTGTCAACAGTATCTTTCAATACATTAACAAATCTTCGAGATCTATTAATTTCCAATTGTGAATTGAGCGACTTCTCATTTTTAGGCGGTATGAAAAATCTTCAAAGTCTCTCGTTATTTAATTGTTTACTGCCTTCATTTCTTGAATTACAAACCGGTGTTGCAATTACACCAACAACCTTAAAATTGTTAGAGTTGTATGAATGCGACATTAAAGTGAAGAATTTTGAAGTGGTGAAGAGAATCCCGCTTTTGGAAGAGTTGTACATTATAGATATTGAAGGAAAATGGTATGCTGACAGTGAAGACAATATTGAATTCTTTAAGACGTTTGGTGTACCCGAAACTCTACAAAGGTATGGAATTGTATTAGGATCTCGTTATTTTGATGGTGGTAATTTTAAAGAATTTTCCTCATATGATAGAACTTTATTACTTAATTATTTTGACGTATCAAATGAGGTAATGAAGGGTTTGGCAAAAAATGCAAAGGATCTATTTGTACGAAATATTCACGGAGGCGCAAAAAGTATCATCCCTGATATATTTCAAATTGAAGGAGGAGGTTTGAATGAGTTGAATACGTTGGAGATACGAGATTCTGAAGAGTTGGAATGTTTGATTGTTACTAGTAGTCACTCGAGTGAGGTGGTGACTCTTTTGTCCAACTTGCATACGTTGAAAATCGACTGCATGAAAAATCTAAAAGCTATATGGCATTGTTTTCTACCTGTCAATGGGCCTTTTAAGAACTTAGAGAAGCTGAATTTGAGTGTTTGTCCACGGCTGACTTCTCTCTTCACGTATGTTGTTGCTCGAAGTTTGGTACAATTGAAAATATTAAAAATATCAAGATGTGATGAACTGAAGCATATAGTAGCAGATGCTGACAAAACGGGAAAAGGTCAAGATGAATTCACCACAGGGCATCCTGTACAAATCTTCCAAAATCTTCAGGAAGTAGAGGTATATTGCTGTCCAGAATTAAAACATATATTCCCAGCCAACATTGTTGGAGGCTTAACTCAATTGAAAGTTCTCGAGATAAAAGAATGTGACATGTTAGATCAAATAATTTCAGATATTGTTCCCTTAACTGACCAGGATAGAAAAGAAGAACTTGATGAAATACTTGAGGAAGGTAAGCATCCATATTTCTATAGCTCTTCAATTTGTGAAGCATAGCCTAGTTACATTTTTCTTTTTTCATTTCTAAATATAACTCTTTAGATTGTGGTTTTATAATTGCTTTTCAGGAACTTTATCCAACCTTGCAAGCCTTAAGATAACATGTTGCGGGAATTTAGACTCAATTTTTACAGCATCTATAGCTAAGACCTTGACTTCTTTGGAAGAATTGTACATACATGGGTGCAAAAGTTTGAAAGATATAGTAACTCACAAAAGGGTCAAACAAAATCAGGAGGAAATCATTGTCGAGGATGAGCATGATTGTCAGAGTGATATTTCAATCTTCCAAAGTTTGAAAAAGCTACATATCAGTCAATGTGACTTATTGGAGGGTATATTCCCCGTTTCTTTTGTTGGAGAATTGAATGATATAACAAATAAAGAGGATGCTGATTTGAAAGACTTCTCTAGTCGAAATAATACTCAAAATAATACTCAAATTGAGCTTCCTGCTTTACAAGTACTTGAACTTGATCATATTAGGAATAGAATAATTGTTGGTAGTTATAATGTGATATGTCCATCTTTAAGAACACTATCATTGGATATTGGGAGATATGTTGGGTTTTTCAACATAAATTGTTCAACAGATGCTTCAGAAGCTACAAAAAGAGATTTTATTGCAATCAAGGTATGAAAAACCATCATTTACATTGTTTCTCTCTTTGTGAATTTACAAAAATTAATTTAAATATTTGAATTTCAAGAAGATGTGCTAAAAGTAATAAATGGTCTTACATGCCGTGCTACTAGTGACCTGAATTCATACCATAGGTGCAACATAAATTTTTAATATTTAAATATTGGGATAGATTATTAGGAATAGATTAACTTTGGAAAATTATTTTCTTTTCAACTTTCTCTTAATAGGCTAAACAGAAAGCAAGTTTTGCTAACAAACAAGTAAATCTAAATAATTATAGACTTTGCTTAAACTTTTATCTATTCGAACAATACGATAGAAATTGAATACATTAATAATCAGAGTTAAGATAATATTTAGTTTGGTTTAAGAAATATTTTGGTGTATAAATTGCAGATATCGAACTTGGATGTTGTTTCCCCGGTTGAAAGTGTTGAAGAATGTCTTTCAAAACAACCACATGGTTTGAACTTGATTATGATACACAATATTAGAGAGATTGAACTGAAAGGCTTTGAATTTGATAAGGCAAGGTACCTTTTTAAACTGTCCATTGCTTCATCATTGATGTTGGAAATTTTGAGAATTACGGAATGTGATGGACTTGAGTACATTATAGACACTGATGATGAATATGGCAAAGAGAATATGAAGGCTATCTTTCCTAACTTAAAAGAGCTCTCAGTGTATAAATGTTTGCGGTTGAAATATATGTTTGGCCAATATCACGAAGCGAATAAGGATTATAAGGAGATTCATATTCAATTATCAGCATTGGAAATACTCTCTCTTTATGATCTACCAAACTTTGTTAGCATTTGTTCTAGCTACACTCTCACTGTGACGTGGCCATCTTTGAAGGACTTTGATTGTAACAGTTGTTTCTATCCCTTTTATGGTTCTGTTAATTGTTTGACGATTATCACAAGTACGAAGGTAGTCTTGTCTTTTTTTTTTTTATGATTATTAATTGTTTTTCCTTTGTATTTTCTATTTGGAATTTTTTACAATTTTTATTAATATTCTGCAGGATCCAAAAGGGATTCTAAACCATTTTCTCACTTTGCAAACTCTAGCCATATGGAAATCTGGACTAGTATATATTTTTTTCCTTAATGGACATGAAATGACTGAGCAACAAGTGAGTTTAAGGTTAAGGTATTTGTCGTTGGAATATCTACATCAAATGACTTATATTTGGGTGGGTCCCAAGAATTCATTTACTCTCCAACATCTTACCACATTAAGAATAAGGGGATGTGGAATGTTGGAAGTAATCTTTCCTTCCTGTGTTTTAAGAAGCTTACCAGAGTTGAAGAGCCTAACCATATCAGAATGCATGGAACTGAAGCAGATTGTAGGGTGTGAAAAAGAAGAATCAAAGAATTCTTTTACCTTTCCAAATCTTAAAAGATTAGAAATATTTGGATGTCCAAAATTAGAAGTAATATTTTCGAAGTATGTTTTAAGATGCTTACCGGAGTTGAATCTTCTGCAGATAAGAAAATGCGAAAAATTAAAACAAATAATTGAAGAGGATAAAAAATTGTCTAATCATATTTCTCCTCAACCATGCTTTCCAAAACTAGAAGCGCTGTATGTTGGACATTGCCACAAGCTGAAAAGATTATTCTCTGGATCTGCATCTAATGACCTTCCCAATCTTCATCTTTTGATCATAAATGGAGCCTTTGAACTAGAAGATCTTGTTGGATGTGAACAAGGAAATTGTGACGAGATAGGAAACACTAAAGCTGAGCTTCCAAAAATCAAACTTGTAATATTTATGCATCTTTCAAACTTCCACCTAGATACTCATTTGTCGAATTTAAAGAATTGTGTTGTCGACAATTGTCCAAAACTCTCTTTCACTTCAACAACTACTCTTGGGAAGCTTATTGAAAATTTTCCTTATGAAGAAGGTAAATTCTATATGGAATCTTTAAATATAAACTGTTATTGGAAGGTTGCAAGATCTGTAATTTTAAGCTTTAGTAATTTTCGTAATGAAGAACACTGTTATAAAGGAAACGATCCTTAAAACGTAGAATTTTGATGGGTGATATAAAATTCCTATCATAAACTCTTTTTTATGATATAATGATTCATCATGGAAAGTTGAGGATGTTTTCCCTTTTGTTTTGTGTTTCAGTGTCACTTGAATTCCCTAATATATTTTTTATTTTGTTACAGATTTTAAAAACACTGTAGTTGAAAGATGGGAGTTTGTGAGCATCATAAGATTATTGAATGAAGATTCGACTATGAGCGGTAGCAGTGAGTTCCGTTCATCACAGGTCAGAACCAACCAATTGCTTGTTCACTCATTCAAATGGTTGACTCTGCTCCCTCATTCAGAAAAAAATACCATTGCTTGTTCCCTTTCAAATGGCTTGAGGTTTATCTGTATATATTTGCATTTCATTCTAAAAAAACGAATGAAAAGTATTCTACCAAATTACACATCTTCTATTTGTGCAGTTTGCATTAGATAATGTCATGATATGCCACCTAACTAAGAATCAGCTAGATATTAGTAAACTAGATATGGAGAAGGAAGTATAGTAATGAAAGCTACCTTACAAAACTTATCTTTAGAATTGTAAAGTGTATTGATGAAACTAACTACACTTACTGGAAAAGTTGTAGCGTCAGTGAGACTAGCAGTGCCGACTATAGTATTTTAGCACTTAGAGGCCCATCTTCAATTTGTATGGGATCTTCTCTGTGTAAAATACCTTATCATATATGTGCAATAATTATTAAACTTAAAAATGGATTTTGTGATAGTAAGAAAACCACTAAAAATCGCTCATTTCTCACATGATGAACATTAAAAACTAATGGCCCACTCAATCATATTTTTTCAATTTGTGATACACAGGAGACTGGGGATATAGGAAATGAGAGTATTAAAGCTGCAGCAGAGGGAGCTAAGACAAAATCTTTGCCAAATGGTGTTGAAGACATTAGCATTGAAGGTGGTGTTGCGACTCACATTGAGTCTAGTGGCATGGACATACCTGCACTAGATTCAAATCTTGTTGAACAAGATGATAAGATGAATGAAGGAAAGCCAGGAATAATGTTAAGTAAAGGAATCCAAATAGAAGAAGGGTTGAATCTTTTGGATAAACAAGAGGGAGTAGATATTGTTTCGAACAACAACAGTGACATTTCTCCAGGTTTTTTATTTCTTTTTATGTCATTTCCATCCTATATTTTCATGTCACCCTCTCAAACTTTTCACAGCTTCTGCAGATATCCGTATAAGATTGGGAGAATATAAACATTTTGTTGAACTGGATGATGGACAAATCTCTCTTCTGGTGGAGGCAATAACGACATATCCTCATCTTTGGAATGCTTGTGAGAGGTTTAGTGAGCGCTTTCAAGCTTGGAGGTTGAAAATTTTGGCAGATATGTTGTTGCTCCTTCAGAAGGAAAGTGGGGATAGTATGATTCCTCAAAGAGAAAAAGAGTTCCATAAATTATGTGAAGAAGCTATTGAAGTTGGATTTGAGAGTTCATGGGTAGAGGAAATGCGTCAACGTGTTGTGGCTAGGGATCATAAGCTGGGAGAGGACATTGCTAATAGACAAATAGATGAGAATTCTAAGAGGTATGACTATTTAAATTCTTAACTGTGTAAAGTAAAGAATGAATCTTACTGACTTTATTGATGCCAATTAAAACGTATATATGTTTCTCTTTAGATATACGTTTGATGGAAATGCAATTCTTACAAGATAAATAGCATCAGTTTCTGACTATTTTGTTCTTTGGCAAGGAATTTAAGTTTGTTACACAGATCCCAGGCTGTTGAACAAGGTGATAGGCCTAATAAAGATTGGGAAGGAACTTCTACGTGGAAGATCCAAAATGTTAACAGTAGCTTGGAAGAAGGTTCTAACTTGGTTGATAAAGAAGGTGAAATAGGTGTTGTTTCTAAAGAGCGCATTGTGGATCCGAGAAATGAAGAAGCAGAGGAGGAATTTGTGAGTTTAATAAATCTTTTTGAGTATTGGATGAAATAAAATACTGATTCTATTGTGATTTTACACCTGTTCATTACTTTGTTTAGGCATTGGTGAACTCGCAACAGACTCGTGAACCGTGTATGATGAACCAGAAAAAACCACTCGATGAAATTTCTCAGGTAAATGACAAACAAAAACACCTTAAATTATTCTAAATTAATATGCATGTCCACTTGCCATCAACAATAAGCCTGTTAGTACGTCATAGAAAGAAGTCTAGTCTGCAACTTATTACACCAAAGCTACCTATCATTTGTTCTTGCACAGAGTCTTGAGCAAGTTGCTGTAAAGGAAACCATAGCAAAGAACACCAATATGGCAGCTTCATCAATTCTTTCTGAATCCGCCAGCTCTCAGTTGGACCCAAAAGTTACTTTCCAAAGTAAATCAATTCCACATGTAAGTTATTTTTTACAATTCACATTTCCCAAAACAAAAAGTACTAAATTTCTAGGTTGGAATTTAAATTTAATATATTTGTTACTCGTACATTTTACACCCACTCATCATCATTTTATTTATAGGCCCACCAATATATATATATATATATATATATATATATATATATATATATATATATATATATATATATATATATATATATATATATATATATATATATATATATATATATATAATGATATACACTCAATTAAATAAAGATTATATCTCCTAATAAAATAAATAACTATAATGATAATATCTCAATATTTCCTGAAGTTGGAGTATGAAGATCTTATGCCAAAAGATTTACTTTCCCTTCCCATTTTACACAATGAAGGACAAAATCCTTATATTTCATCGATGAAATTTTGTTTCTCATCCCCTTCCTAAATTCGTTTTCATATTTTTTTTCGTGCACCACCATGTGGAGACATTGCCTCACCATTCACACACCACTCACATTGTGTCCTTCCTTTTCATTACAATCTCCACACAATCTTGCATAAAAATTGTTCTTCTTGTAAGGCAATATATATGCACCCGTTTTTCTAATGGGTGACCCAAATGCTTATGCCACATATCACTTAACAAATTCCTTTCCAATGTCAATGCATGCACCTTCGGTATACAATGAGAAAAAAAAAGTCCATCTATTCGTTCACATGCTCCAATCAAATTCCTCGTTGGGCGGTCCTGCACAATGCATTAGCATTAGGAAATTAAACCATACAATCAGAAACATTAATTAGTTGTGATATAGAAATTAAATTGCAATTTAATTGAGGCACAAACAAAACATTATCAAGTTGTAAACCACCATTCAAATCTCACTACCCTTCTTCATAGCAATGTTATTCTTTCCATTCGACAATCCTACTAGTATGTTTGTAATTTTTTCACATCTATCAAACAAGATACATTTCTTGTCTATGTTATGAGGCTCCATTGTCAATAATCCAAGGAATGGCATGCCTACCGATAATGGTATATACTTTGTTACGGGAACATTCAAAATGGCAATAAGTTATTGCCATTAAGCTTGTGTGATGTTAAATATCTCTATTGACTTACCTGATAGGACCTGAAATTACACACCTTTATTGCTACTGCTCTTTGTTGGCATACACAAAAGCATTGTTTGTGCCCTTACCACACCCTCCAGAATGGCCTGGGATCCTCGATCACCCTAAGGTCAATCCTCCCACCAGTCGAGGAACCTGTGAAGTTGAAAACATGAGCTTGCATCATGTTCATCTCTATTGCAATGAGTATAAAATTTGTCCACATAATTTGAGAGGGAGATTGTAAAGAATAATCTAAGTATAAGTCTAAGGTCTCACATTGGATAGTGTTAGAAAATGAGACTTTTTCTAGATACTCTAAGATCTTATATCTTATTTGTTAAGTAATGTAAGATTGATATTAATTAAAAACCTTGTTTTGTGGGAAAGTTGATTGTATGATTAAGAGTAATAGCATTTGTTGTTTGTATGCTTACATTTATCTTATTAATAAGAGAGATACCTTTCTGTAAAATATAACCCACTGCACACACATATTGTAGAAAAATTCTCAACAAAAACTCTGTAACCTAGTTTATCTCTTATTTTACAACCTTTACAAGTTAAACACAATATAATATAAGAAAGAAGCTTAATAAATCTATTGTCTTTAAGATCTTGGGTTGAAAATGTTGTTAATGATTTAATTGAACTAAAGGTCACATTTATATAATCTCTCCCTAATAACCTCTCAAATGAAAAACAACAACAACACAATTTAACTTCTACTAAAACTTATATGATTCATCCAAATTGGTATTAAGAAACTCAATGCTTTGCAATTATTATGGCTTGATGCTATCTAACGTTTATTTTGTTATATTTTCTTCTTATTCTTGTCCAGAGTGAAATTAAGAGCAGCCAAATTGAGGTGAACATTGCTAAAGAAAGTGAAGGCCATCATAAACTCATTGAAGACTCTGGGGGCAATGATATGATACCAATTGCTTTGGGGAAAGAGGGTGAAGATAATCTAGTTCTGAAGACCCTTGTTGAGTTGGAAAAGTATCTGAAGATGTCTCTCAAGGACATAGTTAGTTCTGAGACTAACACTCTCCGTCTTTTTTCTACTCTTAATTTTCTGTCCAACCTTCCTTTCAAAGATGTGACTCTATCAGATGGACTCAAACATATTATAGAGACTATGCACCAACACTTCCCAACCATTCTATGCTCCTTTAAGCAACGCTTTGCTACCATTGACAAGTTGGCAGAACTTGAAGCTCGTCAGAGTGAGGTGGTCATTAAAATTTCTGAGGCAGAGAATTTCAATAATGAAGCTCGACTGAAGGAAGTGGTTTTGAAGGAACAAATCATTAGGTTGAAGGAAGAAATAAAAGTTTGTGAGGCTGCCTTATCATCTCTAGATGAGGGAAAAAATAAATGCATTGTGGAAACTATAAGGTACAAAAAAGAGTTTGAAAATGTGAGAAAAAACAAATCTCAAATGGTGGAAGATCAAAGAAAAGTCGAGCAAGAATTGTTTGAAGTGGCTTATAAATGGTCAGTTTTGTGTAGTGAATATGAGCTCAATCGGATGGCTGTAAGAAGTCCCTCGTGAGGGTTTTTGTTGTTCATTGCTTTTAAGACTTCCAACTATACTATAATGTTGAGACTTCCAACTTTTACGCGTAGCTTGGTGTCCTAAAGAAATTTAATGTACGTTTGTTACCTTGTTTGTTGTGTAAGAGGCTTCTCTTGGTGAGACAAAGACAAAACATGTGTTATGAAAAACCAAAAGTGCTATTTGTTCTATTATGTAACTTATAGTGATCAAGTGTGTCTCATTGTTTCTTTCTGTTCCATTCCTTCAATAAGTGCCTTGTATATTTTGTGTAAGGACTTCCAATTCTACAATTGTAATCCTATTAGTGTGTCACAATAAGGCATCTAAGGAATAAATTTTTTTAGAATTTATGTTTAAGAGAAACAAGTAGAAGACTTTTGGAATGGAACAAACCAATCCATTTGAAGACTTTTTTGAAACTTTAGTGAAAAAAACATATTTGAAGACTAGAACAAACCGATTTACATCAAGTATGAAGCTACTAATTTTTCTTTATCAAGTTAAAATTTAAAATTACTATTCACTCGTTTTACTTATAACAAATCTATTGTTAATTAGTAATGAGTTTTTTTATTCACAAAATATCATTTACTTTTTAACGTACTGTGACATCCCAAAAATACAGTCAGCACTATAAATTCAGAAAATCACATTTAATAATAATTCAGTACAGTTTTTCACTAAAAACAAAAGCCAAGCCGTATGCCTTACAACACGAATCACACTCTGAAGTCGAACGTACAAATAAAAACCTGACCGAACGGTTTACACAGTATAATTACCGAACGGTCGAACTTAAAAGAAAACGAGTGGGTAGGTCGAACGACCACTCACGCCAACAACTGAAATAGCCGAGCGTCTCATTGCTCAATCTTCACTTCTTCTTCAACCAAGATCTCTTTGTTCGGCACCTCTTCCAAACGCTCGTCTCCATCTGCTCACATCCACACGGATGATCATTGCAATGACAAGACGGACGTACAAGGACAATGGACAACACAAGGAAACGAAAGGGTAAGCTTACATAATTTAACTCATGCATCAACATAGAATTTCAAGTAACCAATTCATCATACATGCATATTTCAACATACACATTCATTACATAACAACCCACTTTAACTTACTCACTAAATAAAACTCAACACGACTGACTGTCCGGACTGTATGAAATCTGTGTAGCTTCGGTGTTCGTGCACCCGGGTGATGTAGTAACTGGAACTCTCATCAGCTGCCACCCGAGGTTAATCCTATCTGTCCAAATAATCATCAGGACTAGGACCTCCTGCCATTCCCACACATGACGTACTGCCTCTACGTGAGGACGAGTACTCACGGAATATCAGGATGAACAACCGGCTAAGCTTCCCACATTCATACTTTACAAATCTCAATAATCAAATTCTGAGTCGTTCCTCCTTGGAACGCTCTTTCATAAATCATAACTTTTCATTTCATCTCATATACTCTTCATCATTAACTTTTCATCATGTATTCATATTTTCATTTCATCTCATAAACTGTTCATCATTCATTATTCATCATTCCATTATCATTTTCATCATTCTTAAGAAAACCATAAAAAACGAACGTTCTGTCCCCAATAAGTCCGAGGACGAACGCTGTGAAATGAGACCCAAAAGGAACGCTCGTTCGAATCAAAGAACGAACGGTTTAAGTTCAGAATGTACAAGTCTGGTACTGTTCATTGGACGAACGCTGTAGAAAATAGTACGAGTGCTCAAAATAATGCCGAGCCTCATTTTGGAACGAACGCTCAGTTCAAACCGAGCACCATCATAATGAACGCTCAGAGTTAGACCGAGCACCAATTAGAACGAACGTTCGGTAGGAGACCGAATACCAAATTCGAACGAACGTTCGGTATGAAACCAAACACCAATTTTAGAACGAGCGTTCGGTATGAAACCGAACACCAATTTTAGAACGAGCGTTCGGTATAAGACCGAACACTCCTAAGTACGATCGTCAGGTATGAGACCGAACGTTTAATAACTTGAAATACAGAATTGATAAATATACTAAGGGACTTTTGAAGAAGTGTTTACGAGTGGTAAAATACACTGTTTCACATATGCATACAACAGAAGGGAATTTATCAAAGTATACCATATTCAACAATACTTGGCCGAACGCTCAAGCATAGCCTTTAGACACGAGGACGCTCGTCCTCAACAAGGGATTGATCCAAATGAACGAATCCCACTTCGGTTATTTTCAATCAGAAAAACCGAACGGTCAAAGACCGTTCAGTAACGAACGCATAGGCAAAGTATTTCAGCCGAGGACACTCGTCCTCCACCAGAGTTTTATTCAAATGAAAGAGTTAACATTTCAATCAGGTTACTTAAGGAAAACCGAACGGTCAATGACCGTCCGTTCGGTACGAACGTATAATTTCATGAGAAATTCATTTTCAATTTCAGATTCCAGTATATTTTTCATCATAGACTTTCATAGCTTCATTTGTTCATATCAAAATCAACTTCCACATTTCATACGATCCAGAACATCAAAATCTTATGTATTTCATGCTTCATACATAAATTCAATCATATTTCATTTTCATTCATTCAACAACGAACGTTCATGCAACTTAATCACAGTAACATCATGCATCATATTCATGTAAATAACGAACGTTCCTACAGCATACATCAAAAACAGTTAAATTAAGTAAGCTTCCCTTACTCGGAAAATGACCGAACGTCATATTCAAACACCAGCCAGATTTGGACGAACGTCATTTAACAATAGCATCCCTTCAAAAAATGGACGAACGCCATCTCTTGAAGACTTCCTTTGTGAATTCTTTGAGTCTATCTCCTCCAAAACTTGCAGCTCCAAGCAATTCCACCAAGCTTTGAACTTCTCCTTCTCTCACCAAAATGACAGCAAGGTAGCAAGGCTTCTTCCACATTTCAGAACCCAGTACCTCCTTTTATCTTTCCAAGAGCAGCAAGCACAAGCAACCAACACATGATGGGGAGAAGTGGAGCTGTCCCACACGCACTCTAGGAAGCAGAGAAAAATTAAATGAGAGCACATGTGTCACGGCTTGGCTTGGCTTTGGAAGGATCTCACAATTCATACCAATTGGAGTAAATACACGGTTTTAAGAAGCTAAGAGAATGGTGCTGCACTCTACGTGAAACATAAGCACACGGAACTGCTGCTGCTTCCAAATAAATTCACTATCCAAACTGGAACATCTTTCTCGAATCACCAATTGCACCATTCTCATCCGGGAAAGGAAGGAAGATTCCATTCACCAAGGCGTGACACCTCCAGCTTCTTCCGGGACCTCCTTTCGGTGGATACTGCTGTCTACTGAAAATTACTGTTGACAAGCTCTTCCCATTGCCCTCCCCCTCAGTTCCCGTGTCGGCTGCCTCTTTTCCTTTTCAAAGCCAAGCACACCTCCTTCTCTTTGCTGCTGCCTCCGCCACTTGAAATGACCGTGAGCTTTTATCATGCCTCAACACTTCATTTAGCAATTTAAATTTCAAAAGCTTCTCTTTTCCATGTGGGCCGTGAACTTGCTCCATTGCTTCTCAAAACCGTGAGCTCTTAGTGGTCCCTTCTTTGACTTCAATTGGCCTTCCTTTTCCAAAATTCTTCATTTGAAAGCAATTCAGCCGTGAATCCATTATGTCTTGGATGTTAGGCCGTGAGTTTTTGTCAACTTGGTGTCCCCCATTTTAATTCCAGCTTGAGTCCGTGAACATGCTTCTCCTTTCCAAATGAAAAGATGTCATTCTAAATGGTGAATGGACCCCATATTTTGTAGCACCTTGCATTTTTTTGAGCTCCTTGGACGTGAGCTTTCAACCAAGTGGTGGCCCCCTCCATTTTAATAAGCATTGTGCACTTTCCAAGATGAAAGCATCACGTGAACCTTTCCTTTCCAACCAAATTAATAAAGGGGTCCTTACATTCTCCCCAACAACAAAAATTTTCGTCCTCGAAAATTAGGACAGAGTCTCGAACAGATGGGGATACAAATCCTTCATAGCAGCTTCCACTTCCCAAGTAGAGTCACCCGTTTTCTCGTACCAGATGACTTTCACAAATCTGATTGCTTTCCTCTTGTAGTACTTGGTGTTACTATCTTCAATTCTAACGGGTTGCATTTCCAGCGTTATTCTCATCACTCTATAAAAGAGATTGTTGGAGTCCAAGCACATCCTCTCTGATGTGTAGAGTTGCTTTCCACAACTCGCATTATAAACCTATCCGGGCAGTTCCCACCACTCAAAGAGCTTATCAGGACAACTCCCACCACATACAAAGAGACAATTCTAGATCAACATACATATCACATCTCACACCAAAATCAGGTCACACTTACTCACATAGCAAGAGATCCTCTCAAATTGAATGTTTCATACTCCCAAAATGTGGCAAAAACCGCATACTAAATTTTATTTTTTTTTAACCGATACTATTGAAGATTCCGGTTATGTATGACCGGAACTGTGAGCACAATGAGGTTCTTTGGCTATAAGTAAGGCGTTAGCCGCGTTAGGCGACACTTCGAAACGTTGAGATCTTAGAGCATCTGAGAGAGAGAGAGTGAGATCTGAGCAATTAGGGTTCCGAGTGCGAGAGAGAGAGAGATCTGAACACAGAGAGTTCTGAGTGTGAGAACTTACGAGATCTGAACGCCTGAGTGCTGGAGATCGGAGAGTCTTCCCGCAAGCTTCAATCTAAGTTCCTGGGTTTTGCTCCGCTTCGAGTAAGTATTTCCTTTCTCTTATCTCTTCCTTTCCCTTTACCCTGCTTCTCCTTCTTCTTTACTTCTCGCTTCTTTTCTTTCCTTCCTTCTTTCTGCTTCCGTTCATGTACTTTTTCTTTTTCTTTGCTTTTCTGAGCTTTTATTCCCCGCAATTACATTTCGCTTTCTTCTTTACTTTCCGTTTTGCTATTTTACTTCTGCTCCTACATTTGCTTTCTTCTTCTTCTATTTTCCTTTTAAAAACTAAGAACCCACTGCATTAACTAAGATAAGGGGTATATCGGCTGGAAACCAGACGTTAATCTCCCTTCGTTTGAAGGTATGGCAGAGACAATCGGGTAGAACAACGCCACGTACCCCATAAAAACAGAAAACTTAAAAGAGAAAATTTATCTGTTATGAACCGGACATGGACAAAATGGACATATATCCGTTTAGGAACATTTGCGAGGACCGTGAAACAGATCTGAGACCGGACACTGAAACAACAAGGACCGACTGGACAAAAAGAATCTAAAAGAAACAAAATAAATAAGGAAAACATTGAATATTTTCGTTTTGATTTTGCTCTCTTTTATTTTATTTATTATTTCTTTATGCTTTAGAAATACTTTGAGAGGAAAGATGAGTGATATGGAGTCCGAGAGGTACACCAGTCAGCGGTGGCGACCAACCGATGATCAGGTCAAAATGATGACCAATATCTATAATTACGGGGTCACACACCCAAGTAGAGCTCAAGTCGTCGAGATTGCGTCTCGACTAAGGGCTTTTGCAGAAGCCAGTGAATACAATGTGCATTGCTGGTTCAACAATCACGGGAACCGGGTCAGGCGCCTTCAAGCGGAGATAGACCCTACTGGTACTATCTTTTCTCAGCTGCTGCTGTACATGTATGGTAAGAACCTTGATCATCTCTATCTTTGTTTTGAATTTTACTCTTCCTTCTCTATTATTGATACAATTTCTTTGTTGGAAGAATATGACTGGGTAATTAGGAAGACGCCAAGGTTGCTGGATTTGTTCCCCGTTCCTATCATCATTGACGACGACAGAGACGAACGACAGATCCCTCCACCCATGCTTCTCACATTCCGAACCAGAGCTCCCTCGACGGAGCTCTCCCTTAGACCACCACAACCAGCTCGAGAATTTTTTCATTAAAATATTATGATTTAATGGTCTGTAATATTAACGATCAGCATTGATCGAACCCCGAACATCTTTTATTTGCTTTTGTTTATTTACTTTATTTGCGTATTTTATGGACTGTAATATTTATCTGTTTTACTTTTTATGTTTGTTCGTTTAACGTGTGTGGTACCATCCTCACACGAATATTATGGTATCTGGTTATAACTTATGAGGTTTGGAAAAATATGTGTAGTCTTCATGGCCTTAAAGGACTAAATTAATGAAATATATGGTATTTGTCTTATTTCCGAAAATAAGATTGACTTTCTTCGAATATAACTCTCATCTTTATACTCTTAAGCTAACACATTCCTATAATGTTCCAATTATGAAACAAGAGTGCGTAAAATTATATCCTTCAAGTATCTACACACATTATACCACTAACCGCGTCAGAGAATATAATCAATAAAGCAGCATAATTGAATCTGAGATACCCGAACTCGTATATCCCAATTTCTGTTGAATTTAATGCTTACAAAACACATGGCTCCATTCTTAACATCCGTCAAGACCGCGCCATTCATCCTCCCATATTACACTTTACGTTTTAGGTGTCCGTTGTTGTTGCTCCTTGTGCTGCTCTAATTCCGTCACACTCTTCTCTAATACTCGAGTCCTTTTCACCTTATCAGGGAGACACTTCTCAGTGAACTTAGCTGGATGATGTTGGCGGAAACACTCTAAACTCAACTCGGTCCTGTGATCCCCAGAGGTAGTGGATGTTCTGATAATGTCCCTAGTGGTTCCTATGATCTCCATCAGCTGTCTTTGGGTAGCTTCATAGTTTGCCCGTGCGACCTCCAAACTTTGCAATGTGACTGTGTTCAGATGCCAAAACAGCGTTCTGTTGTTGAAGCGTCTCTATTGCGGATTCTAATAGTCTGGTGCAGTCCGTCGCATTACGATCGATAGGTTGAGGTAATGGCCTTGGTACCATTTGTTCTCTTAGGCACAGAAAACGATCGTTAGTTAAGTTCAAAGAGCTTAAAATACTCAATAAACGAACGTTGAGCACACATCAAAACAAGCATGGTGTACTCACAACCTACAATGTCCTTAAAAGAACAAAACTGCTCTGATACCACTAATGTGACATCCCAAAAATACAGTCAGCACTATAAATTCAGAAAATCACATTTAATAATAATTCAGTACAGTTTTTCACTAAAAACAAAAGCCAAGCCGTATGCCTTACAACACGAATCACACTCTGAAGTCGAACGTACAAATAAAAACCTGACCGAACGGTTTACACAGTATAATTACCGAACGGTCGAACTTAAAAGAAAACGAGTGGGTAGGTCGAACGACCACTCACGCCAACAACTGAAATAGCCGAGCGTCTCATTGCTCAATCTTCACTTCTTCTTCAACCAAGATCTCTTTGTTCGGCACCTCTTCCAAACGCTCGTCTCCATCTGCTCACATCCACACGGATGATCATTGCAATGACAAGACGGACGTACAAGGACAATGGACAACACAAGGAAACGAAAGGGTAAGCTTACATAATTTAACTCATGCATCAACATAGAATTTCAAGTAACCAATTCATCATACATGCATATTTCAACATACACATTCATTACATAACAACCCACTTTAACTTACTCACTAAATAAAACTCAACACGACTGACTGTCCGGACTGTATGAAATCTGTGTAGCTTCGGTGTTCGTGCACCCGGGTGATGTAGTAACTGGAACTCTCATCAGCTGCCACCCGAGGTTAATCCTATCTGTCCAAATAATCATCAGGACTAGGACCTCCTGCCATTCCCACACATGACGTACTGCCTCTACGTGAGGACGAGTACTCACGGAATATCAGGATGAACAACCGGCTAAGCTTCCCACATTCATACTTTACAAATCTCAATAATCAAATTCTGAGTCGTTCCTCCTTGGAACGCTCTTTCATAAATCATAACTTTTCATTTCATCTCATATACTCTTCATCATTAACTTTTCATCATGTATTCATATTTTCATTTCATCTCATAAACTGTTCATCATTCATTATTCATCATTCCATTATCATTTTCATCATTCTTAAGAAAACCATAAAAAACGAACGTTCTGTCCCCAATAAGTCCGAGGACGAACGCTGTGAAATGAGACCCAAAAGGAACGCTCGTTCGAATCAAAGAACGAACGGTTTAAGTTCAGAATGTACAAGTCTGGTACTGTTCATTGGACGAACGCTGTAGAAAATAGTACGAGTGCTCAAAATAATGCCGAGCCTCATTTTGGAACGAACGCTCAGTTCAAACCGAGCACCATCATAATGAACGCTCAGAGTTAGACCGAGCACCAATTAGAACGAACGTTCGGTAGGAGACCGAATACCAAATTCGAACGAACGTTCGGTATGAAACCAAACACCAATTTTAGAACGAGCGTTCGGTATGAAACCGAACACCAATTTTAGAACGAGCGTTCGGTATAAGACCGAACACTCCTAAGTACGATCGTCAGGTATGAGACCGAACGTTTAATAACTTGAAATACAGAATTGATAAATATACTAAGGGACTTTTGAAGAAGTGTTTACGAGTGGTAAAATACACTGTTTCACATATGCATACAACAGAAGGGAATTTATCAAAGTATACCATATTCAACAATACTTGGCCGAACGCTCAAGCATAGCCTTTAGACACGAGGACGCTCGTCCTCAACAAGGGATTGATCCAAATGAACGAATCCCACTTCGGTTATTTTCAATCAGAAAAACCGAACGGTCAAAGACCGTTCAGTAACGAACGCATAGGCAAAGTATTTCAGCCGAGGACACTCGTCCTCCACCAGAGTTTTATTCAAATGAAAGAGTTAACATTTCAATCAGGTTACTTAAGGAAAACCGAACGGTCAATGACCGTCCGTTCGGTACGAACGTATAATTTCATGAGAAATTCATTTTCAATTTCAGATTCCAGTATATTTTTCATCATAGACTTTCATAGCTTCATTTGTTCATATCAAAATCAACTTCCACATTTCATACGATCCAGAACATCAAAATCTTATGTATTTCATGCTTCATACATAAATTCAATCATATTTCATTTTCATTCATTCAACAACGAACGTTCATGCAACTTAATCACAGTAACATCATGCATCATATTCATGTAAATAACGAACGTTCCTACAGCATACATCAAAAACAGTTAAATTAAGTAAGCTTCCCTTACCCGGAAAATGACCGAACGTCATATTCAAACACCAGCCAGATTTGGACGAACGTCATTTAACAATAGCATCCCTTCAAAAAATGGACGAACGCCATCTCTTGAAGACTTCCTTTGTGAATTCTTTGAGTCTATCTCCTCCAAAACTTGCAGCTCCAAGCAATTCCACCAAGCTTTGAACTTCTCCTTCTCTCACCAAAATGACAGCAAGGTAGCAAGGCTTCTTCCACATTTCAGAACCCAGTACCTCCTTTTATCTTTCCAAGAGCAGCAAGCACAAGCAACCAACACATGATGGGGAGAAGTGGAGCTGTCCCACACGCACTCTAGGAAGCAGAGAAAAATTAAATGAGAGCACATGTGTCACGGCTTGGCTTGGCTTTGGAAGGATCTCACAATTCATACCAATTGGAGTAAATACACGGTTTTAAGAAGCTAAGAGAATGGTGCTGCACTCTACGTGAAACATAAGCACACGGAACTGCTGCTGCTTCCAAATAAATTCACTATCCAAACTGGAACATCTTTCTCGAATCACCAATTGCACCATTCTCATCCGGGAAAGGAAGGAAGATTCCATTCACCAAGGCGTGACACCTCCAGCTTCTTCCGGGACCTCCTTTCGGTGGATACTGCTGTCTACTGAAAATTACTGTTGACAAGCTCTTCCCATTGCCCTCCCCCTCAGTTCCCGTGTCGGCTGCCTCTTTTCCTTTTCAAAGCCAAGCACACCTCCTTCTCTTTGCTGCTGCCTCCGCCACTTGAAATGACCGTGAGCTTTTATCATGCCTCAACACTTCATTTAGCAATTTAAATTTCAAAAGCTTCTCTTTTCCATGTGGGCCGTGAACTTGCTCCATTGCTTCTCAAAACCGTGAGCTCTTAGTGGTCCCTTCTTTGACTTCAATTGGCCTTCCTTTTCCAAAATTCTTCATTTGAAAGCAATTCAGCCGTGAATCCATTATGTCTTGGATGTTAGGCCGTGAGTTTTTGTCAACTTGGTGTCCCCCATTTTAATTCCAGCTTGAGTCCGTGAACATGCTTCTCCTTTCCAAATGAAAAGATGTCATTCTAAATGGTGAATGGACCCCATATTTTGTAGCACCTTGCATTTTTTTGAGCTCCTTGGACGTGAGCTTTCAACCAAGTGGTGGCCCCCTCCATTTTAATAAGCATTGTGCACTTTCCAAGATGAAAGCATCACGTGAACCTTTCCTTTCCAACCAAATTAATAAAGGGGTCCTTACATTCTCCCCAACAACAAAAATTTTCGTCCTTGAAAATTAGGACAGAGTCTCGAACAGATGGGGATACAAATCCTTCATAGCAGCTTCCACTTCCCAAGTAGAGTCACCCGTTTTCTCGTACCAGATGACTTTCACAAATCTGATTGCTTTCCTCTTGTAGTACTTGGTGTTACTATCTTCAATTCTAACGGGTTGCATTTCCAGCGTTATTCTCATCACTCTATAAAAGAGATTGTTGGAGTCCAAGCACATCCTCTCTGATGTGTAGAGTTGCTTTCCACAACTCGCATTATAAACCTATCCGGGCAGTTCCCACCACTCAAAGAGCTTATCAGGACAACTCCCACCACATACAAAGAGACAATTCTAGATCAACATACATATCACATCTCACACCAAAATCAGGTCACACTTACTCACATAGCAAGAGATCCTCTCAAATTGAATGTTTCATACTCCCAAAATGTGGCAAAAACCGCATACTAAAATTTTTTTTTTTTTTTAACCGATACTATTGAAGATTCCGGTTATGTATGACCGGAACTGTGAGCACAGTGAGGTTCTTTGGCTATAAGTAAGGCGTTAGCCGCGTTAGGCGACACTTCGAAACGTTGAGATCTTAGAGCATCTGAGAGAGAGAGAGTGAGATCTGAGCAATTAGGGTTCCGAGTGCGAGAGAGAGAGAGAGATCTGAACACAGAGAGTTCTGAGTGTGAGAACTTACGAGATCTGAACGCCTGAGTGCTGGAGATCGGAGAGTCTTCCCGCAAGCTTCAATCTAAGTTCCTGGGTTTTGCTCCGCTTCGAGTAAGTATTTCCTTTCTCTTATCTCTTCCTTTCCCTTTACCCTGCTTCTCCTTCTTCTTTACTTCTCGCTTCTTTTCTTTCCTTCCTTCTTTCTGCTTCCGTTCATGTACTTTTTCTTTTTCTTTGCTTTTCTGAGCTTTTATTCCCCGCAATTACATTTCGCTTTCTTCTTTACTTTCCGTTTTGCTATTTTACTTCTGCTCCTACATTTGCTTTCTTCTTCTTCTATTTTCCTTTTAAAAACTAAGAACCCACTGCATTAACTAAGATAAGGGGTATATCGGCTGGAAACCAGACGTTAATCTCCCTTCGTTTGAAGGTATGGCAGAGACAATCGGGTAGAACAACGCCACGTACCCCATAAAAACAGAAAACTTAAAAGAGAAAATTTATCTGTTATGAACCGGACATGGACAAAATGGACATATATCCGTTTAGGAACATTTGCGAGGACCGTGAAACAGATCTGAGACCGGACACTGAAACAACAAGGACCGACTGGACAAAAAGAATCTAAAAGAAACAAAATAAATAAGGAAAACATTGAATATTTTCGTTTTGATTTTGCTCTCTTTTATTTTATTTATTATTTCTTTATGCTTTAGAAATACTTTGAGAGGAAAGATGAGTGATATGGAGTCCGAGAGGTACACCAGTCAGCGGTGGCGACCAACCGATGATCAGGTCAAAATGATGACCAATATCTATAATTACGGGGTCACACACCCAAGTAGAGCTCAAGTCG
Source organism: Vigna nakashimae (assembly GCA_034642375.1). NCBI lineage: Eukaryota > Viridiplantae > Streptophyta > Magnoliopsida > Fabales > Fabaceae > Vigna > Vigna nakashimae. The sequence goes on along the minus strand of CM067763.1, from coordinate 8,593,042 downwards.
TCGAGATTGCGTCTCGACTAAGGGCTTTTGCAGAAGCCAGTGAATACAATGTGCATTGCTGGTTCAACAATCACGGGAACCGGGTCAGGCGCCTTCAAGCGGAGATAGACCCTACTGGTACTATCTTTTCTCAGCTGCTGCTGTACATGTATGGTAAGAACCTTGATCATCTCTATCTTTGTTTTGAATTTTACTCTTCCTTCTCTATTATTGATACAATTTCTTTGTTGGAAGAATATGACTGGGTAATTAGGAAGACGCCAAGGTTGCTGGATTTGTTCCCCGTTCCTATCATCATTGACGACGACAGAGACGAACGACAGATCCCTCCACCCATGCTTCTCACATTCCGAACCAGAGCTCCCTCGACGGAGCTCTCCCTTAGACCACCACAACCAGCTCGAGAATTTTTTCATTAAAATATTATGATTTAATGGTCTGTAATATTAACGATCAGCATTGATCGAACCCCGAACATCTTTTATTTGCTTTTGTTTATTTACTTTATTTGCGTATTTTATGGACTGTAATATTTATCTGTTTTACTTTTTATGTTTGTTCGTTTAACGTGTGTGGTACCATCCTCACACGAATATTATGGTATCTGGTTATAACTTATGAGGTTTGGAAAAATATGTGTAGTCTTCATGGCCTTAAAGGACTAAATTAATGAAATATATGGTATTTGTCTTATTTCCGAAAATAAGATTGACTTTCTTCGAATATAACTCTCATCTTTATACTCTTAAGCTAACACATTCCTATAATGTTCCAATTATGAAACAAGAGTGCGTAAAATTATATCCTTCAAGTATCTACACACATTATACCACTAACCGCGTCAGAGAATATAATCAATAAAGCAGCATAATTGAATCTGAGATACCCGAACTCGTATATCCCAATTTCTGTTGAATTTAATGCTTACAAAACACATGGCTCCATTCTTAACATCCGTCAAGACCGCGCCATTCATCCTCCCATATTACACTTTACGTTTTAGGTGTCCGTTGTTGTTGCTCCTTGTGCTGCTCTAATTCCGTCACACTCTTCTCTAATACTCGAGTCCTTTTCACCTTATCAGGGAGACACTTCTCAGTGAACTTAGCTGGATGATGTTGGCGGAAACACTCTAAACTCAACTCGGTCCTGTGATCCCCAGAGGTAGTGGATGTTCTGATAATGTCCCTAGTGGTTCCTATGATCTCCATCAGCTGTCTTTGGGTAGCTTCATAGTTTGCCCGTGCGACCTCCAAACTTTGCAATGTGACTGTGTTCAGATGCCAAAACAGCGTTCTGTTGTTGAAGCGTCTCTATTGCGGATTCTAATAGTCTGGTGCAGTCCGTCGCATTACGATCGATAGGTTGAGGTAATGGCCTTGGTACCATTTGTTCTCTTAGGCACAGAAAACGATCGTTAGTTAAGTTCAAAGAGCTTAAAATACTCAATAAACGAACGTTGAGCACACATCAAAACAAGCATGGTGTACTCACAACCTACAATGTCCTTAAAAGAACAAAACTGCTCTGATACCACTAATGTGACATCCCAAAAATACAGTCAGCACTATAAATTCAGAAAATCACATTTAATAATAATTCAGTACAGTTTTTCACTAAAAACAAAAGCCAAGCCGTATGCCTTACAACACGAATCACACTCTGAAGTCGAACGTACAAATAAAAACCTGACCGAACGGTTTACACAGTATAATTACCGAACGGTCGAACTTAAAAGAAAACGAGTGGGTAGGTCGAACGACCACTCACGCCAACAACTGAAATAGCCGAGCGTCTCATTGCTCAATCTTCACTTCTTCTTCAACCAAGATCTCTTTGTTCGGCACCTCTTCCAAACGCTCGTCTCCATCTGCTCACATCCACACGGATGATCATTGCAATGACAAGACGGACGTACAAGGACAATGGACAACACAAGGAAACGAAAGGGTAAGCTTACATAATTTAACTCATGCATCAACATAGAATTTCAAGTAACCAATTCATCATACATGCATATTTCAACATACACATTCATTACATAACAACCCACTTTAACTTACTCACTAAATAAAACTCAACACGACTGACTGTCCGGACTGTATGAAATCTGTGTAGCTTCGGTGTTCGTGCACCCGGGTGATGTAGTAACTGGAACTCTCATCAGCTGCCACCCGAGGTTAATCCTATCTGTCCAAATAATCATCAGGACTAGGACCTCCTGCCATTCCCACACATGACGTACTGCCTCTACGTGAGGACGAGTACTCACGGAATATCAGGATGAACAACCGGCTAAGCTTCCCACATTCATACTTTACAAATCTCAATAATCAAATTCTGAGTCGTTCCTCCTTGGAACGCTCTTTCATAAATCATAACTTTTCATTTCATCTCATATACTCTTCATCATTAACTTTTCATCATGTATTCATATTTTCATTTCATCTCATAAACTGTTCATCATTCATTATTCATCATTCCATTATCATTTTCATCATTCTTAAGAAAACCATAAAAAACGAACGTTCTGTCCCCAATAAGTCCGAGGACGAACGTTGTGAAATGAGACCCAAAAGGAACGCTCGTTCGAATCAAAGAACGAACGGTTTAAGTTCAGAATGTACAAGTCTGGTACTGTTCATTGGACGAACGCTGTAGAAAATAGTACGAGTGCTCAAAATAATGCCGAGCCTCATTTTGGAACGAACGCTCAGTTCAAACCGAGCACCATCATAATGAACGCTCAGAGTTAGACCGAGCACCAATTAGAACGAACGTTCGGTAGGAGACCGAATACCAAATTCGAACGAACGTTCGGTATGAAACCAAACACCAATTTTAGAACGAGCGTTCGGTATGAAACCGAACACCAATTTTAGAACGAGCGTTCGGTATAAGACCGAACACTCCTAAGTACGATCGTCAGGTATGAGACCGAACGTTTAATAACTTGAAATACAAAATTGATAAATATACTAAGGGACTTTTGAAGAAGTGTTTACGAGTGGTAAAATACACTGTTTCACATATGCATACAACAGAAGGGAATTTATCAAAGTATACCATATTCAACAATACTTGGCCGAACGCTCAAGCATAGCCTTTAGACACGAGGACGCTCGTCCTCAACAAGGGATTGATCCAAATGAACGAATCCCACTTCGGTTATTTTCAATCAGAAAAACCGAACGGTCAAAGACCGTTCAGTAACGAACGCATAGGCAAAGTATTTCAGCCGAGGACACTCGTCCTCCACCAGAGTTTTATTCAAATGAAAGAGTTAACATTTCAATCAGGTTACTTAAGGAAAACCGAACGGTCAATGACCGTCCGTTCGGTACGAACGTATAATTTCATGAGAAATTCATTTTCAATTTCAGATTCCAGTATATTTTTCATCATAGACTTTCATAGCTTCATTTGTTCATATCAAAATCAACTTCCACATTTCATACGATCCAGAACATCAAAATCTTATGTATTTCATGCTTCATACATAAATTCAATCATATTTCATTTTCATTCATTCAACAACGAACGTTCATGCAACTTAATCACAGTAACATCATGCATCATATTCATGTAAATAACGAACGTTCCTACAACATACATCAAAAACAGTTAAATTAAGTAAGCTTCCCTTACTCGGAAAATGACCGAACGTCATATTCAAACACCAGCCAGATTTGGACGAACGTCATTTAACAATAGCATCCCTTCAAAAAATGGACGAACGCCATCTCTTGAAGACTTCCTTTGTGAATTCTTTGAGTCTATCTCCTCCAAAACTTGCAGCTCCAAGCAATTCCACCAAGCTTTGAACTTCTCCTTCTCTCACCAAAATGACAGCAAGGTAGCAAGGCTTCTTCCACATTTCAGAACCCAGTACCTCCTTTTATCTTTCCAAGAGCAGCAAGCACAAGCAACCAACACATGATGGGGAGAAGTGGAGCTGTCCCACACGCACTCTAGGAAGCAGAGAAAAATTAAATGAGAGCACATGTGTCACGGCTTGGCTTGGCTTTGGAAGGATCTCACAATTCATACCAATTGGAGTAAATACACGGTTTTAAGAAGCTAAGAGAATGGTGCTGCACTCTACGTGAAACATAAGCACACGGAACTGCTGCTGCTTCCAAATAAATTCACTATCCAAACTGGAACATCTTTCTCGAATCACCAATTGCACCATTCTCATCCGGGAAAGGAAGGAAGATTCCATTCACCAAGGCGTGACACCTCCAGCTTCTTCCGGGACCTCCTTTCGGTGGATACTGCTGTCTACTGAAAATTACTGTTGACAAGCTCTTCCCATTGCCCTCCCCCTCAGTTCCCGTGTCGGCTGCCTCTTTTCCTTTTCAAAGCCAAGCACACCTCCTTCTCTTTGCTGCTGCCTCCGCCACTTGAAATGACCGTGAGCTTTTATCATGCCTCAACACTTCATTTAGCAATTTAAATTTCAAAAGCTTCTCTTTTCCATGTGGGCCGTGAACTTGCTCCATTGCTTCTCAAAACCGTGAGCTCTTAGTGGTCCCTTCTTTGACTTCAATTGGCCTTCCTTTTCCAAAATTCTTCATTTGAAAGCAATTCAGCCGTGAATCCATTATGTCTTGGATGTTAGGCCGTGAGTTTTTGTCAACTTGGTGTCCCCCATTTTAATTCCAGCTTGAGTCCGTGAACATGCTTCTCCTTTCCAAATGAAAAGATGTCATTCTAAATGGTGAATGGACCCCATATTTTGTAGCACCTTGCATTTTTTTGAGCTCCTTGGACGTGAGCTTTCAACCAAGTGGTGGCCCCCTCCATTTTAATAAGCATTGTGCACTTTCCAAGATGAAAGCATCACGTGAACCTTTCCTTTCCAACCAAATTAATAAAGGGGTCCTTACATTCTCCCCAACAACAAAAATTTTCGTCCTTGAAAATTAGGACAGAGTCTCGAACAGATGGGGATACAAATCCTTCATAGCAGCTTCCACTTCCCAAGTAGAGTCACCCGTTTTCTCGTACCAGATGACTTTCACAAATCTGATTGCTTTCCTCTTGTAGTACTTGGTGTTACTATCTTCAATTCTAACGGGTTGCATTTCCAGCGTTATTCTCATCACTCTATAAAAGAGATTGTTGGAGTCCAAGCACATCCTCTCTGATGTGTAGAGTTGCTTTCCACAACTCGCATTATAAACCTATCCGGGCAGTTCCCACCACTCAAAGAGCTTATCAGGACAACTCCCACCACATACAAAGAGACAATTCTAGATCAACATACATATCACATCTCACACCAAAATCAGGTCACACTTACTCACATAGCAAGAGATCCTCTCAAATTGAATGTTTCATACTCCCAAAATGTGGCAAAAACCGCATACTAAAATTTTTTTTTTTTTTTAACCGATACTATTGAAGATTCCGGTTATGTATGACCGGAACTGTGAGCACAGTGAGGTTCTTTGGCTATAAGTAAGGCGTTAGCCGCGTTAGGCGACACTTCGAAACGTTGAGATCTTAGAGCATCTGAGAGAGAGAGAGTGAGATCTGAGCAATTAGGGTTCCGAGTGCGAGAGAGAGAGAGAGATCTGAACACAGAGAGTTCTGAGTGTGAGAACTTACGAGATCTGAACGCCTGAGTGCTGGAGATCGGAGAGTCTTCCCGCAAGCTTCAATCTAAGTTCCTGGGTTTTGCTCCGCTTCGAGTAAGTATTTCCTTTCTCTTATCTCTTCCTTTCCCTTTACCCTGCTTCTCCTTCTTCTTTACTTCTCGCTTCTTTTCTTTCCTTCCTTCTTTCTGCTTCCGTTCATGTACTTTTTCTTTTTCTTTGCTTTTCTGAGCTTTTATTCCCCGCAATTACATTTCGCTTTCTTCTTTACTTTCCGTTTTGCTATTTTACTTCTGCTCCTACATTTGCTTTCTTCTTCTTCTATTTTCCTTTTAAAAACTAAGAACCCACTGCATTAACTAAGATAAGGGGTATATCGGCTGGAAACCAGACGTTAATCTCCCTTCGTTTGAAGGTATGGCAGAGACAATCGGGTAGAACAACGCCACGTACCCCATAAAAACAGAAAACTTAAAAGAGAAAATTTATCTGTTATGAACCGGACATGGACAAAATGGACATATATCCGTTTAGGAACATTTGCGAGGACCGTGAAACAGATCTGAGACCGGACACTGAAACAACAAGGACCGACTGGACAAAAAGAATCTAAAAGAAACAAAATAAATAAGGAAAACATTGAATATTTTCGTTTTGATTTTGCTCTCTTTTATTTTATTTATTATTTCTTTATGCTTTAGAAATACTTTGAGAGGAAAGATGAGTGATATGGAGTCCGAGAGGTACACCAGTCAGCGGTGGCGACCAACCGATGATCAGGTCAAAATGATGACCAATATCTATAATTACGGGGTCACACACCCAAGTAGAGCTCAAGTCGTCGAGATTGCGTCTCGACTAAGGGCTTTTGCAGAAGCCAGTGAATACAATGTGCATTGCTGGTTCAACAATCACGGGAACCGGGTCAGGCGCCTTCAAGCGGAGATAGACCCTACTGGTACTATCTTTTCTCAGCTGCTGCTGTACATGTATGGTAAGAACCTTGATCATCTCTATCTTTGTTTTGAATTTTACTCTTCCTTCTCTATTATTGATACAATTTCTTTGTTGGAAGAATATGACTGGGTAATTAGGAAGACGCCAAGGTTGCTGGATTTGTTCCCCGTTCCTATCATCATTGACGACGACAGAGACGAACGACAGATCCCTCCACCCATGCTTCTCACATTCCGAACCAGAGCTCCCTCGACGGAGCTCTCCCTTAGACCACCACAACCAGCTCGAGAATTTTTTCATTAAAATATTATGATTTAATGGTCTGTAATATTAACGATCAGCATTGATCGAACCCCGAACATCTTTTATTTGCTTTTGTTTATTTACTTTATTTGCGTATTTTATGGACTGTAATATTTATCTGTTTTACTTTTTATGTTTGTTCGTTTAACGTGTGTGGTACCATCCTCACACGAATATTATGGTATCTGGTTATAACTTATGAGGTTTGGAAAAATATGTGTAGTCTTCATGGCCTTAAAGGACTAAATTAATGAAATATATGGTATTTGTCTTATTTCCGAAAATAAGATTGACTTTCTTCGAATATAACTCTCATCTTTATACTCTTAAGCTAACACATTCCTATAATGTTCCAATTATGAAACAAGAGTGCGTAAAATTATATCCTTCAAGTATCTACACACATTATACCACTAACCGCGTCAGAGAATATAATCAATAAAGCAGCATAATTGAATCTGAGATACCCGAACTCGTATATCCCAATTTCTGTTGAATTTAATGCTTACAAAACACATGGCTCCATTCTTAACATCCGTCAAGACCGCGCCATTCATCCTCCCATATTACACTTTACGTTTTAGGTGTCCGTTGTTGTTGCTCCTTGTGCTGCTCTAATTCCGTCACACTCTTCTCTAATACTCGAGTCCTTTTCACCTTATCAGGGAGACACTTCTCAGTGAACTTAGCTGGATGATGTTGGCGGAAACACTCTAAACTCAACTCGGTCCTGTGATCCCCAGAGGTAGTGGATGTTCTGATAATGTCCCTAGTGGTTCCTATGATCTCCATCAGCTGTCTTTGGGTAGCTTCATAGTTTGCCCGTGCGACCTCCAAACTTTGCAATGTGACTGTGTTCAGATGCCAAAACAGCGTTCTGTTGTTGAAGCGTCTCTATTGCGGATTCTAATAGTCTGGTGCAGTCCGTCGCATTACGATCGATAGGTTGAGGTAATGGCCTTGGTACCATTTGTTCTCTTAGGCACAGAAAACGATCGTTAGTTAAGTTCAAAGAGCTTAAAATACTCAATAAACGAACGTTGAGCACACATCAAAACAAGCATGGTGTACTCACAACCTACAATGTCCTTAAAAGAACAAAACTGCTCTGATACCACTAATGTGACATCCCAAAAATACAGTCAGCACTATAAATTCAGAAAATCACATTTAATAATAATTCAGTACAGTTTTTCACTAAAAACAAAAGCCAAGCCGTATGCCTTACAACACGAATCACACTCTGAAGTCGAACGTACAAATAAAAACCTGACCGAACGGTTTACACAGTATAATTACCGAACGGTCGAACTTAAAAGAAAACGAGTGGGTAGGTCGAACGACCACTCACGCCAACAACTGAAATAGCCGAGCGTCTCATTGCTCAATCTTCACTTCTTCTTCAACCAAGATCTCTTTGTTCGGCACCTCTTCCAAACGCTCGTCTCCATCTGCTCACATCCACACGGATGATCATTGCAATGACAAGACGGACGTACAAGGACAATGGACAACACAAGGAAACGAAAGGGTAAGCTTACATAATTTAACTCATGCATCAACATAGAATTTCAAGTAACCAATTCATCATACATGCATATTTCAACATACACATTCATTACATAACAACCGACTTTAACTTACTCACTAAATAAAACTCAACACGACTGACTGTCCGGACTGTATGAAATCTGTGTAGCTTCGGTGTTCGTGCACCCGGGTGATGTAGTAACTGGAACTCTCATCAGCTGCCACCCGAGGTTAATCCTATCTGTCCAAATAATCATCAGTACTAGGACCTCCTGCCATTCCCACACATGACGTACTGCCTCTACGTGAGGACGAGTACTCACGGAATATCAGGATGAACAACCGGCTAAGCTTCCCACATTCATACTTTACAAATCTCAATAATCAAATTCTGAGTCGTTCCTCCTTGGAACGCTCTTTCATAAATCATAACTTTTCATTTCATCTCATATACTCTTCATCATTAACTTTTCATCATGTATTCATATTTTCATTTCATCTCATAAACTGTTCATCATTCATTATTCATCATTCCATTATCATTTTCATCATTCTTAAGAAAACCATAAAAAACGAACGTTCTGTCCCCAATAAGTCCGAGGACGAACGCTGTGAAATGAGACCCAAAAGGAACGCTCGTTCGAATCAAAGAACGAACGGTTTAAGTTCAGAATGTACAAGTCTGGTACTGTTCATTGGACGAACGCTGTAGAAAATAGTACGAGTGCTCAAAATAATGCCGAGCCTCATTTTGGAACGAACGCTCAGTTCAAACCGAGCACCATCATAATGAACGCTCAGAGTTAGACCGAGCACCAATTAGAACGAACGTTCGGTAGGAGACCGAATACCAAATTCGAACGAACGTTCGGTATGAAACCAAACACCAATTTTAGAACGAGCGTTCGGTATGAAACCGAACACCAATTTTAGAACGAGCGTTCGGTATAAGACCGAACACTCCTAAGTACGATCGTCAGGTATGAGACCGAACGTTTAATAACTTGAAATACAGAATTGATAAATATACTAAGGGACTTTTGAAGAAGTGTTTACGAGTGGTAAAATACACTGTTTCACATATGCATACAACAGAAGGGAATTTATCAAAGTATACCATATTCAACAATACTTGGCCGAACGCTCAAGCATAGCCTTTAGACACGAGGACGCTCGTCCTCAACAAGGGATTGATCCAAATGAACGAATCCCACTTCGGTTATTTTCAATCAGAAAAACCGAACGGTCAAAGACCGTTCAGTAACGCACGCATAGGCAAAGTATTTCAGCCGAGGACACTCGTCCTCCACCAGAGTTTTATTCAAATGAAAGAGTTAACATTTCAATCAGGTTACTTAAGGAAAACCGAACGGTCAATGACCGTCCGTTCGGTACGAACGTATAATTTCATGAGAAATTCATTTTCAATTTCAGATTCCAGTATATTTTTCATCATAGACTTTCATAGCTTCATTTGTTCATATCAAAATCAACTTCCACATTTCATACGATCCAGAACATCAAAATCTTATGTATTTCATGCTTCATACATAAATTCAATCATATTTCATTTTCATTCATTCAACAACGAACGTTCATGCAACTTAATCACAGTAACATCATGCATCATATTCATGTAAATAACGAACGTTCCTACAGCATACATCAAAAACAGTTAAATTAAGTAAGCTTCCCTTACCCGGAAAATGACCGAACGTCATATTCAAACACCAGCCAGATTTGGACGAACGTCATTTAACAATAGCATCCCTTCAAAAAATGGACGAACGCCATCTCTTGAAGACTTCCTTTGTGAATTCTTTGAGTCTATCTCCTCCAAAACTTGCAGCTCCAAGCAATTCCACCAAGCTTTGAACTTCTCCTTCTCTCACCAAAATGACAGCAAGGTAGCAAGGCTTCTTCCACATTTCAGAACCCAGTACCTCCTTTTATCTTTCCAAGAGCAGCAAGCACAAGCAACCAACACATGATGGGGAGAAGTGGAGCTGTCCCACACGCACTCTAGGAAGCAGAGAAAAATTAAATGAGAGCACATGTGTCACGGCTTGGCTTGGCTTTGGAAGGATCTCACAATTCATACCAATTGGAGTAAATACACGGTTTTAAGAAGCTAAGAGAATGGTGCTGCACTCTACGTGAAACATAAGCACACGGAACTGCTGCTGCTTCCAAATAAATTCACTATCCAAACTGGAACATCTTTCTCGAATCACCAATTGCACCATTCTCATCCGGGAAAGGAAGGAAGATTCCATTCACCAAGGCGTGACACCTCCAGCTTCTTCCGGGACCTCCTTTCGGTGGATACTGCTGTCTACTGAAAATTACTGTTGACAAGCTCTTCCCATTGCCCTCCCCCTCAGTTCCCGTGTCGGCTGCCTCTTTTCCTTTTCAAAGCCAAGCACACCTCCTTCTCTTTGCTGCTGCCTCCGCCACTTGAAATGACCGTGAGCTTTTATCATGCCTCAACACTTCATTTAGCAATTTAAATTTCAAAAGCTTCTCTTTTCCATGTGGGCCGTGAACTTGCTCCATTGCTTCTCAAAACCGTGAGCTCTTAGTGGTCCCTTCTTTGACTTCAATTGGCCTTCCTTTTCCAAAATTCTTCATTTGAAAGCAATTCAGCCGTGAATCCATTATGTCTTGGATGTTAGGCCGTGAGTTTTTGTCAACTTGGTGTCCCCCATTTTAATTCCAGCTTGAGTCCGTGAACATGCTTCTCCTTTCCAAATGAAAAGATGTCATTCTAAATGGTGAATGGACCCCATATTTTGTAGCACCTTGCATTTTTTTGAGCTCCTTGGACGTGAGCTTTCAACCAAGTGGTGGCCCCCTCCATTTTAATAAGCATTGTGCACTTTCCAAGATGAAAGCATCACGTGAACCTTTCCTTTCCAACCAAATTAATAAAGGGGTCCTTACACGTTCAAAGTTATTGATTTGTCTATAATGTCATAAAAATAAGTGTATTAATGATTAAAAATGTTAAAAATAATCTAAGAACCAGTCAAAGGTTTACATTGAATAAAAATGGGAAAAATTTAAATATCATATAAAAGAAAAAACTCATAAATATATTATTTTAAGTTTTTGAATTAAAAATGGTACTAAATGTCTTATATGAGATACATGTTTCTTGGAAAATGAATCTCATCCTCTTGGAAAATGAATCAAATCCAAACAAATTACAAGAGTTTCGTCAAATTTAAAAATTACCAATTAATTCGTCAAATTTAAAAGTTACCAATTAATACAATGTCATGGATTTTAAACATTTACTATTATGATTCCAATTGACCATAGCAACTTAAAGTGAAAAACCAACAACACAAAGTTACGTACTTTTAAATCATAACATTTCTAACTCTATTTGTTACTACACTAATGCAAAAATATCATAACATTTCTAACTCTTCTTGTTACTACACTGATGCAAAAATATCATTCTATGATGACTTTCTATAATGGTTATACCTAGAACTACTATAAAATGTTAGCATGATGACAATTTCGTAATAAGGTTTTTTTTACATATCTAGGTAAGTTTGGTCCATAAATTATGGAAATAGGAAAATTAAAAAAAAGTTACAAGAATCACTAGTGCAATAAGCACATATCGCCTCGGTCATTTTCACTTATAGACACCGGTTCTAGAACCGGTGCATATTCCAACGAGGTAAAAAGAATGGATTTTTTGACTCGGTTCTGAACCGAATCAAAAGGTTTCAAATTCTGACTCGGTTCACAGACAACCGAGGCAGTAAAGTTGTTTAATTTTTTTATTCTGAACCGAGATCAGTGTTGTTACGTTTGTTTGTTCTTTGTATGGTTAAACTTCTTCCTCTTTTCTCCTATTTTCTGCAATTTTTTTCATCCAAACATGAAGAACAGGAAGCAAAGAGAGCAATTTTTTTCATTCAAACATGAAGAACAGGAAGCACAGAGAGCAGACAGAGATCCAAACACCAAAATCAGATATCCAAACCAAAATCAGAGATCCAAACCAAACAAAAAATCAGAGATCCATTATCCACCTGCAAAGAAACAGAAACAAAAACAAAAAATCAAAAAGCAAAAAACGCAGTTCCTCCATTGCAGCCGCCGTCGCGGGCTCCAGCCGCACCTTCGCAGGCTCTCGCCGCGCCGTCGCGGGCTCTCGCCGCACTGTCGCCATCTCCCTCGCCGTGCCGTGCCTTCGAGATCTCTCTCGCCTTGCCGCGCCGTCGAGATCTCTCTTGCCTCGTCGCGCAGTCGGAGCTCTCGCCTGGCCGCACCGTCGCGAGCCGTGTCGCCTGGCCGCACCGTCGCGAGATCTGTCCTCGTCGCACCGTCTCGTGTCGTCACCGTCACCGCCTCGTCTCGTCAGATTTGGTATCGTCTCGCCTCGCCGCACTGTCGCCGCACTGTCACCGCACCGTCGCCGCACTGTCGCCGCACTGGAGAATGGGAGGTGTTGCAAGAGAGGAGGGAGAGGAGGGAGGGGTTGCAGGAGAGGAGGGAGGGGATGAGGGAAAGTGAAAAGGTGAAAGGAAAAGTGGGAAATTGAAAACTGAAAAGGTGAAATGAAAAGTGGGAAATGAAGGGTCTCTGCCTGAAAACTGAAAAGGTGAACACGTTACGCCTCGGTTCTTTTATTAACCGAGGCCGTAACTGGAAAACGTGCATCCTTGTGCCTCGGTCCTACATTAACCCGAAGCAGTATCAGATCTTTATGCCTCGGTCCTTCATTAACCGGTGTCGTAAATTTTTTATGCCTCGGTTGTTTGTATAACCGAAACATATAACTTCATTTTAATTTCTAAACTGCCACCGCGTCTTTAATGCTTCGATTTTTACAAAACCGGGGCATATATCACGAGTTAAAAATGGTTTTTTTACTAGTGAATAGACAAGTTGTGAAGCCTCCGTATCACTTCAAATGAAGAAGTCGTTTGCCCTTAAAGGACTTCTGTTTTGATTGCGTTGGAAGTGCCCTATAATTAGTTATAAGTATCCTATAATTGATTATAGTGCATATTATTGAATTGGAAGTCGTATTGCCTTAAAATAACTTTTTATTCGAATTGAAAAGTCGTTTTGAGATAGGATGACTTCCAATTTGGTAATATGCATTATAACCGATTATAGAACACTTGTAATCAATTAGTAGGAATTTTGTTTTAGAACGAGCTACTATAATCAATTACAATTAAAATGTAATTGATTAAAAGAGTGTTTTGGTTGTTATCATGTAGAGCATATCTTGTAATTGACAAAAATTCCAATTGATTAAATGATTTGTGGTGTATATTTATGGCAATTATGCTATATCAGTTTATAAGTATTAAGTATGTGTAGATATTGATCATTGATTAAATAATTTATTTTAATTGATAAATAACATTTAATTTATATATTGTTGGTCATTGATAAATAACAATATTATCGTGAACGAAAAAACATAAAATAGTAATACATAAATGTGAAAGTAATTCATAAATAGATAATAATTAACATGGTCCAAATTAGCATGTACAAAAATTTGAAGTTCAAATAAACATGTAATAAAATTAAATATTCCAGAAAGGAGATATTCAATTTGTTTAATACATGATTCATTTAATGTAAATGAATTCTCATATCAAGCACAAACAAGATGTAGATAAAATAATTGTTATGTCATTTGTTATCTAAGAAACTATAAAATCATTTTCTTGTTCATCATAAAAAACAAAGATATAAATGGTAGGTTTATAACCCTTTACATGATGACCAACAATCTCCCCTTTTTTAACCCTATCAACAATCTCTCCTTTTTTTTATGATGACCAATAAGAAATATGTTTTCCAGTTACTTTCCTCCTTTGAATATTAACAAAAAATGGCAGAACAAGTAACATGGAATATGCATGTGCTAAAGAACATCAAAAGTTACATATAGACCATTTGATAATATGATGCTCCCCCATCAAAAAGAGATATAACACTATGGCAATATGTGAGTAGTATATGATTGATATTAGAGTGTGTATCAAAGCTCAATGTACTAATTTGAAGTAGTATATCAAATATATTTCTCAGGTATCAAAGTAAATATACTAATTTCACATGAATATAACATTTTATATTAAGTGCATTGTTCAATACTCATGTAATGTCTACAATGTAGATGAAACAAAGAGTATTATTGTGCAAATGATAGTAAGATATAAGCTATTATATAGTAGAATATATGATACATGTGTTAGCAAATCTGCAACAAAGTTACAAACTCATAATGATGCATATTTCACACTATATGATGGATTTCCAAGTAAGTTTGAGTTATAAGCAACATATGATATGTCATTCAAGCCAAAAACGTATAAAATGACATTTAAGACTAGGTCAATAATTCAAACATGCAGTTAAAAGCATATAAATCAATTTTAGGCACATAATCGATTACATTATTAATGTGACATATTATAAACTACAGTACAAATTATTTAACAAATTATGCAAGTGTTTAATTTGTTAAAACTCGCAAGTATGATTATACACAGTGTATTAGATCATGAAACTTGTTGTGAGCACTTTATAACCTACAAGAACAACTCTCTCAGCATTGTACAATGTTAGTATCACAATAATCATGATGTGAGCAACAATTATATACCAATGCATGATCAAGGAATGAAATTGAACATTTGAGCACATGACCAAGTGATATATCAGATTCAGCATTCAGAACAGAGTCAATACACTCATTCAATGTGTTCATTCAATCTCATACTTGATTCAATCAATTCATTCAGATATTGTGGATATAGGAATTAACTCTATCATCCAAATTATATTAAAAGTCAAACATAAGACATTGTTCACGAAACATAGTAATTTCAAACAAATTACCCATTCAAACAATTTAAGATAAAAATACAAACAAATTGTTCAAACTCAAACCCTTATGGCAAAAATTACAATTTTCCCAAAACATAATTAAAACTAAATCATGTCCCTAAGTAATATATTGTCATTACTTTCTTCTTCCTCTTCACTCTCTTCTTCTTGATCATTCCCATCTCCTTCTTCACCATCATCTTCCATGGTTTCTCCTTCATCATCATCATTTCCTCATCCTCTTTATCATCATCTAGACTCTGAATCCCTAACTTTTGTTGAATAACAACAATGTCTTTATCTAACTTATTAAAGTGAGACTGGCAAAGAGTTGATAATGAGTGCATTTGCTTGAGCATAAACTTCTCACACTCAATTTTTGGTCTGAGAGATGTAGCAGTTGGTGAAGAACCAATAGGAACAATGTAAGACCAATATAAATAAAATGATTTCTTACGTTAAGTATTTTATTTTGTGGTATTATATAATATATTATAATGAAAAACAATATTAAAGTAAGGGGTTTAACTTAGGATATGACATAGTGTATGATGGGTAGAAGGTAACAATATAATGTTGTTTCATGCTTTCTTCCTTGTGTGTTGAGATTAAAGTTAACATGTTGAGATTTATTTGAGACCCTTCCCGAAGTCCAGAATAGTCTTATGAGTAGTCAAATTAAAGATATTTGAGTCTAGTTTCCAAAAAATTAGAAATCAACTCAATTGGAGTTTGGTAGAGAGATTAATGAGCAAAATAGTCATCAAAGGTCAAAGCAAAGCAGACCAGAGCGTGGTTAAACTTCCAATTTTAATAATTTTATTGCAGCTAGCCCAGTAGTCCAAAAATTACGATTTTTGTGTCCAAAGAAAGATATTTTAGTCTATTTTCCAAAAAATCAAGAATCAACTCAATTGGAGTTCAGTAGAGAGAGTAATGAGCAAAACAGTCATCAAAGGTCAAAGCTGAGCATACCAGAGCGTGATTAAATTTTTCGATTTTTAATAATTTTACTGCAGCTAGCCCTGTAGTCCAAAAATTTCGAGTTTTATGTCTAAAGAAATATATTTACGTCTAGTTTCCAGCAAAGCAAGAATAAACTCAATTGGAGTTCGGTAGAGAGAGCAATGAGCAAAACAGTCATCAAAGGTCAAAGTTGAGCATACCAGAGCGTGCTTAAATTTTCGGATTTTTAATAATTTTACTGCAGCTAGCCCTATAGTCCCAAAATTTCGAGTTTTATGTCCAAAGAAAGATAATTGAGTCTAGTTTCCAACAAAGCAAGAATCAACTCATTTGGAGTTTGGTAGAGAGAGTAATGAGTAAAATAGGCATCAAAGGTCAAAGTTGAGCATACCAGAGTGTGATTAAATTTTCCGATTTTTAATAATTTTACTGCAGCTAGCCCTGTAGTCCAAAAATTTCGAGTTTTATGTCCAGAAAAAGATAATTGAGTCTAGTGTCCAACAAAGTAAGAATCAACTCAATTGGAGTTCGTTAGAGAGAGTAACGAGCAAAACAGTTATCAAAGGTCAAAGCCAAGCACACCAGAGTGTGATTAAATTTTCCGATTTTTAATAATTTTACTACAGCTAGCCCTGTAGTCCAAAAATTTTGAGTTTTATGTCCAGAGAAATATATTTGAGTCTATTTTCCAACAAAACAAGAATCAACTCAATTGGAGTTCAGTAGAGAAAGTAATGAGCAAAACTGTCATGAAAGGTCAAAGCTGACATACCAGAGCGTGATTAAATTTTCTGATTTTTAATGATTTTACTGCAGCTAGCCCTGTAGTCCAAAAATTTCGAGTTTTATGTCCAAAGAAAGATAATTGAGTCTAGTTTCCAACAAAAGATAAATCAACTCATTTGGAGTTATGTACAAATATTTATGAGTAAAATAACAAGCCAAAGTCAGTGTGGACAACATTCAATTTTACTCGTTGGGAGCACTTATCTACACTCTTTAACCAAGAGTGTGGGTAAGAGGGTATTGAGAATTCTCTTCCATTGTTGGAAGAGGAAAGAATGAGTTATGAGAATGAGAGGAGTGAAAGAGATGTTTAGTGAGTTTGGGTACATGTGTTTGATGAAAAACAGTGAAGAAGAATGAAAGTTGGATGTCTTGGGTATAAGAAGAACATGATGGAAGTGTGAAATTAGTAATTTCAGAGGGTGTGGCAGTAGGATAAATAATTAAATTAAGTTATTTAATTATTTGTTAGTCAATGAATTTAGTTGATTTTATATATGATGGTGATGGTAGAATTGTGAGAGCAAGCGTTCTGTCATTTCCTTAGAATTTTTGTCGAATCGATGGTGTTTGTATTGCAATATGATAGTGTGTTGAGTCTCTGCGGAGGCTGAGATTTGAGTGTCACCCTTTCCTCGTGCACGGGGACTAGAGAGGGTTGGATGTCTTGCCCAATGACTTCGGCTCGTGTGAGTATAGCGCTCGGTGGGTGCGCCTAACCGAAGTTTTTACTCGTAATTCCTTGAGGAGTCGGGGAGATAGGTCTAAAGTTTCGATGGAAGACGACTCAAATCACCCTGTTTTGCAAAACAGGTTTAGTACGACAAAAAATTCAAGGAAACAACAGAAGCTTGTGTCAATGATTTGAGTTGAGTTTAATACTGTGATGTATTGTGATGTTGTGACTTTGATAGTCTGGGTGGTGATGATCTGAGTTATGAGTTGAATATTATGTTGTATTGTAAGGTTGTGACTAGGATAATCTAAGTTATGATATTTTGATATTGAAATTATATGCTATGTTAGGTTCTTAGTTACTCACCCTTTCCTTTTGTGGTTGTGGTTCCACCTACGATGATCGTACTTGTACGGGAGTAGATGGCGTTGCAGATGAGGCAGAGATGAAGTAGCACGATGAGAGTTACGGGAAATACTATGGGGAACTTATCATGTTTTAAAGTAATTTTATGTCTTTGAATAATGAATTTGATATTTGTAAGGTTTTAACCTTATGTTGTAAGATGCTTAGACTTTTGATGGTTTAGTTCTGCGATGTTAATTTTCAAAAAAAAAAAAAAACTGGCGTAAAATTTTGGATTTTGTTATTTTCTAGTGGCACTCCGTAAGGGGTGTTACAAACAACCTCTTCTTCATTTAGGTTTTCATCCTTGAGACCCAGTTGTCCTCACCAAACCTTAATCCATATGATGTAAAGCATTTATGTCAACCAAAATCCTCTTTCCATATGATTCACAGGTTTCTTTAGCACAATCAACATTGTAATGTTGAAGGACTTTAGAAATTAAAACAACATACGGTATACTAGCAGCATCCAACCTAGTCACCTTGATTATGTTGTCCAAAATAGCAGCAGCCTAGTTAGTTTGGATATTTTGTTTTTGGACATGAATCAAACATATATCCTTTGTAGTTAGCTGAGCATGATTGCTCCCCCTTGGAAGAAAAATCCAAGCTATAACAAATGCACAGAGACGATTGTCTATTTTAATTCCTCTTGTCTTGTATAGGGAGTAGTCATGTCGTTCATTTGGATTTCTTAAACTTTCTTGATATATGGGGAACTTGTACAAATCCTCAATGCTGAGATGGTTCTTTTCACCACCTGGGTGAAATCTAGCAGGTTAAGGTACCTAGTATCAACAAGTTCTTCAAAAGCCTTCCACCCTTGATGCTCTATCCTGAAAGATAAATCCTTCTCTTATGAAGAAAAACTCATACTAATATACTTATGAGGGATTATCTTTCTTGTTCTCCAATGATCTACAAAATTGGTTTGAGCATCATAGTCACTTATTCAACCTTCTAGAGTAGGATCTGTGTGCAACCCTTTTCATGTGTTTTGGTTAGGAAGATGAAGCCATGTGAGTCGATGAAGTGGAGAATTTGATGGAGAGATTTTGGAAGAGGTGAAGATTGGAAAACGATTTTAGAAACTTAGGAACAAAAGAGCGGGATGAACAATTTAATATATTAGGGTTTCATTCTAATTGATTAGGTGTAGAGGAAAGCCTATTTGAAAATTTAAAAAGCCCATACAGGATCAGACATAATCGATTAATCTATTTGCATAACAGATTAATGCATAATAGAGTACAGTTTCATCAATCAGTGAGAGCAATGAGAAAAGTCTAATCGATTATATTATTAACATAATATATTAAGACAGAGCAGAAACTGTTTTCAGGCAAACAAAGAAAACCTTGAGAAAAATCTAATTGATTATATATTATTAACATAATCAGTTAAAACAATTTCACACAATGTTTTTGTGCCAAACAACCAACATTCATCACACACATCCAAATGATTATACAAAACATAAATGATGCATGTTTTGTCAATATGACAACCTGTTACCACATTTGATGAACTCAAGGAGCTATGAAGAGTCTGTTTCAATTTGATGCTTTCCTTGAGCCACAATGTCTCCAATTCATGTCAATTACTTACAAAGGAATTGAAAGGTTTGGTTGTAGGTACCCAAATGAATTTAGGGCCTTTTGTGTTAGTTGCTTGTGTTGGTTCCTTTGGAATCCACTTGAATTTCCCTTTAGGAACATCAACCTTCTTATAATAGCATGCTTTAGACAAGTGACCAATGTTATTGCAATAGAAACATGATATGACAGATGGTTTGCCAAGATCAATAAACTTCCTAGCATTGGTTTTATTACTTTTGCCTATATATCCTATCCTTTGTTTATTTAACACACTTCTTTAGGATCCTAACAAAGCTTCAAGACTGGAACTATCTAGAGTGAATTTTGATAGAGTGCTCATTAAGTATTTTTCTAGGTGAGTAGGACAATTCATGCATTCTTGAACCATCATTTTATTTTCACCTTCAGCTAGCCTAGATGCTTTCATCATAGTTTCTAATTCAGTTTTTAAACAATCATTCTCATTTATAAGATTTTCAATTCTCTTATCTAAGTCGTTATTTTTACTTTTCAACCTATTTATTTGATGTTGCATTTTCATTGCCTCACCATGTAATTGTTGAAATGCATCAAGTAATTGATAATATCTGTCCTCAACTGACTCATCTTCAAAGCTGCTTGCACTGCTTTCTGAACAGATTGAGCCAACCATTAAACAAGTTTGTCTCCTCATCAAGGCTTTCATCAGAGTCACTTAATGGAGAGTTTGAATCCCTGTCTTCCCAAGCTATATAGGCCTTTTTCTGTCGTTCAACTTCTTCTTCATTTTTAAGACTGGGCAGTTAAGTTTGATATAACCAACTTCGTCATATTTATAACAAATTGGGGACAACAACTTTGTTTTTCCTCCTATTTGTTTTTGAGTTTCCTACAAAATCAAAACTTGATTTATTTATGGGTTTCATCAATTTAGAGAACACATTACCTTGAAGTTCATTGCTTTGATATCTAGATTCTCTTATTCAAAATCAGATTTTAGCAGATCTCATAGTATGAGTATAATATCTGCATGTTTTTGTATTTAAGAGTTCTAACATGGATGAAAAAGTACACGCGTATTTTGTTTTTGAGAGTTAAAAATAGTAAAACCTTCAAACGAAACAACGTGTATTTTACAGAAGTGGAGTCTATATATCTACAGTATGCTAAACAACTGTTTTATTTATTTATTTAATTATTGGTAAAATTAATTTGAAACATAATCATAGTTGGTTTTACAGCCATTCTTGTGTCCCACTTGACCGTACAACAAAGTATTACAATAATCTTTAATCTTTCTTCTCTGTATGGATGGCGCTACATTCATGCTGGGGTGGCTAAGCTGGGATCCAATCCCTCACGTGTCAACATCCAAAAGCTCCTCAAATTCTTCCGTCATCTGTATTTACGCAAAGCAAAAGTTTTTCGTAATATTATTTGATTAATTATTATAATTAAGTTTATATATTTATTACTTAATTAAGTTTAAATATATATTTTTAGCCTTTTAAAAATATTTAGTGCAATTAATTTTCTAAAAGAGTATATAACTTTTTGTTTCAAAAATCAATCTTGCTTATTTTTTATTTTAGAAAAAAAAAATCAAACTCATGTCTGTCAGCAATAATTTGGCTACTAAAAAATGTCTTTGGTCTATCATTTTCATGAAAAAAGTAAATTTATAAGTATTTTTATAATATTAAAATTCAATAAATATGTTTACAAAGAAATCAAAATTCAAAAAATGATATATCTATTATATGGTTGGTTGATACTTAGTTTGTTATATGAAACCAAATAGACAAAAGAACTCAACATCATTCATTATAATTTTTTATATTTACTGAATAACTATAAAGAGTTATTATAATTTCTAGATGCTAATTTTAATGATTTCTTAAAAATTAATAATGTATTTAAGTTTTCATATTGTACCGACAAAAAAAGTCTAAATCAAAGAATTAAAAATATATCTTGTTGATCCAATTCTTTCTGTTGGATTGGATCACAGAAGGATCCCTTACAGGCGGTGATGTATAAAGCATACCGACAAATGTGTGGGGAAACATCTTCAAACTGCCGTCATGTTCTGTTTGTGGCAGCACAACAGACACACATGTAGATGTTTTAACTGCCGTTAGGGTTTTGCTGCCGCTCCGCAGTTCATGTTGTGTCCATCGAGGGAACACGTGGTGATGTTTTCCTGGTTTCGTTGAGGGCGGCGCAGAGCATCTTATGCTATACAATGCAGTCAAAATTAAAAATCTCGTTGACCGTGCCGAATATTACATTACATAGAATAAGGTATAACCATAACAAAAGGCATAAAAGATTGCTTGGTTGGTGTTTCGAGAACATGCATATGCACGCGCGTGTGCCGCCTTCATAGTACAGTGGCAGGTTAGAAAAGTTACATTGGAGATGGGTACTCCATTCGTATTAAAGTATATCTAATGAAAATTTTTATTAATTAAAATAGAGTTAAATATGTTTTTAGTCCTTAAACTATTGATTGTTTTTTGTTTTTGTCCTTCTTTTAAAGTAAGGTACAATTTGGTCCTCATTCTTTTCGAAATGTTCGTTTTAATCTTCGAAAATTAAAAACTGTTTAAAAATTTGGTCCTCATTTAGCAAAAATTGAGGACTAAAACCAAAATTTTGAGGACTAAAACGAACGTTTCGAAAAGAATGAGGACTAAATTATACCTACTTTGAAAGAGGGACGAAAACCAGAAACGGCCAATAGTTTAGGGACTAAAAACATATTTAACCCATAAAAATATTATTTGAATATAAATCTTATAAATATTGGTTTCCTAAAATTGTATAAATTGATTTATACAATTTATATGATAAATATTTTTATTGATAAAAAACTCCGAGAGATTTTGAAGGTGAATATTAATTTATTTTAGGATTAGAATCAAATAAATAAATAAAATAAAAAGATATTAATTATTTTACAAAATATAAGCAAATAAGTATTTTGAAATTTATACAATTTAGTTAATTCAAAGACAACCTATTATTGTAGATATTCTTAAAATAGGTTTGAGGAGCATATCGGATAATAGGTTACTGTAAGGATGGACAACCATATTAGATGGGCAATGTTAAATAGTCGTGCAACAGATGCATATTTCTGATTGCTAGTTGGGTCACCAAATTGACAAGAGCATTATACTTGTTCTCTAGCATCTTATCTGCAGATGAGGAAGAATGAATAGCCACATCATGAACTCCTCTAATAACAATGATGTCATTTCTTGCGCTGAACGGTTGGAAGTTAGAAGTCATCTTCTCAATCAAATGTTTGACTTTAGTAGACATCAGATATCTAAGAGCTCCATCATTGGTAGCATTAATCATACTCGTCTCCATACTATTTAGACCTTCATAAGAGTATTGAAGGAGTTGCTCAAAAATTTAGTAGGACAGACAATTTGCACATAACTTCTTGAATCTTTCTTAGTACTCGTACAAGCTTCCACCACTGAGCTGCCTAATCTTAGAAATATCTTTTCTTATGGTCGTGGTCCTAGGTGCTGGGAAGAATTTCTCCAAAAACAATATCTTAAGATCATCCCAACTAGTTATGGACCTAGGTGCAAGATAGTACAACCACTCTTTTGCCACGTCCTCTAATGAATGCGGAAATGCCTTTAAGAAAATGTGATCTTTAGGAACATCTAGAGGTTTCATTATAGAACAAACAATATGAAATTCTTTCAGATGCTTATGTGGGCATTCATCCTCAAGACCATGCAACTTGGGCAACAAATGGATCAATCTAGTTTTGAGAACATATGGAACAACTTCATTAGGATATTGGATACATAAGCTTTCATAAGTGAAATCAGGTGCAATCATTCTCAATATAAGAAGCAACAGAATCAGAATCAGTATGCACAGAAGGAGAAGAATGCTTAGAATTATTTAAACTAATGTTATTTAAAGGGACAAATTCTAAAGATAAATTCTTAAAATGCCTAATTAATCTATGAAAAGTCCTATCAATTTAAGGATCAAAGAGTGTTAGAAGTCCAAGATTGCCTCTAGTCATGCACTAAGTCAACGCATATCGTGCAAAGTCAACACAAGCACACATAAGGGTACAACTGCATGTATACTCAAACATTATCCAAATGAGCTGAAAATTTGTGACAAAACACCCTAAAATTATGAAAAGATAGCACAAAACATTTCAAAGCAAAATTCAAAGGATAAATATTTTAACCACTAAAAGAAAGTTTGGGAAAATGGGGAAATAAAAGTTGAAAAATAAAAAAGAAATACTAAACATCCTTTTTTTGGAGATCTATGAAAAATGAAACTGTGAAAATGATTGAGTTTGATAGATCTCGTTTGTCTACCCCAAATGCATATATGATATGTCCAATTCTGATAAAAGGATCACAAGTTATGGTAGTTTGAAGTTTTCACAAAGCCGAGTTTCAAAAATGTTAGTATCTCACACTTGGCACTACCATAACTGCTTCTAGGATTTTTCCTTTCAAATATGAACCAAAAGAAGTGCACACACAAAATTTCAAAAAAATAAATTAACACATATAGCTACCAAAACCAAAAATGCCAAGTAATTAGGAAAATCTAGCATTATTCATCATATTATTCATGCGACATGGTTATTATTCACAGCGCGTGCAACTCTTCCATTGCATTTTCTTGCCGCGACATGCCAAATAGCTCTAATTCTCCCAACCAATTTTGACTCATTTAACATGCAACATACAACACACAAACAGAGCACACACTCTCAACACACGCAAACAGAACACACACTAACACGAAACCTTAGACAAAACCTTGGTCCCCAACAACGACGCCAAAATTTAATGTCGATGTCGCACTCGACTCAAATTAATTGTGCAAATTAAATGCGGTATACTACATAATGACTCCTAGGTCGTCTCTCAAGGACCAATTTTGGTTCTGTCAAAGGATCAAACATGTAGTAGGGGGTTGAGGAGCTTTACGAATTGAAATTTGACTTAGATTAAACACAAATTAAAGACAGGTAGGCCACTAGCTCAATTTCAATGCTTCCAATCCCTAATTAGCAATAATTATTTGCTCCTCTCACCCCTAATCCAAAACAAATTAACCAGCTAAGCAAAGACTAAACCAATTTTCATAAAAGTGAATTAAGCAAACGCAATGCACATATTTAATCAATCTGCACCTCCACAGATTAAGCAACTACAACTTTGATCAACTAAGCAGAGATTAAATTAACATATTAGACATTAAGTGTGCACCAATTTGAAACACACAAAACAGATTAAACATTACACAAGGAGAGAATAATAGAAACATAATAATAGTTTAGTAATCTCAGGGAGGCAATGCAATCTCATTAGTCATCAACCTATAGATTTCAAGCTCCCATTACAACGAAATGCAAAGCAGATAAGCGAATTCAAAACGAACTAACAACTAAGAAAAACGAAATGATTAATTAGAGAAGAAAAACGACCAAGAATTGAAAATGAGATTGACATGGAACAAGAAATCGAAATTGGAAAGCAAAATGGGAATGGGAATGGAAAACGAATTGTAGTAGAACAAATGAATTGCAGCAAAACAAAGAGAACAGGAACAGTAAAACGCAAAACGAAATTGAAATGGAATTGCAATAATATTACAAAATAAATTTAGTACATAAAAGGATAAGGAAAATAAAACCTAAGGTAAAGCAACTGTTCACTTCCTTAAAAGCTCTAAAAAAATGAATGGAATAGACTGTATGGCTACATGGGTTCAAAACCCTAGGCTAGCCAAACCAGCCCCTAAAATTGGGCTTCTCCCTAATAGTCTAAAATGGACCCAAAAAGTCAAGTCTGCTCAAAACTACAAAAGGGAATAAAAAACGAAATTACAAACCAATTAAAAATAAACATTGAGGTGGAAAATGGTAGATGACATGGCAACTTTCTTTAAGTCTCAAAATATAATCCCAAAATTGCCCTGAAAATAATAATGAGAATAATTAGGCTCAAATAATTCAAATTAATTAAAATAAGAATTATTGATCAAATTAAGCCCAAATAACAAAGATGAGAAAATAATGCACAGTTAAACACAATTCACTAATTAAATTCAGTACAAAAAGCTAAGTAAATAGAAGAAAATAATGATTCATCACCTTCAGGTAAGTACTACCCAAGCCAAAGCGAGAGAGTAAGAGAGCTCCTTCCTCTGGATACAACAACAAAAAAAAGACGATGACAAAGTAGAACCCACGTAGGTCCCTAGCTTTTATAAAAAAAAAAGAAAGAAAAGAAATCACACAACTTATTTTCCTATCAGTTTCCTACCCTTGGGACGTAGTTTTCCCATGCAAAGATTCACACCCTATTTCTTCTTTTTCGTACTCACTTCAGAAACACCTCTGCCAAAATCTTACCCCACAATCTAAGGCTACACACACCTAATATACTACTATAACACCTTCATCTTCCTTGCCTTTCATTTCTTCTCTTTCTATCTTAATCGAAGCCCTCTTCACAACATCTAATTATCACCAAACATTCACCCCACTCTTACACCCCTCAAATTACGTCGCACCTGAGCATGGGAAAAGGAAAACCATGCATGTACACCATTCTCTTCTCTTAAAGTAACCCCTTCCGAAAGCCAAAACACACTTACTCGTTACTTCACCTTACTTGTTTTTTTCTCTTCCCACACAATACAATCCATGCAACTCGTTTCCTCCAAAACCTTTCCACCAACCTAACTCACATTCTTTCTTCTCTTTCTCCTTCAATGTTCACTCACACGCACACACTACTAAGCCTTTCTTCTAATCTTCTTCTTCGTTTCTCTTCTCTTATTCTAGACGCCTAACTTCCTCTATCCCTCCCGACTTCCCACGTACTTCACCCATGCACCTCTAACTCCTAGAACTCTCGCAACACAACCCTAAAGTGATGGGGAAAGGTCCAAAAAATATAACAACTTAACAAAGAGTAATAACACAGCGGAAATTCAATCCCCCTTCTTGTGAGAATCTACGAGGAGCACCAAACAAATAGAACAAAAATAGAATCCAAAGTACAAAGAGACACCAACAATTTTTAATGTGAAAAACCCCTCAATGGAAGGGTAAAAACCACGAGTCGTCAAGACTAAAGAAAAATTCACTATGATCAATAATAGGGTAAAAACGAGTCTTCAATAATAACACCAAATGGTATTTTCAATAAGCCAATTTAACTAAGCACAAATGCTTACAAATTAGAACAAAGAAGATGAAAATTCTCCAAAATAGAGCTGCAGGTGCGGGACTAATTTTGCCCAAACGATCCAAATGGTCAGAATGAAGAATCATATGTCTAGAACTCATTGTTCAAAAATCAGCTCGATCAACGGTGAATGACGTCACAACAAGGAAAATACCAGTATAGGTTTAGGGTTATGTGGGAAAGGCTTTCTTTGTTCCTTTTTCTCTCACTTGGCTTTTGTCTTTCTTCAAATGACTCTAATGTGCCCTACTAATCTGACCTATCTCTATTTAACCTAGTGAGACATAATGACCCATATTATTTGGGCCTATTCTCCATATAGGAAGGGAGCCCAATAACCCAACAAATCTCCCCCTCACGACTATGTGGAGATATTTGCCGAACTAGCGATCTCACAACAAACTTCAAACTTTCCTTTTGGCAATGCCTTGGTCATCATATCACCACCATTATCATCTGTATGAACTTTCCTTACATGCTTCAGTAAGTGCAATGAATTTAGCCTCAATAGTAGACAACGCTACACACTTTTGCAACTTTGATTGCCAAGCCAAGGCTCCCCTTGCAAACTGAATCAAATAGCCTGAAGTGGACTTTCTGGAATTAATGTTTCTTGTCATATCTGAATTTGAGTAACCCACCAAAGTAGGCTTATCACCTCCAAAACAAAGCCTCAAACCACTAGGACCATGAAGATACCTCAAAATTCATTTCACAGTATTCCAATGCTCTTTACCCAGATTTGACATAAATTTACTAATTGTACCAACAACATGTGCAATATCAGGCCTTGTATATACCATTACATACATCAAACTACCCACCGCAGAAGCATAAGGAACTTTGTTCATATTTATCTTCTCAATTTCATTTGAAAGACTTTGTTTAACACTCAACTTAAAATGAGTAGCAATAGGAGTACTTACAACTTTAGCATTTTCTATTTGAAATCTTTGCAACACCTTCTAAATATAGTGCTCCTATGATAGCCAAAGTTTCTTCTCTTTTCTATCATGAGTGATACTTATACCAAGAATCTTCTTAGTAGCTCCCATGTCTTTCATGGCAAAATGACTCACCTAGTTGCTTCTTCAACCTGTCAATTTTTTATACATCTTTTCCAACACTAAGCATGTCATCAACATATAACAACAATATAATGAAATCATTCTCAAAAAATTTCCTAACAAAAAAATAATGGTCAGAAGTAGTCTTCTTGTAGCCTTGCTCACACATAACAGACTCAAACTTCTTATACCATAGTCTCGGAGCCTGCTTCAAACCATTTAAGGTTTTTCCTAGCCTACACACATAATTTTCCTTTTCTTCAATTAGAAAACCATCTGGTTGCTTCATGTAAATCTCTTCCTCCAAATCACCATGAAGGAAAGATGTCTTCACTTCTATCTGGTTAACCTCCAAATCTAAAGTAGCAGCTAAACTTAACACAGTTCTGGTGGATGTCATCCTCATCACAGGTGAGAAAATCTCATTGAAGTCAACACCCTTTCTTTGTATGAAGCCTTTCATCACTAATTGTCAATACGAATGCGCTTCAGCTTCTTGTCAGACTGCCTCTCTATGGTTGGGAATGCTTCCGCTAGAGGGGGAGTGTACCAATGTGCAAAGGACTCACCCTTGAGGGGAAGATTGTTGGAATTCAAGTGGGAATCTAAGTCTTACACTAGATAAAAATGAGAAAGTATAGCACTATATAAAGGGGAAAGATCCATTGCCTTAAGGTTTTTGGTAGAGAGTGGTGTCAATCCTTATATGGTTGAGTTCATATCTCATTGGTATTGTGTCTCCCCGATGAACTTCCTCCATGTTAGACCCAACACAGAGGTCACACATTCACTCCATTTCTTTCATCACTCAACCCAGAACTCCCTAAGGTAAACGAAATTCTTCACTGTAACCTATAACACTCACCATTCTCTCTTTCACACACTCAAATTCACGTACCCATTGCCCATTCAAACCTCACACCCATAACTTTTGTCTCTCGTTCTCGCAACACCTCTACTTTCTTCTTCACTTCTTCTTTTATCCCCAAACGACCACACAAACCCTTCCCAACTCTAGCATCTCTTCCTTTTTCCCAACTCGAACTCATCCTCTTTACCACCACCATAACAATCTCAATGTCTCCACTACACATGCAACACATATTTTTACCATCAATCCTCCCAACATCAAACTAAGATAGAGCACGAAAAAAATAGGGTTAAATATGTTTTTAGTCCTTAAACTATCAAGCGATTTTGGGTTTCGTCCCTCTTCGAAAGTTTTGTTCATTTTAGTCCTTTTAGTTTTGAAACTCTTATGTTTAGTCCTTAAAATTGAACGACGTTAAGTTTTTGTATGAGGTGGCTAACGGTGAACCAGGTATATGCCACATTTTTTCTTTTTTTTCTAAAATATTTTCCACGTTTTTCCCAAACCTTTCCTTCTTCTCCCCCAATCACTTTAAACGTCTGCTTATCTCTTTCACACCCACCACTTTTATTGTGATATGGATCTTCTACCAGTTTTAATACAGGTTGACATTTTTTGCATTGATCAATTGCTTATATTTTAGTTGGCTTTCCTAGTTTTAATTTACAAGTGGCTTTTCACAACGACACTACGAAACTGAGGTTCACGAGAAGAATGGAAATCTCACACTTGCGATTTCTGGTTGGTAGAGACGCGAGGAGTTTGTGATTGTTTTTGGTTTTTGTGCATGTTGGTGATGCAAATGAATGCAATGGATGATGGTGGTTGTTAAGCGTGAGGGTTGATGGAGGAGAAAGTCGCAATGGGTTAAGGGAAGTGGGGTAGAGGATGAGAATCATGATTGAGGTTTTTTTGGGGTTTCTTTCAGATTAGCGGAAGAGAAGTGGGCATTTGGAGGATTTCGTTTGAGGAGTGACTAATGGTTGATTGAATCTTGTTTCTTCTAGCCCTGTGCAACTATCACCGTTCGGTCACCATCGCCATTCAGTCACCATAATCATTCGGTCTTTTCCCAAAACTGTTCAGTCTTTCATATATTGCACTCCATCCTATCACCATAACCGTTCGGTCTTGCCCAACATCATTCGATCTTTCATATATTGCACTCCATCCTGTCATCATAATCATTCGGTCTTGCCCAACACCGTTCGGTCTTTCATATAGTCCACTTCTATTGCATTGTTCTGTTGATTGTAATAGAACCAACTTTTACTTTTATATATACGGACTCGGTTGAGAAGGTCTTTAATATAACTCTTAAGTTTCAAAGGTGATTGGGATTTCTAGGTTTCTGCAGGTTTCTGATTAGGACGGAGGAAGATAATGATCGCGATTTGGGTTCATGGAGGTCTTGCGATGTGGTTTTCTTGTTTGCTGGTTCATTAGGCACAATGGTAGGTTTGCTTGCAGTTTGCAGACTTTATGATTCTCAGACTTGGGTTTCTACTTCGCAGGTTCCATGGTGGTTTGCGGTGAAGGTGGTTTGTGATAAAGGTACTTCGGGGAAGTTGTTTCGAAGGAGAAACAATGATGGAAGGAGAGCAACAGTGGTGGGTGTGAAAGAGATGAGCAGACGTTTTGAGTGATTAGGAAAGAAGAAGGAAGGGTTTGGGAAAAACGTGGGAAATATTTTAGAAAATAAAACGTGGCACATACCTAGTTCACCGTTAGCCACCTCATACAAAAACTTAACGCCGTTCAATTTTAAGGACTAAACATAAGAGTTTCAAAACTAAGAGGACTAAAATGAACAAAACTTTCAAAGAGGGACGAAACCCAAAATCGCTTGATAGTTTAGGGAGTAAAAACATATTTAATCCAAAAAAATAATATACACTCATGCCATGTACTATTACAATCTCAAACTAAGCATGGCTTACATGCTCTCAAAGTCACCCACTTCACATAAAAACCTTTCCAAGTGTAAGAGAAAACACAAAAGCACTATAAAAGAGTCACCCAAAACACATATTCATTGTTGTAACCAATCATGCATCAAATATATGTTTACTTCATGCTTATGTCTCTATTATAAAATTTAAACTATATCAAATGAATCTTAGGAGTGTTTTCTTGAATGGTTTCATTAAAGAGGATGTTTATGTTCAACAATCCTTGGTTTTAATCATATTTATAAACAAAAGAAAGCTATATATGATTAAAACAAACACCTATATTTTAGCATGAAATTAAAGGCTTAGTAATTTTCTGTTAGAAAATGATTTTTTTTAAGAGGAAAAATTGACTTAACATTGTTTATAAAGAGAGTAGGAGAACACATTCTACTTATTCAAGTATATGTTAATGATATAATTTTTTGTTCCATTGATGAATCTCTATGTTAAGGATTTGCAATTGAGATGTCAGAATGAATCAGGTGTTGAGGTAAACCAAACCATGTTTAAAGGTATGATTGGATCTCTACTCTATCTTATTGCTAGTAGGCCTGATATTATGAAAAATGTATGTTTATGTGTTAGATACCCATCTAATCCTACGGAATCACACCTTGTAGTAGTTAAGAGAATCCTCAAATATCTTAAGGGAACTACTTGTTTTGGTTTATGGTATCCTTTATATGCCTTTCTTGACTTAATAGATTATTTTGATGCTGATTATGGAGGCTGCAAAATAGATCAAAAAAAATCACTAGGGTAACTTGTCAATTCATTGGGTGCTCATTAGTCTCTTAGGACTCTAAGAAATAAGTTTGTGTTGCTCTATCAACCAAAAGGCAAATACATTGTTAAAAATTGTTGTGCTCAAATTCTTTTGATGAAACAAAAACTAGAGGATTTTGATATATTCCTAAATCATATTCCACTAAAAATATGATACTACAAGTGTTATTAATCTAACTAAGAATCCCATAATGCAAGGACCAAACATATTAAGATTAGGCATCACTCCCTAAGAAATCATGTGGAAAAAAAGGGATTGTGTGATAGAATATATTGACACCAAGCACCAATTAGCAGATATATTTCTCAAAGCTTTGCCTAAGGAATGATTCTTTGAGCTTAGAAGCGGCTTAAGAATTCTATATATAACTTAGAAGCCTAAGAAAACTCAAAATAGAGTTTTTTTTTAAATTAACGCACAAATAATCATTTATCCAGATTGATAATCGATTATCCTTAAGTCTTGGAAAATGTTTTTATTCACAAATAATCGTTTATCCTTAAGTCTTGAAAAATGTTTTTATTCACAAATATAACTTAGATGCCTAAGAGCACTCAATTTACTGTTAAGGACCCTCTCTTATATCTAGAAGCTTCAAAAATTGACTATTCTCCCTTACAAACATATCTCTTAGCTTGTTTGCACTCTTTTCTTTCTTTAGCCAGTTCCAAATTCTTGAAAATTCTCAAAACCCATTCCAAAATGGTTGAACCCTCAAGAATAAAAATCCCAACAAGGAGAAGGAGTAGACAACCTAATCTTATGCTACAATCCAGAGCTGTTAACCTTGAAGGATGAGTTTTTGATACAGAAAGAAGGATAAAACTCATCACCTTTTGGAAAGATAGGAAATTGGTGGTCCCAAAGTATGATATCTAGGAAAATGTTGAACTTCTTCCCATTCGTCAAGATGTTGTCAAACAATGGGATATAAGGATTCAACTAAATATTGGCCTTTTGCTTCTTCTTCAAAAATCCTTAGCAACACATTGAGAGGAAGAAGTTGCTGGTAAGAGGACTCAAGATGGATGAACGCCTTAAAAACTTTAAGATATAAGTACATGTAAATTTAAAGTTTTTTGAATTTCTTTTAAATTAAATTATTGAGATTGTTGATAGGGGGAGCAAAGGTTCAACTTTACCCACAATCTTAGTGATATTTATGTTTTTTATGATGATAACACATAATTAAAAATACATGTGTATTTTGTTACATGTTCTATATTTACATGTTATATGCTTTTGATCAATGTGTTAAATCAATTTAAGCATATATGAGAGCATGATTGTGTTGTTCATTGCATATCATTATGTTATATATGTGTTTTTATATGTGAATGCATGACATATGATGTTGAAGGGGAAAACCACAAGCACTTATGTTGAACTTTAAATGTGTGGCAAAATAATAGTTTTAAGTCGATTTCATTATAGAATGAATCAATTAAAACTCGTGTCTTTGCACAAACTATTTTCAAGTGTACTGTGAGATTTTTTCAAAGAGAGAGTTTTTCAAAACTATGCTTAACATTTTTACTTAGTCGATTGCATGTGTGTTATATTCGATTAAGTCTGTTATTGTTTTGAAATTCTATTAATGCTTGACACAAATGTCTAACAATCATATTTTTAATTGTGTTGACCAAGAATTAAATGATATTCGATTACATTAATTGAGAATTCAATCAACTGTCGTGATTGCGTCTAACTGTTATAACATAATTGTTGTATTCAAATGCATTAGTAGCTTAGTTGATTATATTGCGTTTGAGATGTGTTATTCTATAAATTGACGCGAATTTGATTTCTTTGAGAACTTTTGTGATTCTAACATTTTCATATATTTTGCAGAAAGTTGTGATCTTACAGAAAGTGAAAAAAAGCTCCAAGAAACAAGAGTGACCGTGGTGATAAACTACTTGTGATTTCTTGAAGAGCAAGATTGTTGTGTTTTCCAAAGGCTGATCAACTTGCACATTTGGGTGTCATTGAAAGATCAGATTCTACAATCTTTTGAAGATTGGTTTGAGGTTCCCTGTTGTGATTACAAGAAGAAGAGCGTGTGGCGTTCTTGACTTTGAGAGTGTCTCAAAGGGTTTAGACAGCAGGAGATGGGATTCTTGCTACTGGCTTGTTGTGTATTGCTTATATTTTGATTAGAAGGTTAGAGAGGTGTTTCATATTTTTGATGTGTGGTTGCTATAAAAGCCTTGTTATAAAAACCTTGATCATTATAGTGCATTGGCTTCCTGTGGTTGGAAGAACACTGGATGTAGGCTTGGCCAAACCAGTATAAAAAGACAGTGTTTGAATTTTCTCATCCCTACTCTCTTTATTCAATTGATTACGTTCTGCATTCATTCGATTAAGTTTCCACTGCATTGAAAATATTTTACCTTGCGATCAAGGCATCATTTTTGTGAAAAAGATTTTAAAAGTTTTTGTTTTTACATTTCACCAATTCACCCTCCTCTTGGTATGAGAAATTGAGCCATTCTATTTTAATAATAAAAGTACCTTTTGGCTAGGTATGAGTTATGCAAGAGAATAAAAACTTTCAAACTAGTTAAAATGTGAGTTAAATTGGATCAACATATTTTTCACTTGATTTGATGAATTGCTCTTTTATTTTTACATTTAAATCTTATATTACTTATCTAACTCTTATCACGTACTTGAATTAAAAAAATTAATTGTACTAAGAATTGAATATACTCAAGAATATATTTTCTACTACATTATAAAAAATAAAACAACATACAATTCTCTTGAGAGAGAAAAAAGATTTTATGAAAGAAACTTTGTATGACACTGCGATGATAAAGACAGAGGATAAATTTGATGAGAAGGAAGAGAAAGGGGAGGAGAAAAATGACAAGGAGGAAGAGGACGAGTCAAATATAATGGAGTAGTAAAGAAGACCACAAAAATAATAGTGATGATGAATGATGGAAGAGAAAAAGGGAAAAAACATCAAATCACGATATTAATCGATAAATTTTACTAACAATTTATATCGTTTCCAATTACCAACTGACTTTTAGAAACAAATAATTATTGACATATGTTAGAAATAAGGATGCTTGTTTCTCAATATCAAGAGGGAGGGGAGGGGGGGGGGTGAATTGGTGTTTTATAAAAACTTAAACTTTTCAAATCTTTTTGAGAAATTAGAACGATCTTTAAACTTTCTTGTGTTGTAAGTAAATGCGCATGCAAAGAAAGTAAAGAGATAAGGAAAGAAAATCAAACTCAAGATTTTTATCCTAGTTCGGCCTTAATGCGTACATCTAGTCACTCTTCCAATCAACCTTAGATTGGAGAGTATTTCACTATAATAATCAGAGTATTACAACCAAGGGTTTATAGAGCTTTCTCAATCAAATATAGAAACAGAAAACACCTGCACACACAACGTCATAGGGTCTTGTTGCAATATCCCTTTGAGAATCCCCTTTCAAAGTCCAAGAGCTCCCCACTCTTCTTCCTGAAGCACACGTCCAGGGAACAACACACTCAACAAGTGCAAATTTCCTTTCTAATCACAACAAATACACCTTCAACAGTGCAGATTTGATCAGTCTGTCAAAGCTCTTCAATCTTATCTCAAGAATCTATCAAGGCTCTTCACAACCGTTGCTTCTTGATTCCTAGAGCGTATATACAATCTATAATCTTTCTAAGATCAAAACAATCAGATATGAAAATGTTAAAATGATCAAAAGTTCTTACAGAAACAAACAATGCATTAATTTATAGTTACTATCATGTTAGACGCAAAGTAATGGATTACGTTAGTAATGTAATCGGTTACATAAAAGAGATGTAATAGTATTAAAACTAACTCAGTTCTTAATTGAATGCTCAATTAATGTAATCAATTTACATTTAATGTTAGTCAAACATATTTAAAAATATGACTGTTAAAATAGTTATGACTAGCATGAAGTCAATTTTCAAAACATAATAGACTTAATTGAATACACAACATATGTAATCGATTAAGTTTTAACACTTAGACAGATTTTGAAAACTTTTCGTCTCAAAAACTCATCACAGCACATTTGAAAAAGATATATGCAAACACACAAGATTTAATCAATTTAACAACTAATGTACTCGATTCAAACTAGCTATTTTGCCACAGTTCAAAACATAAGTTGTCTGATGACCTTAATTGATTACTACAACATTGTAATCGATTATGCCATGTAGATATGTTTTTATGCTTGTGGTTTTCATTACACAGAAACATACAATGTGCATACACAAATATAATCAAATCATAATCACAATATATAATATGTATAACCAACACAGTATGTCCAACATATGCATTTATCACAGTATGTGCACATAACACAGTAAGCACGTACATATTTCACATATGTATAACACAACATAGAAACATTTTTCTATTGTGACATGACAACATTCATGTGTTATTGCTATTAATGTGTTGTCATCATAAAAAAACAACATAACAGGGATTAGGTTCATCGATCACATTGCTCCCCCTATCAACAACATATTTGGATCATACTAATTAATGAATATTTACTAGTTAATTTTTTTGCTCTTGATAATTATAATCAAATTTTTAAAATTATTGAAAAAATTTGTTGATAATTATTGATAATTTTATTTTAGTGACATATATTTGTGTTTATAAGATCCAGAAAAATAAGGATTTTAAAAATAAAGTAGTTTTGAGACTTTGGGTTTTTGTTTGAAATTATTGTTCTTGAGTGTAATTTTTGTTAGAACATAATTTTTATGTTATTTCTTTATTTTTATATTTTTACCTAGGGGCAAAAAAGGGTTTTTTACCTTTATTTAATTGATATAGAAATTAATTAAGGGGTGGTTTGGTGTTTAGAACCCTAGAAACTCTAAATCAAAGAGAGAAAAGAGAGGAAGAGAGGACATTGATGTTTTGGGAGAAGAAGAGAGAGCGACGAAAAACGTAGTGTAAAGGAAGATTGATGGTGTCTTAGAGTTATAGATAAAGCCTTATGATTGGCCAAGGAATGGGAAAACTTACCTTTGTTTTTTTATTGTTGTATTTAATATATGTTCTTGGTTATTTTGAATTGATAATCCTTGTTGATACATGTTTATATGATTATGATTATATGTTGCTATTATTGGACAAGGGTTTATGTATGCATGGGCATAGGGTTCATGTAATATTTGTGTTGGGTTTTTCCTATGAATGTGTGTATAGTTTGGAAGAAAAAAGCCTCGCATCAGCAGCTCTGTTTCGGAGAATTTCATAAATTCTTCACTGGTGTTTTCGTCGTTGTGAAGTCATTCACCATTGGATTGGGCTGATATTTGGACAGTGGCTTCTAGACGTATGTTTCTTCATTCTGACTGCTCGGATCAACAACTCTGTTTTGGAGAACATTCATCCTCTTGGTTCACATTTGTAAGTATTATGCTTAATTAGTTTGGCTTATTGAAATCCTATTTGGTATTTTTATCGGAGACTCTTTTGCACCCTATTATTAGGGGGTATAACATGTCAATGATTAGATCTGGATGATTCAAGTGATGTTATGTGTTTGAGTATGTTTACATGGGTATGTGATGCTTGAATGCATGTATGATGTGTTAACTATGTTTCCACGTGATCTAGGATTGATGTACGTATGTTTGAACTCTTGAATCATGTCCAAGATGTGTTTCAATTTGGGAATAGTCAATTATCATTAGTTATAATCGATTATCTGCATGTTGGTTTTGGGTGTGTTTTCGGGAATAACCAATTATCTAGAATGATAATCGATTATTCCGTCTTGCATGATGTTTTTGGGTAAATTTCACTGAAATAATCGATTATCTTAAGTGATAATCGATTATCACAATGCATTTTGGTGAAAAATGACGAGTTTGATGAAGCATGAACGTGAACCAAGCCTAAAGAGCTATGGAACATGATGATAATTAGAGATTAAGGTTAGTGGTTATGTTTAGGGTCAGTTTGACATATGGTTGAGAGTGAAGCATGAGTGAGTGTTGGTATGTACCTGAGTATGTGATTGATGATCATGAGAGTGAATGATAAGTCTACTTGTTGTATCATGTAAATCCTGGTTCTATCTACGGATAAGTGCTTCCTTTTGCCTTGTGTGAATAGGAAGGAGATGATCTATAGGGGAGCACCAGTACAAAAATCGTATACAACGTCGAATATTTTGGGCTTTTAACAGTGAATTCGTGAACGACGTCATATTAGACGTTAAATTGACGTCGAATTTAAAAAATTCGACATTAAGTTAACGTCAAATTTTGTCAATATACGACGTTAACTTGACGTCGAATTTTGTTAATATACGACGTTAACTTAACGTCGAATTTTGTTAATATACTACGTTAATCACCTTTTTTTTTGTTTTTTTAAATTAATTGTGATACTTTTTTACAACTATACCAGACCTAAAAAGCAGAAAAACAACAAATTTCAGTTTTTGGTATTCTATAAAGAAAGAACTATGAACGTAGTATCAAGAACAAACAACAATAGCCAACAACAAACAAGTTCAATCAAACAACAACAACAACAAACAAGTTCAACCAAACAATAAAAAACAAGTTCAACAAATAAGTTCTTCAAATCGAAAACGAAAACTAACCTTCAAAAGGTGGGTTTGTTGGAATAAAGTGTCGTCATCGGTGACAAAGAAAGCAGAATGCGCCTATAAAGGACAAAAATACGAAAATAATCAGTCAAAACAAATGAAAATCATACATAAAATGCATTTGTATCAAATGAAAGAAAGATTACATGTGATGGTTGTCAAACTTTGTTCGAGAAAAGTTTGAGAAGAGAAGAAGGTCTCGCACGCTAAGATAAAGTTAATGAATTTTCAATCTACCGCTCAAATTTTTATTGAATTCACTAACCCTTTGACGTCTAACGCTGGGGCATTCGACGTTTTATATCACTTTACGTCGAATTACAATTGTAAATGACGTTGAATAATTGCATTTATTTACTAAAATGCCACAGATCATTTTTAACGTCGGTTATTCAGTGGTTGGACATTAAACACGTGACATTATACATTGTTTTTGTACTAGTGGAGGCTACAGATGTCCCATAGGGGAGGCTACAAGTGGGCTGTAGGAGTGGCTACAATCAGTAAGGTAGGGTACAAGAGTGAGATTGACTCTTTCCACTATGGTATTATGGTTCGATGATGCTCATGTTGTTGGTTATGACTGGAATAGTCATGATGGTGGTGTATCTATGATGATGATCATGGTACTTGAGATGCTCCAAGTTATGTTATGTTGATAATAATGTTACTATAATGGTTATAGTAAGTAGTTAACATGGGTGCTAATGAGTGGATAAACCAAGGGTATATGTGTGAGATGTTAGTGATAACATCAAGGGTTAAAGATCAATGACCGATGATCGAAGTTCAAGAATCAAGGATCGAGGATCGAGGATCGAGTAATTCGGTATGATTGAATTGTTTATGTCATATGATTAGGAATCTTATTGTTATTACTACTATGTATGGGGTGTTTGATTATGGTTGATATAATCAAAATGTATGTATCTTTTTGTGTGTTTGATTATGGTTGGTATAATCAGAAGGTATGTATCTTGTATGTTTGATTATGATTGATATAATCAGTATGTATATATCTTGCTATTATGATTGTTTTATCGGTAGTTTACCCCATACATGTTTGTGTTTGTGTGTTTATGAATGAAATTATTTGTGATGATTGTATAATGTGTTATACGTGAGTAGATGATATTGCAGATGTTTTGGAGACATGATAAATTTGTGAGATGCGAGAAAAAAATTGAGTTTTTTTAAAAGTTCTTTTGGTATAAACTTTTAAAATAAAGTAATTGTAGTTTTTTTATTTCTTAGTCATTTTTATTATTCAAAATAATGTAATTGGACAAAGTTTTCTTAATATGTTTTAAGTGTTGTAATAAAAAAATTTAAAATTTACCGATTTTTGTAAAATCCTGAAATCCTATAAATCAAAGTGTTATATTGGTTACCATATTGAAGTTTATGTCACTAGTACAATTAAAGGAATAGACATCGGTTATTTTCGGCCACAGACATTGGTTTGGGAACCGAGGCATATGCAGGCGAGGTAAAAAGTCAATAGGATTCGCCTCGAGTCTCTTTAACCGAAGCAGTATCTAGGATTCGACTCGGTTCTCTTAGAACCGAGGCAATATCAGTTCTTCCATCACAAACCTTCCCTTCACGAGCCTTCCATGGAACAGGTTATACGCGTGATGCCCATTCCGCTGGGAGAGAACGAGATGAGGAGAAAGGACAGCAAAGGGAAGCACTAGTCGCCGACCACGTAAGGCCTCAAGTGGTGGGCGCGAATGCTAATGAACTTGTCCCAGACGATGTCGCCGGAGGTGAGGCGGTGGTAGTGATTGGAGAGGGCGATGTGGGGTTGTCGTTGAGGATCCTTTTGAGTAAGAGGATGTTTGAGGTGGTGACAACAACTAGAAAGCTCTTCCCGTTCAATACATCAGCGAACAACCCAAATGTTGTTCATCAAAAATCCAAAAACAGGGAGCCTTATCGTGTGTTCATGGAACAACTCATATGCTTTTTCATTTCACCAAAGGACAAAATCCCCCTTCAATCCCTTCATCGCCGACAAAGAAAGAACCTTTTTTTCACAATTTAGCTCCGAACCACTTCGATTCTTCAACAAAGCCTCACTCGGTACCTTTACAGAGGTGAATTCCCCAAGACCAACCAAGAGTTACAGCAAAAAAAAAAAACTTCAAGATCAAACAAAAAACTCGAAAGCTAACACCAAAAATACTTCCCTTCTCTAAAGTTGTAAACTTTTATCGATTCAGATCAAGTCCAGCCAAACCGCACCATATGCATCAATCAGAAAACAAAGGAGGGGGGCGATGGAGGAGGAGTGGAGGAGGGAGGAGGGGTTGGCGGTGGTTGATGAGAAGAACATATCGGACCAACAACAACAACATCACCAATGGTGGATGAACATCAACAACACCAGCGACGAAGACGACAGCGAGGAGGCAAGGACCAGTGGCGATGATGAAGAACAGTCGAAACCACAACGCACATAGGTTGAGCCAGCGACGGTAGTGGGGCACCTGGCAATGGGAACTGAGACGACGAGGGCGGTGGTGCAGTGGCGTGGTGGCGAAGCAAAGAGTAGTGGTGAACGACGAGGAAGAGAGGTTTTTCGCAGAGACTTAGAAAGAAGAACAATGAAAGTGAATAAAGTTTTGAACTTTAACCCTCGAACCCAACTATAGCCATCAATTATAAGAAAAAACGAGGCATATACCCTAATATAGGCATCGATTACAATAAAACCGAAGCATAAATGTGATACGACTTTGTTTAATCTACAACCAGTGCAATATCTCTCTTCGAAAAACCAAATGTCTGATCTGCAGTTTAAAATATTATTTTTTTAAGTGGTCACCATAATTTTCTGCCTCGGTCTTTTAATCAACCGAGGCAGTATAATCTTTTAGACAGCAGATTTAGAAAAACCGAGGCGTATAGTATCTCTAAAATTACATTTCTACCACCGTATTTTTATACGTCTCGGGTTTTCAAAAACCGAGGTGTAATAAGCTATTTAAAAACCTTATTTTTTACTAGTGTGTATAGGTAGATGTAATTTTTCTTATAATTTTTTTAGTTCTCGCATTTGTCCTTCTTCCTCCGTCTCATATCATTGAATGAAGGCTTGTTTTTGACTTAAAAAAGAAATAAAAGATTAAGTTCAAAAATATTTTAAAACTAAGATTAAAATATTTTAGTATGATAAAATATAAATAAATTAAGAATGGAGGTAAAACATTTTGAAAGTTGTATAATTTAGTAAGAATAGAAAACAGAAAGATAGATAAAAATAAATGAATAATTTTATAGTGAATTTACCCACTTCTAAAATTGCACTCTCTGCCATGCAAACTATATTATAATTTTAAAATTCTTCATCATTCTCCTTTACCTCTTTACAAATCAAGGGTAAGATAGGAAAAATACAGTTAGGTATATACTTGCTGCACATTTGTCTTAAAAAATGTGACAAAACTTGAAACATCTTTCCTATTTTTCTCTATGTTTTCTTAACCAATTTTTTTGAAAATATGTCAACAATTTGTCGTTTACGATGACTTGTATTATATTTAGCAGCAGCAGCATAAAGATATTTTGGTAAGATAATCTTTTAGAATGTATATCCCTCACCTGAAACAAATTTTTTTTAGTTAAATAAAATTATTGTGGCTCATTTTTAAAAGCATTTATTATAGCATATCTTATACTCTAATTTAAAATTATTTATTAAACTAAAACAATGATTTATTGGATTATTCATACTTGAAAAATAACAAAATATAAAATTTAATATTTTATTATAATTTATTTTATCATATTAATGTGTGCCATTTTGTAATTTTATTTTATAGGTTTTACTAATTATATATACTTTAGTAATTTTAAGTATATATAATATTAAATAACATTTTAAAAATGTTCCAAAAGTGAAAACAATAATATGTTTAACTGATCGAGTGAGTAACACGTATTTGATTCCTTTAAGTAAGTCAAACGAAATAATGATCATTAATTAAAAATGAGAAATTGAGATTGTAATTAGTGATAGATTTTGCTTACCATGGATATAATCTTATGAAAACATCAACAAGATGGATTTCACTAAATAAAATTATTTAAATTATTAAAAGTTGAAAACACATTTGTGTTACTCTCTAGCCACATGAAAAGAATAATTAGGAATGAAATTAGGAGCACGAGACTAGTGAGCACATTATTTAAGCAAGTGAATCTACGTTGAGTACGCAACAAGCGCCCAAAAGGAGCGTAGCTTTTTTAACGCGCACGCACACACTCTTCTCTCTCTCACCCAACTTTTCGCTATAAAAACCCTTCCAACACCACACGACTATTGTCTCCCTGTTTCAAGCCTGCAACACTACTCTCTCACTTTTTCTCTGTCTCTTGCAATCTCAAACTCGCCGAAACAACAACAATGGCTCCCAGTGACAACAGATCCAACGATGTATGCGGGTCCAATTCGACCCGTTTGGACAAAGAGATCCGATACCGCGGGGTCAGGAAGAGACCCTGGGGCCGCTACGCCGCCGAGATCCGCGACCCCGGGAAGAAAACACGCGTCTGGCTCGGAACCTTCGACACCGCCGAGGAGGCCGCGCGCGCTTATGATGCGGCGGCGCGTGATTTCCGCGGAGCGAAGGCGAAGACAAATTTTCCCACACACGCGGAACTTACCCACGTGGCGCGTAGCCCCAGCCAGAGCAGCACCCTCGAGTCCCCCTCTCCGCCGCCGCCGCTTGACCTCACTCTCACCCCACTCGCCGCCACCGGGGCGTTCGTCTTCCCTGTTGCCCGCCCGGTGGTTTTCTTTGACGCGTTCGCCCGTGCGGAGGTGCGGGCTTTCGATCTTCCCGTTACCGCCTTCCGCCGCACCGCCGTCGCCGCCACCACCCAGAGTGATTCCGACTCGTCCTCTGTCGTGGACTACGAGCGGGTCCCACATCGGAGAGTGTTGGATCTCGACCTTAATGTTCCTCCTCCACCGGAGGTTGCATGAACAGCGAAATGATCCGGTTTTTTCGCGGCTCGGTGGTTTATTAACAAATCAGTAGCTGGCATCATGGTCGATTTTTTTAATGTAAATAGATTAAAATTAACCAAACAAAAGAGAAAAAAAAAAGCAGGTTTAAGTTTTTTGTTTCTATTCTGCTTTTTTTTACAACCGAAGAAGAAATTTGTCTTCTCAATGTTGTTGGCGTTGCTGTTTAACTTTCTATATATATATAAATTAATATCTTTCTTTTCTTATATTCATTGCTTTTAACATGAAAGAATATTTTTCTGTTTCTGTAATTTAAAGTCATATTCAAAATTTAAGCTTCT
The DNA here is from genome assembly GCA_034642375.1 of Vigna nakashimae. Classification (NCBI taxonomy): domain Eukaryota; kingdom Viridiplantae; phylum Streptophyta; class Magnoliopsida; order Fabales; family Fabaceae; genus Vigna; species Vigna nakashimae. The sequence goes on along the minus strand of CM067763.1, from coordinate 8,549,444 downwards.
GAAAACCTCTCAATTTCAATTTTATGAACATGGTTTTGATTCTGTACTAGAAATGTTTAATTGAACAACACGGCTTTCACTATGTGCATATTTTTGTTTGTGTATTTAGTAGTAAATTAATTCGAACTTAGAATTTGATAATATGACAGGACGGAAAATGATACTCGCTACATACGGATATATATGTATAATAATACTATATTATTTGTATATTCTAACATCGTAAACATTCTGAGGCCATTATTTATTTCTCACGCACCATTATTTATAATATAATTTTTCCTTATTTTTATATAAATAGTACATATCAGTAATTTGCATAAACTTTGCACGCAAATCGCGGGCATGGTTGGCTTTTGTTTATTGATTTATTTTTATTTTTAATAATCCACTTTTTCTTACCACATTTGAAATTGAAAAGCTAAGAAAAAGAAGAGAAGAGAAAAGAAAAGAAAAAGAAAGGTTTGTGAAGGTTCATGATGAGAGCGCGGGTTTGTTTTGAAGGTTCTGACGAAGATGCTTTGGTTTCGTCTACCTCGTGAATTGAGGAAGCTCTTGTCTCGTTTCGGAGCGCATCTCAATGGTAAGTCACAGTTCATAGAAAAATTAAGAAATGAGTTAAATTAAACTTGATCTATAATTTATCAAATGCTAATTTTTATTCTATACAGTTTGAACGGTATATTCGATTCTCTTTTTCTTTAAATGAAATTAAATAATTTGTCTATAATTATTTTTTAATTTAATTGCTGATAAAAAAGTATTAATATATCACTTAATAATTTGTATCGAAAGGTCACTTGTAAAATTTTAAAATTAATGAGTATCATACAATTTTATACATGCAAGGTTATTATTCTTTTATCTTTTGAAAAGATTCTTGAAAATAAACAAGATAGTGTTATAATTAACGAAACTAACAAAAAATTTATTTAAAAAAATATAATTGAATTATTAATATTAATATATGATATATCTTCATATATATATATTTCGATTTTATTGTCGATCACATGTGAACTTAAGTTGACATATATCCACTCATTATATATTCATTCAGTTTAAATATATTTATACTAACAATATCAATTAGTTATGATAATTTATGATTAAAATGATGATGTAAAGATTTCTAAGATTAATAAGTGATTAGGTCACATGGTTCATACGTCCTACAAGGTATATTAATTATTACATTTATCATTGTTTGACACACAAAGTTGACTTGAGTGTTATAGTGTTTTCTGAAGACAAATTCAGACTAAAATGGACAAGTGCCCCTTGGAGAAGATACCTACCTAGTGTGAAGAACTGTAGGAATCAGACCAAAATGAACAAGTACCTCAAAAACACTAGAAGGGGGAAATAGTGTTGAATATTGAAGGGGGGTGGGGGGGGGGGGGGGGTTGAATAGTGTTTGTGAAAAATGTTTTTTCCAACCCTTCTGATTTAGCACGTTTTCAAGCGAGTGAGATATTCTTTTAAAGGTTTAGAGCTTGACCCAAAGTATAAGCTTTGTAAAGATCAACGTGCTAATCAGAATAATTTCTACGGTAGCATTTGTAAGAACTTCCTTTAAAAATAAAGGGTCGTTTAGCTTGGAAGTTCTTATATTTTCAAATAAAAAGCTCAACTACAAGTTTTCTAAGAGGATTGTTTAGTAAAAAGAAGAGGGAACTTGGAAGATTGAAAGAGGAAGAAGAAAGAGAACAAAAACGCATTATTTCCCTCAAGACTACAAGCAAAACAACATCAAGAAGACATGTTGAAGAAGCTAATTCTAAAATTGAAAGATCAAATCTTGAAGCAATGAATCTTATGGTAAAAATGTTTTCCAAAGTCATGAAATCCAAAAATAAATCCAATTCTAATTTTGTAGGAAATACAAGATCAAATAGGAGAAAAGGAGTTGCAGCTGTTAACTCATTGACCAGTGTACCATATCGTATCAAGTAATATAAAATGGTAAGACCAAGTATCATATCCCAGAAGATTCACGGCACTAGATAGTCATGTAATACCTTAACTAATTAAGACTTAAAAACAATTCCATTGGTTTAGAATGCAACATGCATAAAAAGTAAATATGAATGCAATTTGATCAATTGGAGCACACACAAAAGTGAATGGATGATTTTGATAATATGAGATGAGTATGTTGTTGGAGTGTAGATATCACCATCCTTACTCTCATGCATATAAGAATTCATCTTTTTCATTCAATTGTTAATGTCACTATATAAATTACTTAAAACCCGATCCCTTGGCGAAGAAAGTCTATCCTTAATTATTAGACCACAATCCCTTGCATCCCTAATAACTAATTTTGCATTACGAACAGAAGCTTAAGACAAGCAAACCTCCTATCCCCATCCCTGGGCAATATTGCTTTTGGGAGAAATTCTCCAGATCGTAGTTTCTAGGTATTTCCCAATAATATAGAAGACCATAAAATCATGTCATGAATGATAAAAATATAACAAGCATAGAGCAAAGGAGAAAATCCCTAACAATTAATGAAAAAAGCATATAATAATTCAAAACAAAATCAAATACATGAGAGTTTAGAGGTTACATCTTCCCCAACAACAAATGAGTTTAGTTCTCCATAGTCATGGAGAATTTGGGTGTACAATGGAATGAAAGTGATAGAAAAACCCTAGAAACTGAAGAGGAGAGCTCTCACATCCAATTTTTCCTCTAGAGAGTGGAAAAATGTGTTTTTGCGTCTCTACTGCCCAAAGATACAAACCCTAGGACGAACAAATCCTTAAATAGAGCAAGAAACAAACTCCAAGCCCAACATGCTGGCGCTCAACGCCCCTACTTAGGGTAGCCATGTGCTGGTGCGAGAGGAATGACGCTCAGGGCCCCTCAAAGGGCGCATAGGTGGTGTGCCGCACAAGGAGGATGGCGTTCAGTGCGCCAAGAAGGGCGTCCAAGCGTTGATACGAGACTTCTTGCACTGAGGGATCTAGAAAAGGGCAGTCCGACACCCATGCAAGACATCCTGCGCTAGGTGTAAGATCCTTGAAAATATTTGTAAGTTAAATGCTAAAAAAAAAATGATGAATAGTAAATTGTGAATAGTAAATTGTGAATAGTAAATTGTGAATAGTAAAAAGTGAATAGTTAAAAAAAAAATAATATTTGGAAAGGATAAGTGTTCCACGTAGCTTTGAGATCAGAATTCATCAAATTGCAAATAAAAAATTATTTTTGTAATAGTAAAATGTAAAAAAAAATGAATAGTTAAAATGAATAGTAAAAAATGAATAGTAAATTTTTTTGCTATAAATAGCCAAGGGGGGAGGTTGAAAATTTACACCAAAGAACTTAGAAAATTTTTGAGAGAAGAGAGTTGGAAGAATTTCTAATTTCAAAGGGGATATTCTGGAAGTTTTCAGAGAGCGAGGAGATTAAGTCTGTAATAGAGGTAAGGGAAGCCACTCTTATACTTTGCTTTGCTCAAATCCTAAATCTTGAATATGTAGTATTTTGTTGTTGTATGGTCTTGAATTTTGAATGAGAACATTTATTTGTTTCTTTTGTATTTTTGGAAGGACGAGAAGTTGTCTAACCGGCTCTGCCAGATTCAACTTCTTGTTTCCCCACACCTTTTATTTCTTAATTATATTGTATTTTTGGAAGGATGAGAAGTAGTCTAACCGGCTCTGCCAGATTCAACTTCTTGTTTCCCCACACCTTTTATTTCTTAATTATATTGTATTTTTGGAAGGATGAGAAGTAGTCTAACCGGCTCTGCCAGATTCAACTTCTTGTTTCCCCAAACCTTTTATTTCTTATTTATATTGTATTTTTGGAAGGATGAGAAGTTGTCTAACCGGCTCAGCCAGATTCAACTTCTTGTTTCCCCAGAAATTTTATTGTTTTATCTATTTTTTTATTGCATCTTTCTGGAAGGATGAGAAGTTGTCTAACCGGCTCTGCCAGATTCAACTTCTTGTTTCCCCTGAATTTTTATATTAATATTATTTTGATGGTAATAGGAGCTAATTATTTTTGTATGTATTTATTTTATAAAATATTTGCATATGAATGTTGAACTGGTGTGCTCTTGTGAAACTATTTCATGACTTTTATTATATTAGGTGTGATAACTGAAACTGTGAAATTGTACATGTTGTGATGTGATGAATTTAATCTGTTTTGAATGAGTTTGTTAGCTGAAATTGATCTTGTTGGAAGGTCTGAAGTAAAGGTTCTGTAAAAGCTTGTATATGGGTATGAAATAAATGTATAGATATTGTTTGAGGTTGCTGTGAGAGGAAGTGAAAATATTAAAATTTGGCATTTCAAATTTAGAGCATAAGAGAACATGGTAGATAATTTAAATAAATCAATTGTTAATTATTGAGGGCCCTTCTTTGTTGGTAGGATAGAGGAACCTTAAAAACCTGAGTTGGCACATCCCTGATCATAGAGCAGCCCTGGCCTGGTCCAGTCAGTTGTGACTAGTCATATGTGCTGGCGTCGAAGGTGAGTTTGATGCGTTCAGACATCTGGGTCCTCTCCGGTGACCAATTGGGGTAAAGAAAAATCTCTACCAGGATGAAAATAAAATAAAACAAGTTGATTGTAGATGCATAATATTATCATGGTAAAAATATCATATATTTTATTTATCATTACATTGAGCCCAGACTTTAGTATGTAGTTCCTAAGATATGTTGATATATTTTGGTTGATCCATGATCTTTGTTTGGTGAAAATATGTTGAGTTATACTCGTTATGGGCAAAATGAGTTTATAATATGAAGCATGATATCTGGCAATATGTTTAATTTATTGATACCAAAACGGGTTATTATGAATTTATGATTAAAGAATGAACATGATTGAGTTAGGTGGATAAGAGGGTATGAATTGTTGATTTTATGAAATGTTGGAATGGATATGAGAAATCATTACTTATGAAATGAGGTTTACTACCGGGAGTAGTATGTTCGAATTATACCATGAGAGTTTGGTATGAGCAAAGTAACACCTGAGGTTTATGAAAGCAGGCAGAAAGTGGTCTGACCATAAGGCTTTGACATAAACATATGATTCGTAAGTTTTATAGAAGCAGGCAGAGAGGGGTCTGACCATAAGGCTTCAGAAAGTAGGACATAGTATACAGGTGAGGCTTAAGGAAGCAGGCAGAGAGCGGTCTGACCATAAGGCTTCGTGAGTAAGCATGGTAAAATTGTAAGGTTTATGAAATTGAGGAAGATGATTTTGATAATGATGAATTAATGACATCGGAGTAATGATATTTTAGTAATTGTAGAAATACATGATTGAAATATTTTTATTACAAGTTTAATGATTGATATGATATGGTTGGCTTACCCTTATTTGTTTGTGCTATGATCATATAACTCATGTTATATGTGAATAGATAATGTTGCAGATGCGGTTGAAAAAGCTTAGAGATGAGAGAGATGCGGGGAAAAAACTTTCAGGGATATTTTGTAAAAAGAATAAATTTGTATTGGAAAAATTATGTTGTGTAAAACTTATAAGTTGAAATTTGAATTTATGTTAAGTGGTGAAGACTATATTGTTTGAAGTTTGTAAGTTTGGTATTGTACTTTGAGAGAATTGAAATAAAGTTGGATTGAAGATAAGTTAATTTAGTCTCTACTAAAAGTAATACTCTTTAAAATATTAGGGTATTACAATTTGGTATCAGAGCAATGGTTTTCGAAAATATTTTGGGACTCTGGGGAGTGAAATTATTATTCTTAGTAAAATTATTAATGGTTTATGATGAAAATGACTATTTGAGGAAATTGATATCATATGCTAAATTGTATTGTTATCTTTTTGAAGAAATCATTTAAAACTCGACAAAGATGCAACAACAACAAGTTGATCAAGCACCTCAAAATCATTCTAGCTTGAATGACTTTTTAAGGCATGATCCAACTAAATTTAATGGGGATGCTACTCCTGATGAGGCTGACTCTTGGCTAAGGCAGAATGAGAAGATTTTCCGGGTAATAACTTGCTCAGAAGAACAAAAATTAACTTATGCATCATTTCTTTTGGTGGGTGAGGCTGAATATTGGTGGGAAAGTATGCAACAGTTGATGACGATTCGTGGTGAGGTTGTGAATTGGGAGAACTTTAAGATAAGGTTTCTGGAAAAATATTTTCCAAACAGTGCAAAATTTGCAAGGGAGGCAGAGTTTCTGACCTTACAACAAAGAAGGCTATCAGTACAAGAGTACGTAGTAAAATTTAATTATCTCTCAAGATTTTATACTCAGAATATCACAGAAGAATGAAGATGTCGAAAATTCGAGGGAGGACTAAGGCATGAACTGAAGAAGGTACTTATGCCATTGGAAATACAAGAGTTTCCAGCATTGGTAGAGAAAGCCAGAATGATAGAATTGTTAGAGTTTGATCCAAGTAGAGTTTCCAGACTTGCAAAGGGAGAATCTTCAATAAAATTCAACAAAAAGCCTTATGAAAAACCACAATTATCGTATCGAGGAACAGTGAAGTGTTTTGAGTGTGGAGGAGCACATTTCAGACGTGACTGCCCTAAACTTATTGGAGAAAAAGTTGAAGGGAAGAGATGTTTCATCTGCAATGATCCGGGACACTTTGCTAATGTTTGTCCAAAGAAAAAGAAGGTGGGAGAACCACAACAACAAGATTCTGCTGAAGTAAAGCCCCGGGCAACAGGAAGAGTATTCGCAATGTCTGCAGAAGAGGCTACTAAGCCAGGTACATTAATCTTACACACCTGTATGCTGTTAGGAGAATGCGTATATGTTTTGTTTGACTCTGGAGCCACACACTCCTTTATATCCCTAGCATGTTTAGAAAGACTCGGATTACCGATGCTTGATCTAGGGTGTGAATTAGTAGTTTCTACACCAGCATCGGGACCAGTTACGACCAGTTCAGTCTGTGTCGGATGCCCGATCCAAATTGCAGGACGCAAGTTCAAAGTGAACTTGATCTGCTTACCCCTTCAAAATCTAGACATTATTTTAGGAATGGATTGGTTGACTGCCAATCACGTTCTTATTGATTGTGGGAAACAAAAGATAGAGTTTCTAAATTTGAACAATTTAGAACTAAGCTCAACTCGAGTCGCTGCGAAGGATATCAAAGATGGAGCTACCTGCTATGTGGTGTTAGCTCAGGAGAAAAGAGATAATACTGAAGAACAAATCATCGGAATACCTGTGGTAGAAGAATATGTTGATGTTTTTTCCAGAAGAAGTGCTAGGTTTACCACCTAGTCGAGAGATCGATTTCACAATAGATCTAGTGCCCGGAGCTGGCCCAATTTCTATGGCTCCATACAGAATGGCTCATGCCGAACTAGCAGAGTTGAAAAAGCAAATCGAAGATCTGTTGGAGAAGAAGTTTATCCGTCCAAGTGTGTCTCCATGGGGAGCTCCTGTATTGCTGGTGAAGAAGAAGGATGGAAGTTCAAGGTTGTGCGTGGATTATCGACAGTTGAACAAGGTTACAATAAAGAACAAATATCCTTTGCCAAGAATCGATGATCTATTAGATCAGTTGAGAGGAGCAGAGGTGTTTTCAAAAATTGATCTCAGATCTGGGTACCATCAGATTCTTGTCAAGACGGAAGATGCACAAAAGACGGCTTTCAGATCTCGCTATGGACACTTTGAGTACGTGGTAATGCCGTTTGGTGTGACGAATGCCCCAGCGATTTTTATGGACTACATGAACAGAATATTTCGGTCATGTTTAGATAAGTTCGTGGTAGTATTTATAGACGATATTCTTATCTATTCAGAGAATAAGGAAAAGCATGCAGAACACTTGAGGGTGGCGTTGGAAATTTTAAGAAAACATCAACTGTATGGGAAACTGTCAAAGTGTGAGTTCTGGATAGAGAAAGTACAATTTTTGGGTCATGTGATTTCTGCTCAAGGAATCTCAGTGGATCCAGCAAAAGTGGAAGTTGTGCTAAAGTGGGAGCGGCCGAAAACTGTAACTGAAGTATGAAGTTTTATAGGATTAGCCGGTTATTACCGACGTTTTGTCGAAGGGTTTTCCAAGATTGTAGGTCCTCTAACTCAGTTAACTCGTAAAGATCAACCATTTCTTTGGACTGACAAGTGCGAAGCCAGTTTTGAAAATATGAAGCAACGACTAACGTCAGCACCAGTATTAATCATTCCAGACTCTAGCAAATCTTTTGAGGTGTACTGCGATGCGTCATGTCAAGGACCAGTTTTGAAATTATTAAGTGCTTTATTACAACACAAGTCTTCTGAAATAAAATTTCACACAATTCATAAACTTCTGAAATTTAAAATTTCACACAGTTTGAAATTTCAAAACATATTTATTTAGAAATCCCCCATGTCTCTTTTTTTTTTTTTTTTCACAGATCTCTCATCTTCTAAGCAAGTCCAGAACCATCTGCTAATTCATCTTAAATAGTTTCTGCTCCCGTATAATATCACACATTATACGATCATTGCATTCACATACACAAACACAAACAATAGGGTGAGCTAACTGAAACAAGCATACAATCCATTCACAATCCGTTAATAATACATCCACAGTATTCAATACAGTTAAGCATTATCACAATATCATTGCTCAACAATTTTACTATTCCACTTATCAAAGTATTACAACTTCACCTCATCCGACCTACTTACCAAAGTAGTACAAACCAAGTTATTCTCTCTACTTATCAAAGTAGCACCGCAAGACAATACTGTCTACTTATCAAAGCAGCACAGTATAATTAATTCGCCTACTTACCAAAGTAGCATAAAACAAGATCTTCTGTCTACTTACCAAAGTAGCACAGTATAGTTAATCTGCCTACTTATCAAAGTAGCCCGATTTATATCATTCTCTTTATCTCTTCATTCATCATCTCATCCTGCCTACTTATCAAAGTAGCGCAAATCACCCTGCTTACTTACCAAAGTAACGCAGACCCAACATCTACTCGCCTACTTACCAAAGTAGCGCAAACCAACCTCATTTATATTATTTCAACAAATTATTCATAATCAAGCACAACCCATCCAAAACTAATCATATTCAACAAGCATAAGAGAACCAGTGAACTTTTCTCAATTCCCTTCTGTCTACTTACCAATGTAGCATAAATTAACCAAATTACATTTTCCTAACATATCATTCATAACCAATCACATGCCATCTCAACCACTAATCCCGAACCAATCATGCTCAACAAGCACATAATAACCAATCAACATATCTCAGTTTCAATCCTGCCTACTTACCAAAGTAGCACAAATTAACCAAATTACCTTTTTTTAACATATTATTTATCGGCGATCTAAACCAATCAAACTAATCAACAACATGTTTAGATCATATGGTAAGCTTTTCAGTCCAATCCAACGGTTAATGAGGCGGAAATCATCAATTTTGTATAAATGATCCAAAACATAAATTAACAGTATTGAGATCCCTCAGAAGGTACGAAATTAATATCTCTAAATCTGTAACTCCGATCTAAAATCCGAACGGTCGAAGTATACCACTATCTCTTAAGAACAACATACTAAAATTTCAGATTAATCTAACGGTTATCTAAATAGATATGAAGATTTTACCGAGGTAACTCAGAGACAGAATTTTAAGTGGTTCTCGGTTAAACTCAAAATGCGGAATGAATTCCTCTAAGCACAGACATCTAATTCCAAATCTGAATGGTCAAGATCACCTAATATGTCTTATGAACTACATACTAAAGTTTGGGCTCAATCTAACGGTAAATGAAATATCTATGAAATGTTTACCATTATAACTTAAGAACAGAATTACAGTGTTCATCAAATATTTCCAACTTTCGAAATTTCTTTCTCTAAGCATAGACCTTCAATTACAAATCCGATCGGTCACAGTGTATTAATATGTCTTAGGGATCCTATATCAAATTTTTGAGGTTGATCTAACAGTCAAATAGGTCAGAATCTATATTTTACTGAGACAACTTAGTAACAGAACTACAGGGGTAACTAAATTACTCAAACTTATAGGATTTATTTATCCAAGTACAGACTTTTATTTTCAAATCCGAACGGTCAAAGTTTAGTAATATGTCTTAGGATTCACATATTAAAATTTTAACTAAATCCAACGGTGAAAAAAATTAATAGAAATTTATTACCACAGTAACTCGAAAATAAGAAATTATAATCATGAAAACCAAATTTTACACAAGTCAATAGATAACTACCATTACCAAATTTTTAACATATTCATATTCATATTCATGATCATAACAAGAAAGGATTAGCTCCCCTTCATCAAAGTCAAGCAATTGGAACCATATTTCTAACCACAAAATTCTAGAAATTAAGTTGAGTTAGCTCCCCTTACCTCATGAAGACTTAAAACACCTTAAACTCTTCTTCAAAGAGAGCAACTCCTCTCCTCCTTGCTAGACCAAGTCAGCCTCCACTCTTAGGACACTTAGGATTTCGTTCACCGCCCACCAAGGACCTCTCTACTCTCCCCCAAAACTCCAAATCTGATTTGGAATTGAAAGAAGATGTCTTAGACAACTAAGGACCCATGCACTTGGCACTTAGCAATAATAAACAACCAATGGACCATCCTAAACCATTTTCCAGCCCTAAAACATGGTAGGAAAGTCTCCAAAGGGTCCCAAAATGTTCTCCTAGTCCAGAACACAACCTACCCACTCCAAAAAGTCGCAACTTGTAAAAATACACCTAAAATTAAGGTTGGACGCTAGCCCATGGACAGCAAAACTGTCACGTTTTCCCCAGCTCGGTTAGACCCCTTCCCGAAGTCCAAAATATGCGTAGGAGTAGTCAGATTGAAACTTTTTGAGTCTAGTTTCCAATAAAACAAGAATCAACTCAATTGATATTTTACTAAGAATAATAATTTCACTCCCCAAAGTCCCAAAATATTTTCGAAAACCATTGCTCTGATACCAAAATGTAACACCCTAATATTTTAAAGGGTATTACTGATAGTAGAGACTAAATTAATTTGATATATTTTATAAACCATCAAACTTTATTTCAATTCTCCCAAAGTACAATACCAAACTTACAAACTTCAAACAATATAGTCTTCACCACTTAACATAAATTCGAATTTCAACTTATAAGTTTTACACAACATAATTTTTCCAATACAAATTTATTCTTTTTACAAAATATCCCTGAAAGTTTTTCCCCGCGTCTCTCTCATCTCTAAGCTTTTTCAACCGCATCTGCGACATTATCTATTCACATATAACATGAGTTATATGATCATAGCACAAACAAATAAGGGTAAGCCAACCATATCATAAAATCATTAAACTTGTAATAAAAATATTATAATCATGTATTTCTGCAATTGATAAAATATCATTATTCCGATGTCATTAATTCATCATTATCAAAATCATCTTTCTCATTTCCATAAATCTTACAAGTGTTCCATGCTTACTCATGAAGCCTTATGGTCAGACCGCTCTCTGCCTGCTTCCTTAAGCCTCACTTATATACTATGTCTTACTTTCTGAAGCCTTATGGTCAGACCCCTCTCTGCCTGCTTCTATAAAACTTACGAATCATATGTTTATGTCAAAGCCTTATGGTCAGACCACTTTCTGCCTGCTTTCATAAACCTCAAGTGTTACTTTGCTCATACCAAACTCTCATGGTATAACTCGAACAAACTACTCCCGGTAGTAAACATCATTTCATAAGTAATGATTTCTCATATCCACCCCAACATTTCATAAAACCAACAATTCATACCCTCTTATCCACCTAACTCAATCATTTTCATTCTTTAATCATGAATTCATAATCACCCGTTTTGGTATCAATAAATCAAACATATTGCCAGATATCATGCTTCATATTATAAACTCATTTTGCCCATAACGAGTATAACTCAACATATTTTCACCAAACAAAGATCATGGATCAACCAAAATATATCAACATATCTTAAGAACTACATATTAAAGTCTGGGCTCAATGTAATGATAAATAAAATATATATGAAATTTTTACCATGATAATATTATGCATCTACAATCAACTTGTTTTATTTTATTTTCATCCTATTATAGATTTTTCTTTACCCCAATTGGTCACCGGAGAGGACCCAGATGTCTGAACGCATCAAACTCACCTTCGACGCCAGCACATATGACTAGTCACAACTGACTGGACCAGGCCAGGGCTGCTCTATGATCAGGGATGTGCCAACTCAGGTTTTTAAGGTTCCTCTATCCTACCAACAAAGGGAGGTCCTCAATAATTAACAATTTATTTATTTAATTTATCTACCTTATTTTCTTATGCTCTAAATCTTAAAATGCTTAATTTTACTTCCTCTCACAACAACCTCAACCAGTATCTGTATATCTATTTAATACCCATATACAAGTTATTACAGAACCCTTATTCCAAACCTCCCAAAAAGATCAATTTCAGCCAACAAACTCATTCAATAAATTCATCACAATAAACATCCATAATAGAATTCATACAAGATAATTATAAACAATTAACAATAATAAAACATTACAATAAATGGTCATAGAATAATACAATATTTGACAATCATAAAAATAATCTTAATATAAAAATTCATGGGGAAACAAGAAGTTGAATCTGGCAGAGCCGGTTAGACAACTTCTAATCCATCCAAAAATACAATATAATTAAATAACAAGAACAATAACATGTATGGGGAAATAAGAAGTTGAATCTGGCAGAGCCGGTTAGACAACTTCTAATCCTTCCAAAAATGCAATAAAATAAATAAGTAAAGCAATAAATAGTTTGGGGAAACAAGAAGTTGAATCTGGCAGAGCCGGTTAGACAACTTCTAATCCTTCCAAAATGCAATAAAATAAATAAGTAAAGAAATAAAACATTTGGGGAAACAAGAAATTGAATCTGGCAGAGCCGGTTAGACAATTTCTAATCCTTCCAAAATACAAAAATAAACAACTAATAACATACAAATGGCATAACATAATCAATATCACGTTTTACAACTATCACACTTGGATATCAACACAAAAGCATACTCTCATTTAAATTCAAAATCATACAGAAACAAAATACTCCATAATCAAGATTTAAGATCAGACAAAAGCAAAATATAGCATATTCAAGACTCAAGATAATACAAAAGGAGATACTCAAGGTTAGCTTCCCTTACCTCTATTACAGACTTAATCTCCTCGCTCTCTGAAAACTTCCAGAATATCCCCTTTGAAATTAGAAATTCTTCCAACTCTCTTCTCTCAAAAATTTTCTAAGTTCTTTGGTGTAAATTTTCAGCCTCCCCCCTTGGCTATTTATAGTAAAAAATTTTACTATTCATTTTTACTATTCATTTTTACTATTCATTTTTTTATTCATTTTACTATTACAAAAATAATTTTTTATTTGCAAATTGGTGAATTCTGATCTCAAAGCTACGTGGAACACTTATCCTTTCCAAAAATAATTTTTTTTTGTTTTTAATTTTTCTTTTACTATTCACTTTTTACTATTCACAATTTACTATTCACTATTTACTTTTTTTTTTCTTTTTTTTTTAATTTAGTATCTGACTTACAAATATTTTCAAGGATCTTACACAAAACGTAAGAAATCACCGCTCAAGAATGTCGCCCAAGGACATGAGCGAAACTGCACAAAAACCCAACGAAAACGCATTTTAATCGATTCAAATGAAATATAATTCATCAAATAGTAATGTAATCGGAGTAAAATTAATTTAAAACGGTGCAAAAGTGAGAAAACGAACCTAAAAAACATAGCTCGTGAAGAGAAAACGCGAGGAAGATAATGAATAGTGAGTGCGCGTAATGGCTGCCTCGTGTTCGTGGTGTTTCAATGCAAACATTTAGAAGTTGATTCCCCCATAACAGACGTCTAAATGGCTTTAGAATTCGAAGTGGCGAGATCAAACGTCTAAAAATGGAGTCAAAAAGTGACTTTTTAAATATTGGGCTGAGTATTTAGAAGTTTGTTCCCCCCATAAGAGACGTCTAAATGACTTTAGAAGTCAGAGTGGCGGGATTAGACATTTAAATGGAGTCAAAAAGTGACGTTTTAAATTTTTGAGCTGAGTATTTAGAAGTCTGTTCCCCCCATAACAGACGTCTAAATGGCTTTAGAAGTCGGAGTGGCGGATCAGACGTGTAAATGGAGTCAAAAAGTGAGTTTTTAAATTTCTGGCTAAGTGTTTAGAAGTTTGTTCCCCCCATAAGAGACGTCTAAAATAGACTATAGACCTCAGAGCCCCCTCCCCCAACCCAGATGTCTAATAGTAATAAATTCTTTTTTTTTACTTTTACGTATCTTTTTGGCGTTCAATGGAGCTATCTGACGTCTAAACCCCTAATATCATACGTCTATAGTCTATTTTGGAGATGAATCAATCTATTCTGAAAGTAGTGCCAACAACTTTGGAGATGAATCAATTGAGGACAAGTATTACCAATTACTTAATGTATTTCAAGAACTACATAGTGAAGCTATGAAAATGCAATATCAAGTAAATACGTTGAAAATTGAGAAAAGATGTTTAGATGAGAGAATTGAAAATTTAGTCAAAGAGAATGAGAGCTTAAAATTTGAATTAGAAATTAGGAGGAACTTATCTACGCAAACGTAAAAGGAAAATAAGATGAAGGTTCAAGAGTGCATAAATTGTCCTACTCAGCTAGATAGAATTAAATACTTAATGAACATATTGTCCAAATTCACTCTAGGTAGCTCTTATCTTGAAGCTTTATTAAGATCTCAAAGAAGTGTGCTTAATAAACAAGGAATAGGAAATATAGGCAAAAATAGTAAAACAAATGCTAGAAAATTTATTGATCTTAGCAAACCATCATCTATATCCTATTTCTACTGCAATAACATTATACATTTGTCAAAAGCATGTTATTACAAGAATGTTGGTGTTCCTAAAGGTAAATTCAAGTGGATCCCAAAGGAACCACCACAAGTAACTAACACCAAAGGATCCAAATTCATTTGGGTACTGCAACCAAACTATTTAATTATTTTGCAAGTAACTGAAGTGAATTGGAGATACACTAGCTCTAGGATAGCATAAAGTTATTGCATAAGTCCTATTTCAAGTGCTCATAGCTCCTTGAGATCATCAAATGTGGTAACTGACTATGGTATTGATAAAAATTGCATGATTCATGCTCTTCATAATCATTTGGTTGTGTGTGATATATGTTGGTTGTTTGACATGAGGAGACTTATGAAAATTTGCAAAATGCTCGTTTCTGCGTGTTTTAATCGATTATGTTAATAGTCTAATCGATTAAACTGTGTTCTTTGTTTGCTGAAACTGTGTTCTGAAATGTTTTAATCTGTTATGTTAAAAGCTTAATCGATTAAACCTACTTCAGTATGGGCTTTTCATTTTTCAAACGGGCTTCTCTCTACACTTAATCAATTAGAGTAAAACCCTAATCTGTTAAATTGTTTGTTCCTCTCTTTGGTTCTTCAAATCTCCAAAAATGTTTTCCAATCTTCACAACGCCTATAATTTCTCCATCGAGCTCTTTGTTTCATATACTCACATGGCTTCCTCCTCCCAACCAAAGTGCATGAAGACAGTTGCATACAGAGCTCGCGTTCCCACTCTGGATAGGTGGATAAGCGACTATGAGGCTTAAGCCAACTTCTTGAACCTTTGGAGAACAAGAAAAATAATCCCTCACAAGTACATCATTGATTTTCTTTCGAAGAGAAGGTTCATCTTCCAAGACTGATTGGATCACCAAAAGTTAAAGACATTTATGGAGCTTACGAGCACTTGGTACCCCGATCTAGTAAGGATTTTCTACTCAAATCTGAAAATCAGTAAAGTTACCCTTTGTTCTAGGGTAAAAAGGATGGACATAAAATTGTCAAATGAGGTTTGGTCCTCCAATACTAGATTTCACCCAGGGTGAAAAGACCCACCTTGGTATTGAAGGGTTGCACAAATTTTCAATTTATCAAGGTTGCTTAAGGAACCTCAATCAACCACGTGATTATTCCTTGTACAGAATTGGAGGAATGAAATGTGATGATTGACTTTGTGCATACATTATTGGTTGGATTTTGCTTCCAAAGGGGAGCAATCATGCTAAGTTGACCACGAAGGATATTTGCCTCATTCATGCCTTGAAGGAGAATATTCAAACTAATTGGCTTGCTGCGATGTGGGATAACATGATCAAGGTGACTAGGATGGATGTTGCAAGTCTACCTTATGCAGTATTCATCTTTAAAGTTCTTCAACATTACAATGTTGATTTCTCTGAAGAAACTAGTGAATCTTTTGGTAAGAAAAATGTGGTTAATAAGAACGCACTACACCATATGGGTTTAAGGCATGGTGAAGACGGCTAGGTTTTCAAGGATGAAAATCAAGAGGAAGAAGAGGCTTACCCTCTTAACATTGGTACATCATCTCCTTCAGGCCAAAAACTGAGTTTGAGAAGTTTATGGTTAGGCAAATGCATTCATTGTCAACACTCACCAAATCCCGCTTTGATAAGATCGACAAAGAAATTGTTGCCATTCAGCAGAAGCTGGGGATACATAGTCTGAATGATGATAATGATGATGATGAAAATGAAAATGAAGAAGAAAGAGAGGTCGTGGAAGAAGATGGTGAAGATGAAGATAAAGATGATAAAGAAGAAGAGAGTGAAGAGGAAGAACAAAGTGATGAAGATGTATTGCTTAGGGATTTAATTTAGTTTAAATCTGTTTTGGAAAAACTGTAATTTAAGCCATAAGGCTTTTTATTTGAACAACTATGTTTCTATTATTTTGATTGTTGAACAATGCCTTGAATCTTAATTTCTTGGTTGATTAAATTCATTGATGATTATTGTTGAAGAAGTGTGATCATTGAGTTTGATAATGTTTATCATGAATGTTTGATGAATACATTGAATGAGTGTAATGACTCTATTATAAGTGTTAAATCTGGAATTTCACTTTTTGATGCACTTTAAGGTTTATTGTCATATCATTCATTAATCATACATTTTGGTATACAACTATTTTTCATATCATGATTATTGTGTACTAACATTGTACGATGTTGAGAAAGATATTTTTACAGGTTTCAAAGTTATCAAAACAAGTTCTATAATCATATACTATGTTTTTTTACCATATCTTCGAATTTGAAACCCTTTTCATCTAATTTGAAATATGTTTATCTTGAGAAGGGTGAGAAACTCCCTGTTATTATATATGTTTTGCGTACTGATGAGAAAGAAGAACAGTTGTTGCTGGTTATCAGAGAACATAAGAAAGCAACAAATTGGACTTTGGTAGATATTCTTGGTATTAGCATGAGGATACTTCTAGAAATGAATGCTAAGTCAGTATGACAACCTCAAAGAAGACTGATGGAGGTTGTCCAAAAAGAGGACACCAAGTTGCTACAAGAAGATAATATATACACCATTTCTAACAACACTTGAGTGAGCCCTATACATGTGGTTCCTAAGAAATATAGAATCACAATGGTCAAGAACGAGAAGGACAAGTTGACTCCTATTCAGGACAAAAGTGGGGCACATAACTTAGTAGTTGACTATGTTAGTAGGATTGAAAAGAGAAAAGATAACATTCCGATCCAAGATGACTTTTTTTTAATGAAGTCCTACTGGTATTCCTTCCACCATAAAGTAGGTAAGTACCCTCATACTTTTCTTTGCATTTTGTATATATATAAATATATATATATATATATATATATATATATATATATATATATATATATATATATATATATATATAGGTATACGTTGAGGATAATGCATGGATTAAATGTGGGGGTGTGGGCAAACAATTTATTTTGTTCCCTATTTTGTTTTTTTAATAAATATTTGCAATAGATTTGAGAGTTTGAATGAGAACTGGGATGATCATGAAAAAAATGAGTCATGTTGATATGGGTGGATTGCTTCTATGAGTTGTTGATTGAATTTATTTGAGAATTTCTTGAATCTTTTTGTGAAAGAAATTTGAATAATGTGAGTTTTAGGATGAAAGTTAAGGATGAATCACCATATGGCATACCTATTTTCTTGTGTGATTTCCCATGTTCTGTTGATACTCTAATATTTACCTTGATTTTGTGTTGTGCAACTAAGGGGAATATACATGATTTGATATGATTGAGGCATTTTTTGTTTTAGTTACTTGGGCAAATAAATTATCCCTAACATTAATCCATTGGAAACCGCTTTGAGCCTTAAGTTTATTTTCCTTGTTTATCATTGTTAAATGCGAAAAGAAGAAAATCATATGTTCCTACCTTAGGAAAGAAGGAGTACTAGATTGTGTTAGAAGTAAGTGATGAATAAGTGTGTGAGTGAGTATCTCACCCACAAAATAATAAAAATGGCAAAAAGGAAAGTGAAGAGTCAGAATTTTGAAAAAAAAGAGAGAAAAGAAAAAGAAGAAAGGAAAAAAAGAAAAGAAAAATCTTCCTTAAAAGAGTAGCAAATAATAAATTTGTTTTTGAAATCAAGTGTCATTACTCTTTCTATATCTATTCCAAAAAATTTCCCACCTTTGCCTTGCCTCATTACAATCTTTAAAAGTCCTCATGATCATTAATTGCATGTTTTCTGAAGTATGTGAATATTAGAGTCTTACTAAATATTAAGGGTGTCTACTTACATGGGTATTTTTAATGTAAACACAAGCCAAAGACACTTGAGAGAGTTGAAGAGAAATAAATACATTTTGATTTGAGTGATATCTTTCATATTTGATTTTCTTGTGAATTCAAAAGGTCAACTCATGCGTGAAGAATAGAGTAATTTCATTTGCATGGCCATGTCAATTTGATGCTAGATGATTGATCTATGTCTAGTGTTGTTCATTCTTTTGATCTAAATGCAAAGGTGAAATAAAATTACTTAGAACAAAGTCTTGGAATTATTCTTAGATATTCTAATGTTTATTTATGCAGTTGGAATTAAAGTTTTTTCCATTTAAAGTGTGAAATTAAAAATCCAAGATGCAAATGAGCCCAAAATTAGATTTTGTTAGGAAAAGAATATTCAAATGGACCAATCAGATAGTCTTTACTACTACACCCTGCTAAATATCCCTACTTACACCCCTCTTTTGTAAACAAGACCCAACAATCAGATTTTATCCTTACACCCACTAAATTTTCTTACACAAACCCGTCCTAACTAAGACTCCAATAAATCATACCATGTGGCAATCCATCACACTAAGTATCATCCAACCACATGCTGCCACCTCATTAGCTCTGCCACATCACTTGCCACGTCAGCTTTGTCTTCTATATCCAAAAACCTTAATTTCCATCAAGCATGAAACCCTAGTCGTTGCCATTGTCGTGCTGCCACGAAAACCCTAAGCGAACCACCTGCACAACCCAACTAGAAGCACAAGCTGTCATGAAGCCTTCAATCTTCATGAAGTACACTTTGTGTCGCTACCATCATCACCATGTCGCTGCTACCGTAGAGTGCAACACGCCACTACCCAGAGCATCTTCCATTGACGTCGCCAACCATATAAAATTCAAGACGACACGACTCCAGAGACCGTAAGCCTCCGCTGCGCGAGCATCTTATCCTTCATTCTCACATTCATGGGGGCAAGAGCGGCCAGTCGTGTGGGCAATATCAAGGTGGGACCAGAATCGTAGCGAGATCGGAACTAATCAAACAGGGTCCAGGACGATCGGGGGTAGCAGAGAATACAACAACGATTCGAAGAGAAGGTCCCCAGGGAAAGACAGCCCCAAGCTGGAAGTAATACCGTGAGCGATAGCCGCGGAAGAGGTGTAAGGAATCTGCCTTACCCCGAATATGTCAAGAGGAGGGAAGAGGGGTTATGCTTCCATTGTGGTGGCCCCTACAGTCTAGGGCATCGTTGCCCAGCAAAAAAACTTGTAGGTGGTGATTATGGGGGAAGACGAGTTCGACGGTGACGTAGAGGAAGAAGGTGGGGAAGAGGATGAGCTGAAACGCATGGAGTTGTCGTCGTTTTCCACTGGCAGACTCACTCCGCACAAAACCATGAAGGTACAAGGGTGAGTCTTCGGAAAACGGGTCATGATCCTCAATGACAGTGGTGCTAGCCACAATTTTATAGCCACCGAGCTGGTAAAGGAGTTGGGTTTACTAGTGAAAGATACAACCCCATATAAAGTAAGTTTGGGAGATGGTAAAAAAAAAGAGAAACAAGAGGCTGTTGTAGGAAGGTCCCAATAAATATAGGTGGAACGGAGGTGCTGGAAGAATTTTATTTGTTTGAATTAGGAGGAGTGGACTTGATTTTGGGGATGGAGTGGTTGGCTAAATTAGGAGAAGTAACCATCAATTGGGGAGAGTTAAGGATGGTCTGTAAGCAGGGAGAGAAGATAATTACGATAAAAGGGGACCCCACTTTGGCACGGAAAATAGTGGAACCAAAAGCTTTGATGAAAATGAAAGCGGTGGAAGCGATAACTTTAGTGTGGACTTTGGGGAAGGCAGAGATAAACTTAGCGGTAGTGGAAAACTGTAAGGATTTATCAGGAATCCAAACAGACGGCTTGCAGCGGGAGTTGTCAGATTTTGGAGACGTATTTAAGGAGGCCATTGGTTTACCTCCAATTCGAAATAATACCAATCAAATTTTTCTCAAAGAGGGGACTGATCCAGTTAATTTCCGCCCTTATAGATACCCACATATGATGAAGGAGGAGATTGAAAACCAGGTAGCTGAGATGCTGAAAGTGGGAATCATACAACCTAGCACCAGCCCTTATTCAAGTCCCATATACTAGTCAAGGAAAAAAATGGCAGTTGGCGAAATCCAAACATATTTCTGGTACCGGTCATAGAGGAACTCTTGGATGAATTGAGAGAGGCGAAATATTTCTCCAAAGTGGATTTGAAGGCTGGGAATCACCAGATCCGTATGGGGGAGGAGGATTTCTAGATAACAGCCTTTAGGACACATCAAGGACATTACGAGTTCCTTGTTATGCCCTTTGGCCTCACCACTGGTATTTTTTGATGATATCTTGATATACAGTACGGAGTGGGATGAACATTTGAGACACTTGGGGCAAGTGTTAAATACACTAAGACAGCACCAGTGGGTAGCTAATGCAAAGAAGTGTGAATTCGGGAGGAAGCAGATCAGATACCTAAGGCATGTAATTTCAGAAAAAAGGGTGGAGATGGATAAAGAAAAAGTGGCGGCGGTGGAAGAATGGCCAGAGCCCAAAACCCTTAAAGCCTTAAGGGGTTTCTTGGGTCTCACAGGCTATTACAGGAGGTTTGTGCAGGAGTATGGAAAGATTGAAAAGCCCTTGACCGACTTGTTAAAGAAGGGGCAGTTTACCTGCTCTGCACAAGCAGCAAAAGCTATGGCCAAATTGAAGGATGCCACTACTACTGCACCGATTTTAGCATTACCGAATTTCAAGCAGCAATTTCACATTGAAAATGTGATGCATCAGGGGGTGGGGTTGGAACTGTTCTCACTCAAAACAAAAAGCCTATTGCATTTTTTAGCAAGGCATTGTTAGAAGGATCCATAAATAAATCCATTTATAAAAAAGAGCTCATGGCTTTGGTCATGGCCATCATCCATCACTAGAGGCCCTATTTGTTGGGTCAAAAGTTTGTGGTGCATACAGATTAGCGGAGCCTCAGATATTTGCTTGAACAGAGGATAACAACTCAAAATCAACATAATTGGTTGGCAAAGTTGTTGGGGTATGATTTTGACATAGTTTACAAATAAGGGGTGACCAATAAAGTGGCTAATGCGTTGTCAAGAAAATGGGAAGATAAGGGGGAGGAAGAGGTAGAATTGAGGATCATTGCGCGACCATATTGACCGGATTTTTAGGAGGTATTGAAGGAGGTTGAGGAAGATGAGACTCTTAAGAAGATAATACAAGAAGTAAGAGCATATTCTAATTCTCATCCTACCTTTACTTTGGAGAACGATAGACCTCACTATAAAGGACGGTTGGTGTTATTTGCAAATTCTGTATGGATTCCTAAGCTTATAGCTGAGTTCTATACCACTAACACTGGAGGGCATCCAGGGGTCTATAAGACCTATCGCAAGGTGGCCGAATCATTATATTGGGTAGGAATGAAGAAGGCTGTCACTGATTTTGTAGCCAGTTGCTTAGTGTGTCAACAACAAAAGTATTTGACATCTCCTTAAGGCTTGTTACAGCCTTTGCCAATACCGCAAGCCATTTGGGAAGAAGTCAGCATGGACTTCATAGTCAGGTTGCCAAAATCACTGGGACATGATGCAATTTTGGTAGTGGTAGACCGCTTGAGCAAGTATGGTCATTTTGCTCCCCTAAAGCATCCCTATACTGCCAAAATCATAGTAGAGATTTTTGTTAAAGAAGTGGTCAAATTGCATGGAGTGCGAATGTCAGTGGTCAGTGATAGAGATCCTTTATTTTTTAGCATATTCTAGAAGGAGCTATTTAGATTACAGGGCACCCAGCTGCACATGAGTATTGCATACCACCCAGAATTTGATGGGCAAACTGAGGTAGTAAACAGAATATTGGAGGGCTATTTGAGGTGTTTATGTTCAGAACAACCTAAGAGCTGGAATTTTGTTCTTCCCTCGGCTAAGTATTGGTACAATACTACCTATCAGGACACCTCCTACACTCACTCGGTTCATACCCGGGGAAACTACAATAGAAGTTGTGATTCAAAAGCTCCAAACAAGAGATGAGGCGCTCAAGCAACTCAGATTTCATTTAACAAGAGCATAGGATATGATGACCAAATATGCTAACAAGAAGAGGAAACCGGCAGAAGTTAAGGTCGATGACTGGGTCTGCCTAAAAATTAGGCCTCATAGGCAGACTTCCAAACCCACTAGGTTGCATCCCAAATTATCAGCATGCTACTTTGGGCCTTTTAAAGTCATACAACAGATTAGAAAGGTTGCTTTTAAATTGCAGCTACCTGAGACATCAAGGATATATCCTGTATTCCATGTGTCTCAATTGAAGGCAGTAATGGGTACCTAACAAGTTGAGAAGGATCTGTCAGATGAATTGCAAGCAAAGGGCCTAATGTTTTGGCCACTCAAGATTTTGGACAAAAGGCAGAAATAGAGGAATAAGGAGCTAATACCACAGATGCTAGTGGAATGGCAGGAAGGAGGAAAGGAGGGAGCAACATGGGAAGACGTGCTCACTATCCAGGAACAATTTCCAGACTTCAACCTTGGAGACAAGGTTCAACATCAGGCGGTGGGTAATGATAGCATATGGAGAGTTTCTAAAAGAAAGAAAAAAAGGAATAAAGAGGGGGAGAGATGTTAAGCAATTATAACCGTATTAATAGTGGGGCGGGGAAATAAAACTCCTATAAGAGAGCTGATGTTTTAGTATACGGTATATTCTTTTTTTCTTAGTTATGAGTGTGTGTTAAGCGCAAATTAAATAGGTTTCTAATTCAGAAACCTATCATATATCCTTCAGTAATTATCAACATATATATCCATCAATAATTACAGATGAATCATCTTTAATAATTACCTACGACAAATAACCATAGATAACAATTACCGATACCATTGATAATACAAGTTCTTTTAGTAGTGAACTTGAATGCACATTGGTTTTGACTTTCAAAATCCAAAAAATTATCCAATGTATTTTCAATCTAAATCCAATTAAATGGATTGGAAATTGTTGCCCACGTATCACTTTTTAGGTTGACTCAATACATTGAAGGAAATTTAAAAGACAAATCTCATTTTGAGGAGGCTCTAACCAAGATCTTTGCAAGAAAGAAGGAAAAATGTGAAACAACTGATTCATCTCTTTCTGTTTACAAAGATGAAATACCATTGAGAATTCTAGTTCTTTTACCCACTATTACTAGGAAACTATTACTACGAAATTGCACACAAATTTTGATTCTGAACATTTCCATGGTTCTACATTATTTTCATACATAAAAAACTGCCCATTCCTTTCACAGGATCTGATAAGTACAGAATACTTTAATATGATTAAGCATCTTCAGCATCACTCATGCTGACGCAGCTCTCAATATGGAATTCAGCGGTGAAATCAATTTCATCAACAATCCTTCCTCTGCTACATGGAAGTGCACAATATGCACAATCAGTATAACAAATTATGGAGGATAAAGAAGCATAACTCAAATTGTCACAACAATATACCTTTCAAGAACAAACTTCCCCTCTTTATACTTTTGGCTTCTCTCATGTGCAGACTCCTGATAGAAAATTGCAACTTTAAAAGGGTCAAAAGTAATATAACAGAAAGCTGAAACAAAATAGTAAAGATAATGCATGAAAAACTTTCTGGTCAATTATGCAAATAAACGTCTAAAAGATTTGACCTCTAACACCCATTCAGATATTTTCTATACTAAAAAGGGACAGGGCAGGAGGAGAATTACATATTTCCAGCCAACAATTTGACCACAGCAACAACAAAAGATATCTGCCACAGTATGCAGTCCAGAAAGCATCATCCTTTCCTCTAGCACTCCAATCGTGAAGTTCACACTGGATGACGGGATTGAAGACAAAAAGCATACCCATAAGAATTGGATGGGACGTAATTATATTTTCATCTAAGTTAAAAGTTTATCTATGAAGTTAACAAGTTTAACCAATCAAAATAAGCCAACAGAACAAGTGATGATAACATAAGCGCTAGCTAGTAATAAACCCTGGTGTTGATTACCTAAGCATGCCTTTAATCTACTTCTCGTTTTCATTTACAATAATGTTCAAAGAAAGAAATGCTTTAGCAAGCATAAAGTTAAAAGACATTTTTGTGAGAAAACGACCATATGAAGTTGAGATAACTAATTCATGATTAGCTTTTTTTCTTTCCTGTGCCTAAGTTATTAGCTTTGGATATTAGGCATTAACTGCTAATACAAAATATCGAATCATTTCAAATACCTTCATGTTCTTTCTAGGCTCGTATTCCTGACCCTTCATACATTGCTTCCATATATTCACAAAATCAGTAATACAATAATGAACTAGTGTTATAAGAAAATGCATAATTCTCTTTCGTGAGCGAGTCCCATATGCAAAGGAATCAGGAATTCAATGTCACAAGCATTTAAAACTGCATTCAATACAATCTGGTGTCAATATGCCATGGATGTTTAAGTTAGTACAAGGTATGGACACATGCACATGTTTATTCAAACGATGCATAAAACGAAAATTTCAATATTCAAACCACGACATCACTCCCGGTCTTCATTGATCAATAAGTGTCATGAATCTAAATTCAACGTTTTTAAACCCATTTTACATAGACTAGAAATGTTATCAACTACCAATGAATTTTGTAATGCAAATCTTTCTCTTACTAATCATTTTCTCACTTGAAATTACTTAATATGTTTGCTAGAATAGGCTAAGTACGCTTTATTAAAAAGTTGTTTTGAAAATTACCTATACATTCATAGGGTCCTAGATTCGCCATAGTTGTTTTTTTATTCTTTCCTTTTCATTTTTGTATGACGTCAATTTCCCTATAAATATAAGAATCTACGGGAGACCTCTCGAGCTCTCTAAAATATAGAAGTTCGTATTAGAGTGGGTCAATCCTACCCTACTTATCAATGTATTGTCCAACCACTCTACCATCACCATCCACCCAATTTTATCTGGCCGACCATTGGATTTCGATAAACTTTAGATCTATTGGCTACGGTTATGAAATTTAGGAAAGGTGTTTGGAGTTCCCGTCAACTAGAAATAACGACAAATTATAGTATATAAATTATAGTATATAAATGCGTAAAAATATCACTTTACAAATTAATTTTGTGAAATTCAATTAAGTTTAAAATTCACTTCTAATAAAAAGGAAATAGAAGAGAACAAATAGGTATTACCAATTATTAGAATAATTATTAAATTTATATATGTTAAGAGTAATTATTAAGATTAAAGTAAGGAGTAGTGTGTTAAGATTAAAGTAACTATTCATCATTAGTGATAGGATACTGGGTAATAGGATAGAAGGGAGCCGAATGGTAGGAGGCAAGGGGAAGCAACCCGAACGGTGGAAGGCGGGGAGAGGTCAAGCCGAACGGTGGAAGGCATGAAAAGGTCAGGCCGAACGGTGGAAGGCGGTGAAGAGCTGGAGCCGAACGGTAGGGTGCAAGGGAAGCAAAGCCAAACGGGAGCTGGACTCGATCGATTGAAGAGTGACTATCCTAATTGGGTGGGACAATAGTTAAGATAGGCGGGAAATATTTAGAAATAATTATAGTAAATAAGAATATATCTTAGGGAAATATTTTATTTAGACAATATTCATATTTTATTCTAGGGAAATTTTTTATTTAGGAAATAATTAGTATAAATAAAGGGAGAGTCTAGGGTTAAGGTTGTTGACAGGTGGCTATCGTCTTGTGAGGGAGGTTATGCTCCCAAAGTAATTGAAGGAGGTTATGCTCCCAATTATTGTTTACTTTTGTTTATTCAGCTATTACCATCAATAAAAGAAATTCATTTGTTCATTATCATTCATTATTTAGCTTTATTGCCTATTGTGTTCATAGATCGTTACGTATCAACCTCAGGTACATAACAATTAGTCTCTTAATCAATTAGATATTAAAAATACTTTTATAAATCGTGATATAGAGAAGGAAGTCTACATCGAGCAACCTTCTTGGTTTTAAATTGTGTCACTTGCTCTTTGGTCTTGAGCAATCTCCACATGCTAGGTTTGGAAAATTTAGTAACATTGTTCAAAGCTTTAGGCCGAAATGCAGTAAGAGAAATCATTCAATTTCTACTATCATCCCTCCCGTTGAGAATGTGTGTGTATATTGATGATTTAGTCAATACAAAGAATGATACTACTAGAATTCTTAGCTAAAAGAACACTTAAGCAATCATTTTCAGACCAAGGATCTTGAAAGTCTCAAACACTATTTGTACTTGCAAAAGTAAGATATAATATGCAGTTGCCTCATCACTACTGAAGCTGAATAAAGGGCAATGACATGTATAACTTGGGAATTGTATGGGTAAATTAATTCCTCCAATAACTCAAATTGTGAGATTCAACAAATGAAGATGTATTGAGATAACAAAGCAGTTCGTTCTTCATATTGTTTCTAGTCCTATTTTCCATGAAATGACCAAATAAAAGAAAAGGACAACCATTTTATTTGAGAAAAGTTGTTATTTAAGGAACTTGGTACCAATTTGTCAAATCTAATGATGAACTTGCAAATGTGTAAACCAAATCATTTAGGGGGCCTCAAATCAAATTTATTTGTTCCAAGCTTAGTACATACAATCTGCATGTTCCAACTTAAGAAAGAATGTTAGAATAGGCTATGTAAGCTTTATTGAAAAGATGTTTTGAGTTGTACCTATTTGTACCAAGGGTCCTAGACTTGCCTTAACTTGGTTACACTCTTTCCTTTTCATTGTTGTGTCACAAATCAGTTTCTATTTAAATATGAGAACCTACGGAGACTTTTCAAGCTCTCAAAAATATATTTTTCTCCCTTTTTTATTTTTCTCAAGTATGTCAGATCAATTAACATAAATAAAAATAAATAAAGTACAAATAGAAAGTACAACAATTCCCATTTAACATATGCTAGCAACAAATCCTCATATCTAGTACAACAGGTTGAAATGCCTCAGTCTATTACTCCAACAAAAAGCATTTCCAAATAAATGCAAAATATGTAATTTCATCAAGAAATTTAACTTAGCAAAATATGACCATCATAAGTTTCAGACTTCTGCCAGTATCAAACTATGCCTTAATGAAACTTTTAACTAGTAATATGAAAACACCAAATAACATAACTCACAAGACTGTAATGTTACTATATACTGCAATCATTACTTTTAAACACAAATGGATTACAACTGAAAAAAAATACTCACACGTTATTGAAAAGATATGCTTTTCCCCGCTGGCAATAAAATGCCTGAGAAGAATAGGAACCAGATATTAACATGTGAAGCAATTTAATCCAGCACAACAATTACAGTAACGTATTGGTAGAAACCAAGAAAAACCTAGAAGACAGAGATAATGCATTCAATTCGAAGCAACTGGGTTAAATTTTCTATTTTCCCCTTCAGACAGTTTACATGTCATCCACACTTATATTTTAATTAATATAGCTACACATATAGTACATGATAATCCTGAAAAAAACAAAAACACCATAATAAGATGGAATAAGGAACAAATATAATGGGTTATAATTATATAAACAAGGAGCAGATATTATAGAATTAAAAATATCTAAACTATAAATGCATTATTAGAAACGGTTTTATTTTTTCCTGTATCATAGTTTATTATTAGAGGACATCAGGTCTCCTCTGTTGGTTGTAATGATTCCATTTTCTCAAAATAAATAAAGCATCTATGTTGTCTTAGAAACACAGTTTTATCTCAATGTCTCTCTCTTTCCTATAATTTAACAATAACAAAGGACATGTTACACTAGTGCCAGTGATTTTTTAAGATTTCACCCTTAATGGTTTGAAACACATCATACTGTGTATCCCAGTTCTCCAAAACACAAACAACATTGTGTAACCCTATAAGAGGATTACCTCTAGGCATTAAAAAGCCAGGGGTATCATGTAAATTCTCAAGAAACCACAGAAGGTGTTAGTGTACTTTTCACTATAGGAAGGACAATGCAAGTTCTTGCTGAAGCCTTTTTCTAGTCATATAACAAAGGACCCTCTTTTCCCATCATTGTAGCATATTGATAAAGTGAACTCCTTAGCATATAACAAAGGACCCTCTTTTTCTATCCATAATGGGGACAGCTACAAAGTGAACTCCTTAGCATATCAACCAGCTGTTAAAAAAGTTTTTCATGTGTCTTCAACTAGTGGGTTAAAACTTTTGTGATAGTTGGTTCACCATGGTATCAAACGTTCTGCGGTTAATCAAGTTATTCATGCTTGAAGCCAAAAGGGATCTTGTGTGAAGAGCAAGTAAGATTTGATATAAAATCACTCTTATGACTTAAATAGAAAACTTAAGCTTTTGCAGTAATTGCTTCATCAAACTTGCACGTTCTTATCAAATAATTTCTGAATTTGAAAACTTATCCTCAATATTGAAGTTATAGAATGATCTAAATTCTCTTGACCTTCATTCTCTTCAACTAAATGTAGCATACCTTCAATTTATCCATGAACAAGAATGTACAGCAAAAGGACTAAAATGAAATTCATGCAACAAACCAGTATTTCCCAATATTATTTGTTGCCAATATAGTTATCCTTCATTGTAAGAACAGATGACCCCATGAGTTACTATATTGTAGGCAATCCCGACTCTGCAAGGAGACAATTGCAGGATATAAG